>CM077244.1:9703284-10303284 GCA_039654775.1 Spinibarbus caldwelli | reverse complement strand
GTGCACTCCTAAATTATACTTATCCAACCGCTTACTGTTTATGCTACACTAATCTACCATAAAACACTTTCAGTCTCATTTTACTAGTTATGCACTGTATCGTTAAAGACATAACAATCACTTAATGCTTTTCTAATTGCATTAAATGCCCTTTATGATCAGTTAACAGTACTCATGGGAACTCTTACCTCATAGAGGGCAGATGGCGCATAACAACATCTACAGCGTGTACGGGATTGGTGCTGATTGGCTTATCCAGGTTCAGGGGATCAGTTGTGGTCCTCCCAGTGAGGACCTCATGCAGCAAGTGCCAACTGACTAGTGACACAAACTTAATGGTGACCTTAAACAGCCTGTCCTTCCCACCTTCACCTGGCAAGGTCACATCCAGGTCCACCTTCAGATAATACACAAATTTACACGTATAATATTTAACACAAATGTGTTTTATTTAGACACACAGGTTAAAATAATAAAAGACATGATCATGAAAA
Source organism: Spinibarbus caldwelli (assembly GCA_039654775.1). Classification (NCBI taxonomy): domain Eukaryota; kingdom Metazoa; phylum Chordata; class Actinopteri; order Cypriniformes; family Cyprinidae; genus Spinibarbus; species Spinibarbus caldwelli. The sequence continues at coordinate 10,302,790 of CM077244.1, read as the reverse complement.
ATGTTCTAAAGTATGAGATGTTCCTTTTTATGTATTAAAAAAATTTGCTTATACAGGTGCATCTCAATAAATTAGAATGTCGTGGAAAAGTTAATTTATTTCAGTAATTCAACTCAAATTGTGAAACTCGTGTATTAAATAAATTCAGTGCACACAGACTGAAGTAGTTTAAGTCTTTGGTTCTTTTAATTGTGATGATTTTGGCTCACATTTAACAAAAACCCACAAATTCATTCAAATCTCAACAAATTAGAATATGGTGACATGCCAATCAACTAATCAACTCAAAACACCTGCAAAGGTTTCCTGAGCCTTCAAAATGGTCTCTCAGTTTGGTTCACTAGGCTTCTAAAAATCATCACAATTAAAAGAACCAAAGACTTAAACTACTTCAGTCTGTGTGCATTGAATTTAATACACGAGTTTCACAATTTGAGTTGAATTACTGAAATAAATGAACTTTTCCACGACATTCTAATTTATTGAGATGCACCTGTATTTTATATTATATTTATATAAAAATGTGCAAATGCAGTAAGGCTGCGCAAAAAATGCTGCCTTTTAATTTTGTTTATTAAAATGAAATAAAATGTTAATGCAGCACAATTCTTTTATAAAATTATTTTAATTAGCTTTTTTACATGCATTTTCCCATGTTTTGATTGTATAGAATTAAACGACATTCTATTTTCCTGATTTGTGTCAATACTTTAACATCCAGGAATTAACAATCATAATAATAATGCTTTTGTACAAACATATACATATAAAACAACACTAATAACAATCAAGATGCTGCTCTTTAGTGGTCTTAATAGTTTGGTAAGCTTATTATAAAAAGATAAGAATTACAGTTTGTAATCACAACTGGAACTGGAATATGATGATGAACCTTTAATCAAATACATGTGCAGTAAGATTACTGTAAAGTCTTAACTACTGTAAAAGTACTCTAGGGCAGGGCTTAAAAACGAAGAAAAAACAACAACAATTCAACTGGTTCACTCTGAGCAGAAACGGTATTTTAAAGTTTCTGTTCCTGGGTTCCTCTGTATTTTTACCGTTCCGAAACCGGTTTGAGTAGAACAAATACAGGTTAATAACGTTATTTTTAATTTTTTTTTTTACTTTTTCTTTGCCTATAATAATAATAATAATAATAATAATAATAATAAAAAAACATGAAGAGAGTCTTGATCTGGTAGCCTATCTTGCGCTTAGTCATAGCCAATACAGCATAATCTTTTCTAGATTTTGGCCAAATGTATTAAACGAAAGAAAAAAAACTGTCAACGCTTTAAAGACACAAGTATTTTTTTAAGATATTTAAAAATGTTTGCTGCATGGTTAAAAAAACTACTCTACTCGTATAAAATTGTGTTTTGAGAGGAAAAAACATCAGTAGGCTGTACGTCACATTTTATTGTTAGCCTACAATCAGAAATAATGTAGGCTAAAATACCGGTAAATAAAGCAAAATATTGACAAACATTATAAACACAACTAGGCTATTTTAGTTACCTTCTCTCCACAACAAATCCTCTAAAGTTAACAGTATTTAGGCTGAATAATAAACGTCAAGCCAAAACGAATGAATTTAAAAGCGAAACTGAAGCCTACCTCTCTCATTCTGCATGAATCAAATGTTTCCATATTCGCGACATATCTGGATGCTAAAATATTATTTATGTAAACTATATGCTTTGTACTTCACTCGCATTATCGACATAAAACATCTTCCTTCACATCAGCTATAAGTTAACAGCACAGTATGTGAGGCGGTGGTGGCACTGAACGGCACAGATTGTACTACGGACCATTTAAATTGAGCAGTGTAACTTTTTATATATTTATTTAACTGTATTTTATTTTGATAATGAATAGGCTGCGATGTCAAGGTAGCAAAAATATGTTGTGTGTGTGCATGAGGTGCCAGCGCGATAACTGCATTGTTTACCCATCTGTTATTCCATAATTTATGGTCATACCAATGCTGGTTTGTCATATAGATGCAAGACATCATTCAAAACTGTAAAGATTTAGCAAAATAAAGAAAACTGAAAAATACAGAAAACTGTAAAGCTTTTGCAAAATAAAGAAAACAGCTTTCTGCCGTCTCGATTTCCTTTCTGTGAACTTGAGCGTGTGACGTGTCACAACGAACCGAAACTCAGCACATTTTTTTCTTTCATTTTGTTAATCCGTTAATGATTTAAGTGAAATATATTTTGTGCATAAGCATATATTTCTTTTTATGTATGAAGTTTTATTCTGTTTTCTCCATTAACAGAAGCTCTGCAGGTGCGTGATGTGACCTTGTTAAATCCGTGTTATATACTATCCTGCAATTTTTGCTGGTTTAAAAACACACAATAAGCTGTATTACCTGCCATTAATTTTCGCTTAAATGTAGGCCTAATGCTTGGTGGTTCATGGCATTTTCTCGGTTAAACTTACACTAGTGCACTGCCATTAAGATTTACCTATGATAAATTTACAGCTGAGCCTGGGCATTTCACTCGTTGGATGAGTCAACGTCACATTTGCATAGGCTACTTAAATTCATGATTGGTGATTGGTTGACTGCAAAATTCAAATATTAAATGGAATGATAAAATGATGTTATTAAACGGTTAATGGCCATTTCAAATTTTCGAACTATTAAATTTGATTAAGTTTCTGGTTATGTTCCTGTCAAAATTTCGTTTGTTTCCGGTTTTCGTTCCTTGAACCGGTTCAGAGCCCTGCTCCAGGGTACTTTCCACCACTCCTGGTGTACATTTATATGGCTTACCCCCCCTGTGGCCACTGGCAACGGTTGGGCGGTGTAGAGGCTTTTCTTGCCATCATAGACTGGTCTTCTGTCCCCAAAGATTGTCACCTTAAAGTGCTGCACCATGGAATCCACCACCTCCCTAGAAGCCAGTACAAAAAGGGTCATAATAGTTGTTTTCTTAGATTTAAAGGAATAGTTAACCCAAAAATGAAAACTTGCAGAAAATTTACTCAACCTCAGGCCATCCAAGATGTAAATGAGTTTTTCTTTCTTCATTGGAACAGATTGAGAAATTTAGCATTATTTCACTTGCTCACCAATTGATCCTCTGCAGTGAATGGGTGCCATTAGAATGAGAGTCCAAACAGCTGATAAAAACATCACAATAATTCACAAGTAATCCACACAACATGACTTAAGTCCATCAGTTAACACCTTATAAAGTGAAAAGCTGTGAAAAGCTGCGTGTTTGTAATAACAAAATCATTAAAGTCCGTGTAAAGTCAATTCTGAGAATTGTTTGTAAACACATTATAAATGTTAGAAATGCATTGCTGAAACATGTTACAAAGAATGTGAATTATGTAGTCCTTAATTGTGGAGTTAGACTGTTAAACAGTTTTTCACCATTTTCGTGATCAGGATTTTTTGGGCGGGGCTAAATCATGACTCAATGACGCCATCGAGCACGGCCCCTTTCCCAACACTAAGAGCTGTGTTCGACTTGAAGCAGCACTGACTGCACAGACTGAACGGTGTGTGACATCAAAGTACAGTGAGAGCTATAGAGAGCAGATGCTCCTGATGCTTTCGAATCGAAACACTGATCATTCTGCGCAGCGCTGCTTCAAGTCGAACACACATAATAACTAGAGCACATTTGCATCAGTGGTTCACGGCTCAGTTGCGAGTTACTGTCTCATTATTGTTAGTTACTACAGCCTACAGTTTGCTAGCTAGCTATACCTTCGTCATGTAAATGCATAATACCTGGCTGGTTGCGATCATTTACAAAACAGCTCGGTCTCCTTATTAAATAAGCTGCTAGAGGAAGACAGTTGAGAGAGACGGCAGCTTTCCCGTGAGTGGGCGTGGTTTCAGCGCCGCCAGCGAACACGCCCCCAGCATTTGAGAGCAGAGAATACTGCTTATTTTTTCAAGATTTTCATACCTTATTTTATTTACTTGGCATTTTTTTTACCATTCAAATTTGGCTGGGTGGTTAATAACACATTTTTTCTGTGGTGTGACAAACTCAGTACACACATTTAATATTGACTTTAAACGGACTTTAAGGCATTTTAACTTTAAACCATCTCTTCTGGACAAAATACCAATCATAATCTATAACCTACTTCCTCCAGTGAAAAAAAGTCCATCCCCTGTTGTCCTCTCACATCAAAACCCATTGACATATTTGTTTAGAACTGTTTTGGACGGTTTTCACCTGTAAACATTGCTTGATCTGTTCATATTTCTCTCCTGATTCAGATGAGACGAATGGAGAAAGCAACATTATAGATCAAGGACTCATATTTTAGCCGAAGCAATGGTTTGAAATTAAAAATGTCTTGATGGATTTGTTATCTACACACATGCTGTGGATTATTGATATGTTTTTATCAGCTGATTGGACTCTGATTCTGACGGTACCCATTCACTGCAGAGGATCCACTGGTGAGCAACTGATGTAATGCTGAATTTATCCTAAACAGTTCTAATGAAGAACCAAACCCATCTACATCTTGGATGGCCTAAGGGTGAGTACATTTTTCAGCAAATTTGTTTTTTTGGGGTAAACTATTCCTTTAATGAATCTGAACAAGAATTTGTCTATTTTCTTTTCAATTTGACTGTACAGACTGATTAATGCACAAGTTTCTTGTGAATGAAATGGTCAAAACAAAATAAGTGTCACAAACTATGTCAATTATAATTACTGCTCAGTGTTTGGCACCTGTTAACACGACGTGGGCACTTTTCGGGCTTGATGTCCACCTCGTACAGGTAGACGTCCATTTTGGGGATGTCCACCTGGAAGCAGTTGGCCAGCAGCTTGATGGGCTTCCCCATGGTGCCATAGCCAGGCCTCCGAGGTACGGAGAACAGGGGCGCAGCCCCAACGGCTTCTGTCATGAAAATCAGAGGGGATTTCCATCCATATGAGTTTTAAAATGTTCAACATTAGTTAGACTTCCAAAATCAGTTATTACCACTAAACTGAAAATGAAAACCACAAAAATATGACACATGTAAAATCAAATAGCCGGCACTGTCATGGTGCCATCATAATAATCATGAAATTAAAGCTAAATCAACCTGTATACAGTCATAAAGGCGTTATTTCTCATTTGTCAATATTGACATTTCATGGAAACATGATTAATATCTAAATTAATAATAATAAATCTCCCATTCTTGACACTGACTGACATTTACACAGTGGGTGTTATTTGTCTTATCAGGAAATTTCCTCTAAATGCCTACTCAGTGGAAACAACATAACACTCAGCATCATCACACCACACACATTATCAATAACCCACACCTTTCATGTATGCACTATTGTATACCTGTGAAAAAATAAAAGCAGCATTGAGCAGCATTTACTACACAGAGCCGTTGTTCACTGACAAACTGCGCAAAACCACGCTGATAATGAACATGGATTTGCGCAGCTTGTCAGTTAACAACGGCTCTGTGTAGTAAATGCTGCTCAATGTGAAATCACCCACGTGATGGAATTTACTACTGATTAGAAAACCGGCTTTACTGACTAGATGCGCATTAATTATCGCCCGATATTTATCGTGCACCCCTAATTGCAATCAATTTGACCTGACAAGTAAAAAGCACACTTTTTCATATACTCAAAAAGTGTGCATTTCATATACTCAGTGTAGTCAAATAAAATGCTTATTTTTTGAGAAAATCAAGAAACAGAATGTTTTGTTTGTTAAACCTGTTGCATTTTCTCCAGGTTCCATTTTTATAAGATGATTTAACAACTCCATGTAACAACTCCAAGGATAGTTCACTCAAAAATGAAAGTTCTGTCATCGTTTCCACAAAAGAAGATATTTTGAAGAATTTTCTACATTAAAAGTCAATGGCTACAGTCAACTGTTTGGCAACCAACAATCTTCAAAAATATATTCTTTTGTGTAAATGACAGAAAATTTTCATTTTTGGGTGAACTATCCCTTTAAAGACTTCAACCAGACGTCAAGTTTAAGGCATTTTAAGTTACATTAATTTTACAACACTGAACAGAGATCACAGTCATCTTAAAACTTTCAAAGACAATATTAGGAGTTCTGTATCTATAATTTCAGATGACTAAATCAACACATGTCCAAATGAAAACTGTTTTGGCACAATCCGCATTTGTTGATTAAATCAAAATTAAAGACTCATTTTTATACCCTTGCATTTGAGTGATGCTGTGTACGGTACCTTTGATGTATGTTTTTGTGTATATATGCACATTCTGATTTAAATTTTCTCTTTTAATTTTGATCTCTGTTGCTTTTTTTATCTAACCTTTTATTGTAATGCACTTTGGATCAACGGTGGTTGTGTTAAAGTTGTGCTCTATAAATAGAGTTTAACTTGACTTGACTTGATATGGCTATAAATTAATAATAATATTGACTAAATAAAATCTAAATAAGAAATATTAATATTGTAATATTTCACTGTAAATAAAAAATTGAGAATTTAAAAATAATAAAATAATTATTTTACACTACAACTGTAAAATTATAATACCATTAGATTCAGAGATGAGTTCATGTGCATTTACTGTGAACAGAGAAACTCTGCTGCAAACACCAGCGGTTAGTGAGCTGCTCACGTGTAAGAACACAATGCTGTGCTTCACTTTTTTTATTTACTTAATTAAATTACAGCCTACACTAAGTCGTATTGTGATTTCAGTTTTCTTTCGATGAATCATGCAGGCTTATTTTGGAGACGGGGCAGGTTGCTTAAAAGGGGATGAGTGTCTACCCCTCTTTACAGGCCCCGTTCCTTAGCCCTGTGTTGAGTAAATAACAATGTTTCTGCATTGCTATTTAAATCTGCTTTAGATGTTGCCTTACATGTTGAGCCTTTGTCATCCTTTTCAATTTTCTTTCCCTCTGAATATCAGCTCTGACATCACTTTTCTCGGCAGTGGCATACTGCATTATCACATCATGTCACAGAAGGCGAGACTGTTTCTGCTGTTGTAAAGATGATTTAGAGGGGGTTTACAGAGCGAAACTGTTACTGAGAGAGGTGTGTAAGGGGAATTCAACTGCAACTGCTTCTTACACTTCCCAATGTGCCGTTGCTATGCTGGTGGCACTCATGTGGCTTCTTTTCACCGCAGCAACCAAGACTACACTAACAACTAATTAAAGCAAGAACAGCTGTTTCTATATATAGACACAGGTACATTTGATCTTGTAGGTCACACGTGAATTTACTCTACAATGTTCGTACAGAAATCTCACCATGAAACAATTGACTGTACTGGTCACATACTTTCAGGCTCACATGAGTCCACGTTTCTCACTTTATTTGAAATCCCAAGCAGTTTCTTGACATCATAGACTAAGAGGAACTACAGGTTTGACAGTGATGTGGCGAGATCAGTTTGAAAGGCTATTGTTGGTCTGGTGCTTGGAATGTAACGCTCACTTAACTGGCAAATAGGTGACTGGCACGTTTACAAGGGTTTCACTCATTCAGGGACTGAGACACATCTCCTTTCATTTAATTATTTAAAGCTTAGTCAACAAAAGAATTTAAAGTTGTCTGATACTGTTTCGACAGATAGTTTTGCACTATATATGGGCTTCTATTAATGACAGACGGATATATTCTCAAATGTGTCCAAAAGAAATGTGTGTCAATACGGGCATTGTTAAATAGTCAGCATTGATAATAACTGTCCCTGATTCGCTGATTAACAGAAGTGGACATTCTGCCTAGTGTCAGTTACAGCTGTTATAATTCACTGTAAACCACGTCTTCTTGGGGCTTATTCCTTTATTTGGTACTGGCACTGGCACAGTTAGCCAAAAGTCAACTACGTTAAAGACGTTTTAAACAAAACACTAACTTTACTTAAAATATTTGTTTATTATGAAAGAAAGGGATAAATAAAACTTGTTAAACTGAGAAATCTAGTCACAAAAATAGTTTACAGTATATCATGGAATGTCATGGAATTTGCCAAAATTTAGACAAATAAATTAAAAGCAGGCCTGTACACTAAATCAAATCATGATGCATGCTTTTAGATTATTAAAACGTAATTAAAACTTAATTCAGAAAAATTATGTTCGTTTTCATTTGGCGGACCTAATAGAGTTAGCCAAAAGTCAACTATTTTAAAAACTTTTTAAACAAAATACTAACTTTTCTTGTCTACAATACAATGTCTACAATAAAGTGATAAACAGTGATTTGAGAAGCGCTCGAACAGTACTGTTACTTAACTTCTCAGGTAAATGGGCATCAGCTGGTGAGATCTTAACACCTGGTACTTGTATGTAAAATTATTATTATTATTTTTATTTTTTTGCAAAGTGACCATTGGTCAAATGAATTTCTATAGGAATTTATATATAGGAACTCATCTTGTGCAAATGTTAGCTACACTAAATACCTTTATACCTTTATTATTTATACCTTTATAAATAATACATTATATAAATACAAAAATAGGGGTTTTCAAGCATCAAAACAATAAAAAAACAAAAACAGCTTTAATTTTTCCCTATACATTAGAATTTGTCCTGTTTAAATTTTTTTTTTTCTGAGCAAAAATAATAACTATCATACATTTTTACCACAATTTACAGAAACATGTCATTCAATGAAAAATAGTTTGTATTCCAAAAAAAATCTTGTCAGGCATATTTAGAAAAAGAATAATTAGATGACATTTAAGGACTCTATTTATGAATCACAGTGCAGTCCCAAAATACTAATTCATTGTCTTTTTAAATCTTTAACACTATCCTTCACACCACTAAGTTTTATCAAAGACTTTAGATACAAGCCATAAGTTTTTAATCACTTAAAATTAAATAAAATTTAGCATGATCACTTTTACTTTTATATAGTAATACGTACAGGTCAGAATAAGTATGTTGTTTCATTTTTACATAAATATATATGTTAGACTAAATGGCGATGGAACATTATTTTACCCACATTTTGACATTTTATTAACATAAAAGTTATTTTAAATATATATCGCGTTTATATACTTGTATATATATAGAGAGAGAGAGAGAGAGAGAGTGTTATGTAGAGAGAGTTATGTAGAAAGAGAGAGTTATGTAAACAGAGAGATCTGTAAACGCTGACTTTTCTTAAAATGCGCATATAAAGACGTGATGAATAATGATTTGATAAATGTACCGTTGCTATGGTTACCTCAATCAAACGCAGCGAGTGTATGTTTAACGCTGGTGCTTGCATGTAAAATTAATATGGATTTAAGATCTCAACCTTTTTCTTTCTAGGGCCTACTAAAGGTGCCAGACCCTCCAAACGCCCCGATACACATACTATCTCGGCATCTTTATAAATTCTGAGGAATCAACAACGAATAAAATTTTCTAATAAACTTCTGGTTAAATTCAAAGCGAGTTCCACGTAAGAATCTTACGTAAAATCGTTCAGATTGATTAAGCGGTGATTCTGTGACAGTCGTCATGGCAACGGACAATCAGAATTCCCCGCCCCCCCCCCCCCCGCTCGAGGACTGCCGCACCTGACGCACGCAGCACCTGTGCGTGACAGCTGTGTGACGTCAGCAGAGCAAGTGAGTCAGGATCTACACTCGGCGTATGATAGCCAAAAAAACCAAAACCATAACCAAACCCCCACTCATTTGGTTGCAACGCCCAAACGTACACGAGCAGTGAAACGGATCTAAAAGCTCATTCTTATCACAAAAAGCAGTTATTAGCAACTCACCAAGAACGTTTGCTAAGCAGTGAACGTGAGCTGAGGATGAACGCAACAAAGTTAGACCGAGTCAATACTTCACAGTTCAGAAAACACAAGAGTCCTAAATCGATCTGAAATCGTCGAGAGCGACGCACCTGTAGTTCCGATTTCCATTCATGAGGTCTCTGTCCGGATTCTAGCCGGCTTCAGGGGATCAAATACCGGCTGAAGGGTGTTTGTTTGAAGCCGCCGAATGTCCTCCGCAGACCGCGGCTGTCGAAGCGGGCCGCTCCGAGGTTCTGCTCCGGTCGGGGGTCCACCCAGACAGTACCGAGTCAGTCAACCAAAAGGCACGAACTCCCCACCGTGTCTCATACAGTACGTCGAAGATCCGTAATTGCTACCAGCTGACAAACCAAAAGACTCCGAAGAAAATATTTTTAACCGCCGTCGCGAAACAGTTTGTCAGGAGCCTCGGACCATTCGTGGTGTCTTTTAAAGTGACAATCTCTTATAATTTAAAGACATACACTCAGATATGAAGTTTATAGATGAATATCCGCTGCCGAGTCGAAAATGTGTGTTTTATTCCAGTCGCTTTAGTCCGAGTTCGCCAGCGGCCGTTGACGTCTCATCGACTCTGTCGGTGTGTTACCGGTTTGTCTTGGGTTTACCATCTCTGTACAGTCAGGGGATGTTGCCAGATCTGTACTAAACAAGCAAGTTGGTCTGATAAAACTAACTCGGAACACGCGGCTTGCATATTCAAAATCAGCTTAAAATAGCCAAATTTTTAGGCTAAAGTTTCTTTATTTTTTGAGTCGCTGCAAAACTGAAATAAACCCCAAACCTGAAATCGCCTTTGATTATTAGCAAAAAAAAATAACCATAAAAAAACACTTAAAAGAGACGGATATGGCAACACTGAATCAGGGAGACCCACAGGAAATACCAAACGCAGGAAACACCGTCACTTCCTAGCATAATGTCATTTATTTGATCCACCTTTGATTGTTCATTAAAGAGCAGAGTAAGAACATAAATGACAAATGAACTCTTTTATTGTGAAGAAAACATTTTCTATTACTACTATTATTTTTTTTTAAATAATTGATTTCATGGCAGTAAGTGATAATATTCCTCCCATTGTTTTACAAGAACAGTTTAAATTCTCCAATTTGTTCATTAGCAAATGTGTGTGTGTGTTTGTGTGTCACATTTACTAAAATCAGAAAAATCAGAAATTTTATAGTATTTAAAACTATATATAGTTATAAAATATTTAAAACTCTATATAAAGATGAAACTTTATGGCAAATATTATTTTAGTGTCGTTTTGTATGTTGTTATCTTAAATATTATGCACCCTATTTGATTTTGCTCTTTGTCTTTTTCTTTGATTATTTTTAGTGTTCATCTTTGTGCTAGTGTCTTAAATATTTGTTTTATCATTTGTGAAGACGAAAAAAACCCTGCAATACAAGTAGAAAAAAATATTTATTTTATACCATCATTATTACAAACTAATCTACAGATGGCAGCAGTGCGCTTAGCATGTATGTCATTACCAAAGAAGAAGATTGTACAGGATAAATTCTGCACTATAAACGTGAGAACAGTATCTGGTGGTTTTATTAATCATTTTGCTGTACTGATATAATTTCTATTTTCTAAAAACAGAGGGATCAATTAATTAAAATGCTTTTTTTCATAAATCATCCAATATGAAAGATTAAATCATTTGGGCACAAATCAATGGCTTACATATTGAAGTATGTAAATAACTAGCTGCATAGTCGTGAATGTACGCCAGATGATAAACTACACAAAAGCTCAAACCCTATTTATACGTGCTACTGTATTAAAGTTTTATTCTATTACATGCATGTGATTGATTAAGCTAAAATTCAGCTAAACAAGTATTGTTGTTTAACTATCACTTCACTTTATTGAGATTAATAACTTAGACTCTGTGTATCTCACGAACATGTGGAATGTTCTCTCCAGGTAAACAAAAGGACTGCAGGGTACATTCAGTTATTTTTCATGTGTCTTTTCTAATCTTCTATATGTGGCATCGGTCCATAGGCATGAACAGATAGCTCTACTTCCTATATGTATTTTATCAATTGATAGTTTTGCCTAGGATAAATGATTCTTAATTCATGTCATAATGTTTCAGAGGAATGGATAAAGTCATAACCTGTTTCAACAAGCGCCCAGATGCTTCGGTCCGTCTCATCTGTTTTCCCTGGGCAGGTGGAGGCTCTATCCATTATGCTCGCTGGGCCAAAACTCTCAACAGCTCTATTGAAGGTAGACTACTTAAAACAACCAATCAAACAAACAAACAAATAAATTTAATATGAATATTAGTTGTATTTTTACATTCATTGTATTAATTACATATTTTTAAAACTAAATTTTAATGATTTGATTGTTCATTCAAAGGTGGGATATTTTTAGTTTCATTTGTTCATTTATTTTCAGTGTACTCAGTTCGACTGCCAGGCAGAGAAGGACGAGCCAAGGAACCATTTTTTCAAAATATGCAGGAAATCATTGATGAGGTCATTGGTGTGCTTCTTCCACATCTCAGAGAAAAGCCATTTGCACTCTTTGGACATAGGTTTGTGACACTGTTGCTGAAGTACCAAGAAATGATGATAGGTTTTAAAAATGGTAATATATAAAAGTACATGGTTTTAAATTATAACCATGCTGATGTGTAGGGCAAGAACATGATAGTCAATTTAAAAAGAACATGGGCCAGAACACGACAGACATTATAAAAGGCAAATATATACCTTTTTATATAAATAAATAGATATCTGTTCATTTGGAACTTCTTTCTGTAGCTTTGGAGCTATGACCTGCTTTGCCTTTGCTGAGCACGTAAAAAAGGTCTACAACCTTGAGCCGATCCACATGTTTCTCTCTGGAACCTCTGCACCTTATGTAAGAATGATCTGTTCTGTATGTTGTCATATCTGTCCATTTTATGTGTTTATTTTGTTACAAAAGTGAGATATTTTATTATTAGCCTATTATTTAAAAAACTGTACCTTTATGTGTGCATATATTTAAATGTACATGTTTGTGTTATAAACTTTTGAACTTTTCTGTAAGTCTGAAGCAAGACTGCAGGCACCAGGAAGAAGTCATCTGTCAGATCAAGAGTTTCTTGTGTGGGTCACTTCTATTGGAGGCACACCACCAGAGATACTGGCAAATGCTGAGCTCGCCAAACTCTTCTTACCTGCGCTGAAAGCAGATCTCTGTGTAGTGGACAATTATAGGTGGGTTTGGTGTCTTTCTTTAGTGTAAGAAAACATCAACATATGTGGTATGGAACAAACTTACATATAATACAAATCTGTCCGGCAGATGTAGGAGACCATCAACACCCTTCCTGTCATGTCCAGTATCATGCTTTGACGGAAAAGAGGATGCACCCCATGACTTACAAGGTGAATCTGACAGATAAATGGTTCAGTTTTTACTAAAACAATGTTTTAAAAAGTTTCGGTTTTATAAAGTGGTAAACGTAGAAAGAATAAACTGCTTATTTGTTAATAATTAGAATCACGTGCATGATTTTGTCATCATTGACAAGCTTTATTTTCATGTGCAATTCTTGTATTGTGTCTCTTGTGCTTTACAGCTTGGAAGGACATGACAAGTGGTGACTTCACTGTGCAGATGCTTCCTGGATCTCATTTTTACTTGAAAGAAGAAGCAAATGAAAAATATCTACTTGACCACATCACAAAACATCTTGAGACAGCAGAGATTGACTATTTATAGAAACTCTGTCTTTCATTATCTAACTGCAAACATGATACATTTATAACTACAATTTATTTATAATTCATATTCACTGATGGAACACATTTTCTTGTGTCTGTGAAGAAAAAAAAATTCAGAATAGACACAGAAAGTAAACCAATTGATGCCAAAATAATCATTCCATTAATTGAGCTCAGAAATATTCATGACTTATTTTGACCAATAAATCATGAATAACCTAGATGTACACAGATACAGTAATGTTAGAGGATAAAAATATGAAATATGAAAATAATTGTCAAGTATTCAACGCAAAGCTGTAAAAATATATAGCTAAACTAATTGTATTTAAACAGAATGAATGGTTGAATGAAAGGTGGAGGGGGAACTATTAATAACATTTTTAAATAAAATCTGTACATTTTCTGAATAAAAAGGTGAAAAGTGCAATTAGTGTTGTGGGAATTTGCCACTGTTACTAAAGTGTTCTAAGTGGTTATTAAGCGTTGCTGTGAGGTCTTTAGGGTGTTCTAGATGATCACTTTGGAAAAAGTCAAATTAATCCCACCCCAAGTGATTTTCGGATTCATGAGTGGTCATGGGCACATGTCACGGTGATGATGAAATGTCTCAGTGAGTGAGTAATTGTTGAGTTGTTGCTATGCTGTATAAATTATTGAATAATCTGGGTTACGTCGCCCTGTTACCAAGAGACCCGCTTACTGTGTTTACTGCTGGACTCACAACAGCGACTGACAACACATCTGAAAGTTGCATCAGTTTTGGTAAGTCAAATGAATGTTTTCAGTGGTTTACAAATGACATGTAGCATAGCTGATGATAAACTGCAACGATTTGAGTTAAAGTCATGTTTTTAGTAACTTTACTATTACAAATTAAGTGTTTGCAGTTTTATATTAAGAAATATTCCTTCTTAGTAGACTCAAATTAAACAAGTTAACCAAATGTTTACACCATCACAACAATTTTACAGCATGCAAGAGTTTGCTGTATTTTTACAGTACAATTGTAATTATTGATTTACAGTACTCTTGTAAATTTACAGTCTTACTGGCAACCAAAATTGGCAGCAAGTTACTGTAAATTTTACAGCAATTTTTTTTTTTTTTTTTTTTTACAGTGAACTTAAATATTTTACTGTTAAATGTGAGTACATAAGTCAAAGTATATTTTGGGTGCAAAAACTCCATTTTCATTTAAGTTTTCCACCTAAGTTTAACTCATAGACCTGTGTGACAAAATATTTCATACAAATATTCAATATAATCTTGCAATTACGAGGTCATGAAATATATAGGCATACATATATGATAAATAGGATAAATACACAGGATGTTTTTGTCTTTTATCATTCTGATTATTTATGCATCAAATACATTACTAAATGATGTAATAATTGTTAATTTGCAATTATTAATAGAAGTAGCCTATTTTTTTTTTTTTGTACTAAACTATGATGCTTCTTAAAATACAGAAAAGAGAAGTTTACATTACCAAAGTGAATTTAACTAATAGGCTGATAATGTCCAATAATAAGAATAATAATTTTAAAAATAGTTTTATTAATATATTTGTCGCACGAATAACAATTGGGCCAGTTAGCCACCAAGACTGTCTTAACTAGTTTGACCAACTAGCAGTTAATTAACTGCTTAATTAATAAATCAGTCTTATGTTTCCAATTCAAATAAAACCAATCTACCTTTTCGTAACTGAATTTAAAAAGTTATGACCAGTCTTGAAGAATAAAAAATAAAAAATAGATGACTAACTTATTAAGACCCGCCAAATCACTGTAAAACACAAACAGAACCTTTTAGAATCAGATGGTTAACTATTTGCCTGTTTAGTAGAACTATGCTACTTCTTTTGTCTTTAATTGTCATCTTGTTTCTATGATACCAGCAAACATGGCCACCCTGAGCTCGAAGCCAGGCTTGCGTTACAATGTGTCTGACTGGGCGACTAATAATACACAGATATCACACACTGCTGAGAACAAGCACAATATTTCACACGAAATACGCCAGGAAGGAAGAGCTCTGTGCAATGAGACGACCAGTAAGGTAATGATCAGGGTGGTTTGAAAGTTGTTTGACAGCGTAGAAAGACTGTAGCTCTAATTTATCAAATATTTTGCTGCTACTGTCATCAGACAAACTGGGATGAGTATGACAGCAGCAGGCGACTGGGTGACAGATTCAATGACATCACGGGCTGGAAGGAGAATCTGAAAGCTTGTGCACAGCAAGTGGATGCAGAAATGGACGCTCTTACTCTGGTGATTAATGAGTCCATAAAACCATATTCACACTTCTTTTTTTTTCTTTTTTTTAAGTTATTTTAAAGCAACTATATGTATTTTTATTATTATTATTATTTAACCTTGAAATATCAGTTTTAAAAACATTCTGATGGTACACTTCTAATAAGGTGAATCATGGATGTCTATATCTCACAATTTGTACTTTTTTTTCTCATAATTCTGAGTATATATCACAATTTCTCACAATTCTGAGAAAAAAGTCAAAATTGTGTGATAAAAACTCTGAATTCTGACTTTTTTTCCTCACAATTCTGAGTGTATTTTCTCCCACCACTAAATAAAAATTGCAATGTTTTTCCTCACAATTGCGACTTTATATCTCACAATTCAGACTTTTCTTCTCAGAATTTTGAGAATTGTGAGAAAAAAAAGTCTGAATTGTAAGACAGAAAGTTGCAAATACCTTTTTTATTCCTTGGTGGAAGCAAGCTTCCATAAATAATCTTTGTTTTAATTACAACTTTAAAAAACTATTTTTTTAAATCTAATTTTTTAATCTAATGTAATGTAAAAAAAAAAAAAAAAAAAGTGTAATCATGAACCCATAAAACATTGCTAAGTCCAAGGAGGAGACAGAACAAGCCCTTGCTGCCACTGTTCTGCCCCTTGAAGTCACTGCGGAGTGCTTGAACCGCAGGGAAGGTCATCGTAGCAAGGAGCTGGTCAGTGACCCTGTAGAAGCTGAACTGAAGAAGGAAGTAGAGGTGATTGATGGAGCACAACGCATCCTTCAGCAGTGCATTGATCAGGCCTTTGAACAGCTGTGGTAAGTACATTCAGATAGACATTAATTGGTTTGAACCATTCAGTATCAATCTGCTTTGTTTATTTTGGATGACAAGCATATCTCACTTGACTTTTGCCTGTTGATATGATGAAGATTATGTGGTTGCTAATCTCGGTATATCTTCTTAGTCGCTTACAGGAAGCACGGCAACAGCTGACCATTGACCTTCATGATAAAATAGAGGCCCTTGATGTGGACATGTCATGCTTGTCTCTCACTATACAGTCACCTGAGATCTCCCTGAAGCCAAACCCCACGAGAGCGCCCCCGGGTGAGTTTAAGAATAATCTTACCTCTAAAGAGCTATCTTAACATAATAATAATAATAATAATAATTTAACATCCAGAGACTTTATTAAAGGCCAAGTTCTATGAAGGTACCTCAAATAGGTATTTAGTTTAAACCTCCATTTTTGAACGTCAACCTTATTTGGTAATGATATTGTTAAATTGTGATATCATAAGGTAAAAATGTCTGTAGTATTTTTTTCCTGTTTTTAAACACATACTTAAACACTTTAAAAAAATAAATCATTTAAACATGACCAATACAAATTTTTATAAGTATTTTTTAATTTTCAGTATATTTATTTATTCATTGTAGTTAGACTCAAAACTATTTAAAAACATGAAATAATGTATTATAAAATAATAAATATTGCATACACTTTGCATGTTGAATCAATAAATGTTTTCTTGTAAAAATATAATATAATATGATATAAATGTGTTTTCTCATTTTTGCATGCAGTTCCACAACTCCACAGCAGTGGGAGCAGTTCAGCCGATACAATATAACCCGAGCTAAAGAAGAGATGCAGGCCTCTGTGCAGATAAGAGAGAACAACAGCATCACAAGAGCACAGGTGCCAAATCTGGTCTACAGATTTAAAATGAATGCTTTAGAGTAGTAAAAATCTCATTTTTTTTTTTTTTTTAAATACTAAAGGGACTTTTAAGATGTTCAAAATGACTTGCAGTTCAACACTGTAACAGGATATACTTTCAATATGATATCCATTCACTACAGGCATCTTCTCTCTTAGGTGCAGAATGATCTGGAGGGACAAAGAATGGCAGTGGAGTTTGCTCTCCGTAAGCGAACTCACCACGAGGAACAGGCCTATCACGAAATGCAATGGCAGCTAAAAACTGTAATGCCTCTTCTTTATTCTCCCCCTTTTTTAATTTCATTCTGGTGTTTTTGAATATGCAGTGAAACTGGGAATGATGAACTATCATCCAGAATAAAAGGGAGTTAAAGAAAGTGCTTTTCACACAATTTAAATGTGAATGTGGAAGTTCAGCAGTGGAATATGGGTCAGTTGGTCTTTATTCCCAAATAAACCCCACAGGATGATCAAATAAGGTTTAAAAGATTTTGATTTATCCTGAAGGGGTTTATTTTGCGATAATAACCTGTGGACTGCAAAATATCCTCCTATTAAATGACTTCCTGCAAAAAAAAAAAAAAAAAAAAAAAAAATCAATACATGGACATTGATTTGAGTGTATACTATTTATTTGCTTATTGATAAAATAGACTGTAGAGTGATATAAGAGATGTAAAACTAGCACAGTGGTTGTTAGGTACTATGTAAGTCATTATTCAAAGAATATCTGATACTATAACGTAGCAGTTGACCAATCAGAAAGTAGTATTCCAGTGTGCCATGTGGTAATGGATGAATACAATAAATATAGTATTTTCCTTCTTTTATTTTAGTATGAGAATGAGAGAGAATGAGAATGAGCTTTATTGCCAGGTATGTTTACACATATGAGGAATTTGTTATAGTGACAGAAACTCCACAGTGCAACAGAAAGACAGCAAAAGGACAGGACACAGATAATAATAATAATAATATGCAAATATACAAAACAGACAATGTACAAAATAGCAAAAACACAATATATAATATAGGCAATTATGTATGTACATGTATGATATGTGCAAATTTGAAATGTAAATAAGTATGTGTGTTAAATAAATAATGTATAATAGTGTTGTGTGCTCCATGTTTATTGTCAAGTGTTCATGAGATGGATTGCCTGAGGGAAGAAATTGTTCCTGTGCTGGTCGTTCTGGTGCTCAGAGCTCTGTAGCGTCGACCAGATGGCAACAGTTCAAAGAGGGAGTATGCTGGATGTGAGGGGTCCAGAGTGATTTTGCCAGCCCTTTTGCTCACTCTGGATGAGTACAGTTCTTGAGTACAGCTTGACAGAGGGGTCTTTAGATATGCAGTCATTGGTGTAGAGGGAGAAGAGCAGTGGGGAGAGAACACAGCCCTGAGGAGCTGAGGAGAATTTTCCAAACTTTACTAGCTGCTGCCTGTCTGTCTGTCAGGAAGCTGGTGATCCACTGACAGATAGAGGTGGGGACGGATAGCTGTGTTAATTTGGGCTGGAGGAGTGATGGGATGATGGTGTTAAAAGCGGAGCTGAAGTCTACAAATTGGATCCTCACATAAGTCCCTGGTCTGTCTAGATGTTGCAGGATGTAGTGCAGTCCCATATTGACTGCATCATCCACAGACCTGTTTGCTCTGTAGGCAAACTGCAGGGGGTCCAGTAAGGGTCCAGTGATGTCCTTCAGATAAGCCAAAACCAGTCTTTCAAATGATTTCATGGCCACAGACGTTAGAGCCACAGGTCTGTAGTCTTTAAGTCCAGTAGTTTTGGGTTTCTTTGGGACGGGGATGATGGTGGAGCGTTTGAAGCATGAGGGGACTTCGCACAGCTCCAGTGATCTGTTTGAAGATCTGTGTGAAGATGGGGGCCAGCTGGTCAGCACAGGCTGGTGTCACACCGTTGCAGAAGGTTGCAGGAGGTGTGAATGATGTGCCAATATCTTTCAGACTCAAGAAGAGATTGCTGAGCTGCAGAAGGACATTTGTGGCCTAGAGGAGGACATGCAGGCCAAGACAGCTCCTCTAAAGCTGGTCCACACCCGTCTGGAGAACAGGATCAAGAGGCCTGGCATGGACCTGTGCCGAGATGATGTAAACTCCACAACCAGCTGATTGGTAACTTGCATAACGGTGCTGCTTTTCTTTGGTCAACACTTCAAATTGCAAGACGAACTTGAACCTAATCATAATATTGGCATGGAGAAATCTTTCACCCTTAAGCTAAATAACATATTTCTTTTCACCTTATTTTGCAGCACAAAAGTAAGCTATTTTCTGTAAATGTGCAAGACTTCTGATTCATTAGGTAGAGGTAAATATCTACAACAATAAAGTGTAGTAAACAATAAAACTATTTATGATTACGATAATAAACTAAAATATAATATGATTTTAAACATAACATGATAACAAATAACAGTTTGCAATATCAAGCAGCATAACAGATTGTTTTTGAATGACACCAGAAGCCTCGCACATTCAAGTTACAAATGGCCGCTCTTACATTTTAATGCAAGCTCTTACATTAAAAAATAAGGTGGATTGAAATGACTGGATTTCACCAAACAACAATGTGATTGTACCTTGTGTCATCAGCAATAAAGAGATGCATGACCTTTGTTCTGGTTAATTTCACCCAGTGAAAAACAAACACAATCCATCTTAAACTGCTGTGTTTTGATTGGTTATCTCATAACCTGTTACTCCCAGGTTCAGTTTGGTTTGGTGGATGAAGCCAAGCAACTGGAAGCCACCATTCTGGCACTGAAACAGAAGCTAGCACAGGCCCAGTGAGTCCACTGTTTTAACTCAGTTCCTCTGTGTATTTTATATAAATACTACAAATTCAAAAAGAATCTGACCTGTGAACACCTTTGATTGCCAGGCACTCTCTGCAGTCTCTGAAACAGCATGAAGCACAGATGATAGAGGATTTGTCTCGTAAGCAGGACGCCCTGTCGCTGGAGCAGCGCAGCGGCCAGACCCGTCAGGACCTGACTCTGGGGGTCCAGACTGAGGGTCTTCCTTCAGCTGTGGTGCCTCTCACCAAATCTAGTGGCAGACACAAGCTGGACCTTTCTTGAGTTGACACCTTGATTCTTACCTCATACTTAAGGTGACGTCACATTTACCACTGCTCAGCGAAATTTCATGTGCGAAATCCAGTCATTCCTACAGGAATCTATGTCATCGGGAGTTCCGCACAAGGGCATTAAAGTTCCCCATGCAAGACTTCACTTGTGTTCAAGTTGGAAGTGGTTGGTTTGAAAATGACTGGTATGTGTGTGGTTCTTTATAAATCTTGACACTTATTGACAATGGATTTTTCACTAATGTGACCACACCTTTAGTCTAAATAGATTTAAAAGACACTTATCATGAGAAATCAAATTTTACTTTATCTTTTGAAATAAGCTGAAATCATAACTCAAAACTTCCTCTTCAGTCCAGTGCAGGGTTGCCAGGTTTGCAAAACAAATCCAGCTCAATGACAAATCAAAACTAGGCCCAAAAGACCCTATTGCAAATTTCAAAACTCAAAATATGCCACTCCCATACCTAAAATACATATTTTACAGTCAATGTAAAGCATTATGCTCTATTTCAACTTGAAAATCACTATATAGAAGTAATCATAAACAGTCTGCTTTCATAAAGTGCCCAATCATTGCCTCTTACTCACAAAACTCATCTAGCTGCAGCATAATCCTTGGAACAGTATAAAATGGGCAAAATATTTCAATACAAGCACTTCAGTCAAATACAATTTGTGCAATATGTCTTTTAATAACTTATATTTAAAAGTTATATAACTTATATAACTTTTAAATAAAAAAATGTATAAATAAAATAGAAAATCAACCCGTGGCAACATTTTAAAAGCAGGCCACAAAAACTATGGACTTGCCAACCCTGGTCCAATGGCTTGTTCTAAACTTCCACAACGTTTTGACATCAGGCAAATGAACACATCGACACATTTATAAGTCAATGACGTAGGTGTGACATTTAGCAACTTGGTCTGGCCAGTCATGGGGAGGTAATAAAGAGGAAGTACAGTAGATACACACGTTTTGCAAACACTTATCCAAAGCGGTAGTGTGTTCAAGGGATACATTTTATCAGTACTTGCATTCCCTGGAAATTAAACCTAGAGCATTGGAGTTGCCAGCACTGTGATCTACCAGTTGAGCTGCAAAAATGGGTAATTTAATTGGTAAGAGAGAGGATAGAAACTATTTATTAATTGCAAAATAATTTGTATTTTCTTGATTCTATTATTTTACACATTTGTTTCCTCTTCTTATGTGTTTACCCACCCTCAAGATAGAAAAAAATGTGTTTTCAATGTGGTAATGGTTTCTGAGTATCGCATTTCAAACATTTATTTTATTTTATCAGCTAGAATGGAGCAAACATCTTAAATATGAAAACATACTATCATATTTTAATAGTTATATAATGATTATTTTCTTGACTCAAGGTAACCTGCATGTGGATCATTGTGTTGTATTGTTAAATGGCCTTTTTTGTTTTTACAGACCTTTACAACAACAACGTAATCCATCTGTTAACAGATTTCTGTTTATGTCTGGGAAGGGGAGATAATGTCATATGAAAGCCTCTATTTAGACTGGACTTTGACTCTCAGTGATGAACATGATAAAAGAATAGGTGACAAAAATCTATGCCCATCTACTGGTGAGGATTTATCAGTTCTGTTGAAGTTAACTGCTACACTAATGTATCTAAATGGGACTATTTACGTCTATGCGAAATAATGAGGAGGAAGGTATTTTTTAATGAGGTTAAGTGCACGGAAATATGACAGAGCTCAAATCGTGGTTGGTCACAAGAGTATGATCAGTTTAGATTTAAATGCCATTATATGAAGACTAAGGTGCTACTTTTGGTGTTGATGTGTTTGTTGTTATGACTGTTCTTATAATTCTAAAATTGAGGTTGTACACAGTTACTGAACTTTGTTTTCTTTGGTTTTCATGCTCAGTGTCTTTAAATACATAATTTGCTGTGGTTAGGCATGCTTGGTTTGAGCTGGTATTGTTTGAAATGTAATTAAACTATTTATAATATACTAAATTCACTGGTTTTAATCATTTAATTTTAGAATTTATTGAAGCATTTATCATTTCTTGAGATCCGTTGTGAATAATTCACTCAATGTCTACTTTGCATGTTTATACTGATATATTTTGGAGTTTTGCATATATATATATATATATATATATATATATATATATATATATATATATAGCCAGTATGATCATGGTTCATAAACTGATCCAAAGGCTTTTTGCAAGGCGCTATAAAAGCATCAAGTTAATTCATTGTATGCAATAGCCTTACCTGAATGACATCCCCAAACAGACTCCTAGTGAGTTTACAGCTTTAATGGTTTAACCGTCCAGTTCATTTCAAGTGACAGAGTCATGGAAGGATGGGCTCAGCTTCCTGCAAAGCCCAATTATTCTGAATCATTTCACTAAAGGGGCCTGATCTAGGGTGTGCACCAAGAGCAAATAAGGCAACGTGAAACCATATAAATGGCATCTTGCTGCATTAAGTACCCATCCCCTCGCCTCATATCAGACCAATTCAAGCTCTTAGATGCACTAACCGCCCATCTAACGGCCCTTCCACGCCCCCCCCCCCCCCCCCCCCCCCCCCCCCCCCACCCTATGCTGTGCCTTTTAAATAAATAGGAACTTTTGTGCAAATACGAACTCCTTATTGTCTTCATGTTTTTTCCTCATACAGATTGGAGAGTGTTCATCACTTCATTTTATTCAGGAACAGCTATTCCTCCAAATGGAATAAAGAGGGAATATTGGCAGCCAATGGAGAGCCTATAAAAAGGAGGTATTAGTTACTAATCTAAGTGAGCTACGAATTGACAAACTGATCTGACATGGAGTTGACCGTGTCCAGCTTCGTCTCATTGTTGGTCTACATCTTGACCTTCTTGCTTGGACTTCCTGGCAATCTCCTTGTACTTTTCGTGTACATCCGTAAGGCTCGAAAACACGGTGCCACCCCCAATGTAGTCTACGCTCTAAACCTGTGTGTGGCAAACCTGGCTCTAGTGTCATGGATGCCAGTCAAAGTGGCGGAGACGCTCCAAGGTTGGGCGCTTCCAGCTGCGGTTTGTCCCGTTTACAGCTTCTTTCTGTTTTCTTCTGTCTATGGTAGCAGTTTGATCCTCTCAGCAGTCGTCGTGGGCCGTTATCTGAGTATCGCCTATCCCATAACTTACAAACTCTACCGCCGGGCACGTACATCTTGCCTGGTGAGCGCCATCTTATGGCTTTTAGTGCTTTTACACTTGGGTTTTGCTTATATTGCTGAAGGAGGGGGGCCATTTTGTGTCTTTATCTGAGGAAAATGTCTCGGCATGCTATGAAAACTTCACCCAGGAGCAGTTGGAAGTGCTGGTGCCGTTACGCCTGGAGATGGCACTGCTGCTTTTCCTGGTGCCACTTGTTTTGTCAGCATTCTGCACACTGCGCTGCCTTGTGCTTGTCAGAAACTCTGCTTTGCCTTCTGTTGGGAAAAGAAGGGTGTTAGCCATTGCACTCTCCACTTTAGTAGTATTTGTGGTCTGTTATTTACCCTACAATGTTTCCCACGTGGTGGGCTTTGTCTTGTACACTAATGTGGAGTGGAGAAGTGAAGCCATGCTTTCCAGCTCCTGCAATGTATTTCTTGAGCCTGTGGTCATGTTGATGCTTTCACCGTGGACGCCGAGGGATTTGGTGGACCGATTGTGCCGCAAACGAAGGAAAGCGCCATTCAAGTCATGGCATGAGAATCACTGGAACAGGGCTTTCAGGAACCCTCAAACAACAACGACACAAACGGCGTCAATAATAAGCCATGGTGAATCTAAGGATGACAAAGCAAAAGCAAACAAAGCAGACTCGTCCATAAAAGTGACCTGATTAGGGTACGGACGAGACACTCATGGAAATAAATGAGATGTTGACTTTGAACATGGATTTTTTTTTAACTTGTGAGTGTGAGTCACCCAATCATTTTTAGGGGAAGGATATGAGCTATGAGATCATGTTTTGGTGGTTATTAAAGATATTGGATGAGAGTGCATGTTCTTATAATATTTTGCAAGACATCAGCTTTTTATGCACAGCTTTCCCTTTTCAATCATGTTTGCCTCTGTATTATATTACATTTTTTTTGTGATTTTAATCAAAAATATAAACAATAGTAAGTTATTATAATGACTAAAAATAGTAAAATAGCATCTAGTGGATCTTCTAAACATGAGGGAAGATCTATAGTAAATTTGAAGCAGTTCTATACAGACTCCATGTATATTCTTTTATTTCATTCAAATCTGAACAGAGTAGTATTGATGACCCATATGTTTAATTTGTAACTATTCTGTGAAACATTTATTCTGTAATTACTGTAATACTTGTACTTTAAAATGTATAATGTGAATGTGTAAAATGTTTAACATGGGCACTGTATTGTAATATAAATTAAATTGATCTTACATTCTTTGAAACTGTTTCATTTTCCTGATGCAGTTTTTGTGTATTGAAATTATGAACTGATGCAGCATGTATTATTATAAATATTTATTTTTTATGCATACACCGTTAAATGTTACATGCAGTGTTGGGAAGTAACTAGTTACATGTAACTAAATTACGTAATTTAATTACAAAATAAATGTAATTGTAATCGGTTACTGTTACTGAGAAAAATGTGTCATTAAATTACAGTTACTTATGAAAAGTGTTAATGATTACAAAGGGGGTTACATCTGATTTTTTAAATTTATTTATTTAGTTATTTTTTTGACACACACCCTCATACAAATTTTACTGATTTCTTTCATAATTGACTGCTTTAAAATATAAGACACCAATATTTCAGGAGTTTAGGACACATGCTTATTAAATACCTGACACATGCTTATTAAATACCTTTATTTCCTATTTGGGTTTATGTATGCTTTATTTTTTTAAGATTAACTGTTCTTCCAAGCTTTTGTTAGATTCCTGTCATAACTGTAAATATTTGATTTCAAAAACTGTATCATAGCTCTTTCTTGTTATGGTTTAAATCTGTATATAACCTCAGAATGATCTCAAAGTAAGTCTGATTTTGTGGTGGCTGATCTTAAAATTAATTTATTATACTCTTAATTCAGGTGATGAAGGATTTCGAAAATGACAGTAATCACTACTGTAATCACAAAATGTTTGAATGTGATTAACAGTTGAAAACATTAGAAATTTAGAAAAGTAATCAAATGTATTCAGTTACATTAAGTAATTGAAATAGTTACACTACTTATTACATTTTAGACAGGGTAACTTGTAATCTGTAATCTATTACGTTTCCAAAGTAACCTTCCCAACACTGGTTATATGTTCACACAAAAGTCACTGCAGGACCACAACGATGTCCAGAAATTGTTGATATCATTTAAAAAATACTCCTTACACTAATTTCAGTCCTCATATCCATACCAGAAAAAAAGAAAACAAAACAATAATCCTTTATTTTCAAATTGACTATGCGTGGACAAAACCCATGTGATAGTTTGTGGTATGCAATGTGGCACTACCCAGGAAAGATTTGAGAACTGATAAACATGCATGTTAAAAGTTACTGTTTAAACTGAGATGGAAGCCTAAGCCATAACCTGAAGAGTTGAGGTGAATATTTAAAAGTCTTAAAATCTATTTAGATGTTTTTGCAATTATGTTGGACTGGAATACACGTTTTACTTATTTATTGTGGTGAAAATCTATAAAAAACAGAACTGGTAAGTCATTTTTACAAAACATCTCCAAAGTGTAAAAAGCTTTCTTGGAATAACATTGTTTCAAGGTTCTGAATATGTATTTTTATTTAAAACTATAAGATGATAGCAGTGCAATGTTACCCGCTGATTTGCACATTTTGCTTTCACATTAACTTTCTCCATAAATTGTTTTTTTTTTAGTGTATATGCATCAGAATTTTACATTTAATTATTAATTAAAAATACCTAAACCTGATTGTATGAAGATCAGAATTAACATTTTGAATTATCTCATTTCATTTATGTTTTTGATTGGCACAGTTAATTGTTTTGTATTATACAGCATTTTTCCAAAAAGCTCTCAGCAATTTGATCATGGCACATAGATGATGGAATCAATATTAAGTCATTTAATGCAAAAGCCATTTAAGGTTCAGCCAAAAGAAAGAAAGAAAGAAAGAAAATGTATACTAAAGAATTTTTATGCTGCTCTTAGTATACTAACAGTTCAAAATGATCACATCTGTGCAACTATAAAAAGGAAAGAAAAAATGCTATTTTTCTAGATTTGGAATACAGATGTTAAGTAACTTCATGGTGTTTTTGTGTCATTTTGGAGCTAGATAAATTCACTAAGACCATCAAACTTGGGAAGAAATGCACAACGATGCTTAAAAATGCGGTGGAAAATGGATACAGGTTTGTAACAACACGAGACTGAATAATAATAACAATCCCTTTATTTCAGCCTCCAGACTTTAAGTGATTGTGCTTTTCGCTGATCATAGATGGAACGTAGACTGGTCTGAGGATTTGTATTTTTAAGTAGCATTAGCTAGGTTAATGAGTAGGCCTGAGGGTACTGGGAAAAAACAAAACAAAACAGTGGATCAATTCTAAACATGTTTTCATAATATGACAGAATGCAAATCATACAATAGTTTACTGTATCTATGCCATCCAGGTGTCTAGAGTACATTACGGAAGCACATTTCAAGAGAACCAATGATTTGATCAAGACTACTAATAATAGAGAGAATACCTTTTGGTAAGTTCCAAATAAAACCGCTTATGTTTTTAGAATCTTTGAGAACTTTTATTCTAGACATTTTTTTTCAAATATTAAAAAATCTAAGAGAATAGTCTTAAAAGTGTGTGTGTGTTTATATATTACAGGTGCTGATTTAAGAACTCGCAGGGTTGTTTTCTACAGTAAAGTGAAAAACTTTATCACAGGCCGACAACAATGTCAGAAGATTCGACAGTGTTTCTCGCCATATACATCATCACATTCCTGATTGGTTTTCCTAATACTGTGCTGGCGTTCTGCTTGTGTATTCGCAAGATTCATCGTAAACCTATCCCCATTGACATATTCATGTTGAACCTCGCAGCTTCTGACCTCGTCTTCCTCACCTTCTTACCTTTAAAGATGAAAGAGGCTGCAGATCACATGGTTTGGAACATACCCGATGTTCTGTGCCGCTTCAGTCTGTTCATGTTCTTTCTTCCTCTTTATTCCAGCGCCCTGTTCTTGGCAGCGATTAGTGCCGAGCGCTATGTGTGTGTAGCATTTCCAGTGAGGTATAAAAGTCCAAAAAGAATCATTTACACAACACTTATATGTGTTGTCACCTGGGTGATTTTTTCAGGACTTTCAATTATTACTTACAAGGCAGTATACATACATTCTGATGAGGCGGACAACATCACTAATAAGCGTTCCCTGGAGCCCGAACCTCAGGGCTGTTATATTAACTTCACAGCAAAACAGCTCAGAGAACTGCTTCCAGTGCGGCTGAGTATAGCAGTGTTGTTTTTCCTTCTACCCCTCCTAATCTGCTGCTTCTGTTACATCAATTTAATTCGTATTTTGATGAAGTGTCCTCTCTTCAAGCGAC
Source organism: Spinibarbus caldwelli (assembly GCA_039654775.1). NCBI lineage: Eukaryota > Metazoa > Chordata > Actinopteri > Cypriniformes > Cyprinidae > Spinibarbus > Spinibarbus caldwelli. The sequence goes on along the minus strand of CM077244.1, from coordinate 10,274,528 downwards.
AGCGCAAACTCCGGGTGGTTGGACTGATTGTGGGGACTCTCCTTGTGTTTGCCATTAGTTTTGCACCCTACAATGCATCACACGTAGTGGGCTTCATCAAGAAAGAAAATCCAGATTGGCGCATGAAAGCTTTAATGCTGAGCACTTTAAACGCATGTTTTGATCCTATTATATTTTTCTGTATCTCTAAGGATATGAGAAGGGCCATCAAAGTATGTGCAAAGGCCTTGTGCAGTTTTATGCCTACTTAAAGCAATTTTGTTGTTGTTGTAAACTTAAGAATGGTATCACCAAAATGTCTTCTAATTCAATCACACAAAACAAATATCCAAAGACATATTGTAACCAACACTTAGGGTGTACACATTTGTTATGGTAGGCTATATGAGCAGAAAAGGGTCTTGTACCTTGGAAAAATATCACTGAAATAATTGACCTGTGAACATCACGCCGATCTTTGTGACAGCCCTAAACTGCCTTCAGATTTAGTGTCCCTCCAAAGTGTCCATTGCTTCTTGTTCTAGGATATCTGTTGAAGTTCACTTCACTTGACAAGATGCGTTCAGTCAGAATACCCTGCAAGGTCAACAGTAGACAACAGTAGCACATCTTAGATTTCTAGTATGACATAATATATAATTTGTAAATAAATATAATTTATCGTTCTTTCATTTAATATAAAGGTGTAGCCTATATAAAATATCCAAGTGTATTTATAGAAATATTAAATTATTATTAATATAAATTGTCTTATTTTAAAGAGCGAAATGTCTGTTGTGATGTTTAATATGAAAATAAACCTAATTTGTTTATATTAAATGTGTATTTTATACACACGATCACTTTATTATGGCGTACAGACCACACAATTGGGACTAAATGAATTCTTTAAAAATGCCTCAGCCTTTTTCTCAACTTCTCAACATCTGCTGCAGTGATGCGCAATGACTAGTGGGTAAATTTCTCGCTTCACTTCCTGTGAAATCAGGCTTGCGGCACCTGCTGGTCAAAAAGGTGTAATGCAACAAAAAACTAAACTCTTCTCAGGTTTGATTAAATTTAATCAACAAATAATTAAATCATATTAAATATGATGGTTCTGTAAATTTTGTGTTCTTTTGATGTTCAGTCAAAAGTGAGCATTCTGTCATTGTTTCCTCATCCTTATGACGTTCCAATCACTTTCTTTCTTCTGTGGAACGTAAAATAACATATTTTGAGAAATGCCTCAGTAGTTATCTACAGTAGGCCTATGTTCAGCAATATTGTGTTTTGTAGAAGAAAGAAGTTATATAGGTTTACAACGACAAATGGCCTGTAAATTATGAAAGAATTTTCATTTTGGGGTTGAACTATCCATTAAGCTAGCAAAAGAGCAATAATTCCTGTTCCTATAGAACCCATTTCCTGCGAACTGTAATTAAATGCCACTGAATCAACTTACCAAAGTCACTAAGTTTACCTGAAAATTACAGCCAGGTGTGGAACTAAACTCCACAGGAAGTGGATTCTTCAGGAGAAGGAATGAGTAACCATGAACTACAGGAAACAGCCTCTTTGGTGGAAGCTGTAAAATGAAATTTTTATTAGTCTCATTGTAAACCATTTTATAAATAACGCATAGATGCTTTAACTTTAGAACCAATATATATTTAGTTGCAAAGTAAGTTGTGATATTTTGCTGTATTAAATTAAATTGTATTCATAAAAAAAAAAAAAGATCCTTTATCCAGAGTTCATTTGCTGAAAAGGATTCACCAGACAAAGACATTACTAACAAATGAAAAGATCCAACATAAATATAGCAAATTTTCATTCTGGATTTCAGTAAATATTTACTTAAATTGCTTCAGAAATAAAATTGAATGATACACAAATCAGCTTGATATTCTCAACCATGGTCTAGCACCTGAATCCTTCATGTACACACACACACACACACACACACACACACACAAAAACAAACACTTGCTTCTTATCTTTCCATTATGTTCCATATAGCAAGATAGTATTCTTGGGGGGCTTCATATACCCCATATAGAGCAGTAAGGACAACTTCCTGTGTTCTTACTTACTGTTCCCAGGGTTGCCAAGAGACATTGTTTGATGAGCCTCGGTGTTGCAGATTATGCTCTGAATTGATTAAATTTCCGCTGTTGTGAGTCGTTGCACCCATCACATAGTCTAATCACACATTCAGAATGTCTAGGACAGAGGTGAAGAAAGCTCGCGATTACTTTGTGTGAAACTGGGGAGACACAAAATGCTGAGGATCTGTATTTTTCTATGTTGTGAAGGTCAGTATTTTTGTTTAATTTATTATACTTTTTAAACAGAGAATATTTCTTTAACCTCAGGCATGTATTTAAAAGCTTGATTTTTGAACAAATTTAAACTTTTTTTCTTGTCATATAAAGATCATATAAAAACTATATAGGAAACTTTTCCAATGCTTTTAAAATTTATTTTGATGTTTTTCAAATGCCCTTTATGTATACTGATTTTATTGTTCTACTCTTGTCCCAAAACCAGACATTCAATATTAAAAGATGAAAATCCATTATAGAATGAATGGTTAAAACTATTATAATCTAAAGACTGAAATAAATAAAAATGAAGTTATAATTCTGTGAAATTATGTGTGAAATTATTGTTTAATTAGGATGTATAAAATGCTACCGTTGAAACAGCACTTTTATCATTCATTTTATTACAAAATTAATTTCAACTGCTGTCATTTGCAGAAGTTAATTAAAAGCTAGTTAAAGCTGCTTAAAAAGTCAAGGTAAGTAAAAACTAATTGTGAACTAGTTAAATTAGTGAGAGTTATTTTTATTTTCTAAATCCACAAAGCCAAACATGTCCATGGTTGAAGAAATATCCTGTTATAAAATCAGTTTTTCCATATATTATAGCATGCATTATGAATTGCTCTTTGGATTTGCTTTGCATTGGTTAAAACCAATACTTTGGAGTTCTCTACATTATTTCTATTTAAACAGCTTCATTAAACCAAGTTTTTCATTATTATTAATCTCTGACACTGGCACAGCTGTGGGTATTATTTGTTTGTTATCACCATTCCTATTCTTTGTACCTTATTGACTTCTGCTATTTCGGTTCTCTGCACAGTGTTTCTAGCACCTGTTGACCATCTGTGAGGTACGGACTAATGGCCAAGTTAGACTACCAGCTTCTCTTATCAGTCTACATCCTCACCTTCCTGATCGGCCTTCCTGCCAACATCCTAGCGTTCTTTACCTTTTGTCGAAAGGTTTACCGCAAACCAACCCCCATCGACATTTTCCTGCTAAACCTGACAATATCTGACCTCATCTTCCTCGCGGTCCTACCGTTCAAGATGAAGGAGGCCACTGACAACTTGAACTGGAGCCTGCCATATTACCTGTGCCCCATTAGCAGTTTCCTCTTCTTCTCCACCATCTACACCAGCACGTTATTCCTGACCGCGATTAGTATAGAGCGCTACCTAGGTGTTGCGTTTCCGATCCGATACGCTCTAGGCCGCCGACCACGCAACGCTGTGATTGCAAGCTGTTTCCTCTGGCTTCTGGGATCTCTTAACCTCAGCATCGTGTACATTGTGCCATACATACCCTCAAGTGATAATTCGAGCTACAGCAAGCAACAACCCAATCCTCATATGATAATTTGCTACGATAACTTCACCGTAGAGCAGCTGAACATTCTGCTTCCTGCTCGTCTGGAGCTTTTTCTCGTGCTTTTCTGTATACCCCTCCTCATCTGCTGCTTCTGCTACATAAACTTCATACGAATCCTCTCCAATCTGCCTCATCTTGGACGACGGCGTAGACTCAGGGCCATTGGGTTGGCGGTGGGGACGCTGTTGGTTTTCACCATCTGTTTTAGCCCATATAACATCTCACACGTGGTTGGTTTCATTCACGGTAATAGCGAATGGTGGCGTCATTTTGCTTTGATCTCCAGCACTCTGAACGCCTGCTTGGATCCCATCATCTTTTACTTTTCCTCGGCTGCTGTTCGCAGTGCCATACGCGCATGTGTTAATGGTCTAAAGGAGAAAATTCACATTGTAGAAAGTGGAAGCTGCTGTTCTGCTGGCCCTTCCAAAACTGAGGCCTACAAGGAGACAAACCCACCTATTGACCTGGGCTGAGAATCGAGCTACAGAGAGTATTTTAGTTCATTTAGGCCTACAGAAAGAAGTATTGTTTGCATGTAGCCTACTGTGGAGTTTACTTTCAGAGAGGTAAAATGAGATAAATTTGATGTGGGAATGCACATTTTATTCAGAAAGTTTTTTAATTTTTAATGATCATTTGGATTAAACTGGGATTTAAAAATAGATTTATTCAAGAGAAATAAAGATATATAATTAATGGATAAATTACACTTGTGTTGATTTCCTGGAAGTGATTTTTCTATGTTTACACTGTACAGATATACACAGAAAAGTACATACTGTAAACTGTAATTATTATCAAATTATGTTATTAGTCCCCATAAAGTGATTTTCTCTATGGTAAAAGCTGTAAGCACAGCACCTCTGACATTAAAAGAGCAGCTGATAACCACAGTTTACACAGACTTCAGTGTATTCAGCCTTTAGACTCTTCTTTAATGATCGCACATTTGTATGTAGAGGCGATATATTTGCTGATAATTTTTAATCAATAAGATTGATTATACAGACTGTTTAAATTTATTTTCATACTGTTATTGCAGTCTTGTCTTTATTATTTTTTCATGTCAAAATGTTATTGTTACACCTCTCATGTAATGCATGACCACTCACAAAAAGACAATGACACAATGAAGCCAATATATCAAATTTATTTACATATTTAATATAAAATTATATAAATACATAAATATGATATAAAATCATAAATAAATAAATAGATATTATACAAATAATACGGAAATTTTATAGGTTTATTTTTATGTTTTGGGGGCCTCTCTTTGGGTGAAACTTCAAGGGTTGCTGCGTGTTCAGCTCCCATACCCCAAAAGCCTCTCTCAAAAAGAGCTCCCCAATTTATATGTTATTCCTTGCAATCTGCGTGAGTCCATGAAAGTGTGCTCCAACATTCTGGTTCTTCAAACTGGGGAGGTAACTTGGAATGGAGTGCCTCTTTTTCCCTCATCGCTCATTATTCTCTTAGCACAAGATACAAGGTTTTCTTGTTCTCTCTTTACAACTTTTTCTGGAACTTTTCCTTCTTTGCTCTGATGTTTCCATGAACCTCCTGTTACCATGGGATGATAGTCACAAAACTCGCTCCATGATTTATAATAATGCATCAAAAGAATGTTGTGGAAAAACATGCTAGGATACCTAATAACTTCTGAGAACAAAACAGCACATACTGCAATGGCGTCTTGAGGTGTCAGTACATAAGATTCAACTTTGTCATGGTTGCCCTTGATGTAGTTCCAAATTGTCACAGAATAGTTTTTAGCAATTTCTTTTGATGGTTTCAATTTTGCATAATTAAGATTTTTGTCGTGAAGTTGTATCTCTTTCTCATCTTTTTTGACTGGATAACAGTACAGATCACTTCCTTGCAACCGTACTGAGAATTCACCAATTAAAATGGTGACATCCTGTCTTTCATGCTTTTCTTGTTTCCACCAAACTCCGACGAGGTAATCAATTACATTGGCATAGTGGAAAAAATTACTTATTCTGATTGGTGCACTGATGTCAGTGTTTAGGTCTTCGATGCTCCTATCAACAATGTTTTTAATTTGTTGAACAGCACATCTTTCCCAGGATGTATGCACTCCAAATGGCTGATCAGGCATTTTTGCAGTGGAGCTATAATCTTTTGAATTTTGACCAAATGTTTCAGGAATTTCATACAAAAACCTCTTCTCTCTCATTTGCTCTGGCTCGAATGACAGATTGACATGTGGCTTGTTTTTATTCCCCTCACAATTGGACTGCTAGAAAATTCAAATACAAAAATGAGCTGCATAATAAGTATTGACGTTGATAGTTAAGCAATAATTGTACAACAGCTATAACTTACGTTGTTCCCTCTGTCCTCCCAATCTGAGCCGATCTCAGACCCTTTGTAGTCCTCAGGCTGACTGTAGTCAATAAATGTAAATAAACACTAGTTAGGTTGTGTAGCAGCCCAAAAAATCTGAGGTTATGTATTAAGTGATAATTATATAAGTTATATAAGATTAGTATATAAGATTAGTAAATAATTTTAAATTTCTCAAATGATTTATTGCGTATGCAGATTAAATTGTATTTATAACAGATTTTTAGGTAACACTTGATTTTAAGGTGTCCTTGTTACACGTTACATGTATTTACTATTGTAATAGCAATAAATTATGCATAATTACATGCAAGTAACCCTAAGCCAAACCCTAACCATATAGTAAGTACATGTAGTTAATTAAGATTACTCAGTATTTAAATGTATAATTGCACTATAACAAGAACACCTTAAAATAAAGTGTAACCGATTTTTTTTTTTTTTGTTTGTTTGTTTTTTTTTTGATTATGTGGTACTGTTTTTGGAGTCAAAGGAAAGTGAGTGTTGATCTCAAATAAAAGTGTTAAGAAACTCTTTAATTTAGACCTTTTTCTTTTTCTTTTGCCATTTCCCACAATGAACGTTTCATCTTCAGGTGGGCAGTTAAATAAAGGTCTCCTGAAAGTCCAATAGGAGCAGACAACAATGAATATCATATCGGTTCCAACATGTATCAGCTATTTACTGTATAATAAACATACAAACACGTGGAATGAAACAGCTACCTTTATGTACTTGGTGAAAGCATTACAGTAAAAGTCAAGTTTATTTTAATAAATGTATTTTGCTTGAAATAAAAACTACATAATTCATTGCTTAGGTCACAAATGTTAATCCAAAATTATACTTTAATGTAAACTTAATAGTAGGATGTAAATGATTATTAACAAACTGAGGTAAAGAACCTACTTTGGTGAGTTGAGAGATGACAAATATGGCTCCTCTTTACCGGAGAGTAAGGCGATCTGGTGAACATCTGTTTTACAGGAAAAGAACAAGCAATTAAATTTCGTATTACACCATATTTATCCTGCACGTTTATATCTGTGGCCAGTTCATGATAACAGAGTAACTGTCTTTATGATTTAGCAAACATCTCTCCAAAGGTACTAGTCTAACCCTACACATGCTTTGACAATGTACTGACTGCCCAATCAATGAAATATTTAGCTTCATCTGAATAACATTGGACCTCTTTTGTTCTGTTGGTTTGCGTCATCCTTCACAGAAGAAAGCTCAGCGTTCTGGTTGGTTTCAGGAAAACACACTTCTTCTGAATCACACTGAGGACAGTTGTCACAGACCTTTTATATTGAAGTAGAGATGAGAACAATGTAATTGTCATGACGTAGGTCAAGTATAGATACATATTTTGTGAAAAAGAGTTGTCTTGTGTCCTAAAATAAAATAGAATAGAAAATAACTTACTTCCAGACTTTTGGCAGAAGAGTTTTCATCTGGGACTGCATTTTCAGAAGAGGTCTTTGCACCTTTGTTGATGCTGAAAAAATATTTGTATTAGTGTTTATGTGTGATCTCCATATTTGAAAATCACTCATGCACTCTACTTACCTAGATACGGTCTTCTTTGTTTGGTGTTTTTTATTTAATACGTGGAATGCCGAAGGCAGTGTGGATGTTTGGTTAGGTGTGCTTCTCGACATGTCTTCTCCATTGCATGTTCTTGAGAAGAAGTAGAGGAGAAAATGTTCAGAGCCCATGGTGCCACAATGTCCACTTTTCAGGTTAATGATGTAAACGTGGAAATCCATGAAAACAGAAGCAGAACATTTCTCCAAATATACTGAATTATGAAGTGCATAATTAATGCACTCCAAAAAGGCTGCATTTCATTTTCTTTGAAACAGGAGAAGTATTCCAAATATTTTTGGATGGAACCTTTTGGATACATGTAACCATCTGAGCGCTGTTGCCAAGTAAGCTGGTTAAAAACATCCCTTTGAGACAAATCTTGAATAAAATGCCAAGTGCTGTGACTATTTCAGGCATTTGCATCAAAATGAAGGTTTCTTCGATCTATTAGAGATCCTTTCATTGATAACAATTCTTGATCTGTTAACATAAGACAACTTCCCTCCAAAAATTTTGAAATCGTCTTCTGTGATTCTTCCTCCATTCTAACAGCTTCTTTTGCATTATTGTACATTGCAATGCATGACTGAGGACATGACACTGATATATCCACTCACTTTCCATATCACACAAGACACTGTATAATATTAAGCATCATAGTGGAGGTCAAACTGCTTGCAGGTATCCCATCTTATCCTTGATTTAAGGGTTTATCAGAAAGCAATCATCTCTTCCTTCCCACTTGTAATTCTTCATCTACTGAATCAGAAACCATTTGACAAATTGGGATGAGGAGGATGCGTCCCAATATAAAGCATACTGTGGGGTAACCACTGACTAAATGTAGCTTGCAAGTTGCTAGAAGTTCTCCAAAATTCATGATTTCTGCAAAGGTTCCCACTCCGAATGAAATAATGAATAATGGCATTATTTCGAAGATCTAACTTTGACTGGTGGGTCCATCTTCATCCACCACAAATCCATTGCAGCATGGGCTACTGACCCATTAGCATACAGGTGTATTGTCCTTTTAATGCTGTACAAAATGTTGATACACTTACTGTATCGCAAACATTTTCCTGTGTGTAGACACGTCTCTGGACCGCTTTTTCCGATCACGCTGTGTAACCGCCGCGTCCACTGAAGTCCAAATCAGGTGCACAGAGGAAATGCATTGCGAAAATGAATTGTTGTTGTTTTTTTTTGTTTGTTTTTTTTTATTTAAATAATTTACTCTGCTCAGTTTGTTGTAGATTTTTATTGATTTGTAGTTTAAAAGGTAGTTCCATTTGAATTATTGGCCACAAAGACAGTATACAGCTTGAACAGAGTACCTCCAGAAAGTTTTCACTCTTTTCATATCCTACATCCAGTGCCTGAAGTGAAAAGAGACCCAATGTCGCGCGCAAGAGAGACCTAGCGTGTCCACGTCCATGCAGCAGGCAGTGAACCTGCATTTGTCAAGCAGGACAGAAAAGAGTACTGTGCTGCCGGTACGACAGAAAAATATCTGGTAGGCTACTGTAAACAGCACAGCATAGAATTCCCGGTACTGCATATCGGTGAGTACCGTCCCCACTTCAAGCACTGTAACCTACATCTAATATGGTTTGATAAGTATTCTTAAACCCCTTGGTGAAAGTATGAATGTTTCACTGTATCACTCATTCAACTTCGGTTGATAATCAGCTTCATTCATTCATCATCATCATTGGTCCTGCTGCTTTCAGGTTAAATCAGCTTTGCCGTAATGTCATGAAAAAAGGCCAATGTCCATCACAAGATCCCAAAAAGGTATCCTGAGAAAGTTCCTCCAAGACAAGGGAGCGGAAAGATTGCTTAGAATGCTTTGTTTTTTTTTTTGTTTTTTTTTTTTGTTTTTTTTTTCCATGCACATTTCTGTAGCCAGACATCCATGGACATACATCAAAGCTGTCAGTGACCTCCGAGGAAGTTCTCCAGTCATTGCAGCCTCAGTTGTAAAGTTTGGATGGAGTTTTCAATTGAACATAGGAGCTTTGACTTTGTTCCAGGAATTTTGTCAGGTTCAGCTGGAGCTGAATACTTATCAAGCCATTTCAGTTTTTTTATTTGCTACCAGAATCAGAGATCTTTATTCCAAATTTTAATATGAATATATTGATTAATTAGTTATTTACAATTCAATCATATATTGTAATTATTTTTGAAAGAATGATGGCTCACTGTAGGTACTTTTTCCACTATGTACATCTGGCTGCCAAAATCTTAGTATGTTTTTCTAAAAACATTGTTCACATACATAAATATCCAGTTTCACATTTAGCAGCCAGAAATACATAATCTCCATTCAAACATACCTCTTTATAAAAATAGCCAAAACTCTCTAGAAAATGCCTGGTTTATTTCATTAACCCATTGGTAATGCTGTGTTATTTTGGGCTAATCAAATGTATCAATTATGGATGAATCTATGTTTTTATGATTCTGGCATCCTCAGCTGCCATTTTTATTCTATAAAAACAACTGCATTTTTTTTTACGGTGTATTTATGAATTAATTTGTGGATATTACTTTGTAGAAAAATTCTAGACTTAGGTTTAGAATTGTAGTCTTACATCACTTTTTTGTCTTTAACAATTTACCCATCTTTGGATCTAAAGTGTTATGAATTGGATATTCAACCCACCATTTCTAGAGAGCAATTGTGGAACCACCCTTGAACCTTTTTACATAGTATAAAACACATATTACAAAAATAACATTTAAACCATGCATTGACAAGACAAAACAAACCCTCTGATTTGTTCTCTGCGTTTCTGGATGAAAAGCGATTGAACATCTCATCCAGCTGTGTTTTTTCTGATAACAAAACACATTAAAAAAGTTGCACTTTTTATTGTGTGGTACCTAAAGAATGCTAATGTCTTCCTTAGCTAGTATAGCCTTTGTTAAACTGCCTATCACTGTATGAATCTTTTTTGATACCTGATGGTGTTATAGTTTCAGTGGCGGTCCTGCACTCCTTGCTCCTCCCTTCATCCTTGATGGCCACCCTCCTTTTTCTTCGTCCCTGTAATTCCTGCAAAGGATTGAGTCAAGATGGCATGATATTAAATGCCATGTCAAGAACAGATTAAGCAAAAAAAAAAAAACACTTCTACTTCGACAAAGCATATTTACAATTTCTTAATTAAAATCCATAACCAACAGTTTTAATATAAAAATGTTTTAATAGACTTCAGTTACTTTTACTATTTTTATTGTTTAATTTAGATGGTTTGGTATGTTTGAATATTTAATATATCAGACCGAAGGACTATTAAGAGTCTTGGTGTTCAGACTCTCAGTGTTCAAAATGGGTTATTTATTGTTTTATTAAGCATAATTAATACTAAACAAACTGAAACAATAATGCATTATACCATTATTATACAAATTTGTATAATTTATGAATATACAATTACTACACAAAACATGCAACAGGTCATTAGTATGCTGTATAAATAATAATAATAATAATATTGTTTAAAATAATACCATTTTTTCAGCCATGTGTGAAGACTGTCCTTTATTGTATCTGTGAAAAGATGTCAGATTGTTTCAGAACATCATCTGCAGTTATTAATGACAGTACACTTTTCTTCACACTTCACAAGTCCTCCAAGTATGTTTTCTCAACTTCATTTTGGAATAAATATACATATATATTTCTAAATGAGCAATTTTGAGTATTTGTGTGCGTGTGTGCACACTAATACTCAAAATTGCTAATTTTCTACAGCCTTATCACACAGCTACTCGTGTGATATTGCGTTTATACAACAGTCCTACAAGGTGTTGCTGAAAGTAAAAATAACTTCCTTGTTTACAACCCAGTTTCAGTCTCTTTCAATATAAAAGTATTTACTGCGGATACATTTAGAAAAACAGTCTATTTTTGCAATCTAATGGTAGAATAATGTAAAATCACCATCATGAACACACACACACACACACGTCACACACACACTATTATTAAAGGGGTCATGACATGAGAATCAAATTTCCCTTGATCTTTTGGCATATAAGAGTGTCTTTGTACCATTAAAACATCCTGCAACTTTCATAGTTTAAAACGTCCTCCTCATTATAAACAAATCATTTATTTTATCAAGCTCCAAAAACAGCTTGTTTGGATCTGAGGTGCAAGGTGACATCACCCGGGCACAAACATCTGCATAAACACTGCTTCCATTGGCTATTAGTGAATAGTTATCTTCTCACCATAGAGAAGACTGGTGTTCAGATGCTTAATGACTTGACACTTGATTATACTGAATGCGAGTGTCACGTTGCGTCAAAGCAAATACAATCAAAAGAAATTACAATCACTGCCGCTATCTTGTCTACGCTGGATACAGTAAACAGATGTGTCTTTGCTTTCTGACACAGTCCACGAGCTTAAGTCTGTCATTCGCTTTGACACGTTTGGATTAAACAGCTCATTTGCGTCTTTGTACAGATGTCAGAAGCATCCCAGCAAGGATACAAGAGAACTCTCTAAAAAAAATGGTGCTATATAGCACTAAAAGTGGTTCTTGGCTTGTAATCATAGGGGAACCACTTTTGATGCTGTATAGCACCATATCTTCAAAGGTGCTGTACAGCACCTTTGTCAAATGGTGCTATGCAGAACCATAAGAGGTGCCATATAGCACTGTATTTCTTCAACAAAAATGGTGCTAAACAGCACCAACAGTGGTTCTTTGGCTCGTAAAGAACCTTTAACCATACAGGAGCTTAACAGGTTCTGCATATGGTAGTGGTGCCAAAGAACCGGTGAAGAACCGCTGAAGAACCACTGAAGCACCAAGATTTGGTGCTATACAGCACCAAAAGTGGTTGCTCTATGATTACGAGCCAAAGAACCACTTTTAGTGCTATATAGCACCGTTTTGTTTTTAGAGTGAATAGTTTATTTTTATTGGCATCCCGGATCATGACTGAGGATGGATTGGAGCATTTTATTTTGTAAACGAGGCACAGTGTCATGGAAAGTTCACAAAGACACATTTGTTAAAAGATGAAGCAGTACTAAATCTGACTGTAGCTGCCGCACAAACCATAAGTAAATGATTTCATAATGCTTTGTCTGGAAATGACCGTTTTTTTTTTTTTTTATCATGGTGTCAAAACACTCACATGCAACAGCGAGAGGGTGCTGATACTATTTCCTATGCAATGATGTTAGCCATTCATAAGAGTGGCCGATTACTGAGAAGCCTTATTAAAGTACCCGCCCCTTAAAACAGGTCATTTTAGACACAGGGTCAGAATGAGGGTTGAAAATAATCATTTTTCCACATACTGTATATTGTGTGTGTGTGTGCAAAAAACATCATTAACATTATAAGTAAACCTCAAGGAACATATTAAAATAATAGAAACTTGATGTCATGACTCCTTCAAATACTATTATTTATATAAAATAATATTTATTGAATAATAATATTTAATAAACAACAACTGTTACAGAGAGCGCTTATGTAACTCCTTCTTCGGGCCATCAGAGGGCTCCGTCACCAGAGTACTAATTTTCCTCTCGCACTACATTTCCCATCAGCCCCGTACCTGGCACTGATTATCATTCCCCACCTGTTCCCCATTACCTGGACTATTTAAAGAACACTTTCACCCAGGCCCTTTGCGAAGTCTTGTTTTGCCTTGGTGAACATTACTGAGCGTTACTCCTGTTTTCTTCGGACTGCCTTGTGTAATTACCCTGCCTGCCTATCGTTTCTCGTCGGATTGCTGCCTGCCCTTTGGACTTGTGCTTTGTTTACTGGACTATTGTTATTGGATTGCCGCCAGCCCTGACCCATGCCTGTCTCAGTTTCTGTCTGATCGCTGATTATAAATATCTCAAGTCTGTTTAATGTTTACCACCCTGCCTGCCCTACTATACTGCCTTGTCTGTGTCTTGACCTCTGCTTGTTTGACTAAGTTTCAAATAAAACCGCAAATAGATCCCAGCTGTAGTGATGAATCATTACAACAACAGCCATCATAAAAGTTGCTAGGCAGTTCAGTCAAAAGTACAAAGGCAACACTCTGATATACAGCAATTAATTTAAATAAAATATGATGAGATTTTGCCCTCAACCAAAACTAATTGCTCTGGAACACATCAGAAACACTTTCACAGTACTTATTTTGTCAGAAAAGTCAGTAACACTTTACAATAAGGTTCATCAGTTAACATTAGTTAACAACATTAGTTAACATGAACTAAGAATGAACAATACTTCTACAGCATTTATTAATCTTAGTTAATGTTAATTTCATCATTTACTAATGCATTATTAATGTAAGAAAATCCACCCCTCGAAAGTGAACTCTTCCAAACCCTCCCCTGATAGCATACACTTCCGGGCCTCATCTGGGCCAAATATGGCACGTATGGCTGAGTTCTGGCAATGGCAGAGGTCATTTGGGCCAGATCTGGCCCATGTGTGACAAACCGGTTTTAGGCTGAGTTCCGGCTTGTTGTGCGTGAGCCAGATCTGGCCCATGTGTGACAAACTGGTTTTAGGCTGAGTTCCGGCTTATTGTGTGCGGGCCAGATCTAGCCCATGTGTGACAAACCGGTTTTAGGTTGACTTCTGGCTTGTTGTGTGTGGGCCAGATATGGCTTATAACTGGTGACCAAACATGCCATTTTCCGGGGACACGTTCTGGCCAGGATTTCTAAATTGCCTACAATAACCAGGTGTTGGTTGTTTTGTACTGTGCAGATTGATCGTTATATGACATTTAATTTTAAGATTTTGTGTTCTTGTTTTTACAAACACTCAACATTTTTATTTCATTAAAAAAGTGCTTGCTTGCAGTATTTTGACACTAAATTTTGCTTTTTGTCTCTTACTATTTTCATTCAGTGCTTTCAGATTCTTTTAAACTGTAGAAAAAAAATAAACAAATATATATATATATATATATATATATATTTCAGATTCTTTTAAACTGTAGAAAAAAAATAAACAAATATATATATATATATAGACTGTAACTGACAAGAGGAAACACACCGTCTCGCTGCTGTTTTCACTGCTTTCAGGTGAGTTTAGTAACCTAAAATCACACAAATATTACATAAAACCGTTGTTGACACTTCTCTTACTTGTATTTGACTTGCTTCTGTTGTTTATTTACTTTATAGAAATGGTTTAATGTTTTCGAAAAAGTCCGTTAGCATCTCAGCCGTTTTAGCTAGTTAAGCGGGCTAACTCTGTAGATTGTGCTCTTATTTATGAAAGTTTGGGCTTTTAATCAAATCTTTATGTGTAAATGAGAGCTTTTGACAGATTTGTTAAGGTTTTGCTGGTAATTTTTCAATGGATGTTTGGAAATTGCTTAATTTATTTAACCTAACCATACGTTTACCGGTGACGTAACGTTATCAGCGAGCGCGAAAATGAGCTGAAAACTAATGTAAAGCTGTTTTGATCTTTTATGATAAACAAATATTGATAAAACTGTTCTGTGATTTCAGAGTGACAAAATAACCCTTCTACAACAGAAGGGAATGTCCAAGATTTCAACATTTCTGAAGGGAGCTGCTGACAGAGATGTAGGAAACATAGATAAGCTGAAAAAGTCATTAAATAACTTAATATGCATTTTTCACATATTTTCACAATATTTCGTGTATATCACCAATAATCTGTTATTTGCTTTTGGAAAAATACACCTTTTTGAGGTATTACAATTATTTTAAGAAGGTTTTGACATCCTAACGTGAGTGAGACTATATGAGCAATATTAAATAAATAAGTAAACCTAAAACAAATTCTTTTTTTGTATACTGTATATTCACTATATTATCCTTTTTATTTTTTTGCATTTCACCTCTGCTCTAGTGTGGAACTGCATACTAAATATTGTTGGCTCTGTGACAGATTGCTTTGTTCCTAGATTCTTCAATGCTGATGGCCTGCTGCACATAAGCTGAGTTGGAGCGAACAACATCTCCAAGATGCTACTGACCATAAGACAAGTCAAATATCAAACATACACTAGTGTTCAAAATTTTGAGGTTGATTTTTAATTTAATGTTTTGGAAAGAATTCTCTTCTGCTTACCTCTGCAGTAATTATTTGATTAAAAATAAGTAAAAAGAGTAATATTGTGAAATATTATTACAAATTAAAATAGCTGTTTTCTGTGTGAATACATTGTAAACTGTAATGTATTCCAGTGATGATAAAGCTGAATTTTCAGCATCATTACTCCAGTCTTCAGTGTCATATGATCCTTTAGAAATCATTCTAATATGCTGATTTGCTGCTCAAGAAACTTGCTATCAGTGTTGAAACAGTTGTGCTGCACAATATTTTTGTGGAAACCATAATACATTTTATTTTTCAGGATTCACAGATGAATAGAAAGTTCAAAAGATCAGCATTTATTTGAAACAGAAATCTTTACTCATGCTTTTGATCAATTTAATGCATGTAATGTGCAACACCATTCAAAGGTTTGGAGTCTATGTAACAACAAAAACAGAAAAAAAAGTCAGTATATCTGTATTTTAACATCTATAATAATCAGAAATGTTTCTTAAGCAGCAAATCAGCATATTAGAATGATTTCTGAAGGTTCATATGACACTGAAGACTGGAGTAATGATGCTGAAAATTCAGCTTTGATTGCAGGAATAAATTAGAAAATAGTTGTTTTGAATTATAATATTCACAGTGTTACTGTTTTACTGTAATTTGATCCAATAAATTGAGCCATGGTGAGCATAAGAGATTAATCCTTCTCCTTTTGCTTTCCTGTTTCTCTAAATGTCCATTCCAGGGTTATTAGAAACTGCACAGCACCAGGACTTGTGAGGACTTCAGATGATGCCAATACTCAAAAAGATCTTAGATGATGGCAACTATAGATGGACATACAAACTACCACCATGGCAACAGACTAGGAAGTCTGGGTTAAAAGATGGCTGCAGTTTGCCAGAGATGGGATGGAGGCCGTCGGCCAGGAGAGAAGATTTAAAGGTGCATTATGTAATATTGACAGCCAGTGGTTGAACTGAGTGCTGCAAACATTCTGTATCTGAAAACATAATATTTTAATGCTTTAATACTGTCAAAAAATACATAAAGCACCTTTAAGATGTTGTCTTCTCCTGTCTCCAAGTTGCTGGTCTCGGACTGCTTTTTGGCTCTGACCCTCACTTGCCCCTGACCTCGTGTCTGAATTACCCTCTGGATTGATGTTTTCTTTGGGTTGCTTTCTGGTTTTGACCTCTGCCTGTTTAATGGACTCCCCTTTTGCCCTGCTCATGGTTAGTTATCTAGTTATCAAACTGTTGATTTGAATTCTCTATTTCTTTGACTCCTCTTGAAATTTGTTGTGCTCCTCTGGTTAACAATGTATCAGTTCAGTGAGAATAGTTGAATGTATACACTTTATTGGAATTCTGTATGTATCTGTATTTATCTATATTTATAAATATTTGTCTGTATTTGTTTTATATCTATGCATGCATTTTTTTTATTTATCTTATTTCTCTATGTATATTTTTAAAAAATATCTGTATTTCTCTCATTTTTATATTTTAATAAACCAGTTATGAGTGTATATATATGAGTGTTTTCTTTATTCTAGATTAACACACACCAACCAATTTCTTATCGAATGGAGATGTTTCTTTCTTTTAAGTACATCCGTGCGGCACCGCGAGATGTTGCAAAAAGTCGTGGGGTCGTGGGGACACGTCCCACCTGCAAATTACGCCTATTCAATAGGCTAGTACTTTGAGGAAACTATTAAAAATATTCCACAGAATGAATAGTCTTGTTTTATTTGTTGTATGTCATTTCCATATACATATGATAAATTGATAATTATTTGTTGAGTTTCAGTTCATCTTTGAGACAGAGTCTCGCAGAGACGGCTGAAAGCGCACCCTGTTTATTATTAATTTTATTTTTATTTTACAAAAGCACAAGATTTCGTTTTTATTGTGAGTGTACACAAATAAAAGTAGACCATTTATAGTTTATAATGATGTCTTGCACTAATCTGGGGTGCGTTTCCCAAAAGCATCGTTAGCTAACTATGGTTGTAAATTTCATTGAACTCTATTGGTAACGGCGGAACTTGCGACCATGGTTGCTTTTGGGAAACGCACCCCTGTATGGCCAAAAATAAAGGAGTAGGCTATTTTAAGTTGTTTCCGCTGTCATGAGCAAAATATCCATCTGAACGCGCTGGTGCGTAGGCCAGAGGGTTAAGAAAAAAAGCATAGCCTATTTAGTTTCATAGGCTTATTTATGGTAAAATATTAGACATTTATTTATTTATTTATTTATTTTCATCTATGTTGATTATGAAAAGTGAACAGCATGACCAAGATATAGGTTCATGAGATGCACAATATGTCAGGAGACATAGAGTGGGTCAGACATGATTTTGACCACTTCATTAAGTTTTGTTTTGTAGAAAGCCTAATTTGCAGGTGGGACGTGTCCCCACGACCCCACCACTTTTTGCAACATCTCGCGGTGCCGCACGGATGTACCTAAAAGAAAGAAACATCTCCATTCGATAAGAAATTGGTTGGTGTGTGTTAAAATACAGGCGATTTATCGCTGGAATGTGTTGTTTTTGAAATCATGGCGAGTGCTTGTTGCCGCTGTTATCAGTGCACAATGCTTCGTCTTCACACAGACGTTCGAGCGCTTCGTTCTGGTAAAAGCACAAAACAAAATGCTCCCAGCTCTTGATACACAATCACTGATGAACACTTTTGGTTTTAATGAGAAAAAAAAAAATCTATTTGAGGGTGGATTAGAACCCAGAACCTCAGAAATGCTTGATAAAAGTTCTACCGCTAAACCATCAAAACACACAAATAAAATATGTGAATTTATGTATTTATTGACTGCTGTGAAGAATCTTGGCAGCACTTACATTACATTATTAATATTTATATTTATATTAACATAGTCACTTCGTGCAGCTGCACTGCCTGCATTGTCAGTAGTTAGGCCACTGACCCGTGATATAAGATTTTGGCCATATCGCCCATCTAAGTCATTCATCACACACTATCAACAGGCGCGTCGTGTAGGCTACACTTCTTGTACTTCGTTTGGGCACCAAAAGGTGTCACTGTGGCCTCAAAGCTTACCCCTCGCCTACTCTGGCTCGATTACTATTCCTGAGGCAAAACACGCCCTCCTCATTACCCTACGGACAAAGAAATGTAGAAATAAATAAATATGAAAATAAATAAATGTGGAAATAAATAAATGTGGAAATAAATACGTAAATAAATACATAAATGTGAAAATAAATAAAAGTGGAAATAAATAAATGTGGAAAAAGATAAAAATAAAAAATACATAAATAAGGAAATAAAATTATAAATAATTATTTATTTATTTATTTTTTTTACTTTGTACATTTATTTATATATTTATTTATTTCTAATTATGGCAGGATTGGCATTCCATATTAGCGTGTAGATTTCAATTTTTGTACAGTCTAATGTCTAATTGTCATACCATTCAAATTCCATATTAAGAAATTCTTTTAATCCAAAAAGCAAATTAATCTTCCTTCAAACTGGTTCTATTTAAAATACAAAAACTTGTGTAATCCCACGTTGGCTATCTGTAATCAGAACCACATTTAAAACTGGAATATAATTTCATTTCATTCACGTGTGTTTCATAAACACAATCCTTTCTGGATTACAATCCGCCATCAAAATGATAAATTTAGTTATTCGAGCTGCTGTGAGAAAAGGCTATAAATGATCCACCACCTGCAGGATCCTCACGTGTCATAGCCTAGTAGCCGGGAAAACTTCTTCATGTTTACAGATGTGACGTAATGACGCAGTGCCATGCTCGAATTTCCCGCGGAAACCTACCTGTGCCACTCAAATTAGAAAACATTATTATAAGCTAACCGTTGTGAATCGGGCTAAAGTAAGGCGATAGTTTTGAACACTGGCTGGTTATGTACTTTCTCAAATATTGATTTCGGATCATTTTTAACCAAAAAAAGTTACGGACTGCAGCTTTAAGTACTGCTGTAAAGATCTGTTAATGTATATTTATTCATTTATTTATATTTGTATACTGTTTTATATTTACAGAACCACACCCATCTTTGCACAATAAATCACCCTGAAGTACATTCCTGATGTGAGACCTAATGTTCTGACCGGTAGCCATTCAATGAATCCGAACCTGAGTTAGACCAGAGTAGAAAGCAGTTTTTTTTTTTCAATTAAAATCTCAAGTTGTGTTTGTTAACATTAGTTAATGCACAGTGAACTAACAATGAACGTCTGTATTTTTATTAACTAACGTTAACAAAGATGAATAAATAGTGTAATAAATGTAATGATCATTGTTTGTTCATGTTAGTTAATACATTAACTAATGTTAACAAATGACACCTTATTATAAAGTGTTACCAAAAAGTCTAATGATCGAATATCGAGTTCCTTGACTTCCTGTATTCCCTCAATAGATTAGAACAGTTAGCCTACATATAACTGAATGTTAAAATTCCTGTTAGCACATCTATTTTACAATGCTTCTCTTATTCTTTCTTTTAAGCATATCTTTTAAATTCAAATAATATCTAGGTAATAAAGCCAGTTGTTTTGTGCGACCTACCTGTTCATCGAGTGAATTGTAATGACAGCGTGCGATTAGAAAACCCCGCCTTACTGTCACAGTTCTTTTGAATAGCATACTGAAAAATAAGGTTTCGTCTTCATACATTTGCGGAACAAAAAATGCCCAGAATCAATATTACATTAATTAAAAATTCATTCTTTTTATCATCCAACAACATTCCAAACATAATACGTTTTCCAGCAAAAGTGGGCAGCGAATCATTAAGAGACTTTAGACATTTTCCCCAAAAATACTAGAGTACACACAAGAAGAGAAAATATGATCAGTTGTCTCTATTTTACTGTACAGTTTCATAGCCTATCCAGAAGTGTAGGAGTCAAGACTTGCAAAGGATATAATGCAAACGGGAAAGCTAAAAAGTAGCCTATGCTTTCTAAAAAGTAGCCTATGCTTAATGTCATGTAATGCTTAAGTTTCCCTTTCTCGAGAAACGAAACTTCAGGAACTCACTCTGAGCAAAGGAATGAGAACGCGCCCTGCCGTAGAAAATACGGAAGCCAACTTGTAAGTTGATTGATGTAATGTTGCTTAAATTTCTTTGGAAAAATAAAACTCATTATATTAGAAAATCTGTTATTTTAAATTCTTATAATAAGGGCGGCTTAAATTTTATTGACTTTGATTCTCTTAATAACACCTTAAAAATCAATTGGCTAAAACGCTTTCTCCACAATCAGTCTTCTATTTGGAGTGTAATTCCTCGATACGTGTTTTCACAATTAGGTGGAATTAATTTTTTATTAATGTGTAATTATTCCATTAGTAAACTCCCTATCAAACTTTCCAGTTATCACTAGCAAATGCTTCTGGCTTGGAAACTTATTTATAAGCATAATTTCTCACCACACAATTTTTTTATTTGGAACAACTGTAATATTTTACATAAGAGGAAATCCTTGTTTCTGGAAAATTGGTTCAGTAATGGAGTGTTGTTAGTGAACCAATTGTTTGACAATGATGGCAATTTGTTTAATTATTCTGATTTTATTTTAAGATTTCACTTTCCTGTATCTAGAAAAGAATTTAATACAGTTTTAAAGGCCATCTCTCTGGAAATTTGTATGCTCTTTAGAAATAATAACTGTGGCTCATTGATTTCTGTTTGTCCCCCCAGTCCTGAATCCACTGTGGTTGGTTCTATTTGTTTCTCTGTTCAAAAATCCAATCACAAAATTAGGTCTTTATTTTTGGACCTTGTTACTTCTAATTCTTCCTCCATTTCTTATTGGAACAACCTTTTTTGATGATATTAAGTGGGCATATGTTTGGTCACTTCCTCAGAAATTTTTCTTAACAAATAAAGTTAAAGAAATATCTTATAAAATAATTCACAGGTTTTATCCTGTTAAACAGTTTTTGCAGAAATTTAAAAGTGACATTGATACATCTTGTTCTTTTAGTGAATTTTCTTCTGAAACTGTGGCTCATTTGTTTTGGGAGTGTCCTTTTGTTCAGTCTTTCTGGAATAACGTTAATGCTCTGATCGTCGAAAATATTTTTTATGATTTCTCTTTATGTTATAAACACATTCTTTTTGGGTTTTATGTTAAAGATAAGAATCTATTTAATGCAAGTTTTTGTATAAATCTCCTGTTATTTATTGGAAAGTTTTATGTCCATAAATGTAAATATACTAAATGTAAACCCCACTTTAACATCTTCAAACAAGAAATTAAGTTGTATTTAAATACAATTTCAACGTCTGTTAATAAGAAAGCTATAAAAACATCTAGAACTTGTGCCATGTTTAAGATTTTTCCTTAATGTACTTATATCTTTATTTTTGTGCCCTCTCTTTTTCTTTTTTTTTGTATGACTCCTTTCTGTCAATTTTAAAGAATTTTTTTATATTATATTGCTTTTTCTGTTATCTATTAATCCTTAAGTATTTTTTTTTTATTGAAAGGTATTTTGTATGTTTTGTACATACTGTTCTTTTCTGTTTGTTTTGTTCGTACTGTAATCTTTATTATTACTGCAATAAAAAAAAATAAAAAAAAACAGAAAAAAAAGAAAATACGGAAGCCCTAACAGACCAGGTATTTTCACATATAGGGCTAATATTGGTCGTGATTTTGACTTGATCGTGATTTATTTATTTATTTATTTATTTAAACCAGGGACTCCAGTGAGCTGGTAGAGTTAAGTGTGCGGGGAGGTTTTATGATTAGAGACATGCTGATAGAATGATGTTTAACGAATTAAGTGGCTTATGTAATTAAATCGTGGTATAGGCTATAAATCAACACGATGATAAACAGAAAACACCTTCCATATGATTCTCCATCCTGTTACAAGACATTTTAAAAATGCAATGTGTAACAGGGTGAATATTTTAAACGAACAAAACCCATAACAACTAGAAAAGAACAACATGCCAGAAGATGATTAACAGTTAAGAAGATGTTTAATAGATATATAAAAATATGAACAAACACTTTCATGTCCAATATAAATTGACACAACATGGTGGACGTTGTTTTCCGAGAACTACGACTTCTACCACGTGACCGCTGTACCACGTGACCACCGCAGGCTCTGTTTAGGCGTTGATAGTGTTGCCATAGAAAAGCATAATTCAGAGTCCGAGAACGTGAACATCTCCGAGTAGAACGTCACGTGCTGTCATCTCAAAATTACGGTAATAACGATATGGTGTGAAGGCAGCATAAGATTTTAATGGCAAGTGGCACCACTGTAACAGGGTGGACTGGAGATTGAGATACATGTATCAAAATAAAATGTATTGTGTGAAATGAGATTGAGAAAACATTATTTGAGACATGGGAATTTGTCATGGGAGGTGCCTTCAAAAATTATTCATAGGTTCCAGTCATTACAAATAATGAATTTGAAAGCTGAATAAAATTTTTATAAAATATGCAACATTGTTTCATGGGGACATAATAATAATTAAAAAATAAAAAATAAAATAAACTGTAGGAATGACCCAATAATAATGCTTTTAAAAACAGCTGCCATGCAGTGGACTCAGAGGCATCATGCCCATTTTGAGCCAAGTGGATTTTGAATGCAGCTTCCAAAAGACAAAAAAAAAAAAAAAAAAAAAAAAACCCGATTACTATTTTCTATATTTATGCTCTGCGCATTATAACCAATCACACACGATTCTGTTGAGCTTATGGATGCAATGACCAACCAGAGGTGTTCAGATGAGTCATCGCTAAAATGCTAAAATGCAGGTGTTTTCTTCACTCGCACGCTGACTGAATACCTCTTTCTGGCGAATTCTCTCGTCAGAAACAACACAAGTGTGTACGAATCTTTAAGATATTCGTTTCATAGTGTAAACATTTTCAGTGGTTTTAATGGGGGTTTTTGAGAGTGCTTGAACTCTAGACTTTCAGTGAAAATGTTCTTTGATAATGTAAATGTTCTTTGCTCTCTTTCTGTACAATGAAAATGTTATGATTGGTAGCCTAACTTACAATGTTTTTATTCACATTAACTTTCAATGTTAAATTCACATTAAATATAAAGACGTATTAAAAATATGTTATGGCATGACACCCATATCTGTTAATTAAGTAAACAAACAGGTTTACTAGGCTACTAGGCTGTAGATCAACTAACATAATCTATAAAGGTGAGAATCAAGATATTTCATGATATAGTTAATGCGTTTGGGAATGTTTCGAATAAAAAGGAAATAAATAAATAAAACATGTAATTGCTGTTGTGGCTGCTGTGTGTCACATGACGACACCCCCCTCCCCCCCAACTCGTGCCCCCTCAAAAATAATGAGTGCATGACGCCCCTGAGTGGACTAATGGTCAAATTCATATTTCGCTGGAAAATGAACATTCTAAATGAACATTATCTAGTAAACTGGATACATTTGTAGATAGATAGATAGACACATACATACATGCATACATACATACATACATAGGCTACAGTCTTAAATGTGAACAGAAATACTATATGCAATATTATTAGGTTATCTGATAAAGCTGTGATAATTTTTCTCTTTATAAATTATTATTTGTCCATTCTCTCAGACAGTTGTAACAGTCCCTCCGCTGCTTTGCATTTGCCCCGCACGAATCTCTAAGCCAGTTCTTAAACTTCCACTCATCCTTGTTCAGGAGCAGGAACCGCCCCAGGACGTCCCGTGCTCGTATTATTCCTCTGTTCTGTAATCGTCTGCCCAGCACAGGACCAATTGTGTTTTTGGGACGTTGTCATTGGAGTGGGTCGACAGTGACATTTGTTGTAAAGTCTGAGAGAAAACTGAATCTGTAGCTTAGCATGCAGCTTGTTAGACCTGTAAAGATTCAAGATTAAATAATGAAAAATATCATGTATTTTATATTAATGTTGTAAAGAGGAAATATGAATAGATAAATTGAGACTTTTTGATTTGTCAATAACATTATTTTATAAAATGCATTCCCATGCTAGTTTAGGATGCATTTAAAGCTAAATTTTAGTAACAGAAAAAGTATTAACATAATGATAGATGAAACACATTAAATTAAGAGTCCCACTTGCATCCTCCACATGCTTCAAAATGAAATCAAGAGTTTTATCTAAAAATCTGCTTCTTAATAATTCGGTTACACACTCACCCAGTCTTTTTCCCTGTATACTCAGCACAAAAAATACAAGGCCACACCTTTACAAAGGTGTTTCCTGCCCAAGCTGCTTTGTGTTTCTTTTGGTTTGATATAATCCTGACCTGCCTACGTGAACAGACCATATATAGAGTTATATACAGTAGATCTGTATGACCAGTGAGAACCAGTGAAACACAATAAGGCTGTCACAATGAATATACATGTCTTCTTATGTGACTTAAATGGTAACATGGAAGATAAGACATCATTTAAATGCATGAGTTTTTCAAATCTATTTCAGCACTTTTGTTTCTTTCAAAAGAAAAAAACCTATTGTAACTCTGGGTTTCTCTTTTATATAAGTACATACATAAACATAAACAGTCAGTAGGTATAAACAAAGCAACTGCATTGTATCAAACCAGTGGTGAATGCCATGCTAAGGGTTCCTCAATTCAACCAGACATGCATGAATAAAAATATTGTTTAAACTTTGATTTAAAAGCAGCAGTGCATAGACTGCGGTTCAGGACTCTGTAAATCAAGTCATTCAAGTACAGCATTAATACTGCGAAGAGGACAGAGTTTTTAAGGGTTATCTGTGGACTCTGTGTTGCTTTTTTGAAGATTTGAAACATTGATGTTTCACTGGTTTACACTTTTCAGCTGAACAATCACTATGTTGTTAAAGAACAATACAGTCCATTGAACACACTGTATTTCTATCCTCAGCCGTTTTCATGTCAAAAATTAAATAAATCGCTGACTACAGACTACCGGCCTTAAAACCTTGGAGTTACATTTTTTAAAGCTCATCTCTGATTTTAGAGTTCAAAATGTTGTTGTTGGTCAATGTTTTAATCTAAATTAGAATTGTTACAAAATAAATTGGAAGATAAGCTACAACAAAATAAGCCAGAACACTATAACATTTCTATCTCTTCCATTTTATTTGTCGCAGATAAATGAGCCTGTGAATTAGGGCTTATAAAGTACTTTTCTTTGAATTAATTCATGGCGTAGGAACAACTGGTTGAAATACATGATATATAATAATTATATATAATAATTATACAGTCAGTGTTGGGCAGTAACTAGTTACTAGTAACTTAATTACTGTAATAATATTACTTTTTGCAGTAACTAGTAGTGTAACTAATTACTAATAAGATTTCAGTAATAATATTACAGTTACCATCCATAAAACAGCTTAGTTACTTAGTTACTTTTGATGCCTCAACCCCGCTGATTTAAAATCCAACAATCAAATGATTCCTAGATTTATTTTCATAATTTTCACGACTCACACATGCATGTGATGTCCCCAGTGCAGCAGGCAAGCTTGGAATATGGAAAAGCTTACATTCAGCAGATCGAAATATTGCATTATATTGATTTTGTCAGGAAAAAAGATGATCTAGACACTGTTGTGTAAGTTGTGGCTTTACTTTACTCTGGCATTACATCCCACCCACATCCCTCTGATCAGCATGTGGTACATTATATTACTATAATTAACACTTTTTGGAAAATTAAACAGTTTCTTAACTTACATGATTTGATAAAATACATAATGTAATATAATCGTATATGGGTAACGGAGAAATTACAATTAGCTTCAAGCTATACATGACAATCAATGAGATTAATACAACACTTCTACTTGAATGTCACTATCAATCACTATTGAGTGTTTGTAATAACTTCTGACTGCGATTAAATGTGGATTTTGGTCAAATAATGAAGCAGAAATATGTTTGTTAGTAACATTCTAGAAGAATTTTATTTGGAAGATACGCAGTTACAACTTCTGTGGAAAATGAAGAAAAAGTAATATAACAAGTAGTGTAACTAATTACTGTTGCCAGAAAGTAATAAACAATGTAACAATATTACTTTTGAAAGGAGTAACTAGTAATGAGTAATATATTACATTATTTGAATAACTAGCCCAACAGTACATGTTTCTAGTATGTTAAAGTAGGCCTATGTTATGTATGTTAGTTATATTCAAGAGTAGAACAGAAATCTAGATGAATGTCATTATGGATATCATCATAGATGCAACCAATTCCTCCTCTTTACAAATTATTTTTTGTCCATTCTCTCAGACCATTGTAACAGTCCCTCTGCTGTTAGCATTTGCCCCACAGGTGTCTCTAAACCAGTTCCCAAACTTCTCCTGGTTCTGGTTGAAGACCAGGAAACGGCCCTCGATGTCCCGTGCATGACTTATACCGCTGTCCTGCAGTCGCCCGCCCAGCGCACGATCAGTTCCAGGAAGAGCACGTACAGGTTTATCTCCCATTGGCTCCAAACAGAACTGCTTGTGTTTTTGGGAAGTCATTGCAGCTAATTGTAAGTCAGCAGCGATAGCCTATTTGTTGTGAAGTCACAAAACTGAAAAAGAAGAAGAAAAAATAAATAAATAAATAAAAATTGACCGATGAGACATTGTTTCTTATCGAAAGTAACAAAAGCTTTTGCAATAATATGGACGGGAGGCACGCGCAAATGATAAATACAGATGAAGTGGAACACTTTTTGATAATGCCATTTACATTTTTTTCCCCCAAACAGATACATTATCAAACAGATACATCATCATGCCACACATTTTACTAAAGGAAAAAAAAAATATTTGATTAGGTTAATGTTAAATTAAGAATCCCGCTTTACCGTATTCACAAAATCTGCAGTCAACTCACGTGATATAATTATTTAGGCTACAAAGCATTTTCCATAGCTTCATCATGAAATCAATGCTTTAAGATTACTCTTACCCAGTCCTTTGTTTTCTGCCCGTGTGGCTTTTAATGTCATTTTGGGCTTATATAGTCATGACCCCTTCCTGAACAGACCATATGCGAGATCTAGAAGATCTAGCAGTCAGAACCAGTGAAACAAAATAAGGCTGTCAATGTATACTGTATGTGTCTTTTCATGTGATTATATGGAAGTGGTAACAGATATGAACATTTTTAACTGCACTGGAGTTAATTTTATTTTATTTCAGCACTTTCGTTTCTTTCAAAGACAAACAAACAAACAAACAAACATTGTAACTCTGGGTTTGTCTTTTATATAAGTACATACATAAACATCAACAGTCATCAGGTATAAACAAAGCAACTGTGTTGTATAGCTTATAGATAACAAACCAGTGGTAAGAATGCCATGCAATTCAACCAGACATGAATAAAAATATTCTTTCTAAGCTTTGATTTAAAAGCAGCAGTGCATTAGACTACAGTTCTTGACTCTGTAAATCAAGTGTCATTCAAGTACAGCATTAATACTGTGAAGAGGACAGATAAGGGTTATCTGTGCACTCTCTGTATTGCTATGTGGAATTTTTGAAACATATTGATGTTTCACTGGTTCAACACTTGGTTTGCTATGATCACCGATTGAGGTTTAACTTAAGGCTGTTTAAAATCTGAAGGTTTTTTTTTTTTTACTAAAACCAGAGACAGATGAAGATGGGTGCTAGTAAAAGGTGCTAGTCGAAAGTAGTATTTTTGTAACCCAGCATTATATTATTCAAGATTTGCAATAAGCCCGTCTGACTAGGAAGGGGAGAAAACAGGCCTGAAGAGACCCAAATCAAGCTAGACACAATATTGAATTAACACGAATAAAGACAATGCTGTGAGGGATCGACTTAGTCTTTATAATGGCACTGTATAAAGGTCCTAGATCACATAATATTCACAACTTTCAAAATTGTTTTACGGAGTTTTTGTCTACTGAAATTTTTTTTTTTTCTTCAGAAAGACGTTGTCAGCTCAATAATTGGTATTTTGTTAAACAAAAGTACAATCTATTGAATAGTACTATCATCACAGCATCATTTTCATTCCCGTCAAAGATTAAATATGCTGCTACCCTGACTAAGGTCTAACATAGGAAATAAACTGGTAAACACTAAAACTATCAAGAAGGTTTAAGAAAATAAATCTGTTCGCTTTTGAACTGTTTGGTTTCCTTATGCATAGCTCATTAACAATAACTCCCATTGACGTCAGATATTAATGCTCATACTCTTATAACTGAATGGCCTTTGATCTCCGATTTTATTGTTCAAAATGTTGTTGTTGATCAATGTCTTAACCCAAATTAGGACTGTTACAAAATAAGATGGAAGATAAGCTACAACAAAATAATCCAGAACACTACTAGCAGTAGCAATTCTATTTGTTTTTATTGCGCATCTTCCATTTTATTTGCTGCAGATAAACCAGCCTGGGAATTAGGGCTTATAAAGTACATTTCTTTGAATTAATTCATGACGCAAGAACAACTGGTTGAAATACATGATATATATATATATACACAGTACATGTTTCTAGTATGTTAAAGTCAAAGGGCAAACAGTGCAAGGTTACAAGGTTAGTGGGAAGTTCCAGAGCCGCTATTTTCCTGCACCTCAAAACCCTGAGCTACTTGTTCATCCTTCACTAAAATCACAGTGCATTAAATATAATGGACTCTGAAAACTGAAATTTATAGGTAATGCAGTTTTAGATATCATAAGTCTCTATTTTAAATGAAAACATACTCTATGCACTTTCATTTACATTCTAAGCAAATTTATACTGTAAATTAGTCTTGATGTGCCACGATGTCAAGTCAGCCAGATGAATGCATTTCACAAAAGTCTGATATATGGAAAGACTGCAGGACAGAAAAACAAAATCAAATTCAAAACATTAGCCAAGGTTTTGCAAACCTACTGCTGCGCAATTTCTTGAAAGCTAATAAATACAATACCCCAGAACCCTCGAAAAATACCTTCTGTCATGTTAGAGACAGTAGTAACATTTGCACGATGTAGCAAAAATAAAATCCACAGAATGTTTCAAATAGAACAAAATATGAGCATTAGGCATGAGCAGGCATATAACTGGTTCACAAATCCGAGGTTCAAACTAAAGACAAAGACTTGTGGCAAGCGGGATATTTCTGGAAGAAGAGGGTTATTCCATATAGACCGAGTCCAGGTTGTTGAGTTCTCGCGAAAGTGAAGGAGAAAACAAAATGTGCTTGTACAGCAGATTATTATTTTCACAACGGTCAGAGAATCACTTGTCAGAAGGATGTGTCTGTGTATCAAATAAGCATTCATACCCTACTTGAGTTGCAGCACATCTTAAGTCTGTGATGAGTTGTGAGCAAGTGTGTCATTGAGGGGTTATTTGTCCACTTGAGACTGTTTATTCATGAGAATGTTTTTTTTTTTTGTCACTGTGATGTAGTTTCACTGATTTCCAGGCCATGCTGTTGTAGTTGAGCTCTGAGCAGTGCATTGTCATTCTTCAGGTCTTCTATCTGCAGGACAATGGACATTCAACATATTACCACGTGCCCAATCGGACTTGGTCAGTAAAACACCAAAGATCTCATAAATTTACCACTTACGATTTAATTTATTTTATTTACCACTTAGGATACATTACTCGAGGCATTTTTTTAAGGATAATCACACAATATCACAATTTGTCATGCATGTTTTAATTTAAATTGTAAATCTCTTAAACCTCTTTTGCAGCACTTTATTTGCCAAAAACGGAAAGGAACTGTTGAAAAGCCATTTGATTACATTTTAAAAGATTGGTTAAATTGTTAAAGATGTAAGAATTCTACTGTTTTCGACCAAAAATAAATAACCAACCAAACAAAATTAGAACCTAGAAAAACTAAAACACCATTTCTGGAAAAATAAAACACTATTCATAAACTATTGTTACATTTTAATAAAATATTAAATTATAATTTTATAGTTTTATAAACGCAACTGATTAAACATCCTTTTTGATTGTTAAAATTTAACTACACCATTAAAAATAAAATTCAAATAGCATACAAAATACATATACTAGTAATCTGACTTTGAGACCCCACTGTACATCCTACATAAACAACTCCCACCAACAAATACCTGTTGTCTTAGTAGCTCATTGTCCACTTGTATTCTCTCCACCTCCTTGTAGCTCTCCTGCAACCTCTGGTTAGTCTGTCTGAGTTCTCTAATATAGTCGCATGCTTTAGACAGGATGCCTCCTTTACTCTAGAGAGGAGGACAAGCAGTTCATTAACATTAGCAGGTGTAAAGAGGTACAACAGCTCCAAGAACAGAAGATCTGGCGCTATGTAAGTTACTTACTGCTCCTGTTTTGGTATTGTCCATATTGCAGTCTGGGATGATTTTAGACAGCGTGACAATCCAGTTGTTAATTTTGTCTCTTCTTCTCCTTTCCACTGCAAAAACACCAATAAAACCATTTAGCAACAGTTCAAACTGAGCTACTTCTGGTCTATACACTGAATTACTCAAAGCCAATACGAAATACAAATTGACCCCATTTTCTCTTCCTAATGCATGCTCCTGGTTTGTGAATGAGTTATCCGTGTATGTTACTTTCAATGAAAAAAAATCTGTCTTTACAATGTTTTATTAAAGTGTAATAACTTCCACCACTGTAACCATTTCTTTCGTAACTCCACATTACAATTCAATCAATTCCTGATGGACAATGTTCCGGTTCTACATTTTTCTAGTTTAGTTTCATTTTGACTGAAATGCAACAAAAAAAGTTAATTACTTTTAACATCAGTTAAATTTGTGACAATGATCATATAACTGTTTTGTACAGATGTTCTTGCTTTCACTGAAACTGTACATATTCTGAGCTCTAAAAAGACATGCATTAGTTCACCTTCATTGTGCTGTGCTCTCCTTCTCTCATCACGAGGCGCCCGGGGGCCATCAATCTTCCTGCGCAAGTAAGAGAGAGAGAAAAGAAAAAGAGGAGACTTGTGTTAGCTTGTTCTACTGCACCATTAAATTACCAAAAACACCAAATGAATCTGCACGACACAACACAGTTGAAGACTATTTGAAAACAAACATTTCTTCAGCCCGTTAACTGATATAACAACAGTTTATTACGGAGTCACAAATTTTAGTCAGGTCAATTCGACTGTACCCAAAGATTTGCTTATATCTGGACAAATAGGTTAGCCTAAAAGAAACATGTAACCCTTTGATTTTTCCTCATTTCGTTTTTAGAGGCTACAATTGATTCAACTGATGTCTTCCGAACATGAGGAAAACTCAAACACCAGCAAACACCTCTATAGTATTTATACAGTACTGAATTAAAGGAATAGTTCACCCAAAAATGAAAATTTGCTGAAAATTTAATCACCCTCAAGCCATCAAAGATGTAGATGAGTTTGTTTCTTTTTTGGAACAGATTTGAAGAAATGTAGCATTACATCACTTGCTCACCAATGGATCCTCTGCAGTGAATGGGTGCCATCAGAATGAGAGTCCAAACAGCTCATAAAAACATCACAATAATCCACAAGATGTTAAAAGGTTACTCCACCCCAAAATTAAAAATGTCGTTCCAAACTCGTAAAAGCTTCGTTCATCTTCGGAACACAATATAAGATATTTTGGATGAAAACCAGGAGGTTTGTGACTGTCCCATTGACTGCCAAGTAAATAACACTGTTGAGGCCCAGAAAAGTATGAAAAGCATCGTAAGAATAGTTCATCTGCCATCAGTGGTTCAATCTGAATTTAATGAAGCGACGAGAACACTTTCTGTTCAAAGAAAACAAAAAGACTTTATTCAACAATTCGTCTACTCTGGTTCAGCATAGAACCATTTTGGTGAATATCCACGAGCAGCGGATTGTGTCCTGAAGAAGAACGAAGCTTTCACTTCACGGGTTTGGAATGACATGGGGGTAAGTTGTGGACTGCAGTTGTGTAGATTACTTGAGGATTATTGTGATGTTTTTATCAGCTGTTGGAACTCTTATTCTGATGGCACCCATTCACTGCAGAGGATCCATTGGTGAGCAAGTAATGTAAATTTCCCAAGGAAAGAAGAAACAAACTCATCTACATCTTGGATGACCTTTAAAAAGCCAGCTGCTCAACAGCGGCATTATCTAGAGAAACACAGGCTGGCAGCTGAAAGGGGGTGGGGATGTAAAAGTTCTTCCTCACCAGTCTGATCTGCTGTGTTGAAGAGTCTCACGTTCACCAAGGTCTCTGGGGATGGCAGGCAAGTGGGACAAATTTTTTCGGTTGTTTTTCTGACTGCACTTGATTGGACAATACTTTGCATATTTATATGTGAAATCATTGCATTTTTAAATTAATGCCACAATCTCAATTTGAGGCATTTTGCAGGAAAATTAATCAGGATTTGATTTGAAATTCCATTGTTGTTTTCTGTAAACTGAAATTAATTTGGGGGAACGTGAAGGGATCAAATCATAATGTACATAGCACTGGGATCAAAGGGTGGACTGGGCTGTGCAGTAGGGCTGTCGCGATAACCGCAATATCGCAATACCACACTATTGACGAGCATAACTGCAGAGGAATGCAAAAACCGCAGCAACAGCGATATTTGCGTGTTTTCTTTTTTCGTAAGGTTATGCCCTTCTCGTTTTACACTTCGTGCATGTGTATTGAATATTAAATAAGTTAGTAATGATAACTGTGTATTGTATAAAAGCTCAGTAGATTTGCACTTAAGCCCAAACAGACTGCGAATGAGAGAGAGAGAGATCGACTGAGCGCGTGCGAATGCCTGCGTCTGTCCTTCAGGCTGAGTCTTGTATATTTGTGAAAATAGGTTGTCATGTCCAAGGAAAGCAAATCCTCTGTCTGAACATCGACGCTCTGCTGGTCAGCTGAGCCTTTAAAAGTGGCGCTCAAAGTTAAAATGATTTCAACAGCGTGTTTCATTACATCTCTCTTTGAATGAATCAGCGTTTTTGAACGTAGTTGAATGAACAGTTTCAAGACTCACTCAAAGGAAGTCTCTGACGCCACCTTGTGGCGCAACAATGAAACTGCACTGACTGACAGAACAGGTAGGTGAAATATCTACCGAAGTCTCATCCATTCAGATTCGAGGATCAGCACTGTTATATAACAATAGCCTAACGATTTTATTGTCAGGTTTATGTTCTGTTATGTGGACCGTTATTTTGTCATTCTCTTCTGTTTACTTCACTTCCTGTTTCAATGCGATTTAGTTTCGGTTTCTGAATTCCTTACATCGTAACATACACACACAGATCTGTGTGTGTATGTTACAATATGGCGATAATACCGCATACCGCGCTTTTGAGCCACTCAAAATTACCGCAAGGAAAATTCCTTCACCATGACAGCCCTACTGTGCAGACTGGGAAAAGTGAGGGACGTTGACCCATGATCACACTTACGTAGAGTATGTGTGTGTACGAGGGGCGATGGTCCGTGGTGTTCCAGTCTGTAAAACATCTGGGGGACTCATCATCACGTAAAACTGACCTAGAGTTAACAAAAAAGGAAATGTTTGAAAAACACAATATAAATGAACTTGCACCTGCAGCAACTGTTATCAACACTGTATGTGTAAGAAAGCAGATTAACATGATAATGATTTTAACAGCTATTTCACATTAATTATCTTATTATGCACTAAATGCAATGCCAGATGATAGAAACAAGCTGAACCAACATTACTGACTAACACCGAACGCGCCCAATTATGCGACTTAAATGAATAGTTCACCCAAAAATGAAAATTTTGTTATCATTTACTCAGCTTCATGTCGTTCCAAACCTGTATAAGTTTCTTTCTTATTTTGAACACAAAAGAAGACATTTTGAAGAACCAAACAGTTGTGGGTCCCCACTGACTTTCACAGAAGGGAAAGAAATACTAAGGAATCAATGAGGGCCATCAACTGTTTAATTACCAGCATTTTTCAAAATATCTTCTTTTATGTTCAACATAAAATAGAAAGTCATACAGGTTTGGAATGACACGAGGAAGAGTAAATGATTTTTGGGTGAACTATTCCTTTAAGCCGACAACGTGTCGTCATTCCTGTTAAACCATTTTCGTTTATCAACAAAAGGTTATAAACGGCTTAATTATAAACCGATTGACACATATTTATATTTCTCTCGGCATGTAAACACCTTGATCTGTGTTCCGTCGGATTATAGAATGTGTAATATGTTACAGAAAAGCACCTTTACAGCAGATTTAAGTGCATCCTACGGTGGGTAGGATGATATTGCAAATTCTGAAACATTTCTGACCAAAGAAATTATAAAAAAATATGTTCTCATCTCGTGCAGCCATAGGACAAGTGGTACAGTTGTAAAAACTATGCACACTTCCCACTGACATTTTGGAGTAGTCTAGGATATAATGCTAAATTCATCATCACACCTCACATACTATTCTTCTAAATGCAGCTTACTTGCATCGCTGGTTTATTGATTTGCATGTAAACCAATAAAACATGTAAAGAAGTAAAACATGCTCAGTATCAATGGCAAACACTGTTTTTGGACTTTAGCACGTGAGACTGACCTCCAGCCTGTGTGAGGGTCGGATCAGATGTGGCCTGCACTGAGACAGCTGTAGCTG
This sequence comes from Spinibarbus caldwelli, assembly GCA_039654775.1. NCBI lineage: Eukaryota > Metazoa > Chordata > Actinopteri > Cypriniformes > Cyprinidae > Spinibarbus > Spinibarbus caldwelli. The sequence goes on along the minus strand of CM077244.1, from coordinate 10,239,140 downwards.
TACCGTCACTGACAGTTGCTGCTGGGAAGTAGGCGAAGCGTGTCTCCCCCCCCACTGTTTCCCCCGCTGGACTGCCTCCATTACTGAAAGGGTTCTGGATGACAGTCTATCGAGAGACAGATACAGAAATATGAGAGACATGTAGGCAAAGTTGACAATGCATTTTTTTTTTTGCTTTTCTCCATGCTTCCGTCCAATCTGCTCCATACACACCTGTGCTACTGCTTGCTGTGCACCCGCAAAGGCGGCTGTGGACACTACACTGACTGCTGCTCCTCCATCTCCTGCTGCTTCCAAATGGTCCTCTGTTACCTGGACCACGCGATACGTCACCTGTATCAGGACAGAACACAAAGGTGAACTTTGTAAAAAGGTTTTGTATCTTCAAGTTGCATAATCTAATTATGTGGATTTAAATAACACACATGCATTAAAGCAAATATGAATTCCCGTTTGAAACATACTTTCATAGTTTGACATTTCTGAATCATTTACATTTAGTTATTTAGCAGACGCTTTTATCAAAAGCGACTTACAAAAGAGGACAATAGAGGCAATCAAAACCAACAAAAGAGCAACAACATGCAAGCGATATGACAAGTCTCGGTTAGCCTACGCAGTACACATAGCAAGTTTTTTTTTTTGTTTTTTTTAGATAGAATATAGTAAAATGAAACCTATTTTTTTTTAATAAGAGAAAGAGCAGTTAGAGAATAAATATGCAATTGATAAAGGGTCAAGGGTGTGTGTGTGTGTGTTTTTTTTTTAAATAAAAAAGACAGATAGATAAAATAGAATTAGAATAGAGAGTGATAGAGTTAGAGGGTCAAAAAGAAGGAAGAGATGTGTTTTTAGCCGTTTCTTGAAGATGGCTAAGGATTCAGAATCAAACAGGATATTCAACAGTAAAGAAAAAAGCAGAATTGGACTTGATTTTATCTATCAGTAATCAAATTATAATGAACAGTGGACATTACATACTAGAATACAAGTCTGCTAAATAATGCCTATATAGCTATTTGGCTATTGCTGAGCATCATCCAATAGCCTGAACTGCCCAGGTGATGTCAGCAAAAAGGAAAGCAGTTTCAGAGGGAGTTATTTTATTTTTATTAAAGAATATGAATAAAAAGATTTTTTTCTTTTGGAATAATACGCACCGATGAATCTTTCAGAATAACACCAGGAATGTGCACTATGAAAGTAATTACAGGCAGTTTTAATTTCTTGTAATAGAGCTATAAACTGCTGTTGGTTTATACAGCAGTGTTGTTTTTGTTAACTATAAAAAATGTATTAAAAATCAATTTTGTTAACTGACACAGAGTAATATTAATAATAACATTAGTAATATTAGTAATATTAACCATTTTTGGTTACACTTTATTTTAAGGTGCCCTTTTTACAGTGTAATTATACATTTAAGAACTGAGGAATATTAATTAACTACATGTTCTTACTATATGGTTAGGATTAGGGTTTGGCTTAAGGAAGAGTTGGACTCGTTAGAGAGTTGGACTCGTAACCTAAAGGTTGCGGGTTCGAGTCTCGGGCCGGCAGGAATTGTAGGTGGGGGGAGTTGAGTGTACAGCGCTCTCCACCCTCAATACCATGACTGAGGTGCCCCTGAGCAAGGCACCGAACCCCCAACTGCATAAATGGCTGCCCACTGCTCCGGGTGTGTGTTCACGGTGTGTGTGTGTTCACTGCTGTATGTGTGCACTTTGGATGGGTTAATTGCAAAGCACAAATTCCGAGTATGGGCCACCATACTTGGCCACATGTCACTTCACTTCACTTAAGTTTACTTGCATGTAATCATGCATAATTTATTGTTATTATAATAATAAGTAAATGTGTAACAAGGACACCATAAAATAAAGTGTTACCCAATTTTTATTTAAAGTCCCCCTGTAGTGAAAATCAAGTTTTTTATGTTGTTTGTCTATGTGGTGTTTTTAAATATGCTTTTAGACAAACCACGTGCCAATCCATTAATCAACACCATTGCTGAGTATTTTCTCCTTAAAATTGTGGTTTCCCAATGGCACTCCCAGAAATGCGGTTTGAAACAGCCCTTGGTTTGCTACGTCACAAACCAATAACGTCAAGGGATCGATTCCTATCACTAGCATGCAAAATATACCAATACCAGCACAAAACCAAAAATAAATTAAATTAGAGCAAAAAACCCATGAAGCCATGGTTTAATGTGAATTTAGAACCGCTAACTTGCATTATAACCCATGGCAACAGTGTAAAAGTAACCCTGAGTAAGACCCACCTCTCCCGCATCGGTGTCTTCACTTCACACGCGTATGCTCACAGGCGCGAATTAAGAATCACAAACGGCTGTCTTCGAGTCTTCAAGGCATTTTAGGACACAACATTGTAAAGTAAGTAACTTTAACAAATGTTATAGTATTCACTGTAGTTGTCCGCTAGTAAAAATGTAGTTTTATCAGTCATTATCCGTGTATGCCATTGTTTTGCGTTTACTATAACTAAGCCTACATTGTATAAAAGCCAAGGTAGGCTTAAGCATTAGTGTTTACGTCCTAATTGTTATCAGGCCAACGCAGATTTTCCAGCATGTTATTACGAATTATTTAGGCTACTTATTTAGGCTACTTTCTTATTTAACTGTATTATTTCTTTGATAGCCTAGTGTTTTGCAGGCTGCGTGTTGCCGTGTTCACTGACAGAAGTGCTAAAATAAACACGTACATTTGTTAATAGATGTTTGAGCCGCACCCACTTTTATTTATTTTTTGTTTCAATGTTATATAAATAAAAGTGGGTGCGATACGTCACCTGTATCAGGACAGAACACAAAGGTGAACTTTGTAAAAAGGTTTTGTATCTTCAAGTTGCATAATCTAATTATGTGGATTTAAATAACACACATGCATTAAAGCAAATATGAATTCCCGTTTGAAACATACTTTCATAGTTTGACATTTCTGAATCATTTACATTTAGTTATTTAGCAGACGCTTTTATCAAAAGCGACTTACAAAAGAGGACAATAGAGGCAATCAAAACCAACAAAAGAGCAACAACATGCACTTTTATTTATTTTTTGTTTCAATGTTATATATCAGTGTTTCCCACGGGATTTTGTGAGACTTGTGGCGGCAGGTGACGTCACATTAATTTGCATATTTATGAGGTCACTGCATCAAGTTTGCGATCAGACAAGTTTTGGCATTTCAGATCTGTTCTACTCTATGAAATGTCACATACTGTAATACAACTGAATGCCCAATAAAGCTGTTCACATTATATTTTCTGTTGTCATACATAAAACAAGTATAAATAGTAAACACGACCCATTAATACTACGTTAACCAGGAATCACTCTCACTATACTCCTTAAATCCTGATTTATAAATCGCAACATTGTCTGATAAAATCAATATACATCTAACTTACACTAAAAGTTTTGGCTATATTAGCTAGGCTACTGTTTTGTCTCATTCAGTGCACTGCCTGCATCCGAGTAACAAACTATGCGCATATTAACAGACGAATTATGTTCATATTTAAAAGTCCAAACAGTCAGTAAGCGACAGGGGCTTGGAAACGCTGTTTTGTAAATTATTTATTGACGAGTCTGCTGCGTTACGGCCAACTGAAAGCGCTGTTTCTCTGCCACTCACTGCTCAGAAGAGACACCGAGAGAGGTGACACTGCGCCGGGACAGTCAGACCTCACGCTCGCGGGGCAGTACTGGAGACATCTTCCAACTGAACGATAGCTAAGTTTTTTTTTTTAAAAAGTCGCTAGGTTTGTCATTATGTACCTGTTATGGAAAAAAAGCCGCCAAAAGGGTCTGAAAGTTGCTAAATATTGTGCTAAAGTTGCGCTCGTGTGTGTGAGACACAGGAGCTGATGGCAGCGGGCGGTGGATATTGTTGCACCACAAATAAAATCAACGTATGGGAAACACTGGAGGTTGTCTGTGGGAGTGTCGACAGTTCTTCAGCACACAAAACCAGCAGTACGAAATGTGTAGGGCGAGGGGAAATTTTCCATTAGTTAATTGATTGCGGATGGTTTAATTATCTCGGGCAGATATTAAAAAAAAAAAGTGTAAAAGATAATAATATTAATAAAAACAAAAATGTGTCACTAAATATATATATATATATAAAATAGATATATTTATTTATATAAACACCGCGTCACCGCCGGTAGTTGGCCCATTACCACCACGGTGGTAAAAATCTGCCACCGTCCCAGCCCTAAATACTATAATAATAATATATAATACTAAAATGACACTCGCAGACATAAGAGGCATTATACAGACATAAAAGCATTCTCATAAGAGCCGTGACTGAGACACAGTACTCCATGTCATGTTTTATTACAGAGTGACCCCAGTTTGAACCCTGGAAATGTCAAAGGTCGCACTGACCTGTCCACCAGTGTTCTCTGTCCGGAACTGGTATTGAACATTGTGGTCTGCAAAAGCTGCTGCTTGCTGGACACTCGCTATGGTAACCGCTGCCTGCTCCTCCGCCCCCACCCCCTCTCCTGAGAAATGCACCACAAACGAACAGCGGTATATTGATATATGCATCATTCACTGCATGCACACATCATTCAGAGCTGCATGTTTTTACTTACCCTCCTGCAGCTGAACAACCTCCTCAGTTTCCGGTTTGTCGTGACTGCATAGAGAAAGAGCATGTTCTGGGTGATCTTATGAAACTACTCAAAGGAAGCTCTAAAGATATAGATCAAAATCATATAGGCTTTTGGCGGATTCTAGAAAAGGAAATTTGACAGTAATTTCTGCTAAATGGTTCATTCAAAACACTGGTTCAACAATAATAATGTTGTTTACAATAAAAGTGTTTACTGTAATTTTGTGTTTCAGTCCTTTAGTCCGTGAATATAATTAACATTTATAATAAATAATAAAAGGTACGTTTCTCTTAAAATGTACTTTGCGTGTTTTAAATTTAGATATGATTGTTTTAATGTAAAGATTTTTTCTTGTCATATTGCTATTAAACTCCCTTTTTATTCATTCAAGAACAGATTTCTGAAAGAATCGCGAACCGATTCATTGAAAAGATCCGAATCAAAGAACGAGTCGGACATAACTACTACATTCAGTCTTGATGCAATTAATTAAAGAGGCGTTTGAACTATTACGAAATCAATTAAAAAATCAAAATGGCTTGAGAAAGATGTTCTAGATATAAATCTAACCTAGATCATCATGATCTGTTTCCTTAACTTGGTGAACAAACGGTGAACGCCCCCTTCTTATCACTAAAAACGGTTCAAAATCTGGCTGCAAAATTCAAATATACTAACAGCGACGTTTTCTGTGGATAAAAATATATAGACAAATAAACAACACGGGATTAAATAAACAAAGATCTAAACATATAGAGCCTCTGGATGTAAGACTAGAGGCTTGTTTGCAGGTTGAAGGGAATTTAATGCTTAAAACTGCTGAAGAGCTTTTGTTCCGACAGTAACGTACTAAACACGATATTTCTACTTGAAATACAAGTTAAACGTCTTTTAGATTTCAGAAAATATTACTATATTGAAGACTGTTGTTAAAAGGAAACTGGTAACGTTACACCGGCTTGGAGTTGTTGTTTTATTTTCAAATACCAAGGATAGACAAAAATCACCAAATTAGCAATCGGGCTAATAGTGATATAAATATGTCGACCATCGATGTTAAAACACCTGCGATCTGTTGTTTTCTTCGTGCTATTCGTATCTTACCTTTAACTTACTATATTAATGGCATGCACAAAACTTAATAAAAGTCGGAAAATAAACTTAAAAGATGATTGCTAACTGCCTTACTATAAAAACAGAGCAGAAAATGGTTGACTGGGGCCTTGGGTGGCCGCGCATAAAGGACGCGCTCTCACCTCGTCGAGGTGTCCAAGCTCTGATCGAGCATATCCATGAAGGCGAACGGATTTTAAAATGCGATATTCAGCGACACTTGAAATACGGGAGATGGAAGCGCTGATCACGGGGACAAACACACGGGTCATGTGAGAAAGACAGTCCAGGACACGTGAGGTGCAGGCTGGGCGAGGAGTTAAAATGGAGACCGCTGTGGAGGAAGACGGAAGGTGTACCGGCTGTTATTGCACTCACTGCGCGGCTTTGTTGCGTATGTTTCTCACTCCCGCCCTTCAGTCTAGACGAGTCCTCCACCTGTTGAGCCGCTTAGTGGCTTCTTTTCAAACTTATAGCTCCTAGGTTAACACTGTGTTTATTTATCGGTTTGTTTTGAAGCGTTTGTTACTTTAAAACCTCGTTTTCGCCGTATTCCAGAACCGCGCTGTATTGCTTTGCTATCGATCTTCACGTATCCCTCCGCAAGCGTTCTAGCGGCCACATTTTAGCGCTGCCGTTAATAAGATCTGGAGTGGAGTGCTTATTTTAAACAAAGTGCGGTTTAGGTTGAAATAAAGGAACAATAAAATATTTTAGGTACACACAAATATAAAAACACACTAATGGTTGTGTACGTATTCTGAAACGGTTTGTATTTCGCAGGTACGGGGTAGAAACAGAACAAATAGAGTCTCTAAATTATTGCGATAGGCTTTCAACGCTTAAAGTGGAGGTTCAAATGAGATCTAATTAGTCTATTGCTATAATAACCTCGCGAGTTTCATTATGAATGACATGACGCTTTGAAATGGCATTTAATAAATGAGTGAACTTAAAAACTTACCTTGTGTTTTAGCCATGATTTAGAATCTGTCCGTTTGTAATTCAAAACACATCGTGCACAAAATATAGGCAATATTTCTTTGGTCACATCAGCGCGAGGAATCACGAATTTGACGAGTGGTGTTTTTTCTCAGGTGACCCTCGCGATCCAATCCGGGTTTTTGGTCAGACCACATGACACGAATGCAGGAGTGGTGGATAGGAAATAGACGTTTGTTGATCTCTAGTGTGAATAAACTGGCTAACATCATTTACACAAACGCTCAGAATTATTTACTTGATATACACGTGTAACATGATTTCATTAAATAAACATATGAGATTTTGTTTGTTAGTAAAAGCGTTGTTTTCCCAACAGTTCTAGGCTACTCTGTTACTGAACTTGCGCTGCTGCAGCCACGAGGGTGTGCTGTATGGCAAATTGAGCAAATGTCTTTTTTGAATTTGAGCCTTGTCATAATTACACAGTATATTTATGTACATAGTTTGAGAAGTTAACGTGATTAATACAATAATATTAACTGATCCGCTAAAGCCAAAGACATTGGACAACATGGAAAGATGGATTTGAACATGCAAAATTTGTTAATCCAGCTCACACACCTTAACGGTTCCGTGTGTGTGTGTATATTTTACACACACACACACACACACACACACACACACACACACACACACACACACACACACACACACACACACACACACACACACACACACACACACACACACACACACACACACACACACACACACACACACACACACACACACACACACACACACAAAATATATAAATTATTATTAAAATATTGTGGAAAATTGTGTGGTGGTCAGTTACTTAATACTTAAATTCTGATGTTTATGCGAGAGAAAATAAAAAAAAAAGATCCAAGTATAGTTTTTGTTTGGCAAAACATCACCACAAAAGATACTCACTGTCACTAGCACTCTCTCCTAGGCTACATTTTATTTATTTATTTTTTCATTCAGCATTCATTGAAACACCCAAAATAAAAGATTAAACGTTTTATTTAACTTGACATTTGTAGTATAAAATAAAAGTTTGTCCAAGTGCTTTTGGAGAGTTACTAAAACTGTCCTGTTGGCTGTTGACAATGCAGATATTCAGTGTCTCTATTGTTAACAGGTATTTTAATTCAGTTCTGTGTGTGTGTGTGTGTATATATATATATATCTCACGTTTTATGTTGCTGCCTTATGTTAAACTGCTTTAAATTACTTTTTTTCCCATTATCAATCTACACTCCATACACCATATTGATGAAATAAAAAACAGGCTTTTAACATCTTTGCAAATTTATAAAAATAAATAAATAAATAAATAAAAAATAAATAAAAATATTGCATAAGACTCATACCCCTATCTGGGACAGTTGAAATTTAGCTCAGGAGCATTCATATTGCTTGTAGATGTTACTACAGTGAAGTTAACCTGAAACATGAAAACACACTTGGAATTGGCAAAAAAGCACCTAAAGGACCATTAGACTGTGAGAAACAATATTCTCTGGTCTGATGAACCTCAATTCTAAACATCATGTTTGAAGGAAACCAGGCTCTGCTCATCACCTGCAGAGTACCATCCCAAAAGTAAAGTGTGCTGGTAGCAGCCTCATGCTGTGGGGCTGTTTTCAGCTGGACCGATGGACTCGTCAGAGTAGAAGAAAAGCTCAATGCACCAAAATATTGAGATAACCTTAATGAAAACCCAGTCCAGATCATTCAGAACCTCAGACTGGGCAGAAGGTCCACCTTCCAACAGAACAATGATCCTAAGCACGGCAAGAGTCAATTATAGACAACTCTGTGAATGTCTTTGAGTGGCCCACCCCATCCTGTGATTGAACCCAATCAAATATTTATGGAAAAACCTGAAAATGCATCTGCCCCCGTCCAACCAGAGCTTGCGAGGTGAAGAGGTGAGGAAAAGAATGGCAGATAATTGCCAAATGTTGATGAGCAAAGCTTGTCGCATCAAAAAAAAAAAGACTTGAGGCTGTAAAGGTGCTTCAGCTAAATATTTAGTGAAGGGTATGAATACTTATGAAATGTACTTATTTCAGTTGTATTTTTATTTTTAATACATTTACGAAGTTGTGACAATTCTGTTTTTGCTTTGTCAATATGATGTATGGAGTGTAGATTAATGTGGAAAAAAAGTAAATTAAAGCATAACAAACATCAGGCAGCAACAAAAAAAAAAAATAGAGGGGTGTGAATACTTTCGCAAGGCACTGTATAAGCATACATACGTACATACAGCGGTGGCCAAAATTATTAGAATACTAGTATTTTCCAGCTAAAAATGTTTTTAAGTTAGTTATTTCTATCTTTTGCTGTAGTGTGTCAGTAGGAAATATCAGTTTACATTTCCAAACATTCATTTTGCCATTAATTGTAATAATCCAGTGAGATTTTTGTTTGCACAAGGAGTCTGACAACAGCTAGTGCTCCACACAGAGATCTGATATGTTCTTTAATAAATATTTAATTTGTGGATTTTTTTTAAACTTATGCTCCAGCACTGCTTCTGAACCTATAAGCCAGTATAGAAAATGGATGGATGGATATTTTGCAGCATTTTTGAGGTATTACTGCTTTGTTGTAAAGCAAGCAAGAATTTCACTCAACAGTACATTTGTATATACAGTAATGTACTGTAATTTTTAGGAATAAAGTCATGTGATTTGATTAAACAGTTGTGATTGTCAGTCATACAGTTAACCTGTTTTTGACACATCACGTGAGTCATATGCATTCCTATGGGTTCTCTGTATATAAAAGCTTGTTCATAAGCATTGACTTGGTTCATTAACACATTTACAGATCATAATTTTATCCAAATGGAATTTTCCCTTGTGTGTGAACTATTATTAAAAATGGATTTAGTAATTTGATTTTGGAATGGAAACATTGAGTTTATTGCACTTTAAACTATAGGTATGCCATGGGTATCCACACTGTGGCCCCTGTCAAAGCAAGCATGCAACTCAGCGTTTTGCATTGACAGCTGTACCAAAGCAATCCTTTGAATATGTGCAGCTACAGAACAGTCTACTCTTCAAACAAAAGGAGGACCATTGACATCATGCATACACATAGTGAAAAGTCAGACTCACCAGGGCCCCTGCCCTAACCAGTTCAAGTGTATTTGTTTCAGGGACAGAGGAGGTAGCATTTAAAGGATTTTGCCACCATCAACAAAAAGGGCAACACAGGTTGTCTATTTCTCTTTTACCTCTTAACATCTCTCTCTCCCTCTCCACTCTCTCACTCCCTCGTTCCCCAGAGGATAAGCAAAGAGGGATTTGCCTCAGAAACAAGGTAAGCGATGAAAAACTTTTATGTTTTTTGTATATATCTGTAAGTCTTAATATTCAGTTCATTGATTGAAACGTCAACGCAGTGTGTGAATGGAACTGGTTATAGTCTTATTTTAAGCATGTCCATTACATAAATTACATAAATTACAGAAATGTTTTCTCTCTTAATGACTATCTAACCTGGAATATCATAAATAATTCTCATGTTTTAATGAGACAGGCTTCTCAATTTCAATATGTTGAAGTATACTGAAAAAGTTGTAACATCTGTTTTTTTAAGCTTCTTGTGTGAAGAAATTTGATGAACAAAATGAATTATGCAACTATAAAGAAATCTATTGTGAAGCCTGAGGAATGTTTTTAAAGAGTATACTGCAATATGAAATTCATAATGCTATTTTGGAAATTTATCTAAAAAATGCTCAATATTTATACGTTAATATTTAATTTAATACAATATGTTTAATCTACTGAATTACAAATTTTGCCAAAAGATGTGGACATTTTTATTTAGCCAAATGTATTTAGCCATATATAGTTTGAAGAGAAAAATGGTTTGATTTTATAAAATGTATTATTTATATTATATATATATTTAGATTTTTGTGCCATTTATGAATGTGTTTTCAGTATATAAGCATCTGTATGTGTAAAATCAAAACTATCCTCCTATCTGTTTAGTGTATATCTCCTTCCTGCGTAGTTGCGAAAAGACTGTAACATCTGTATTTTTTTAGTTGATGAAACATGATAAAAGAAATGATTTATGCAAGCATAAAGAAATGCATAACTGTAAAGTTTGAGGAGTAATTTTAAAAAATCTTGCTCATAATACCAAATTCGTAATACTATTTTGCTCATTTATTTTTAAAACATGCATGCGCAAATGCTTTTGTGTTTAAATTGAGTTATTTTAATATACTAATATTTATACATGTTAATATTTGATATAATATGTATAATTTGTTGAATTACAAAATCTGTGTTGAAATATCTGTGGACATTTTAGCCAAATGTTGGTTTGAAGAGAAAAAATTGTTTGATTTATGTTTTATTTATATTTTTGGTTTATTATAAGAAGTCTTTTTGTGGCATTTATTAATGTGTGCACATAAGCATCTGTACGTGTAAAATTAAAACGTCTCTCCTGTCTGTTTAGTGTATATCTCCTTCCTGCATAGTCACAGCGTGTGTCAGGATGTACAGCTTTATGGGCGGCGGCCTGTTCTGTGCCATTATTGGGAACATCCTAATAGTGGTCTCCACAGCAACAGACTATTGGATGCAGTACCGCCTCTCAGGCAGCTATGCCCATCAGGGCCTGTGGAGGTACTGCATGGCCAACAAGTGCTACATGCAGACAGCAAGTATAGGTAAGCAAATATATTCAAACTCCAGTTTTTGTGTCTATGCATTCATGGCTATTTTAAATCATTGTGAAGTTAAAAGTCATATGTAGAGTCAACAACATCATACTTGAAATCTGGCACCTGCATTTGAGCTTCTAGACCATTTTTGCCTGTAGGTGGCAGTGCTTTATTATTTTTGCCATACAGAGCTCCACACTCTGGTTTGTGTTGTCTGAGCCTTGCACAGTCATATTCTGAACAGGTGCTCCAAAGTTGTACCCTTGGTCTCATAAGATGGCATCTGAGATTACAGGAGCTGTACTCTGGTTCGTTCAAGGTGATTCTGCAGGGACAGTTCTTCAAAGATCACATGAGAAAAATCAGACAAACAGTGATAAGATATGGCTGGGATGAGAAGAGAATGAACATACCCATCTTGTCTCTTGTTTTATGATAATTTCTTGTATGTTCCCCCAGCATACTGGAATGCCACACGGGCATTCATGATCCTATCGGGAATGGCGTGCTTTGCGGGCATCATGGCAGGCATCCTCTCGTTTGCCCATTTTTCTGCCTTTGAGAGATTCAGTCGTTCCTTTGCAGCAGGAATCATGTTTTTCATCTCCAGTGAGTCACAAACACAGGCACAATGAGCTGTAGAATGTGAAATTTTGACATATTTAAGTATAACTAAAAACTGTTCTCAAAGTCAAAAATATAGACGGCACTACGTTTCCTCTGTCCATTTTTAACCCATCACTTTTTTCACACCCAGCTTTGTTTGTGCTGCTGGCTATGTCGATCTACACTGGAGTAACCCTAAGCTTCCTGGGCAAGCGGTTCGGAGACTGGCGCTTCTCCTGGTCATACATACTGGGATGGGTGGCCATGCTCATGACCTTCTTTGCAGGTGATAGAAAGCTTCATAGACCACTATTTAAAGTTTTGTGTATTTTTGTGACTTTGGAGCTCCCTTCAGTTAAGCGAGTGGAATACACTGTCGTAATTACAGTGGACAGTGTACACATGCATTTGTTGCTGCTGTAAACACATTTTTTGGCAGAATTTCGTACCCGTTCACCAAACTTAAAGACTTTTAAACTTAAAAAATAAACCATTTGCCTTATTAGAAGTCAGTGTACCATCAGAATGATTCTGCAACTGATATTTCAAGGTAGAAAACGTACATACAGTTGCTTTAAGGATTGCATTGACTGACAAAATTAAAATGGTACAACATAATAAATGGATTTTTTTATTGAGTGTTAAAAGTTATGAAATGTTCTCGTGGTGCAGAATGGAAATAATATGCCATAGGATGTGGTTGAAAGGACTTTGATTGACCTTAGGATAAAGTTCTTTCACAGAAAAAAAAAAAAAATAAAACCAGGATGTGCATGCAGACAAAACTCATATTAAAAATGCATCACTCTTACAGTCATCTTTATGACAACCACAATAAAAATATAAGTGTGCCTGTTCTTATTATTAAATATATGGTGACCTACCAATGGTTAGAACAAACAAAAAAGCTAAGCAAACATAATTGCTTGTTCTTTCATGTTATTTCATTTTTAATTAATATTCAAAGAAACATACAAGCTTTTTTAAATGTTTATGATTTTATAATTGTCTTTTGCAGGGATATTCTACATGTGTGCCCACAGAATGTATGAATCCAGGAGAGTGGTTGGAAGTCGCTAACCAAAAGAACAAAAAACTGCAAGCAGCAGAGAGTTTTGGCTCAGAAATAATCAGGACCTTCATCAGACCTTAATGTTATGCCTTAAAACTGCAAAAAAAATACACTGACAAATTAATAGCTTAAAATAGCTTTAAAGGACTTTTTTACACATGCACATATATTTGTATAATTCTGCACAGATAAATATACCAGTCTTATTTCACTTTTCATAATTCTTTTCTGTGAAACATTTTCTGTGAAATTTCTCTCTTGATATATTGTAGCATTGCAGTATATTATGACTTCTCATAAACACATTTTTGAGCATCTTGTCTATGCTTTTGGAAAGTAGAGCTTGCACATGTAGTAGCCTATATGTAACTGTTTTGCAATAATTTCACCTTTAGTGTTGCAGCCTCTTTGCAACTGTTCATTTATTTCGCCATGGGGCCATGAGGAGTAGACTTGCAGTTTCACACCAGCTCAAATTCATAGTCAGCAAGTATGACACATCCTGTGTTAAACACTGTGTATATTCAGTCTTATCTGGGCTTTAGTTTTATCACCTCTTTCAAATATTAATTTCCACAGAATGTTTTTGCTTTCCCTCTTTTCATGAATAGAAATGGTCCTTCCTCATCTGAAGAATTCTTTAAATAAAACTTTTTACCAAGTGAAGTGCAAAAAGTAAAAATGGCCTTCTGTAAAAAAGTTCACTTCCTTTTTTTTTTCTCTCTCTGAAGAAGACCACTTACTCTTGAAATCTATAAAAAAAAAAACAGAATTCCCCCAAATCGTTTAAAACAGACAACAGTTAAAGCTGCAGTCCGTAACTTTTTTTGGTTAAAAATGATCCGAAATCAATATTTGAGAAAGTACATAACCAGCCAGTGTTCAAAACTATAGCCTTACTTTAGCCCGATTCACAACGGTTAGCTTATAATAATGTTTTCTAATTTGAGTGGCACGGGTAGGTTTCAACGGGAAATTCGAGCATGGCACTGCGTCATTACGTCACATCTGTAAACATGAAAAAGTTTTCCCGGCTACTAGGCTATGACACGTGAGGATCCTGCAGGTGGTGGATCATTTATAGCCTTTTCTCACAGCAGCTCGAATAATTAAACTTATCATTTTGATGGCGGATTGTAATCCAGAAAGGATTATGTGTTTATGAAACACATGTGAATGAAATTAAATTATATTCCAGCTTTAAATGTGGTTCTGATTACAGATAGCCAACGTGGGATTACACAAGTTTTTGTATTTTAAATAGAACCAGTTTGAAGGAAGATTAATTTGCTTTTTGGATTAAAAGAATTTCTTAATATGAAATTTGAATGGTATGACAATTAGATATTAGACTGTACAGAAATTGAAATCTACACGCTAATACTATACTCATAGTCACGCAATGCTGATGTTGTTAACAATAATTTGAGAACAAAGTATAATAATAATACTTTGCACAGTTAGATGTGATATGAGCTAACTGATCTTTAGATTTAATCACTGTTGGTAGCGCGATTTATTGTAATGTTTCTTTCCTCAGTTGGGCAGAACAAACTTGTTACTTACTTGTTAAGATGACAAATTACGGTGAAAATTCTGATTTGGGTCATATATTCCAAGACATAGGCAGTAAATATCCACACCGGTGCAGTGACTGACAACTACACATTCACCTCAAAACATTAGATTCATCCGCGCTGGAGCTGTGCCAGAACACTGGATCACAACCCCGCGCACTGAAGATAATTCCACAAGAAACTGCAATTCCAGGTTTTCAAACAAAGACGTAAAAGTTACGGACTGCAGCTTTAAGAAAATCTGAATACATTGTATTTTCTTGAATTTTTAAACTTTGCTCAACAATTCTTTAAATTCTTTATTTTAGTAGGCAATCAAGTACAGGTCCTATCTATTTGTATGGGAAAAGGCTGACATTTCCAAAACTGTTTGACAAGATTATGATTAAAAAACTTATTTCAAACCTGAAAATAATTTGTCAGCAATGGTATAGTATACTAAAATCCTTATTTGGCTCTGGCTTTGGCTTGTAAATATATGATATCTTTTTTAATGGAAACTGTGGAGGACACAATGCATGCAGCAAAGAAACTTTTTCATGCTATCAATCTCATCGTAAAAATGTCCTTGTAAAAAGTTCTCTTAAACGACATTAACACACTCAATATCTGCAGTCTTTGGAATGGAGCTTTCTTCCCCATTGCCTTGCTGTGAAAGACTTTGGCCTTCCTCCATAAATGCTCTACGAAAAATCCCAGATAAACTTTGGTTGCAGTGTCGACTAACATCCAGTCCCATGCAGAAATACAGAACCGGGTTAATGCAGCTGTTGAAATAGGCCACTTTTGAAGCCATACTCAGTGACACTTTTACTGCTTCATTGTCTTTATTCACCAACTTGACCAGCCCTAGAAAGTGGTATGGAGCCCAACATAAGAAAAAGGCACAGACCAATACAGCAAGAATCCGAAGAGGCCTGGATTTTCCAGAGAGCCGCGTTCTGCGTATCCCAACAGCAGCTAGTATGTAACAGATAAGGATGACCAGGAAGGGCAACAAGAATCCACAGATGAAACGAATGCAGTAGTAGACATACTTTGCTGAATTGTCACCTGCGTCTGCTGCTCCTTTCTCCTGAAATTGAAATTATAAATATACATTTACATATTTGCTAATATATTATTATACAATGATTACTTAATAATATGCAAGGATTCATGCAGACATAAAATTAACCTTCAATGAGCATTGCCTCAAATTGTTCTTGCCGGGAAAGACTTGTCGGTACACAAAGTACGGTGAACTAAAGATCACCGCCACAATCCAAACACCCACACTGACCACCCGAGCGGCACATAACGTCCGTCGTTCTCTGGTGAACACTGGATGGCAAACGCAGAGCGCTCGATCCACACTGATGACAGCCAGAAGAAAAACACTGCAGAACATGTTGGCGTACTTAAAGAAGCCAGTGAACTTGCAGAGAAAAACTCCAAAAGGCCAGTAGTCATAGAAAAAATCTCTGATGAGTGAAGTGACTCTTGTCAGGCAGAAGATTAGGTCTGCTACAGCGAGATTGACCAGCCATACATTAGTGACATTGGGCTTCATACGGAAGCCAGCCACCCAGATGACCAAAGAGTTCCCGGTGGTGCCGAAGAAAATGATGATGATGAGGAAGACAATGCTGACCTTATTCACGATGTCTTCAGTGTCCACTGTAGTGTTTGCATGGTGATTTGAGACCTCAGAGTGGATGTCATGGAGAACAGTTGTATTTGAGGTCATTCTACAATCAAGACAGATAAATGTATTAGTGTTCCTTCAGTTTTTCTGTTTAATAACAGATCTGTTTGTTCATGGCGTCAGTTTGTAAGTCAACTACAAAGACAAAGTTGCCCTGAGTTTCCACAGGAATTTCTAAAATGCTTGAAGAGATCAAATTTTCATAATTTTGCACATAGAGCTAACACCAAAAATCTGTACTATAATCAGACAAGATAAAACCCTCATTGTGATCATTACACCACGAGTGTATTCAAAGTGTGATTGCAAGAATTGGTAGTTTATCTACATACATACATACATACATATATACTATTAATAATGTGTTGATGAATTGATGTGAGTGTTCTTACCTGTTCACAAGTGTTTTTACAAAACAGATGCACTGCTGCAGTAATCCTGCAATGAATGAATCACAAGTGTCTGGTTCTTTGAAATCACACCAGTATGAGCTCATCTCTGCTTTTTAGTGTCATTTATTTGCTCATTTATTCCTCTGCAGACAAAACAGGCCAAACAGGAAAGGGGAGGAGAGATATATGTATATACATTTGTGTAAGTGTCTTCCCCCTTCCTGTTTGTCCTATATGAATGTATTCTAAGAAGGTTGGAAAATGTATTAAAAGCAAATGGTTCTCACTCTTCTCTCCAAAACTATCTATAGTGGTTTGATAATATTCAAGTCAGATGATTGAGATGCCAGGGCAGATGCTGAAGTTTATCTTGGTGCTCCAACTATTCTGGTTTTATGATGACACCATCTTTTTCATATTTTTGCATTGGTGTCTGTGGTTAAAGGTTTTTTTTTTTTTTTTTTTTTTTTTAGCTCTTCATAGATTCTGGCTTTGTAAAGTTCTCTGTGGTCGGTTTTTGCAGAAACAAGGTGAATATTGAGGTTTGCTGTTTCTGCTGCAGTAGTTCTGTGGTTCAGACCCGATCCTTCTTAGTGTTTGATGGTTCCTATCATTCATTTTAGATTTTCACTTACTATTTTTCTACTCTGATCAAGTCTTGCCGTGTTTTGTGTATGCAGTCATAATCAAAGACTATTGTTCTTAAAAACAATTGGGCTGTAAGGGATATAAATGCTCCTGCTAAACATGCTCCCATGATTTATTGTGTCACTCTCAAATAAAAATATATTAAGGATTATTAACTTTACAACTACATGACTCCATATACCAATAAGGATTATTTTAATTGCATTCCAGTATAAGTATCATAATCAGGGGTGCCAACTTGGACAAATTCATTGTGAAAGTCTCACAATGAAAACGGTTCTTATGCTGTCATCCCACACATTCTTTTTGTCATGCAGTGTCACTGACATGACATCCGTTTCTATGAGTTTTTGTTTTTTATATGTAGAACACATAGTTGAGCAATATCAGACAAGGAGGAGTATTGCTGTTTTCTCCAAACATCGGCTGAGCGAATGATTTAAATACTCATTCAAGTCAGTAGTCACTTGCTTCAGTACTTGCTTTAAGTACATTCTTGCCATGCACCCCTGAGCTGCATTAAACAGTCTGTGTAAATACATCTAATGTCATTTTATATATGGTTTTGTTTTGCATTGCTTTCATGCAACCATGATATGTACCAGGAGGTAGAAAATCGTTGCAAGCTAATGTACTTTTAAGAGCACTCATTGTTCAACAAGTTGTCGAACTGTACTTGAATACAGGTTTTACCATTTTAACACAAAAGACATTTGAATTGGGAAAACATGTTGTGGCTTTTTTGCTTACTGGTGTTGTAGTACTCGAGAGCGGTCTTGGTCTTGAGACCAGTCTTAAGACCATTTTTTGAAGGTCTTGGTCTTGTCTCGATCTCGACCTCATTTGCATTCTGACTCGTTTTGATCTCAGACTAGGACTTGGGATTTTATTGCAAGACCACAACTGCGGGGATATCACTAAATTGCCAGTGCATTGTCTGATTTATTTGTTAACATCATTAAAGTGATAATGTAAAACTTACTGCTTCAAATGCAATCAGTAACTTATTTCTAATATGATTTCATTTGATACTACTTTGTCGGTCAGAATTTCACCAAAATTAATACAAATGCCCAAAAAATTCAAGGTATGATTGCAGAAAAGAATTGTGTGAGATCTTGTTTTTATATTATAAGAAATATCACAAGAGCAAGAGAGCTGATTTCATGAATGTGAGCATGACTGCAAAATATTATGCAAGAAATTAAATTAAGTGAATTACATTTTAGAAAACTTTTTTCTTTGCCTATTTCTGCAAGGAAAGTAGTTCCAAACAAATCCATAGCAGAACTGTTGTGTGTTTCGAAGCAACACAGCAGTGTTTCATTACTAAATAAATTAGCTGCTTTTAACAAATAATTCCGTGACTCACTCAAGTGATTTGCCACCACCTATCCTATTGGAGGTTTTAGTCTGATATTCATATTTATTTATTTTATTCATCATATTTCTATATTCAAAATTTTATTAAAAAAAAAAAACATTGATCTAAACAATATTTCTGCAGTTGTAATTGTACCAATTCAGATGCAGCTTCTGTGCTGCCTCTGCAGTGCAAAGAGTCTTTGGCAAAGATGAATTCTGTTGTTAGTGATTTCATTTGTTTGGTACCAGCTCTATACAGTGCCTTATTATTCTAGTTGTATTTGTTGATTAAAAATTTGATATTTTTTCAGGCAGTAAATGTGGATCTTTCAGGTGAATTTTAGGAGTGCTGGTTTGGTCTTGGTCTCGCTCTGCCTTGGTCTTGTTTTGATCTCAACACATGCTGATCTTGGTCTTGACTACAACAGTTTTGCTAACAAAGAAAAATTGCAGCAGAAGCTTTTTGCATAGCCATGCATTTATTGTGCAGGTAAATATTATAAAACAAACAAAATGAAGGCTGATAACTTCTTTTTCTCTGTCTGCCTCAGGTAGGCGTAAATAATACATCATCTTATTATTTACTGGACACAAACATAACCAATCATCACAATGCAGACGGGCCTACTGTTGGATTAACATACATTAATTTAGACTACATAGACTATAACATTACAAATTATCTAAAATGGAATTTTGCCATATATTTCTTAAAGGCTCCAAATACTGGTTTAAACTAGCCAGAAGACCAGACAATGAGGTACATTAATTTTTCATTCTGTTAAATATTAATAATAAAAAAATGCTTTTAAATTTTGTGGTATCTGATAGGCCTGACAAGTAAGTTTAGTTTAGTTTATTTTCTTATATAGCACATTTCTACCACCACAACAGCAGCCCAAAGTGCTGTACAATGCATTCAAGAAGACCAAGGAATAAAGCAAGCAAGAAATAGAGAGTAAAATCTCTTAAACTTTAGTGACAAATTTAGTATCTGCAGTCTTTGGAATGGAGTTTTCTTCCCCATTGCCTTGCTGTGAGAGACACTGGCCTTCCTCCATAAATGCTCTGTGAAAAATCCCAGACAAACTTTGGTTGCATCGACGACTAACATCCAGTCCCATGCAGAAGTAGAGCACTGGGTTAATGCAGCTGTTGAAATAGGCTAAGTTTGAAGCCATACTCCATCCCACTTTTACTGCCTCGTTGTCTTCATTCACCAACTTGACCAGCCCTAGAAAGTGGTATGGAGCCCAACATAAGAAAAAGGCACAGACCAATACAGCAAGAATCCGAAGAGGCCTGGATTTTCCAGAGAGCCGCGTTCTGCGTATCCCAACAGCAGCTAGTATGTAACAGATAAGGATGACCAGGAAGGGCAACAAGAATCCACAGATGAAACGAATACAGTAGTAGACATACTTTGCTGAACTGCCACCTGCTTCTGCTGCTCCTTTGTGCTGCAAACAAAATTATAAACTCTGTCATTCAAAATGATGACATACATAAACATTTACTAAATAAAATCGTGCATATACATGATTATTTATATATTTGTGCAGTAATTCTGACCTCCAGTGAGCACTGGCTCAAGTTGTTCTTGCCAAGGTAGACTTGTCGGTACACAAAGTATGGTGAACTAAAGATCACCGCCACAATCCAAACTCCCACACTGACCACCCGAGCGGCACATAACGTCCGTCGTTCTCTGGTGAGCACTGGACACCAGACGCAGAGCGCTCGATCCACACTGATGACGGCCAGAAGAAAAACACTGCAGAACATGTTGGCGTACTTGAAGAAACCATTGAACTTGCAGAAAAAAACTCCAAAAGACCAATGGTTAAAGAAAAGACTTGAGATGAGTGATATGACTCGTGTCAGGCAGAAGATCAGGTCTGCTACGGCGAGATTGACCAGCCATACATTAGTGACATTAGGCTTCATGAGGAAGCCAGCCACCCAGATGACCACAGAGTTCCCGGTGGTGCCGAGGAGAACAATGACGTTGAGGAAGACAATACTAACTTTATTCATAATGGCCTCAATGTCCGCTGTAGTGTTTGAGAGTTCAGAGTGAGTGTGAAGGAGAAGAGTTATATTGGAGCTCATTCTACAATCAAGAGAGATAAATTGATGAATGTTATTTCAGTTTAAAAAACAGATCTGTCTTGATGTCAATTTCTAAGCTAACTTGAAAGATTAATTCACCATGGGTTCTCTCAAAAATCCCTTCAAAAAGTTTCATAATTTTGCTAGAAGCTGCAACCACAATGTGTATCAGGTGGCAGAAAATCTTGTTGTGCTCTAATTTTGTTAAGAATACTCATTATGCCACGCGTATTCACATTGTGGATATTTACAAGAATTTATTGCACTGATTGCATAGCAAAGCAATAGTAAAACCTATACAGAATTGCAGATGTAGATGTTCTTACCTGTACAAATCAGCTTTTTCCCAGATCAGACTAAACCACCAGTCTTGAAGAGAACAACACTGGATGATCCTTTGTCAATGAGTCAACAGTTGCGTTTGACTATTATAAGGTCATATTGCTATGCTGATCAATAAATCAGTTGCTCGTTCACTGACCACTTGCAGTTGCTCTCTTCTCCCCTTTTCAGTGTAATGGATCTGGTCAATCATAAAGGTCTTCACTGTAGACAAAGAGGAGAAAGGCAGGAAGAGGGAGGAGACATGCACAAAAGTGCAGGTCTTTGCTTTTTCACATAAACACAAATGGTGTAAGTGAAGTGTGGTTTTGGCAAATTCATCTATTATTCATGTATTTATATTGTATGTTCAATTTACAAAAATACACAACCAAAATGTAACAACAAAATAGGCTCTGGAAGAGTCTTGAGATTTAGGGGGCCTGTGGAGGTACAGTCTGCAAGTTATTATTTGACATGAAACTATTTTTGTGAAACAAACAAAACATGTGTTACAATTAATTTTAAATACAATTAATTTGACCAAAGTTAAAAAGCTAATGTTCAGGAAAACGTTTCATAAAAATACAGCCTTTTAAGGAAAATGTAGGCAACAGCTATGTAAAGATTATTTTAAATAGTTTGCGATTAAAATATCTTAATGTATGTAAATATTACAAATTAGTCTACTCACATTTTTACTACCAGCTTCAGAATGTAACATATTAGTATACATTATGCAACTGTAATATATATGTTTGTAAAAGTGATAAGTACAGCAGTTATGTTATGTAGGTCTACCCACTGTTTCTGTATGATTCCTGTACAGAACACGATTTATGTACGCTCTAAAAAAAGATGGTTCTTCAAAGGTTCTTCACATGTAGTAACCGTTCTATTTAGAACCATAGCATCCTGAAAAACCATTTTAATGTTGAAATGGTTCTTTGTTTCAGAGTTTAGGGTTCTTTATTCCTGCCTTTTTCTTTTTCAAATCTGTAACTGTCAAAGCACCTCATTACTGATTTTCTGCAGCTCAGTGATCCAACTACAGATTGTCAACACACTCTCAACAGGTAAATGATTTCATAAATTTGAATTTAAATTTAAGAATATTTAAAATTGTGTCTGGTTTTCAAACAAACATGTTCTTTTCTCTTCTTTTGATCACATGTAAGTGTGAGCAGCTCTGTTAAACTGAGGATAGTTACTCCTCTTCTCCACTAAGTAAGTAACAGAGACATTGAATTTATAATCCATATTGTTAGAATTTGTTTAATTGTTGTTTATTTATTTATTACTAACAGAGGCTACACTCTAAAAAAGATGGCTTATTACTGATTTTCTGGAGTTCAGCTAACTACACAGACTGTCAACACACTCTCAACAGGTAAATGATTTCTTTCTTAAAATGTCTATAATTTTTAACTTTCAAATTGTAACTGGTTCATATCATGTCTTTTTCTCTTTTCAGTTTAAGAGAACATGTAAGTGTGACCAGCCCTGTTCAGTTAAGGACACTTCTCTCCCCTTCACCACTAAGTAAGTAACAAAAATACTGGTCCTTTTTTGTTTTTACAAAAACAAATGGAAGGAGACGCATTGTAACTCTAAACTCAATTGTATATTTCAGATGCATCACATCCTACAACCTCATCATCTGCAGAGAGAAACTGGCACTCAATCACACCAAAATACACATAATGATGGACTTGCAGGCATCATAGAGGATTATTAAAATACAGTATTTCACTGGAACTTGGTCTTCATTTGAGTATTTTGTTTTACTTCTTGTAGTATTTATTTATGTTCAGTTGACATTTATTAATGTATTCTGCTAATAACTGTTGTTAGAACACTGTAATTTCTGCTACAAATTCACATGCCAATAAAAAATAAAAGTACCTAAATGACACGTTGTTGTTGTTTTTAATGTAAAACCCTAATAGACACTACAAGATATCGTAACACCAGGCAGATAGAGGTGTAAAAAACAATATTAATCAATAATATATACAAATAATATTAATAATAATATAAATACATTAATATATTAAAAAATATTAATATATTAATTTATTTATTTATTTATTTTTAACCTATATAGCATTTTCAAAGCTTGGTTCTTTATGTAACCCTATAAAAAGGGTTCTATTTAGCACCAAAAAGGGTTCTGCTATTGTTACAAGCCGAAGAACCCTTTTCTGGTACTGTTTAGAACCATTTTTCTTAAGAGTGTACGCTCATGTCTTTTGAGCTCATCTTGCTAACTTGTAATCTAAATTTCTGGTAACTGAATCATTAATTTAATCAACTCTTCCTTATGTACTATGCACAATTAAAGTCGTTAATTTTAAGACAGCTTTTTATGACAGCCTATTTGGAAGGCAACTCATTCAAAACTGAAGAGGAATCATATTCAAATCTCTTGACTACATGCAATCTCATGTAAGTGGTTAGGCGAGTATGCAGATTAATATAAAATATTTTCTATCAAAATCACAGAATATTCTGTGAAATTATTGTCAATGTAGTATTTGTTCACTTTGTTATTTTGCAATATTGCTCAACCTTTAATGCTGCAGTGTCACTGCAGATGTTAGTTAAGTGTGCTCAGTAATGCCATTAAGAGCTAAAGGTTTAGGGTTTTCGATTCACTATTTAATCACAGAATATATCAGAATTTGAACTACTGAAATATTGAAATTCTTTATCAGATTTTTTTTTCTAATGAATAGTAATTGCATCAGACACTTTTTTCATACACTGTGTATTTATTGCAAAGGCAAACATTACAGAAATAAAATGAACAATAAAAAATGAGCTCAGATTAACCCCAGTAGTAATGCAATCCTGGTCTAAAAATTGTGCCCTTTACCCCATATTAGGCTGCAAGTAATTTCCGTTTTCTCTTCCTGCCAATGTCATCCTGTTAATTAACAAACAACATGTGTAGGCAAACATAACCAATCATAAAAATGTACAATTGTCGCATAAACATTTGTATGAAAAAATAATATATTACAAATTACCTTATTTTGAGTATTTTGCAATATTTTCATAAAGGCTCCATCTACATATTAAATCATTAACTTTTCATTTTGTTAGATACTGATCCAGGGGCGGATATTGATCTACCGGGGTGGCAACTGCCACCCTAATAACAAGTTGTGCCACTCCAGAATTATCACAGAATAAAATATAAATGTAAGCAGTGTGTCATGTGCTACTATTCAGCCGCGGCGATGACAGCGTGACGGAAAATAATGACATAAAAACAAGTCTTTCACTAAACTGTGCACGATGGTTGCACGCGCACACAGCGCAGTCCGCGTCATTAACAAATGACTCTTATGAACCGGTTCTTTTTGAGTCAAAAATACAAAGCGCAGCCCATTCACTAACGAATTGTTTTTACATTTGTTCGTGAATCAGATACTGCTTCTCGGTTTATTCAGAAGTCCTCTGAGAAATCTAATCCCGTCTGGATATGTCTGAGAAAAGCAATTTTTAAAGCTTGGGCTCCTAAACATTAGATCACTCGCACCCAAAGCTGTTATTGTAAATGAAATGATCACAGATAATAGTTTTGATGTGCTCTGCTTGACTGAAACCTGGCTCAAACCAAATGATTATATTAGTCTAAATGAGTCTACTCCACCAAGCTACTGTTATAAGCATGAGCCCCGTCAGACTGGTCGTGGCGGCGGTGTTGCAACAGTATATAGTGATATTCTCAATGTTACCCAGAAAACAGGATACAGGTTTAACTCATTTGAATTGCTTCTGCTTAATGTTACACTGTCAGATATGCAAAAGAAATCTCTCCTATCTCTTGCTCTGGCTACTGTGTATAGACCGCCAGGGCCGTATACAGATTTCTTAAAAGAATTTGCAGATTTCCTCTCAGACCTATTGGTTTCTGTTGATAAAGCGCTAATTGTCGGAGATTTTAATATTCACGTCGATAATACAAATGATGCGTTAGGACTTGCGTTTACTGACCTAATAAATTCTTTTGGAGTCAAGCAAAACGTCACTGGGCCCACTCATCGTTTTAATCATACGCTAGATTTAATTATATCGCATGGAATTGATCTTACTGACATAGATATCGTACCTCAAAGTGATGATGTTACTGACCATTTCCTAGTATCGTGCATGCTGAGTATTACTGATATTAACTATATGGCTCCGCGTTATCGTCCAGGAAGAACTATTGTTCCAACCACTAAAGATAGATTCAAAAATAACCTGCCTGATTTATCTCAACTGCTCTGTGTACCCATAAATACACATGAACTAGATGAAATGACTAGCAACATGGGCACTATCTTCTCTAATACATTAGAAGTTGTTGCGCCCATCAAATTGAAAAAGGTTAGAGAAAAATGTACTGCACCATGGTACAACAGTAATACCCATTCTCTCAAGAAAGAAACTCGTAAACTTGAGCGCAAATGGAGAAAAACTAACTTGGAAGTTTTTAGAATTGCATGGAAAAACAGTATGTCCAACTATAGACAGGCTTTAAAAGCTTCCAGGGCAGAGCATATCCGCAAACTCATAGAAAATAACCAAAACAATCCAAGGTTTTTATTTAGCACAGTGGCTAGATTAACAAATAAACAGACGCCACCCGATCTAAATATTCCCTCACAATTTAATAGTAATGACTTTATGAATTTCTTTACTGATAAGATAGATAACATCAGAAATACAATAACAAATGTAGATTCTGCAGCGTCTAGTACTTCAGCTCCATTCATTGCACCCAAAGAAAAACTGCAGTGCTTTACAACTATAGGACAGGAAGAGCTAAATAAACTTATCAATGCATCTAAACCAACAACATGCCTATTAGATCCTGTACCCACTAAATTACTGAAAGAGTTGTTACCTGTAGCAGAAGAACCGCTTCTCAATATTATTAACTCATCGATATCTTTAGGTCACGTTCCAAAATCATTCAAGCTGGCGGTTATTAAGCCTCTTATTAAAAAACCACAACTAGATCCTAATGAACTAGCAAATTACAGACCCATTTCTAATCTTCCGTTTATGTCTAAAATTTTAGAAAAAGTTGTATCTGCTCAGTTGTGCTCTTTTTTGCAAAAAAATGATCTCTATGAAGAATTTCAGTCAGGTTTCAGGCCCCACCATAGCACAGAAACCGCACTTGTTAAAATTACTAATGACTTGCTTCTTGCGTCAGACCAAGGCTGCATCTCATTGCTAGTTTTACTTGATCTTAGTGCTGCGTTCGACACTATAGATCATGACATACTCCTAGATCGATTACAAAATTATACGGGTATTCAAGGGCAGGCTTTAAGATGGTTTAGATCCTACCTGTCTGATCGCTTCCACTTTGTTTATTTAAACAGGGAGTCATCTCAATTATCACCAGTAAAATATGGAGTACCACAAGGATCTGTCCTAGGTCCTCTGCTATTTTCAATATACATGTTGCCCCTTGGTAATATTATTAGAAAATACGGGATTAGTTTTCATTGTTATGCTGATGATACTCAACTATATATCTCAACAAGACCAGATGAAACTTCTAAATTATCTAAGCTAACAGAGTGTGTTAAAAATGTAAAAGATTGGATGACCAGTAATTTTCTCCTATTAAATTCAGATAAGACAGAAATATTACTTATTGGACCAAAAAACAGTACACAGAATCTCTTGGATTATAATTTGCAGACGCAGACGGATGTACTGTTACTTCCTCTACAGTCAAAAATCTGGGTGTTATATTAGACAGCAACTTGTCTTTTGAAAATCATATTTCCCATGTTACAAAAACAGCATTCTTCCATCTTAGAAACATTGCCAAGCTACGAAACATGTTACCTGTTTCTGATGCAGAAAAGCTAGTTCATGCATTCATGACCTCTAGACTGGACTATTGTAATGCACTGCTAGCTGGTTGTCCTGCATCTTCAATAAACAAGCTAC
The DNA here is from genome assembly GCA_039654775.1 of Spinibarbus caldwelli. Taxonomy (NCBI): domain Eukaryota; kingdom Metazoa; phylum Chordata; class Actinopteri; order Cypriniformes; family Cyprinidae; genus Spinibarbus; species Spinibarbus caldwelli. The sequence continues at coordinate 10,211,947 of CM077244.1, read as the reverse complement.
AGGTAGTCCAAAATGCAGCGGCTAGAGTCCTTACTAGGTCAAGAAAATATGATCATATTACCCCAATTTTACAGTCTCTGCACTGGCTACCTATTAAGTTCCGCATCAGTTACAAAATATTATTACTTACCTATAAGGCCCTTAATGATTTAGCTCCTGCGTACTTAACTAGTCTTCTACCATGCTACAATCCATCACGCTCCCTAAGGTCGCAAAACTCTGGACTTTTGGTAGTACCTAGGATAGCAAAGTCAACTAAAGGAGGTAGATCCTTTTCACATTTGGCTCCCAAACTCTGGAATAGCCTTCCTGATAACGTTCGGGGTTCAGACACACTCTCTCTGTTTAAATCTAGATTAAAGACACATCTCTTTAGCCAAGCATTTACATAATGCATCTCATAATCTTGTACTGCAGTTATATCTGATCAAACACGCATTATTGTTCTTTAGCTTGGATTGAACAAATAATTTTTGCTTGGTTGGAACAGCAGCTACGCTAATTATGTCTCTATTTGTTTCTCTGTTTCTGCCACGGGATTAACATCCCGTGGTAACTAGTATTTACACAAGCTTCAGTCTGGATCCAGAACACCTGAGAAGAGATGATGCCAACCCCTCAGAGGACCTCAGATGAAGCCTACCCTCAGACAACATACAGAACTACCAAATTTCGCCATAAGTTAAATATATTAAGTTTCTGCAATATACAAATATATTGTAGAAACTTAATTTCCTGTAAAGCTGCTTTGCAACGATTTGTATTGTGAAAAGCGCTATACAAATAAACTTGAATTGAATTGAATTGAAGATTCATCCCGTAATTGTTTGGTGATCCGATTCTCCGACCGCTCGCTCCACTTTCATCATGGATATAACGTTAGGCCTTTCTGCCATATCGGACGAAACAATAACATGAAATCATTAAGAAGATGGCGATTACGAAAACTAATAGCAGAGTTAGGTGAGAATCTTGTATTGCCGTTTTCTCGATTGTTAACATAATATAAATGATTTCAGTTGGCCCATTTTCCCAAACCATTAATTCAGTTCTCAAAACAAAGACACATTTCTCAAAAAGTTTAGCAATGAGTATTGAACATTAGGTAGCAAAACTGATGACACCAATCAGAATCTCTGCATCAACGGAGAGAGGAGAGAGCTGAACGAATAAGATACATGGGTTTTATACTTACACATTCAGTATAATTACAGTACAGAGGAACCAAGTCATTCCTTTCAAGTCACAAGAAAGTCTCAAGTCAAATCCCAAGTCCTCAAAGAGTTAAAGTTAATGAGATAATTAAGTGACTAATTAAATGATGATTGTGCATTAGTGATGAACACCTGCTGTTATTGAGAATTACAGAGGATCAGATGTTGATGTTTTATTGGTTAAAATGATGCCACCATCATGGAGAACAGTGTTTGCTTTAGCTTTGGTAACAAACACGTTAAAACTAAACACCCTAACTATAACCATGAGAATCACAAACCTTACCTCCACAATTTACTTCCATACTGCTCACAAGGCAACTGTCATTTCATCGATCACACAGCCTTGAAACATGCCACACAGCTTCTCCTGATTAACACATGGTACCACAAAGAGGAAGGCCAAAAAGTTTGATTTCCTCTTTATAGTACCTAGATCCGTGGGGTTTGTAGTCTAACTCATTTGTAGTCTTAAACAAGCCACTATAGAGCCACTACCAATACTACCTCCACCCCATTACAGTAATATTAATAGAACCGCATGTCTTCTTTAAAGATACAAGCTCAGAAACATTTTATAACCTGTTGAAGTTTTTTATATTGTGTATTGACTTGGTGCCATGATTTATTTTTCATTTTAAACAGTATTACTTAATGGTAATGCAATATTTGTGAACACAACTGTGCATGTCAGACAAGAAATTCCCAAAAACTATGCATGGGGGCTTTCTTTGGTGTTGCCACCCCTCATAGACCCCATGCCACCCCAAAAATTATTTTCTAGATCCGCCCCTGTATTGATCTAGATATTAATCTCTTAAACTTTAGTGACAAACTCAGTGTCTGCCGTTTTTGGAATGGAATTGCAGCTTTCTTCCCCATTGCCTTGCTGTGAAAGACTTTGGCCTTCCTCCATAAGTGCTCTGTGAAAAATCCCAGATAAACTTTGGTTGCAGCGTCGACTAACATCCAGTCCCATGCAGAAATACAGAACTGGGTTCACGCAGCTGTTGAAATAAGCTAAGTTTGAAGCCATAACCCATCCTTCTTTTACTGCCTTGTTGTCTTCATTCACCAACTTGACCAGCCCTAGAAAGTGGTATGGAGCCCAACGTATCCCAACAGCAGCTAGTATGTAACAGATAAGGATGACCAGGAAGGGCAACAAGAATCCACAGATGAAACGAATGCAGTAGTAGACATATTTTGCTGAAATGTCACCCTCTGCTGCTCCTTTCTCCTGCTAATGGAATTATAAATGCATAATACTAAATATAATCTTTATGCAATGTAATGAAAAGTTGTGCATGCAGTAATCTGTAAAGCCATTCTGACCTTGAATGAGCAGTGGCTCAAATTGTTCTTGCCGAGAAAGACCTGTCGGTACACAAAGTATGGTGAGCTGAACATCACCACCACAATCCAAACTCCCACACTGACCACACGAGCAGCACATAACGTCCGTCGTTCTCTGGTGATCACTGGATGGCAAACGCAGAGCGCTCGATCCACACTGATGACAGCCAGAAGAAAAACACTGCAGAACATGTTGGCATACTTAAAGAAGCCAGTGAACTTGCAGAGAAAAACTCCAAAAGGCCAGTGGTCAAAGAAAATGCTTTTGGTGAGAGAAATAGCTTGTGTCAAGCAGAAGATCAGGTCCGCTACGGCGAGATTAACCAGCCAAACGTTTGTAACAGTGGGTTTCATGCGGAAACCGGCCACCCAGATGACCACAGAGTTCCCGGTGGTGCCGAGGAGAACGATGATGGTGTAGAAGACAATGTCCACTGTCGTTTTCTCATACATTGAGATTTTGGAGTTGGAGTGAAGGGAAAGAGTTGTGTTGGAGGTCATTCTACAAGCAACAGATAAATCCTTAAAAGGTGCCTTTTCAGTTTTTCTTCTGTAGGTCTACAGCGACTTTCATATGTTTATGCACTCAACATGCTAGTCTCAAGAGCTTCGGCTCACAGTTAGATAAACATGATAAGAGCTGACTGGCAACCAAGAGGATACAGGTTATTAAATTGATAGCATTTACTTAGAAGTCATAATAGGGACATTGATTTCAGCTATAGATTTTGAAGTTCCCTGCTAAATCATTGGTAACCAGTAAAACTTTTTTTTTTTACTGTTTTAGCTCCCATTACATTTAGGATTTAATTCGCTTGATATTCACAATTTAATCAATGTATTTTATTTATATTATTACATTTTATTTAAAATTAAATGTATTATAAAAAAGTTTTTATTTAGTATTTTTCATTTAAACATTAATATTTTACACATTATTCATGCAACAAATATGATTTAATCCTTGTCCTAAATCCTATATTGTAAAATGCATTTAACTAAATATGGTGATGAATTGCTATGTTCTTACCTGCACACAGTGTCAGTAGGCATTTTTGCAATAATCAGCCCAAACTATCGGTCTCAGGATAAACATCATTGTGAAACCCTTTTTCGATATGTTCAGCATAGACTATGTTTGAATGTTAAATAGTCACTGTATCATCAGTGTGCAAATTAATATACAATCAACTATTCAGTTATTTTATGCTGAACAGGTTTTTCTCACTGCATCTTTTGCTCAGTCATTCTAAAATGTGTTCTTTAGCAACAAGGGAAGACAGGCAGGAAGAGGAAGGAGGCGAGCAGATTTTGTCTAAACACATCAAATTATAGATGTCTTAGTACAGAGAAATCACAAAGCCATTTAAATTGTTAAAGTGTGTGCTATACATTTAACAGCATGAAAAATCCCTGTGTGTGCTTGAGGAATTTAATAATATATTTTAGCAGAATTCAGTATAAAGTATTAAAAGTCTCAGAAAAAAAAAAAAAAACCTATCCCTGGGGCAGTACCCTATTAAAAGGTGCTTAAAAGTACACTTTAGTTAGGCTACTAATATGTATTTTTAAAGTACTAACATGTCCCTTTATAGTACTAATATGTACCATTTAGGGGCAAATATGTGCCTTTTAGCTTTTGTTGTAGGATACTGCCACAGGTTTGTATTTTATTTTACTTTATGTATTTATTTATTTATTTATTTATTTATTTAGAATTAACAGAACTGCAGAAAAACAGCAAGCCAACACAAATTCAGTTAACGAGCGTAACCATATGTCTTATTTCTAAATTTCCAAAAATGTCCGGGTTTCAGCTTGCTTGCTGAATTGCTGAAGGTGGTGACTGAAAAGTACTTTGACCAATAGCATGCAGGCATTGTACATAATCAACCAATCATGGTGTGTGACAAGGTGGGATCTACAGAGAACGATCGAAGCAATGCAAATACACGTACATAATATAATGTATAAGCTTGTCAATAGGAAAACAAAGTCAAAACCCGGACATTACAAATCCCAGCCAGGACATGTCCAGGAAAAAGAGGACGTATATGGTCACCCTAATTCAGGGGCGTAAATTTCATCTAACAGTAGGGGGGGACAATATACATAAAATTTCTCAAGAGCAGTTTTTAAAGGGGACACAAATAATACAGCTAAAATTGTACTTGTAAGGAAATGTATACACAGAGGAAAGCTACTACTATTAATGTAGCAGGGAAACTAAGGCGTTATTTTAATGACAAATGTTGAGAGCGGATTATTGTAGCGCGAAAGCACATTAATATAATGCGCGAGCGCACGTCTTCCCTCGCACGCGGATTTTCTTTGCTCTCGTGCAAAACCGGACGCGTGCTCTCAGAAACACGCTCTCACAAAGAGAATATAATCCATAGACATATAGACGCCCTATTCGACCGCTCCAGGCACGTAGATGCGGCCGCCATCTTGGAAGGTTTTTTTTGACGTCACTCATCATAATAATCAATGAATATTCAAAGATGCGATACTTGAGTCTTAAAATCTTTTCAACTATGTATTTTTGTCAAGGTTAGAGAAGGAATTTGACTGCTAAATAGTGCAGTGCAAATTAAAACAGAAAAATTACCACTAGAGACTAACAACTTTCCATGATAAGTCTATGTCTGTTTGAAAACTCAGAGCATGAATTTGGGTAATTTAAGCTTTTAGATTAAACCTGATACCACACACACACACACAACCAAAATAGCTTTAGCAGTTATACATGCGTATAACTTGCTGTTTTAGACGCGCAGAATCAACTTGCACTCAAGGTTTCGCGGCATATATTTGAATACGTAGATTGCGGACGCGTCTACGTGCTTGGAGCGGTCGAATCATGGGTCGAAGGTTGGCACGGAAACTGTGGTTTAAAGGTTACTCTTTGTTTGTGATGTATGCTGTGGGTGTTTCTTTTGCTTTCTTCTATTTCTTATAGGTGGCAGGTGGTGTATAAGAGCAGGCTTGACCCTCCTTGCAGTTTGAGGAGAGCTATTTTCTACTTCTGTAGATTTTATTATTGATGCACGTTTTTATTAGTTTTAACTTTTGATGTTTGTGAATAATAAAATTGTGATACTTAAACTATACTTATTGTTTAAAGTCAAGTATTGTAATTTGTGGAGGGCTCCTTCTGCCATTAATAAGGAGGTGGCATGGTCCACTATACTACCTGCCAATTTTAGCCACTGTTTTCATTACATACTACTTATATATTAAACATGAATTACCTTGGCAAAATCCCGGGACACTGAAACGCCGGGTTATTAAAGTAACGTTAACAAGCTTATAATTGTAGGTTTATTAATCCTAGCTTCACCATACACTCGAACTGTGAGTTTTCTCAGCATTCCTCATCATGGACCTGTAGCACAGTGACCAGACATCACCTGTGCCCTGATCTTTATGAGAAACTGAGAGGGGGAGATGTTTAATACAATTGATGATACAATTATCACCAAAAAAAAAAAAAAAAAAAAAAAAACCCAGTCTGCGTTTAAAATTGAGAAAGAAAAGCTTCTAAAATGAACATGCCGCTAGATGCTGAAATAACACATTAGATTAAACTATTTGTGCATAGGCTATAGCTCGATATGTTGCATTTGAATCCTTTGTTTCGCTTGCGTATTGGAGCAGGGGACCAGGCATTAATGATACGATGGACATCACTGATTCTACTTGGCAGATCTCGGAGGAATCTAGTAAATACTGACATTTTGGGCGACGCAAATGAAAACTGGAAACTGATATCCCGACTTCTGGCGACAGCGGAAGTTCATCGCTACGCTTGTACACAGTCTAAGTAAATAAATACATAACATAAAAAATAATAATAAATCTACATAATACATAATCTAAGTAGGCATAATAATAGAATGTGAATCACTCAGAACTGCAGACACACAGTCAAGATTTCGCAGTGATTATGATAAAATAGGGGAGACCAGAGATTTCTGTTTGTATCTTGAAGTTCTTTTAAGCCAGAGCATTCAACATGTGATTCAAACTAGTTACAAGTGTCTGCTATTAAATGGCGTCGCTGTTATCTTTGTAGCACAAACTGAAAATGCATGGTTTAGTTTCAAACCTGAGGAGTGAAATGTTACGATTCACCCCACAGTAATATACCCTGGGGTGAGATGTAGCCTAACATGCAACAAGGACTATGACAAAAAAAAAAAAAAATTAAAACGATTTTGAAAGCTTTTTTAACACTGGCTTTTCAACATAATTTGTGTATGTTTCTGTGTATGTGATACATTAGCAACATGATAATAAAACTGAATAACATGCATGTGTGTTAATGTCAGACGTAACTGGCCATAATAAAACTGAACTTGAACACTTGAACATTTAGAGACACCGCTCGGTTTGTCTTTCTCTTCCAAAACCTATATACATACTGAAATTCAAAGAAAACATAAATAAAACGAAACATTTGCTTGGAGTAAGTTATAACGTTTCATTGAGAGTCTTGTAGCCTATAGCTCACCTTACAGCTAACAACTAGAACATTAGCACTAACAACTTAAAAATATATATCTACATAGACACAATAAACGGAATTAAACATAATTGATGAGCTGCCTTCATAAAAATAAATGGAGTAAAAAGTTACTTTTTTTACCTCAAAATTAGTTTTTCTCTTTTAAAACCTGTTGTGTCTGCAACAGGGCTTTACTTTTTCATATGTGGAATAAGGACTAAACTGAGAAAATGTGAAGTGAATAAGGTGATTTGTAACTTGTTCCTTCACTCTAAAAAATGCTGGGTTGTTTTAACCCAATTTTGGGTCAAATATGGACTAACTCAGCTGTTGGGTTAAATTTTTACATTGAATTTTTAACCCAAAAGTTGGGTTAGTCCATATTTGACCCAAAATTGGGTTAAAACAACCCAGCATTTTTTAGAGTGTTGTTTGAGAAACTGGATGTGTTACAACTGACCCGTGTTACCCTCCCCGGTCTCCCCTAATGAGCGACATGTCTGTCGGTTTTTAGGTGGCCCTCTGGTGATGGAGCTGCACAACTTTTTGTGTTGTGCCACGAATTTGAACGAACAATCACTTGTTCCACCGCTAGTGGTTTATCATCACATTCCAAAGGTCACGGGGAAAAAAGTTCTGGTGGAAATGTTGACGACTTTGCGCACAAGTTAGATGACCCGTTTTATTTAATTGTGTATTTTCTGCTGGAATAGGACTCAGTTTGACTTTGCTAGATAGCTTACATTATTTCATTTTTTCCCCATGGTTCTATCTTTACATTTATTTTTGTATGAGGATATCAGTGCAAGCTTGTGGTGATACACCCCGTGGTAAGTTCTGGTGGTAAACAGTCTCCATGTGTGGGCATGTTTCTTTGTCCAAGTAAGAATAATGACTAATGTAACAAATGATATTTTCCAGGGTTCATTTATTCCAGGATATAAAAGACAGAAATAGCCAGTGTTTGTGGATGTGTGCGTCCACATGCTTGTTGGGAAATCTGACCCCAGCATTCAGTTCTTCATTCTTATCAACTGTGGCAGAGATGGTGTATAAGAGATTTCTGAAAAAAAGTATTTAAAAAAGGTGCCATCTTTCACGAAAATGGTTGACACCTGACACCCTTAAAAGAAAAGAAAAGAAAAAAACCTTACATACACAAATCCCATGTTCTTCAGAAATAGGCAGTGATTTTAGATAACCTATTATTTAATAAAATTATCAGAACATAAAAAGTACCTTTCTTTATACTTTAGTGTTGACTGGATTCAACAAACTCAACCATTCTGTCATGTTACCATGGTTATTCTAAGAAACATTATCAAACATTTTACTTCAAATTTATATAAAAAAAAGATTATCAGTAACTACAAACCAACAAACTATCTAGCCACTAATGAGTAACTGGTTAATTTAGGTTAAATCTGCAACCACTGATACAAATTAGATCCAGGTCAGTCAGACGTGCTGGTGCAGAAAAGTTATCAATTTAAAAGTTTCAAATATGCAAATTTGTCATACAGTAATCATAATTGAAGATGAAACATTAAGTGTTAATGAATATAGTCAATCCAATCATTTTACAATACAATAGATTATTTGAGTAATAAGTCTATATATCTGAGTAAAATACAACACTATATTTATATCATGGGTCTTGAGTCAAATAAGTCTACCTTAAAATACAAAAAATCAAAAGGATAGATAGGCACCTAATATATAATGCAAGATGCGAGAGAAGAAAGGGAAAAGTAGAAGCGAAGAGAAATGTAAAAGTATAGAAAAGCCCCGAAGTCATGAAGTCCATACATTCTTATTCCTTCAGCAAGATCTGATAAGAGAAGAGTAAGCCCCCTACAACTGTGCATGGTCAGCTAGGTAAATGGGCCCCCTGCCCTTGGGCTTAGTCATGTTTAGCCAGACATATGGGATTATAAAGAGATAATTTTCCTTGCACATCTCTACTGCAAAAAGCCTGCAAAATCATTGTGGGTTTTAACACCTTTAGAAGATAAGCAAGATGAGCTAGACGTGCTCAGGTCTCCTGATATGTCTGGATTAAAAATACATACATCTTTAGACCTTAATGTACTTTGGTTTCCAAGAAAATAAATAAAGAACAAATTTGCAGAAATGACCAGGGGCACAAAAAGGTACCTTTGTCCTAATCTTGACCTAATACACACACACACACACACACACACACACACTAGAGAAGATAGACTTGAAAAGAATCATCCTCACGTATGCATGACACACACAGCTGAGTAATATAGAATACATAAATAATATACAGTATGTTAAGAATAATATATGAGCAAATAATAAATTAATAAAAGAATATATGAAAAGTAATAATCAAAGAATCATACAAGTAAATTCATAATGCAATTCATAATGCATAATATCGGAATATGGAAATATTTAATAATTAACACAGCACATACCAATTCTCATGATTTTTTTATTTATTTATTATTATTTTATTTTTTTTTTGTGTGTGGATATTTTAGCACTGAAATGCTTGGTTAAATTTCTTCTTTATTTTCTCTTCTTCTTTTAAAAATACTTTATTTAAAAAAAAAAATCTGTGTTTATCACTTGTATTTTTTGTTTGTGGGGTGGTTGACTAAATGCAAGTGCAAAATCAAAAATGGCCACACTCCACACTGTTGTGAAAATTCACTTCCTCTTCAGGCTTTCATAGAAGTCCACATTTGATGTGCATAAAAGATGGCCAGGAAAAAATTGGCACTAATATATAAATAGCAGAGTCTCATCTCCAGGGTCTTTTTTATTTTCTGTGTCTTATTTCTACAGAATATAGAAAAAATTATAGAAAGCACTTTATAGAGAAACTGAAAAAGAATTCTTTATAACAACTATTCAAACTTTTTTTTTTTTTAATCAAGTTTATAAGTAACTATTTTAAATGTATGATTTTGTAAGGATATTAAAGGTTACCCATTACAAAAAAAGTTCTGAAATTACAATCAAAGAATACAAATAAGGAAGAACAAAAGGAAATATTATGCAAGGAACACAACAGAGAGAGAGACAGAAAAAAAGCATAAACAGAAGTTCTTTCTTCCTGACTGCATTTGTCAGGAGGCTTTGACTTTCTGTCAGTACGAGTTTCTGATAGTTGTATTTCAGTCTCACTACACAGTGCTGTTTCAGTTTAAAAGGCTTTATAATTATGAAGAAGTGTGAAATGAATGAAATTATTCAAACTTACTGTATGAAATCAAGCCAATTAATATAATTGTTGACTTAAATAAGAACATAATTCAAACTGTTATGCAAAGCTCCCCAATAACATTTAAAAGCTCCAGAGAGTAATAAACAAATAATGAATGCTATATTTAAGACACAAAAGTCAATGTTACTGAAAACCTGTGATCCTGAACTGGGGCCTGTACCATGAAGCTAGCCAGGTAAGTTTCAGTTTAGTTTGCACCAATCCTGGGTTTTAGGTACCATGAATGTGGCTTGGGTTTTAGCTGCATTCTTTGCCATAGTAACTCACACTTACGCTCCGGGGCAGGTTATGTTCTGGGTTAGAGATCTCAAACTGAAATTGGACCAATCAGATGTGAGCAAAGTGACACGTCTGACGCAAATAAGTCACTTCCCCAGTTTCTCTTGCTCCAAATTAAAGGTAACTAGTACTATATGATTTATATAATTATATGATTTATATTATTATTAATTCATTACACACAAGCAATTTTAATTTAAGAGTTATTATAAATCATTTATTTTAAATGAATGTTAATATATACAGATAGTATGTAATATAAATAAGCTGTAGAATCAATAGATAACGCTTTAAAAATGACTACATGTGACCTTACATGTTCGAGTCTCTATCGGTGTATATTTTCAGCTATATAAACTAAACTAAACAAGTTTCACTTGTGACTGCACTGATAGAGCAAGATATTTTTTTTTATTTGTCCTCATAAATGAACAAGTACTTTTTTCATTGTAAATGCATTTAAATTCATCATATTCTTCAATCTCTTAACCTTTAGCAAAACCTTGTGATTGGCTGTTCACCATGATGTCACACAGTCATGTGCAACTGCTCCACAAACTCAGCATCAAAACCTGAGTTGACAAAGAAAGTTGTTGATCAGGCATCATGGTACCAACAATACTGGATTGGAGTGGTTTGGTTTTGTCAACTTGAAACTAATCCTGTAACTCTGAATTTGTTGATCTACCATTATGGTACAGGCCTCTGATTTTGCATTAAGGCCCAGACTTTGCATAAAGAACAGAAGTTTGATTTACCTATAAGCTTGTTAACAGGCTGTGTCAGATTTTTATGGTTTTCAAGACTGATGATGCACACAGGCCATGTTGCTTACTGCTTAACATAAAAAGCTGCATTTTATTTCATTATATTTAGCTTTATTTTCCCATACGTTTCAACTGCCAAAACAGACCAGTGACCTATATTTGGGCCCCAACCCACCGGCTAAAAACCACTGCTTCAAACCTACCCATCATACCACAAAACGATGGCAAAAAGACATTGTTTCTGACAGAGCTTTATATCAACATATCACTATTAACAACATTAGTAGTGAATACAGATACTTCAGAAGAAAATGGGAAATTGGATTCATGTGATAAACATAACTATTCTGACTGATGTGACACTTTTCACTTCTACACTTCCCCTTCACCACCCATTAAAAAAAAAAAAAAAACATGACCACATCTTAAGCTACTTTCTCAGAATCCATTTCTGCTTTTTAACTATAAAAAAAAAAAAAAAAAAAAAAAAAAAAAACACACTATAAAAAAAGACTATATGCTGATTATATTTTTCTGTTAGGTTTGAGCCACCAGGCTGGAAAGTGGCTGACATCTTTAATGGTTTTCCACCCAAAAAGCAGAACTCTCTGGTGGCTTATGAGATAATATTTAAAAGAAACATATACTGACGTCAGACTGCAGTCGGGTCATTCAAGGAGGACAGGAAAAGGAAAACAGAACAGAAACATCTTCAAATAAAAAACACTCAAGAACAAAAACCTATAAAGTTTGAAAACCCATAGCACTTTTCTCCGTGAATGAATAAATAAATCACAAATAATTACACAGAAGAGGTAGGAGCTCAAAGGTGGGAAACTTTATATTACCAATACCACAGACAAGAATATAAATAAGTTCAGGTTTTGTATTCATTTTTTTTCCATGCAATTTGGCTTTTAAAATGTTATCAGACCAAAAAAAAATAAAAAAATCAAGAGGATCAAAATAAACTGCTTTATAAAATGCTTTAGTTTCTGTATAAAACAATGGTACATCTTTCTTAATGCGCGGTAGTTCAAGTTTTGCACAATATTCTATAAGATGCACACTTCATTTCTAAACCGACCAACCAGAATGGACATTCGAATGACACAACATCATTCCATCAAAAACACGGCTAATGAAAACTGTTACATGTTAATGCTAAGAGGTCACAGAAACAGACTTGTGAAAACCATTGTTTCCAATTCTAAATCTTTATCATGTACAAAAGCATGTATTATTTTGCTCTGCAAAAGTGTCAAAATCATACTCACAAATATATACATGTTGATTTCACTATTATTGAAAAAAAAAGCAAAATGACTTTAGAATGAAACTCTTTTAAACTTTAGTCATGCCCTCAGGTCTGTCTCGAATGATCCCTGCAGTCTTTGGAATGGAATTACAGCTTTCTTCTGCAGTGCCTTCGTGGGACTGCATAGTGTGGCCTTCTTCCATAAGTGCTCTGCGATAAATCCCTGATATGCTTTGTCTGAAGCGTCGCCTAACATCCAGTCCCATGCAGAAGTATAGCACCGGGTTCACGCAGCTGTTGAAATATGCAAAGCCCTTAGCAATAGGCAGGCCCACTTTAACAGCATGGCTCTTCTTGTCCACCATCTTGGCAAGCAGTAGGCAGTGGTAGGGGCCCCAACATAAGAAAAAAGCACAGACCAGTCCAGCGAGAATCCGGAGAGGCCTCGATTTTCCAGATAACCTTGTTCTGCGTATCCCAACGGCAGCTATAATGTAGCAGCACAGGATGACCAGGAAGGGCAACAGGAATCCACATAAGAAGCGAATGCTGTACAAGGCATTCTTTGCTGAATTGTCACCCTTTGATGATTCTTTCACCTGCACAAAGTAAATCAGATTTCTGAATGATGACAAACTATTTCACATTTACTATGCTAAAAGAAAGTTTGTGTTTAAACGGACAGTTCACACAAAAATTAGAAATGAAAATTAGAAATTTACTCATCTGATGCGTCACATAATGAAATAAAGTGGTACGAAATAAGAAAGAATAAGATACGTTCTTGTTTCCATCCAAAGTTGAATCTAACCTTTGCGCAAAATTGGAATATCGCATAAAACATTTGCGAATAACGCACCGTTTCCATCCAACAAGTCAAAGAGAACAAAATCTTAATTTTCTCATAAACTGTCACTGAATATCACTAAGTAGGAGAAGCCACTGAATATAATAATTTTCACATATAATAAATTACTTGCGCCTCAGAGCGAGCAGACAAAACACAATAAATGCGGTCATTGCTTTCGGAGGTGGATGCCTGGTGTTTGGGAACGCAGTCGTGTAAGACAGTTCTGGGAGGCAATTATACAAAAATACGTTGACGACAGACTTTGCTCAGGCATATCGGGATGCCCATAACACCATTTCAGATGTTGCATAACGAGAACGGTCCACTGGTTAGTCGAGGTATCCCACTCCATTGAGCAAAGTCACATGAATTTTTTGATCCACATGGAGGAATTTATTTGGTAAATTTCTTATAATCTCCCATTATTCGCATTATCTCTTAGTCAAAAACCACCTCAACCAAGCGTATAAACTTTTTTTTTTTTAATTTGGCATTTCCATCACTCGTTTCTGATGTGATACATCAAAATGTGCATAAAAACAGGGTGATACATTTTGCAGCTTACAATAGATGTTCGAACATTGTCTTATGAACATGCAACTGAAGTCAAGCCCATAGAATTTAGACAGGGTAGCGCCATATTTAGTCTTTGGCAGGAATGAAAACAAGGCTGTGAGAGATAGAAGTACAGTGCATTCAATTTGCTTAGCGTCAATAAAAATTAAATGGACAAAAACTCCATAAAACCATTTTGAAAATTCTAACGGTTGAAAATTACATGATCTAGGAGTGTTATACAGTGCGTACCATTGTAAAGACTGACAGTCTTGTTTAATTCATCCGTGTTAAATTTAGAATGGTGTCTAATCTGTTTGTGATAGTAATCATAACCACAATTATGTCCAAAACGGCAAAATTTTATCACACTTGACAAGACAGAAGTTCAACTGAGTTGCTATTTCTTCTGTCAAATCTTAATTTACCGATGACAGCTTGTATACTTCAGACCACACAGACTACACGGGAGTAGCTCTGGTGGAGGACAGTGACTGGATATAAAACTTAAGATGACATGCAGCTCATATCTGCATCTCTGTAAGACACCCCACATGAAAACCCGCAAGAATGCTTTAACTGTATACCGTGACATACAATATAGTTGTCCGGTCCCACTTTATATTGTGTCCCTAATACCTGTGTACTTATATAGTAACTAGATGTGTACGTAGTATGTAACCACAGTGTAAGTACACATTGGTACATAGTATCTATAGCTCTAATGTTTGTGTAACTACACATATGTAACAACCCACTGAATGGTATGTGTAAGTACAAATGTGTAACAGGACATTGGTAACAACGCTTTTTGGTAATGAAAGTACAAATGTGTAACAGGACTAAAAGCACTTTTTGGTAAAGAAAGTGTTACACTTTATATTAAGTAGACAATTCCTATGGATTTACCATGTAATTACTTTGATGTTACACAGCAGCAGCCAGTAAGTTAGGCTTTACATATAAATTGTGGTTGGTGTCCAGAATGTTACACTTTATATTAAGTGGACAGTTCCTGAGATGTTACCATGTAAGTACACTAGTATAACAGTGGTGCACCAACTCCACCAACTCGAGATCCAACTCCTCCCACTTTACATATCCCTAAACATACCCGTTTCCACCCCCTGGATCCCATTCCGCCCCTAAACCTACCCATCTCCACCCCTGGATCAAATTGTTCCAATTATTCTTATACATACTGTTGTTACAAAATATAGTTATATAATTCCTGTTACACGAGTACTGAGTGAAGTGAAAAAAGTGTTGTTACCAATGTCCTGTTACATATTTGTACTTACACATACCATTTTGAGGGTTATTACACGTGTGTAGTTACAGAAATATTACAGCTGTAGACACTATGTACCAATGTGTACTTACACTGTGGTTACATACTACGTACACATCTAGTAACTATGTAAGTACACAGGTATTAGGGACACAATATAAAGTGGGACCAGTTGTCCAATACAGTTCTGTTTACACAGCAGGGCTTCGCCGAAAATACAGTTTTGAGCTCTGAAATTTACTGGTATGAGTTTGGTTATAGAAGGCTGTAAATCTCATTTATAACCAAGATGTGTATTTTCTGTATAGAAGAGGATGAGTAGACTAAATAATGACAAAATTTTAATTTTGGGGGTATATTATTTTCCTTAAGTCTCATATTTTCCCCCTTTTTTTTTGTCTGCTTAGAATGTATCATTTACAGCGGGGGAAAAAATCTTTTCATCCCCTGCTGATTTTGTACATTTGCCCACTGACAAAGAAATGATCAGTCTATAATTTTAATGGTAGGTTTATTTGAACAGTGAGAGACAGAATAACAACAACAAAAATCCAGAAAAACGCATTTCGAAAAAGTTATAAATTGATTTGCACTTTGTCGAATCAGACCCCTACCCGCCTAATGTGTTATTCCCTGATCGATCCTCTACCAGAAACTATACGAACCAGTCAGATACCATAGGAATTGATTTTAGTGATTTTTTAGTCCAGAGGCGGCAGCGAGACTGGAGTAAAGAGATCAAGAAGCAGAAGAAGAAGGAACGTCGCAGGTGTGCCCAGGAGAGAGCTGGGAGATCCAAAGATCATCTTCAAGATGAAAGCAGTTCTGAAGCTGATACGGAAACAAGAAACAATGAATAAAAGGGTTGCAAAGTTAATAAAAGAAGTAATGGAATTGCAGGGTTTTTCAAAAGACTTGTTAATGAGTGATCTAGAGAAAATGGATTTTCAAACTTCAAAAGGGTAAATGTCAGAAAATGTTTGAAGGTTATGTTTTATTTTAGAAGCACAGATGTTGAGTGCTTTGTGGTTTATATCTGCTATGTAGTTGCTTCGCTTATTTTGTAAAATAACGGTGAAGTGCAAGAGGATGCATTTCGCAACGTGTGCGAGATGGAACTTCTAGCCGAACCGTTACTTAGAATTAGATAGCACCTGCTAGAGGTGTTACATTGTGGTTTATGATATAGGTGCTTAAGCAGAGCTCATAGGAGGTGTCGCTATTTTCCCTATATCTGAAAATAGAACCAGACAGGCTTGCTATTCAGAAGTGATGTTTTCTATTTGTATTTTCTTTCCATTTGAACTTTTGATACTTGTGTAACTTAGACTCTGTGACAAAGGTCATGCATCCTGTCTGCAAGGAGGAGGGTTTATTATGCACAGGTTATAAAATGACTGGGAAACCATTGTCCAGGGCCGACAATTCGTGGTGAAGACTTTACTCGTTGTTATTTTGTGTTTTTGTACTTATGAGTTATTGTTTTTAATAAAACAAAACCATTGTGTTGGTGATTCGTTAAACTTTTAAAACAAGTCTCTGAGTACTTCATTAATAGTAACCAGTTATCTGAACCTGGATTCTACCCCATCGAGCTTCAAGTGGTTTGAACTTGACTGAGCTAGGACGGACATCGAGGAACAGGACCTGAGATTTCCAATCATATCCATCCAGACACGAGGTAACTATACAGCGGTTGTTTGTGAACTGTTTGTGGGTATTAGGATGGTGAATTATATATTTTAGGCCTATATCCTGGTGTACAAGCAAAACATGGTGCCCAAACGTATGGGGCTTGATTAACTAAGGTAGAAAATTCAGGGATAACTGTTAAGCGAGTAAAGTAGTAAGTCCTGACATACTAGAGTTGAACAGTGATAACCCAGAGGGGTTTATGTAAACGCGTGCGCAGGCTTGAAAAGACCTGAAGTAAAAGCATAAAACTCAGAGTGTGAGTAGTGCTAGTGTATGAAGTTAAATCCAAGGGAATCCGGAGCGAGTTAATGGCGCAGATGTGCACTCTGACATTAACACCGGAGGATCTTGGTGGACGACTGGTCTGGATTAGTTCCACGCAAGGTAAATGCGGATCCGGCCAGTTACCATGGGAAGAGATTAAGTTAATCGCTTCCGTGGTGAATATCAGAATCCTAAATGGAGCGGAAATTCCACCTTTTATATACTCAAGTAAAGGAGGAAAGGATGGGTTTCCGCGAGTGAGAGTCTTTGATGAGTCTGGGGGAGAGATTAAAAATATCCCCGTGAGAAGTTGGGACTCTTTAGACGAAGATGCTGCAGGTGAGGGGTCCGAGAGAGGATCGATAGCCCCCAGCATTGTACCGCAAAGAGAGGAAGAAGAAAGTGCTCTAGATCCCAGTGCTCCACAATGGTATAGTCCAGAAAGTCCCGTTGTGCAGTCCATACCGGGCAATGACGAAATATATCGAATGTATTTCGCGAGAGGAAAAACCTAATCGTTCTCAAAGAGGGGCGGTTAGAAGATGAGCAGGAATCTTGTGTTATAGTGAATCCCGCTAATAGATTTCTATATCACGGCGCGGGAGTGGCCAGCGCTCTCAGGGAGCAAACCGGAGTGAGATTCCAGGATGAGTCGTATAGAATAGCTCAACAAAGACAGGATCCTATTCGAACAGGTGATGTGATTTTACAAAAAATAGGTGGGCCAAATGGAAAACCAGTAATACATGTTGTCGGTCATGAAAGAGGTCAGAGGAGAGATATCAAGGAAGAATTAATAGCGATACTCACGTTAGACGGTATAATAGACAAAATATGTTTATTATCGAGAGAAAATAATTACCGCACAGTGGCAATGCCAATAATATCAGGGGGAATTTTCGGATTTAATGACATCACTATGGGAACAGCCCTGGTGAATGCATTAAGGAGAAAAACAGATCAGACAGAGTGGCCTAAAATGTGGATGGTCTGTCACCCCAATGCTGTTGTGCTAAGGGCGATCACAGAAAGGGTGAACCGAGACCAAACAGCAGGCGAGGGGAGGTCAGGCCAGGGAGCCACCGCTCACCGGGAGCAGGCACCTCCACAGACCAGGTCAGTGGAGGAAGAGCCGATC
The DNA here is from genome assembly GCA_039654775.1 of Spinibarbus caldwelli. Lineage (NCBI taxonomy): Eukaryota > Metazoa > Chordata > Actinopteri > Cypriniformes > Cyprinidae > Spinibarbus > Spinibarbus caldwelli. The sequence continues at coordinate 10,193,508 of CM077244.1, read as the reverse complement.
CCTGATTACCCCGTATTAAAGCAAACAACGACATCTAGAGGAAAGAAGGATCAGGTAGAAAATCCTTTGGGTGATAGCTTCGAAACATTCCAAATAGGGAAAGGATTATACGCACTCCAAAATTAAAAAGACCGAAACTAATTTAGATAGAGAAAATCAATGGAACCTCGAGTATGCCCCGGGTATTACATGCGGCCAGCTCTGGAGTCTGCTGAATGGAGGAGATGCGGCTGCAATCCTCGCAGACACTTAACACAGAGGGCTAAACGGGCAATATTAGCTCAGAAGGATTTAACGAACAAAGCCGCGCTAGAGAGGTTAATTAGGAAAGGAGTCGGTGATGAAACGTTTGAGGAATTTTATTCAGGGCCAGAAAGTGATAGTTCAGAAAGCGAATTTAGTGAAGAAGAAGAGGAAGACTCAGCATACGAAGAGTTAATACGTCCTGAGGACCGAACACCTAGAAACGCAACACCGGTCACGGACAGAACAGTGTCAGTACCTAGGAGGTTGAGATTCAGAGAAATAACCCCAGGCGGAGACGATCCGTCAGGTGCGGAAATTAATCGGACCGCCGAAGTAGATGCAATAAACCAACATTTAGATGCGTTGCATTTAGGAACACCGGGTCAGAGAAAACCAAGTGCTTTCCTTAGGCAGGTGCAATCCCCGAGCCAACCTGAGTTTAGCGCTGGAGGAGCGAAAGCGACCTTAGAAGAATTAATGAGGAGAGATCACGAAATGAAACTCCTAAAGAAAGCTAAGCTGAAAAATACAACAGTAAAAGGGAAAGTTAGAGAATTAGTCCGTTATGGAGAACAGATGAGAATTTCTGGGGAATCAGTCGATTCTCACATTTTAGCGGAATTTGGGATTCAAGGAGGAAGGAAATTAGCCAAAACGCTAGAAGGATTAATCCCGACTAATGTGGAGGAAATAGAACAGGAAAGTTTTGAGGAGCGATGGCGCACTGTGGGTGCATTATCAGCCTGTCAAGAAGTAGCAGAAAAAGGAGTAGAAGGTATTTTAAAACATATTTTTCAGGGAGTTAAAAGAAATGCTCTGATAGGAGCTAAAGAATTCCTCCTGTACGGCCCAGAAACATCTCCAGAAGAACTGGAGAAGGCGTTAATCCGTTATGACCGAAAAACTGAGATAATTCAGACAGATAGGGAAAAATCAAATAATAAACCGCAGCATCCCAAAGATCAGCTTAGGAGATCAGAGCGAGAAAAGAAGCCGTATAATCGATATGAGAGGGAGAGCAGGTCTGCGGCGCGCCCCGACCGTAAAGCTGATCAGAAATGGAGGAGAGGAGAAGATAAAACTGATCCGAAAAATCAGGCCCAGAGAGGGAAAAAATTTGGAGACCAGTCGAGGCCGAGGGCTATTCAAAACGAAAGTGATAGAGGAAAAGGCGGTTATATCAGCCCAGACAAATGGGAGAAAATGAATGCAGAAGAGCGGGCACGAGTAATAGCGGAGCGGGGGAGAAATAAATCCCAAAATAGAATAGGCCGAGTGAGAATAGAGAGCCCGCAGGGAAATGATAGGAAAGAGTCGCGAGGACAGGAGGAGCTCAAGGTTAAGAGAAAGAGAAACCGAAAGACGAGCAGCGAAGCTCAAAGCGCATAGGGATGCGCTGCTCCCCTGAAAGATGCTTTATTGAAAACAGAGGAAATTGATGAGAAATTGTATAAAGTTTATGATCAAACCACGTTTCGCCTTGATACAGGAGCCGATCTGAGCGTTTTGAAACCGTCAGAGAAACATGATGAATTATTAGGTGTGATAACAGTAGAGGATTTTGAGGGAAACCCCAGGAATAAAAATGTTTGGAGGAAAGACAAAATAAATGTGATTTTTGGAAGTGACAATTTGCTATGCGCAGGCGATCTTATAAAAATAGGAAAGCTAGGAGTAGTGGATCAGAACAAAGAAATCGAACGAACAGTGAAAGAATCAGAATTAAGCAACAAAGGGGAGCTGGAAAAACTTTTGCGAAAATACTCTGATTATTATTCACGCAGCAAAAACGACTGCGGAAGGGTTGATATGAAGTACCAACACGTGATTCAGGGAGGCATCCCTCCCCCCCAGAGACAATACAAAATTAACAGCGCAGCAGAGAAGGAGATCTCGGAGACTATTAAAGAGTTAACGGAACAGGGAATTATTAGGAAGCTGAGATCTAATGAGTGCGCGCCGACGAACTCGCCTATACAAGCGGTCCCAAAAAACGACGGAACCTGGAGGTTAGTGACAAATTATAAGGCTTTAAACAAATTAACTGTTCCTGACACCAGATATCTGATCAACTGCAGCGAGGCGAGCGGAGAGATAGGCAGAGGCAAAGAGTGGCTGTCGAAGATCGACCTTGCAAACGGCTATTGGAGCATCCCGTTAGCGGAAGAAAGTCAGGGAAAAACGGCTTTTACATATAAAGGGGATCAATTTAAATTTTGCGTCCTCCCCCAAGGCTACAAAAATTCAGGGAACGTATTTCAGAGCACTTTATTATCAATTTTATCAGGAATACCGGTGACCGTCTACATTGATGATATCCTGATAGGGACCTCCACGGAGGAGGAGCATCTGAAGTTGCTAGACGAAACCTTAGACAGGATAACCAAAGCAGGGTTGAAACCTAGTTTAAAGAAAATGGAGATCGGAAAACATGAGGTGGATTTTTTAGGATTTAAATTGGGGAAAGACACGAGAGCCCTCACTACGAGCACAAGAGTGAAGCTAGAACAGATGGAGCGGTCAGACCCGCCCAAAAATAGGAAGCAGCTGCAGTCGCTGCTAGGGACTTTAAACTATGTCAGGGAGCTAATACCTAGGTATTCTAGGGAGGCAGAGATTTTGTACAGTGGAACGAAGGATGGTGTGTGGAAATGGACAGAGCAGATGGAGCAAGCCAGATTAAAATTAATCAGGATGGCTCTTGAGAGTGGAGAGTTACAGTGCAGAGATGACTCTCTTCCTTTGTTTGTTCACGTGAGCGAACAGGATGACGAGGTGATGATGACGTTGTCAAACGAGGGGGGGCGAGCACCAATTGCCTTCTTAACCCACCAACAGGAGGCAACAATGAGGCGCTACGAGCAAAATGGCGCTGAAAGGATTTTGGCAGCAGTAACCAGGCGGCTATTACAGCTCAAAGCTATAGCCAAAGAACAGCCAATAATAATTTTTTCGATGGCAGGGGAGCTTGCTCGAATAAAGAAAAATTTGGTGATGAACCAACCACGCATAAATATGCAAAGGTGGGATCAATGGAGTTTAATATTAGGAGATATTCAACTCGATTGGAGAATGAGTAAAGTGAAACGACAAGATAAAATGACTAAGTTCCATGACAAACACCAACATCTCCCTAAATATTTCACAGATGGAAGTGAAAGAGCAGGGAAAGTAAGGTGGGGTTATTTAGTCAAGCATAATGGGCAGCTGATCACGTCGCAAAGTGGTGACGTCAAGGGCACAGCGCAGGGGGCTGAGGTCACAGCTGTGCAGAAAGCATTACAGAAAGCGGTAGAATTAGGACACAAGGAGATTGTCTTGACTAGCGATTCTGAGTATGTGACAGAGGGCATTAACAAAGAGTTGGAAACCTGGAAAGCAAACGGTTTTCATACTGCCAGAAATAAGCCAATGGCCCATAGAGAGCAGTGGATGGATATTGCCAGGCTGTTACAGGAGGTAAACGTTCACTGTTACCACCATGTGTCGCACACAAAACAGAAAAGCGAGGCAGCCCTGGGAAACAGAGAAGTGGATAAGATGATAGGCCAGGTAAAAATGCCAGAAATAACAGAATTGTTTCAAAAAATGCACGATGAGTTAAATCATCCCAGTGTAAATATGATTCAGATGGAGTTAAGGTTACGAAACCTGAAAATACCAAACTGGCGCGCTTATTATAGAAAGACTCGAACGAACTGCAAGGTGTGCAGGAAGTTTATGACCACCAGAGGGTGCAAGGAGAGCGAGTTACCCAAAGAATACCGTGGTCAAGAAGTGAGCATAGATTTTGCAGGACCAATTCGGCCTGCTACAAAAGCGGGAAATTGTTATTTTTTGCTAGCAATAGACAATTGCTCACGAAAAATTATGATTTGGGCTATGAAATCAGCTTTGGAAAAGAATGTCATTGACTGTCTGAGAGAATGGATTAAGTGGGAAGGTCTGATGCAAAGTCTGAGAGCAGACGGCGCACACAATATCAGTGGCAAACTAATCGAAGACTTTTGCAGAGAGAATAAGATAGTGTTGACAAAAAGCATTCCCTATAGATCGGAAACGAATGGAATTGCGGAACGGGCCGTGAGGACGGTCAAAGAATGGTTTGCAAAAAATAAGGAATTAGGAGATTGGGATACAAAAATTAACGAATGTTTACTGGATATTAACAGGTGCGGCGCGAGAACTGACCAGAAAGAAAGGAGCGAACAGGGGTCTGCCGAAGAGAGGGTAAAGGAGAACCCGAAGTTTCGTGTAGGAGACCAGGTGATCCTTACGAGGAGACGAAAGTGTGGACGTTTCTTTGAAGGTTTGGGTACCGTAGACACCGTTAAACGAATAACTGGGTCTAATTCCGTAGAATTAGAGAATAACGGAATTCAGAGTAACAAAGATCTCTTAAAGAAATAACAAATGGACAGGGTACACGAAACAATTAACCAGAGAGGGTTAATTAGAGTGGAGCACGGTAAGCATGGATCTAGAGCATTTATGTGGACAGCTCCAGAAATGGAAAGATTTTTAGGTTTTCGAGGAGAAAACGCGAGGGCAGATGAAACTGCTGTCAGGCCATATCTGTGTATGATATGCGGCCAATTGTGCGCCCAACCGGCTATCTCTGCGTGTAATGAGAAAAGGGATATGGGCGTTGAGTGGATGATTCATAGACAGTCTCGTGTCGAGCTGTCAGGGATTCTGATATGTGAGAACTGTCGGCCAAGTCTCCCGAAACTGCGGATTGACTCATACAAAGTGTCTGCAGATTTAGGGGAGAAGTGTCAGTGCACCTGGGATGGTGCTGTTTTATTCAACTGTCTGGTATGTAAGGCAAAACACAGGACATTAATGTCGTCCAGATCTATGTGGGAGGGCCTGAGAGTGCTCAAACCACTAGGATTTTTTAAAGACGGGATTTTGTCCAGGTTTGCGAGACATCCCTATTTGGGCATGAGAGAGCATGAGAGGAGCGCGTTTCTGGACGCTAGGTTCCCCATGTGGCCGAGGGATAGTCAGGAAGTGAAGGATAGGATTCTCCAAGAGAGGGCAGAATTCGTCCGAGACATAAGAAAAAGGGACCGTGAAAAGGATTTGACCCTCACGGACAGTGAATCCGCGAAATGGAATTTCACTTTGTGGCACGAGCCAGTCCTGAAATGCTTCCCAGAGGTGGATCTGAAACAAGGGTCTAGAGGGAAAATTGCGTGGATCTATGTAAAATTCGACGGCCGCTGGCATGTTAGAAGTTGGTCGAGTTTAGCAATAGAATTCACGCAAGGGAATGGCTGGTTAGATACAGCGCCCTATGACAAAGATTACAGAGGAACGCAGCCGCGCTCCAACGTAACGAAGGAGAAAAGACCCAGTGTGCGTAAGGAGAAGTTTGTGCAATTGACAGTAGCTTTGCCAAATAATATTGGGGAGCACAAAGTTTGGTGCCCGGAGGAAGAGAAATATATGGAGCAATTTACAATGATGGACAGATCACAGAGGAGCCAGCTGAAGTGTTCACTGTGATTATGCATTTCAAAATAAATATATTGTCGTGCACGCATCCAGATTATGACTGGATCGGCGGAATCGAAGTAGAATTGCATGAAAAGCAACCGGTAGTGAAAGTAGTACGCAGAGGTTTCATGAGGAGAGCGAAGCGGCTCCTGATTGAGCCCCAGAACTAACATGTGCTTACAGGATAAAATGCAGAGGTCGGTGTCTGTGGAAAGCTTAACCGAGGAACTGGCGGGAGCAAAGGACACGATCACGAAGCTGAGGAAGCAGCGACGGCTCTGCAAATGGATAAGTATCATACTTTGGATAATTATAATATTGGGAATATTTTTGTTAATATTAATTAGAGTAAGTTATCTCTTAGAATGGGAAATTATGACAGGAAGAATCATTCTAGCTGAAGTACAGGTTGAGAGACAAAATGTGTCTGGTTTTGAATTAACAGTTTGGGGCACATCAAAAGAAAATAGTAAAGAAATAGAAAAGAATACCACAAATTTTTGGAAGTGGTTAGATAATGTTAATACAGATGAAGTAATGTATTACATGGTAAGAAAACCAAAGGTAAAACTTAAGAGTACAGTAAGGATTAGACATTGGCATAAAAAAAGAAGTCGAAGTTTATGAGGAAAATAGTTTTATCGAAGAACGTGATGGAAACTCGACTGCAAAATATTTTATTGGGCCGACTTATAGGGTCAGCTCGAACGAAGCGCTCGGAGGATGCTGGATATTTAGATCACGGGAAAATTTTAACCCATGGAAAATAGGCCAGTGCAAACATAGAGGAGCAGTAAAAAGAATCAAAAGAAATATGGAAAAAGAGAGAATATCCTCAGCGGTAAAAATAAAAAGGAATGTAGAAGAGTGGATAAAAACTAGTAAAATTCTCAACCCAGAAGGGGAATTCGTTTTATTAACCACTGCTAGAGACCGGCATGTGGGGTCATGCAGCACAGGGTACGCAGAATTAGAATCCAGATCTGAAACGAAGGCAGATTTAGAATTAAATAACACCTGTCCCTGGGTTTGGAGAAAAAAGATGATATTACCAAGAGTCAAATTTAACTTTAAAATAGGCTATTGGGAAATAGATAATATGAAATGGGAAACGGATGTATATTTAATCAAAATGGAATTAAATAAAGTTTTGAAGACGGAAAGAGAAATCAAAGAATATTACGAAAATAGTGTGAAACGGATAGACAAATGCGTGAGAGAAAAGCTTAGTGAAAGAAGGCACGGGAAAAAATACTTTTACACAAAGACAGATTACAATGACTTTTCTTATGCTAATTTTTGTGATAAAGATGGAGAAAAGTTAGACTGTGGAGATTTTCTTAACGGTACCGACCCTATAACGGGAAACCAGACATCGGAGATTTTAAGTATAAGGAGGAAGTTATATTTAAAAAGAGTAAATATATACAGAAGAAGGGACAAGGAAGGTGTTTATAGAAACAATTTAGTTTTCTTTGGAGATGCGGTATATGGAATAGCGAGCCGCGAATATAGTGAAGTTATAGGAAGGTGTGCTGCGGGACACGATGCGATTACAATAAATCAAATGGTGTCGGTTCTGTGTTATTGGAGCGACGGAATTCTTCCTTTGCCATGGACCTTTAAGAGAAGTAATATAGCTAACAGATACGAAATGAGTTTCGGATCAGGGGGAGTTATTAGAATAGTAGATAAAAATCTGAAATGGAAGGTCTTGCATGGCCCGGCTCAAATCGCTGCGAACAGCTGAATAAGATATAGAGTGCCGAAAGGAGGAAAAAATGTGCCATTAACAGGCCTTGATGCTATACCAATCGACGATTTATCTCACACAATTATGAGGAAAAATTGGAAAGAGAAATGGTGTAGAGGAATTGATGAAACTTATTATTTAGGTTTGGATTGGATGAAGAGTAGTTTATGCAACACGAGTATAGAAATTATTGGCGAACGAATTAAAGGAGGACCAAGATGGTATGAAGCCCCAGGAGAATTTGTACATGTAGGAATTCAGCGGGTGAAGAAAACAGCAAATGCAATATTTAATTTTGTTACTACAGACATGTGGAAAGGCATAATAGACTTTTTAGTCAGTGCAGGTTACATTTACATTTATGCATTTAGCAGACGCTTTTATCCAAAGCGACTTACATTGCATTCAAGTTACAGTTTTTACATTTTATCAGCGCTTCAGCGCTTGCTTTCCCTGGGAATTGAACCCATGACCTTAACGTTGCTAGCGCCATGCTCTACTATTTGAGCTACAGGAAAGCAGGTTGGTATGTGTTATACGGAGGATTAATTGTCCTAGGTTTAATTTTGCTGTTCATCGCCATAAAATGCTTATGCACTGCTATGGGAGCATGAATGTGTTCTAAAACGGTGAGCAAAAGTGACGAATTAGCAGTCCTAGAACAGTTGATAGATCATCAAACTAAAGGGCGCAGACGCTCTAGAAAGAGGAAAAAGAGTATTTCAGAGAATCCATTGTTGTAAGGGAAACAGTTATACAAAGGAAAAACGACAGTTGAAACGGCATAACGAAAAGGAAATAGGTGGAGCTGAGAAGGTATAGAAAGTATAGGGTTTGCATAACTGACAAAAGACCACTCGTGACTGCGGGGGGCTATCTGACGATACCATAGAGCTTACAATTGAGCATATTCAAAGAACAATCAAGACATTATTTCATTGAAAAATTGAATTGTTCCTGATAAGTCCAACAGAGATCGAAATTCGATAATTTAGTATGGCATCCAACGGGACTAACAATCAAACCTCTAACGGAACGACTGATGGAGTTGGAGAATTTCCTCAGGCAGCTTCCGAAACATTTGTTCAGGTTTGTGAATGCGGGGTATATTTTTTATGGATGTTAATACAAGAAATAAATCTAAATCTCTGGTGGCTAATAGTAATCGGTTTATTTCAAATTATCAGAATAATTTTGATGGGAAAAATTAGTAAGATTATTTTGGTATGTCATTTAATTGTGGTATCTAAAGGATGGGGCAATTTACTAGGTATTAGAGGACTAATAGCAGTAACCGGGACTAGTATATACAGACTGTGTATAGATGTGATTATGACAGTGACTAAAAGAAATGAATTTGTTCTGTGGTGTGAAATAGCGATAATTGTGTTTGACGCAATGTATCTGATGGGGATATTATTAGTCAAATATGGGAAAGAAGCAACTTTATGGATAATTATGGGTAGTACAACCTTAATTGCTTTTTTATTAGGGTGTTATTTATGCGATGAGAGTATTATTCTTTTGGGGATAATTATTTTGATGAATAGATGGGATAAAATGAAAACCAAAGTCAAACAGTGTATGCAGTGTTGTAAACTAATGATAAATGTGAACTCAGCCGAAACGTTTTCTGCCTAACTTGCAGGAACTGGCTGGATTGGCAGCACTGAATCAGATATTAAGTGGAACAACCAGCAGATTGGAGAAAAACAGGAAGAGACATAGACAAAGACAAATGTGTTATGGGTGTGGCGCTTCTACAAGAAGATTGTATTTTGAATTAATTAATGGCCAGCGTCATTGTCCTAAATGTATGACACAACCTATTAATAATGTAATTGACGGATTGGGCAGAGAGGTTCCCATATGGAACCTAGTACATTGTATGACTGCAAGAAGTGGAGTGTCTGAGAAATGGCAATTAAAATTACATGGTTTTAGGGAGATAGAATTGGGAAAAAATGGCAATGGAGTGTTTCAAATCCCATGGTGGGTTAGACTATGTGTAATGGGACGACAATATGAACAGCCAAGAATTGGACCTGGACGTTCAGTAATAATATTTCAATTATTTGAATTTTTAGAACGACATGCCGAAGAAAATTGTGAAGGAAAAGAATCTATGGCGGTAAAAGCGTTCATCAGTACAGGGGTATTTGGTTTGAGCTTCATTGATGGTTCTGACTTCTTTTACAGGGCGCTGCTGTAATGCTGACAGATAAACAAGGCCGCGTAACCGGCTACACTTTGGGGCGGTTCTTTTGTGAGGTCTGGTACCGACCCGGAACCGCAGGAAGAGTGTATTTATCGCTGGCAGCATTGCGAGTCCTGGTGGAGACAGACGGAAACATCAGTGAGTGCTTAATTCACGAATATCCTAGAAAAGCTGACCCTCTTCCTTATTGGGAAATGAGGAGATTTGTAGAAGTAACATTTTATAGAAAATGTAGAAATGAGTGACAAAATTGGCTCAACTTTTATGAAATGTATGGTTGACAGAATACCTATTGATGGGACATTTACAAGAGAATGCGATCAAGGAATAACAAGAGAGGATGTCGAATCAGACCCCTACCCGCCTAATGTGTTATTCCCTGATCGATCCTCTACCAGAAACTATACGAACCAGTCAGATAGCATAGAAATTGATTTTAGTGATTTTTTAGTCCAGAGGCTGCAGCGAGACTGGAGTAAAGAGATCAAGAAGCAGAAGAAGAAGGAACGTCGCAGGTGTGCCCAGGAGAGAGCTGGGAGATCCAAAGATCATCTTCAAGATGAAAGCAGTTCTGAAGTTGATACGGAAACAAGAAACAATGAATAAAAGGGTTGCAAAGTTAATAAAAGAAGTAATGGAATTGCAGGGTTTTTCAAAAGACTTACAAATGTTAATAAGTGATCTAGAGAAAATGGATTTTCAAACTTCAAAAGGGTAAATGTCAGAAAATGTTTGAAGGTTATGTTTTATTTTAGAAGCACAGATGTTGAGTGCTTTGTGGTTTATATCTGCTATGTAGTTGCTTCGCTTATTTTGTAAAATAACGGTGAAGTGCAAGAGGATGCATTTCACAACATGTGTGTGAGATGGAACTTCTAGCCGAACCGTTACTTAGAATTAGATAGCACCTGCTAGAGCTGTTACATTGTGGTTTATGATATAGGTGCTTAAGCAGAGCTCATAGGAGGTGTCGCTATTTTCCCTATATCTGAAAATAGAACCAGACATGCTTGCTATTCAGAAGTGATGTTTTATATTTGTATTTTCTTTCCATTTGAACTTTTGATACTTGTGTAACTTAGACTCTGTGACAAAGGTCATGCATGCTGTCTGCAAGGAGGAGGGTTTATTATGCACAGGTTATAAAATGCCTGGGAGACCATTGTCCAGGGCCGACAATTCGTGGTGAAGACTTTACTCGTTATTTTGTGTTTTTGTACTTATGAGTTATTGTTTTTAATAAAACGAAACCATTGTATTGGTGATTCGTTAAACTTTTAAAACAAGTCTCTGAGTACTTCATTAATAATAACCAGTTATCTGAACCTGGATTCTACCCCATCGAGCTTCAAGTGGTTTGAACTTGACTGAGCTAGGACGGACATCGAGGAACAGGACCTGAGATTTCCAATATCCATCCAGACACGAGGTAACTATACAGCGGTTGTTTGTGAACTGTTTGTGGGTATTAGGATGGTGAATTATATATTTTAGGCCTATATCCTGGTGTACAAGCAAACCAACTTTAATGAGTCAAATAAGTATTTGACCCCTTCGCAAAACATGACTTAGTACTTGGTGGCAAAACCCTTTTTGGCAATCACAGAGGTCAGACGTTTCTTGTAGTTGGCCACCAGGTTTGCACACATCTCAGGAGGGATTTTGTCCCACTCCTCTTTGCAGATCCTCTCCAAGTCATTAAGGTTTCGAGGCTGACGTCTGGCAACTCGAACCTTCAGCTCCCTCCACAGATTTTCTATGGAATTAAGGTCTGGAGACTGGGTAGGTCACTCCAGGACCTTAATGTGCTTCTTCTTGAGCCACTCCTTTGTTGTCTTGGCCGTGTGTTTTGTGTCATTGTAGTGCTGGAATACCCATCCACGACCCATTTTCAATGCCCTGGCCCTGACGGTACATGGCCCCGTCCATCGTCCCTTTGATGCGGTGCAGTTGTCCTGTCCCCTTAGCACAAAAACACCCCCAAAGCATAATGTTTCCACCTCCATGTTTGACGGTGGGGATGGTGTTCTTGGGGTCATAGGCAGCATTCCTCCTCCTCCAAACCCAGCGAGTTGAGTTGATGCCAAAGAGCTCGATTTTGGTCTCATCTGACCACAACACTTTCACCCAGTTCTCCTCTGAATCATTGGCAAACTTCAGATGGGCCTGTACAAGTGTTTTCTTGAGCATGGGGACCTTGCGGACGCTGCAGAATTCACAACGTAGTGTGTTACCAATTGTTTTCTTGGTGACTATGGTCCCAGCTGCCTTGAGATCATTGACAAGATCCTCCCGTGTAGTTCTGGGCTGATTCCTCACCCTTCTCATGATCACTGAAACTCCATGAGGTGAGATCTTGAATGGAGCCCCAGTCCGAGGGAGATTGACAGTTATTTTGTGTTTCTTCCATTTGCGAATAATCGCACCAACTATTGTCACCTTCTCACCAAGCTGCTTGGCGATGGTCTTGTAGCCCATTCCAGCCTTGTGTAGGTCTACAGCCTTGTCCCTGACATCCTTGGACAGTTCTTTGGTCTTGGCCATTGTGGAGAGTTTGAAATCTGATTGACTGATTGCTTCTGTGGACAGGTGTCTTTTATACAGGTAACAAACTGAGATTAGGAGCACTCCCTTTAAGAGAGTGCTCCTAATCTCAGCTCCTTACCTGTATAAAAGACACCTGGGAGCCAGAAATCTTGCGGATTGATAGGGGATCAAATACTTATTTGACTCATTAAAAATGCAAATCAATTTATAAATTTTTTGAAATTTTGTTGTTGTTATTCTGTCTCTCACTGTTAAAATAAACCTACCATTAAAATTATAGACTGATCATTTCTTTGTCAGTGGGCAAACGTACAAAATCAGCAGAGGATCAAATAATTTTTTCCCCCACTGTACATAATTAAATTATTCAACCTATGCAATATTATAACATATGCAAATATAATTACTTGATAAACCATTTTTAAATTCACATAGATTTTCAAAGTTGTTCTGACCTCCAGTGAGCACTTGCTCAAGTTATTGTCACCAAGGTAGACCTGCCGGTAAAAAAAATATGGTGAACTAAAGATCATCGCCACAATCCAAACTCCCACACTGACCACCCGAGCGGCACATAACGTCCGTCGTTCTCTGGTGAACACTGGACGCCAGATGCAGAGCACACGATCCACACTGATGACAGCCAGAAGAAAAACACTGCAGAACATGTTGGCGTACTTGAAGAAGCCATTGAACTTGCAGAGAAAGAGTCCAAAAGGCCAGTAGTCATAGAAAAGCTTTTTGAGGAGCGAAGTTATACGGGTAAGGCAGAAGATCAGGTCCGCTATGGCGAGATTGACCAGCCATACGTTAGTGACATTGGGCTTCAGACGCATGCCAGCCATCCAGATGACCAAAGAGTTCCCGGTGATGCCGAAGATAATGGTAATGGTGTAGAGGACAATGGTAACATTATCCATAATGGCATCTATGTCCACTGTAGTTTTCTCATGGTGGGTTGAGATGTCTGAGTGGGGCTGCATGAGAAGAGTTGCACTGGAGGCCATTCTGAGAGACAAAATTAAAAATGATATAAAGTATGTCTGTTCAAATTATTCATTTTAACTTATTCACAGACGGAATGATTAGCAAGGCCAAAGTCACCCTTTCAGATCCCAGGGAATGCATGCAGGTAAAATGATATCTGTAATGTGTAAAGTATATTTAAATAATTCCCAAGAACTACAATAGTAGACATGAGCAAACATGAGCACAAAAATATAAGTATCTACATGTATTTCCTCTTATTCACTTATGTGTATTTATGGGGTGACTATTAAAATATTAAGTACATCTGAAATTATAGTTTAAATATTTAGGGGAGGTGTTGTTATACGGGGTTAGTTGTAACACTGTCAGTTTGACAAGTCAGAAAGGAGCTGTGGTGATGTCACCAATATCATACACTCCATTCACATTTTTAATGTTACAAGAGAAGTGGCATGTGAATGTGAGCAACATTGTAGATTTTATGACCAAAAAACTGATTTTCAGGAAAGAAAGTAATTTTTTTCATTAAGATTATTTTTTTGCCTAGCAATCATTGTGTTGTAGATACAATTATTTGACTTACATAACCTAAAGTAGCTGTTTCTCTAGTTTAATTTGATACTTTGCATTCATGCTAACTTAAATCCCACATTCTAAAACAGTTAGCTATGTTATGGCTGTTTGGGGTGGGGATAGTTGTAACAGTTCATTAAAAATCTTACAACCAACTCCTTATGATGATTCCAATGAGTCCAGTTATCCAATCACATCCTCTATTGAGGCAAAGTCAAATGAGGTTTTTGTTGCACATCAAGGGATTTATGTAAAATGTGTTTCCATCATAGTTTATGCACATATCTTCTTATTGGATAAAAACACTATCCGCCTCAAATGAGCACATACATATTTTTGTGCACGTTTAGAATTTATGCGCATCTTGACATTTCCATCCAACATTTTTTTGTGATATTCCAAAATTCACATAAAAATAGGTAGATGGCAACACAGTTAGTGACTGAATACAGTACACACACACACACTCACTCATAGCAATTGTTATTGTGCTAAATTTAAAGTCCTAAAAAGAATACGGCATAATGTTTTTGTCACTTTAAATGGTTCACTTTATTCAAAACTGATTATTCTTTGTTCATCAGTCAAGTTTTTGCATAAATTGGAAGTCTGGGTCTTATTTCAGCAAATTACTTCACACTGTTACATCTATCCCCAGCCTGTGTTACAACTCACCCCAGTAGTGGGGTAGATTGTAACAAACGGAACTCTTTGGATTTGAGATTAACTCACATAATCTGTGATTATGCAGTACATGTCCAAGTGAGTTTTATTTGTAGTAGACACATGTGGCTACCGTATATCAAAGTTTGAGAGATCTAGCACAAAAAAACCACTGAGTTACTGATGCTCAAACAAAAAATTTTACTTTCATCCCCTGTCTCCCCTATATATATTTTAAATATAGTTTAATCTAGCCATATTGGGCTCTCACATGACAGAAGCCACCCAGGTCTTACTCAGAGTCTGTTTCAAAATATCTGTCTGGAAAAAGGGGGAAAAAAACTGAACCTTTCACCTTCGACAAAATAGAGAAGTGGAAAGAAAATCAGTGTTTTTAAATGGCACACAGCTGCAGAATCTGAAACATCTTCATGCACCTAATTCATACATTCGTGATAACATTTCATAAAACTTGCAGTCTTGATGTGTTTTACTTAATGTTAGCTAATATCTTTCTGATACATTGCCATTTAGTGAGCAATTCATCATAAGTGTCATTGTGCGCTCGTACTTGAGTGACACCATATAGTAAGATAAATATGAGTTGTCTGGCAACTAAGAGGTTGCAGCACATAAAACTGGTTTAAAAGCAAAGCTAATGTGAGTTATATATTTTGAATTGCTCTGCTGAATCATGAAAGGTCAGAACATCTTATCATAGTATTTCCATTACATTTAGCATTTACTCACACTAAATATATTGTGTAATTCTGGCAAGAAAACAGTGAATTGAAGGTACTTAATTCCACAGTGTAAAACCCAATGATACTTCAAAAATAAAAACTGTTGTTTTTCATCAGAGTTAGTTGTGTTTCTCCTTTCATGTTAAAACAGAAAGCAGTAGTACATACAAATAAGAAGAACGAAAATAAGGCATGACAATTTAAGGCAAAGATAGGCAATTTAACAGCTTATGTTTGAAAAATCACAAGAAATGTATAGTATATAAAATACAAAAATGCAATAAAATGATTGCACAGCATGGATTGCATTGAAAAATTTTAGTAAAAAAAATAAAAAATAAAAAAAAATAAATAAAAAAATTATATATATATATATATATATATATATAGCAACTGAACAACTGGATAATGAATTGCTGTGGGTGTTCTTACCTTAGTGAAAGTTTGCTCAATGAACTAGTTAGCACAATCAGTGTTTGAGGAAACACCACTGCATAGTAATTTGTGAATGTGCCCAGCAGAGACCGAGTATGAGTGTTAGGTCATGTTCAGTGTGTAGGCAAATAAATAAGTGACGGGTTCATTGACATCATTTCCAGCTCCTCTCCTTCTCTCTGAACCCTTTTCTCCCCTTTTTTGTCATGTGATCATTAAGTGTCTTCTTTATAGACAAAGAGAAGACAAACAGGAAGAGGGAGGAGACAGATGAACAAACACAGAAACATAAATACACATGTGTGTTTACTCTGTTATGCCTCTGGGGGAGTTAAAGGGATTGTTAAAGGGATTATCTCACCCTCAGGCCATCCAAGATGTAGATGAGGTTGTTTCTTCATTGCAACAGGTTCAATCACTTGCTCACCAATGGATCCTCTGCAGTAAATGGGTGCCGTTAGAATGAGAGTCCAAATGGCTGATCACAGTAACACACAACACAACTCCAGTCCATCAATTAACGTCTTGTGAAAAGAAAAGCTGTGTTTGTAAGAAAGAAATGCATGGTTAAAGCATTTTAACTTTAAACTCTGGAAAAGTCCATACCCTGTTGTCCTCTCACATTAAAACAGTTTTGGACTGATTTCACTTGTAAATGGACCTTGATCTGTGCATATTTCTCTCCTGATTCAGACTTGATGATTTTTTCCAGTGTTATGGACATGGACTTGTATTCAATCCAGAAGCAACAGTTTGAAGTTAATAATGACTTAATGATGAATTTATTACAAACACACAACTTTTGGGTTACTTACATTAGGCTACTTGTGGATTACAGTGAGGTTTTTATCAGCTGTTCTGGCGGCACCCATTCACTGCAGAGGATCCATTGGTGAACAAGTGATGAACTGCAGAATTTCTTCACATCTGTTCATATGAAGAAACACACTCAGCTACATCTGGGATGGCCTGAGGGTGAATACATTATTAGCAAATTTTAATTTTGGGTGAACTATTCCTTTAAAGTGTATTATGTATCAAATTACATTCCTGTCTATAAAGCAGTCATTGTGACTGTACATCAAAACATCATATTCTTTTCTGAATTTTCAAAGAATGAATATGCTAATGCTGATACTACTACTACTAATAATGATTTTTATAAATGTGTAGAATATTTCACATGTAAGCACATGTACACACACAATATTTGCATATAATTTGCATGTCCGGTTCTCTTTGTTAGCGTGCCCTATTTTATTATGCGTTTTGCCTACATCTTGTTAGAAATTCCCCATGAATTTTGTTTTCAATCACATATCAGTTAAAATGAAAATGGTTTGAAGTGGTTTACAAAATAAGATATAAATGGTTGATTGCTGTGTTTATATTTAATACTTATTAACATTCACTAAAATCAATTTGTTATGGCAGTAGAACCATTAGTATCAGGTCACTGAAAAAATGATTGTGATGTTTTGTTGTTAAGCGTTTATTTTGTTTCATCTTTTTAACTCATTTAAATTAAGATGTGAGAAAGTGGCCATGTTAAATGTGGTCTGTGCTGCCATCTACAGCTGAGATATAGCATTACAGAACAACATTTGAGAATCTGTGGCTTGACAATCAAAAAACAATGTTTATGATAATAGATAGTTGTACAGTTTAAGGTCAAAATTAATTGATTTACGCAATATCAAATGTAAAAAATAATAACGGAAATGACCAAAATATGGCAGTTAGTAAGGAAGACTAAAACAATAATAATACATTTTTTAAGCTGCAGTCCGTAACTTTTTTGTATTTAAAATTTATTCAATTTATATAATAAGCGAGTACACCACGAATCCACTTTCCAAACCGTGTTTTTGACTTGTCCTGAATCACTACGGTACACCTATAATAAGTGTTTATATTCGGACTATTTTAGACTGGTTCGGGTAGGTACCGCTGCGGAGTAGCCCGGTACCTGCGTGATTCGTCATAGACATAAACAGAGAGAAGTAGCTCCGGCTACAGTGTTCTTCCGCAAGACGCACGCAGTTCTGTTTATTAACCGCTAGAGCACCAAAAGTTACGGACTGCAGCTTTAAATAAACAGTTTAAACTCGGTCAAGTAAATATGGGTACAAGAAAACAATTAAAAAAGAAAACAATCAAAAATGCATTTAATATTTTAAAATAAAAATATAGCAACAATATATTTGTAAGCAGGAAAACATATGCAAATAGAAAATGTGCTGTGTTTTACTTGTGAATACTTTACTGTGCATTACACAGCTCTATGAAACAGTGACAGGTTTTTCTTTAGACTTAAGGGTCCTGAACCTCTCAAGTACACATTTGAGCAAGGAGTAAACATTACAGTCCAGGAAGGCTGGAATACTCATTTTCA
The DNA here is from genome assembly GCA_039654775.1 of Spinibarbus caldwelli. NCBI lineage: Eukaryota > Metazoa > Chordata > Actinopteri > Cypriniformes > Cyprinidae > Spinibarbus > Spinibarbus caldwelli. The sequence continues at coordinate 10,175,440 of CM077244.1, read as the reverse complement.
AAATATACTTTTACATATATGTGACTCAAGACCACAAAACCAGTTATAAGGGTAAATTTTTTAAAATTGAGATTTATACATTATCTGAAATGTGAATAAATAAGGTTTCCATTGATGTATGGTTCTTTAGGATAGGATAATATTTGGCCGGGATACAACTAGGCTATTTGAAAATCTGGAATCTGAGGGTGCAAACAAATCTAAATATTGAGAAAATTGCCTTTAAAGTTGTCCAAATTAAAGTCCTTAGCAATGCATATTACTAATCAAAAATTAAGTTTTTATATATTTACAGTAGGAAATGTACAAAATATCTTCATGGAACATGATCTTTACTTAATATCCTAATGAATTATCAAAAAAAAATGATAATGATGATAATGATTTTGACCCATACAATGTATTGCTACTTAGCCTATGACTGGTTTTGTGGTCCAGGGTCACACACGCACACACACAAATATATATATATATATATATATATATATATATATATATATTTTTTTTTTTTTTTTTTCAAACTTCTTTCTCAGATGCTCCCAAAAACACCAAAGCCCTGGTCAGTCCATCGGGTCCAGCGTCTGAAGGCAGTGTGGTGGTGCCAACCCTGCAGTCCAGCGCTATGAGTGGTACAAAGACAGTGGATCTGGAAAGCTAGAGTTACAGAATCAAGGACAGACTCTAACAATGATAGCCAGAAGTACTGTTCAGGGTCTGCAAGGTCTACAACACTCACGGGACCGACCAATAGAGGCCTGTCGCGGTGGATATAAATAGTAAATATCCTTCTTTTAGCAGAAACTTTTTAAAGTTAGTAAATTTTTTTTTTTCAGTAGCTCAGGTATTTGCAAGCTAACAAGCTACTCTTTTCAAGGAGTAGTAGTGCAGCGTGATAAAACTGAGCGATCTGACGTAATAATTAAATATACTCATGTACAATCTCTTTCTCATTCGACGCATGGGAAGTCCGATGTTTCATTTAAACTTTTCACGATTCATTTGAGTCCCTGCGATTTCCATCTTCTTCTTTTTTTTTTTTTTTGTAGCGATATTTACTAAATATATTTTCTTCCATTAGCTGCATTTTATTAGTAAGCTCTCATTTTATTACTAAGACTCGATACCAAAAACCAGACACAACATGCCAAACCATAACGTGAGCAATGGAGAATTCCAGTGAGTAGAAACGGAAAAAAAAAAATAATGAAATAAAAAAAAATGATTACTGTGTGTACACTCGTGTATTCAATTCAAGGAGTAAGAAAATATGCTATTTGCTTTCACCCCTTGACGTCAAATTAAAACTTTTTTTGTTTGCTTGTTTACATGTCTAGGAGCTTAATGTATGCTTTCTTTTCATCATCTTGGACATCTTTATGTGTCATTGACCCATAATCACTTTAGTACAGTGATTTAATCTATCCTTGACTAATGATGAAGGTGATTCATGGCAGACAGACTCATTGGAAAAATTGGTGGCAGTGTTGATGTGGCTTCATAGGGGGCAGTAACTGGACACATGGTCAGTTCCTGGTGTAAACAAGCAATTAAATTGGAAACTACATCAGAACCACATCAAAATACATTCGTAAGATTATCAGTGGGCAATTAGGCCTAGTTGATGTGTAAACCTGCTAACCTTCAGAATGTTCATTCTTAGACCATTTGTAACTGCAATGTGGAAAGCAATGTGTTTTATGTGAACTTGAGTTATGTATCTCCTTGGGTGTTCTTTTAGTGGTATGCAAGTAAATATCATAATATGTGTGCTGTGTGTGTCATAGTGACGTGAAATGAGCTATGGCTTTTTTCTTGTTTCTGATTCAGGTTGCTCCATTGCATCGTACATTATATGTGGACTTCTGATGCTTTTCTTAATTCTCATTACTGCAGTGGATTTGGTCAAATACAGAAGGTGTTTGACATCCATAACATGATGTTCAGCTTGTTTATTAAACAAAATTCAGTGTAAGAAGATCAGCTGTATTGTACAGACACTAATTTCCTTTAAACATTCAGTTCAGTTCAATTCAGTTTTATTTATAAAGTGCATTTAAAATCAACCTTAGTTGTAGGGGTGTGCCCGAAGCCGAATACCTTTTTCGGAAAGGCACGGATAATGGCTTCAAAACGAATAACGGATTTATCCGAATAACACAAAAAAAATATTCGGCAGACATAATCACGTTTGCTGGAACAGCACTACATTAGTGAGGTCATGTGATTCTGTCTGCCGAATATTCTTTCTGTTATTCGGATAAATGGTGATCATTGCGTTTGTCTAACGAATGTGGTCTCCTCAGCAATAAACTATCCGCGCGCTCCTTTTTTGAGTGCAGGCGAAGAAGTGTTGCCAGATATTGCTACAAAAAACAAACACATTTACATTTAGTCATTTAGCAGACGCTTTTATCCAAAGCGACTTACAAATGAGGACATTAGAAGCAATCAAAACCAACAAAAGAGCAACAACATCCAAGTGCTATTACAAGTCTTGGTTAGCCTAATGCAGTACACATAGAAAGTTTTTTTTTTTTTTTTTTTTTTTAAAGAAAACGAGTAGATAGAATATAGAAAAAAGAAACCTGGTGTTTTTTTTATGGTTTTTTTTTTATTATTATTTTTTTAAACAAGTAGATGGAATAGAAAAAGAAAGCTAGTGTTAGTTTTACAAGAAAAGCTAGCAGTTAGAGAATAAGTATGCAATTGATAGAGGGTCAAATGTGTTTTTTTTTAAATAAAAAGACGACAGATAGATAAAATAAAATTAGAATAGAGAGTGCTAGAGTTAGAGGGTCAAATAAAGATGGAAGAGATGTGTTTCTAGCCGTTTCTTGAAGGTGGATAAGGATTCAGCTGCTCGGATTGAGTTGGGCAGGTCATTCCACCAGATGGGAACAGTTAATGAAAAAGTCTGTGAAAGTGATTTTGTGCCTCTTTGGGATGGTACAATAATGTGTCAAACACAACCAGTCTCCCGAAAAATGCACCAAAATAAGTTTAAATCTTGTATTTTGCAAATACGATACAGAATCTATAACCTCAATCTTCATCTTCCCACTTTATTAATGCCCTAATTATTTTATTAACGCTGTTACATTAAGTATTAAAACAAGTCCAGCGACGCTTATAATTACTAGATCTGGCAACATGGCGGAGCTTCACTTGCGCCAAGCTCCTTCACTCCTGCGTTTCGCAGCTGCTGCGAGTCAGCCACATGAATTTATTCAGCGACATGATTTTAAATAATTTTTCATGTTTTCAAATTTTAGTTTTGAACATGAAACATTTACAGAGGTCTGGAGCTCATAGCTGGCTATGGGCCTGGATGTGTAAAGTGAATGAGTGTAAACTATAGCCTATATGAATGAAATGAGCGCAAATCAATAGCCGCGCTGGGGTCTATGCGCGTCTCTCAGAAATCAGAGCTTTGTCTGGAGTTATATCAACTCGACAAAAATATCCTAAAAACGGTCCTAACTTCAAACCTTTTCGAAATCCAACTGTAAAAACGCATTACATTAGCCCTTTTCGTGAATGGCATTACATTTAATTATACAAGACGAAGAAAAGCGATGTTTGATCAAGGCTTTTGGAGGGTCCAAATGATTTGTTGCGCTCTGTTGATAAAAAACGCGTAAATGATCACAGACTCCCGCAAATAACTGATATAGGCTTATGTCCCTACTGAAAAATAAATAAATAAATAAAAACCAATAAAACCATCACAGAAAATTTTAATGGTTTACACTACAAATACCATTACAAACCATCAACATTTAACCATTAAAAAATGGTTTTCTGTAGTTTGTTTTAGGACATATTCCATTAGGATTTATTGGTTTTAACAAGCCACCAATAGGAAGGCAACCAACTACCAGTAGAGACCAACAGGGTCCATTACAGTTTCCAGTAAAACCAATACAAGTCCCATTATAACCAGTAAAACCATTAATAATTTTGTAATGTGTCTATTATTTTTTTTTTCAGCAGGGGTTTATTTAATTTTTTTTATTCGATATATCCCTAAAATATATCATGAAATATCTCGATTCTCAAATATGTGCAAGTAAATGCATTTTGCACCTTTATAGATTATGTTATTTGGTCTATAATGGGCGATGGGCAAAGTAGCCTACTGTAATAACTACACATAAAAGCCCGTCTTTTTATTTAAATACCAGATATGGGTGTCATGCCATAAAATACTTTTAATATGACTGACTTTGTATTTAATGTAAATTTAATAAAAATATTTTAAGTTACAAATTAGCCTATAACATTTTCAGTGTACAAGAGCAAAGAACGTTTAAAACATCAAAGAACATTTTCACTTCAGTCCAGCAAGTTCAAGCACTCTCAAAAACTGTCATAATCTCTAAAGCTGTTTACACTTTGAAATTAACATCTTACTTACATTCGTACATCTTCACTTTGTTGTTTCTGATGAGAGAATTAGAATTCAGTCAGTCAACGCGCGCGGTGACGACTCATTTGAACGCCTCTGATTGGTCATTGCATTCATAAGCTCAACAGAATCGTATGTGATTGGTTATAATGTGCAGTGCTTTAAAAACGTGCGTACCTCTGGCTCTGTGCCAGCCAGCGAACGCAGATTTGAATTTAGCAGCTGGTGATTTTTTTCTTTTTACATACATATAGTTTACAGAACAAACTAAGCATTTCACCCAAAATTGTTTGCTGTAATATGATTCCAAATTTAGGGGGGCCAAGCTTGTCAAAACCACTTAAATGAAGAATCACAAACATATAGCAGTAATGTTTAGAAAATAACACTTGTTTTGACTATTTTTTAAGTTTCAAAAAAATTAAACAAAATCATTAGCATTATAATTGTTACTTAATTTATAACCATATTATATTTTTCTTCTTTTTTTTTCAGCCTGTTAAAAAGACTTCAAATATGACATCATAAATCACCCGAGATATAAAGAGATAAATAGCACGCCATAGCACAAACTTTACTTTCAGGCAAATACATAGAGCACAGACTAGGGTGTGGAAGATTTATTATCTAAATTACATAAAACAAATTCACTGAATACCAGATATTTGTCTTTTTCAAAAACCCTTCATTTAGATTTGTCTTTCGTACTGTTAGGCATCTGAAAGTTTGCATGGACCCATGACCTACCTACACCACCCTCCACGGGACCAGTGACTCAGTGTATAATGTAATACCGGTCAGTGTTCTCATATACACTTTTGCTCTTTTCATATTACATATTAATTCAATATGCATAAATGAGTTCCTTTCCAAAAGTTTATATTCAAGGTTTTGTTAAACTACAACACAGAAAAACAACATGCTTCTATTTGAACTTGCATGTGCATCTTGGCATGCAAGTAATCTTTGAAAGATGCATTGAACACAGTTGTATTTCTTATTTCTCTGGAAAACAGCAGTTCTATTCCATGTAAATTGTGTTTAGATAGATACTATGAGACTTTTTTCCATGACATAATTCAATCAACCGTTAAATCAACTGGCTGAGTGGTTATCAATTTCCTGAGAAAGGAAGTAGATAGAAATTGTTTCTCAGAAAACTAGAGTTGTGCAAGCATATTAAACACTGATATGCTGATCATTAGATGCTCTGCTGACATGCTGCATGTGCAAAAATTTTTTGCTTTGGAGAGTGTTCTTACAAGATAGAGGGGAGAAATTTGTCCTGATTTCAATATGAATTGTGATGACTCAAGCTGCTGTATCACAGTTCATTAGAAACAATATTAAAGATGCCAAAATGTCATCATATTTGTCATATCCTGATGTTATTTAAACTTTTGCCCTCAAATATGTGCTAAAATGTCCTTGCAAGGAAACAAATTTTCTCATTCAAAAAATAATTTTGGTTTACTCCCCCCCCCCCCCCCCCCCCCCCCCCCCCCCCATTATCTATGTATAAGCACTGCCTGCACTGAGTAGAGTGTTTTATAATAAATTATGTGTGTATTTGATGCATCCTTCTCTTTGCTGCAGACAAGGGCCAGCAGAAGTGAAGACGACTGAAAACAGAAACTTTGGTAAACCTCAGCCCAAGTAGGATTTGTGGCCTAGAAGTAACCTATATACAAAATACTGTGGTGCTCAGGTTAAAGATGCAGGTTCCAATCTGTCACCCCTGATCAAAAGTGACAAGGACATTTATAATGTTACAAAAAAAATTCTATTTCAAATAAATTCTGTCCTTAAAAAAAAAAAAAAAAAAAAAAAAAAAAAAAACTTTTCAACACTGATAATAATAAATGTTACTTGCGCACCAAATCAGCATATTAGAATGATTTCTGTAAGAAATCTTAATACTGGCGCTATGGCTGCTGAAAATTCAGCTTTTGTCATCACAGGAATAATAATTGATTATTTAATAATATTATATAGTAATAATATTTCACAATATTTGTGTTTCCTTGCTGTAATTTTGATCAAATAAATGCAGCATTGTTGAGAATAAGAGACTTTTTTCAAAAACATTAAAAATCTTACAGACCCCTAAATGTTTTAACGAGTGTATAATATCCACACAAGCTTTTCATCTACATGTTAAAACATATTATGTTAAATCATAGAAATAGAAAAAAATATATTATATCCTGGCAGACAGGAAGAGTTGTAACACTTTCCAACGCATTTTCCACATTTGTGAACAATTGCATGCACACACACACGCACAGTTGCAGACACTGAAAGTGGGTTACAAAATTCCCTGGGTTAGTACATAAGCATCTATCTTCATCTTTCACCACCACAATATTAAGTCCCTTGTGTTTGTGTATCATGTATTCTTGTGTATTTTACGTGGGTTGAAGATTTGTGACGTCTACTCATAAATACTTTGGAAAATAAATGAGAAAGATTTTTCTTCTCACTCTCACTTTCAGTCACTCCTTTAATCACGCTCTCACTCTCTCTGTCTACAACATTCTTGACATTCCGTTAGTCATTGGTAAGCAGCTCAGAGGTGTGACGAAAACGGAAATCACACTTCCCTCCCCTGTAAGCTCTTTGTGATGATGTCGGTGTGTTTGTGCATCACGGGAAAGTCATTATTTCACAGACAGTGACTGGCGAATTGCACTTAAGAGGTCATCTTTGTATATTTCCATCTACAAGAAGTAAGATTCATAATTTGAAATAGATGATTAATATGGCAAACTTTTGACCCAAGGCATGGGAGGATGAAGAAGAAATGCATCAAGTTAAGAAAAAGGGTGCATTTCAAACGCATTAAAAATATTTTAAGAAAAAAAATCATTCTTATCCAATTTGCTCTGTATAGCTCTTTGAAATAACATAATAGTTCATCAGCCAATCAATTCAAGTTACAAAATATTATTACTTACCTATAAGGCCCTTAATGGTTTAGCTCCTGCGTACCTAACTAGTCTTCTACCACACTACAATCCATCACGCTCCCTAAGGTCGCAAAACTCTGGACTTTTGGTAGTACCTAGGATAGCAAAGTCCACTAAAGGAGGTAGAGCTTTTTCACATTTGGCTGCCAAACTCTGGAATAGCCTTCCTGATAACGTTCGGGGCTCAGACACACTCTCTCTGTTTAAATCTAGATTAAAGACACATCTCTTTAGCCAAGCATTCTTCTAATGCATCTCATAATCTTGTACTGCAGTTATATCTGATCAAATGCACATTATTATTCTTTAGCTTGGGTTAAACAAATCAATTTTGCTTGGTTGGAACAGCAGCTACGCTAATTATGTCTCTATTTGTTTCTCTGTTTCTGCCACGGGTAGGATTTACACAAGCTTCAGTCTGGATCCAGAACACCTGAGAAGAGATGATACCAACCCCTCAGAGGACCTCAGACGATGCCAACCCTGAAACAACATACAGAACTACCAAATCTTGCTATAAGTTTGAATTCAACATATAATAACTGCTGTTAATAGTGTTCATCGTCTGTTTGATTACGTCTTTAATTGATTTTTCCGTACATTTCTGCCATATGTACATTAACTGACAGTCACCGATGATAAGCTACTACTAAATATATTGTAGAAACTTAATTTTCTGTATAGCGCTTTGCAACGATTTGTATCGTGAAAAGCGCTATACAAATAAACTTGAATTGAATTTTTATAACACAAATGTCTATTCTTAGAAATGAAAGAAGGAATGGAAGTATAACACTTTTAGAGGACACAAAACATCACGCAGCATCGGTAGATTTGAATGGGTTAATGGTCATGGAACAATAACAATGGTGCTCACGCTACAGGAAAAGTCTCGTGATGATGTCACAGATGACCGGAGCCTGGTTTAGACTCATTGATGATGACAGAGGCTTGGATCATGCTCGAAAAATGTGCATGTGAGAGCAGGTCCGTCTCTGTGAGGCCGTAGTGAGACATGCAGTCATAGTAGACTGCTATGACTAAAACTATCCTGTCCGGGCTTGTTGGCCTACATCACTCAAAATATTAGTAGCTGGACATTCTGGTCATTCACTGTTTTCGCAATTTGACTTTGCTCAACTGGAAATAATGTAGCTTTGCCAAAACTAACAGAGGTAGGCCACAAAAGAGATTAGGGTCAGTAAAGACTGTGAGTTATGAAATCCACCGCCTTGAGATTTGTTATGGGATTTCCCTTCATTCACAGATCTAGGAGTTTTTGGACTGTAATCTTAACCCTTCCTCCTGGCCCAGCGCCTCAAAAAACATCCTGATGGGAATTCTATGCTTTTACCTCCGTATAACGTTTCCTTGTTCAAAAGAATAGAATGAAACACAAAATACATGTATGGCTGTAACACAATATCCTGCTTTAGTGATTTTATACTGTGATAGGCAGTGTATAAAGCATATTCATATTTTTGCAGCAAAATCATAGATCATTTGCATTGTACATGGAGACATGATTATACACAGGTGCATCTCAATAAATTAGAATGTCGTGGAAAAGTTCATTTATTTCAGTAATTCAACTCAAATTGTGAAACTCGTGTATTAAATAAATTCAGTGCACACAGACTGAAGTAGTTTAAGTCTTTGGTTCTTTTAATTGTGATGATTTTGGCTCACATTTAACAAAAACCCACCAATTCACTATCTCAACAAATTAGAATACTTCATAAGACCAATAAAATTTTTAGTGAATTGTTGGCCTTCTGGAAAGTATGTTCATTTACTGTATATGTACTCAATACTTGGTAGGGGCTCCTTTTTTTTTTAATTACTGCCTCAATTCGGCGTGGCATGGAGGTGATCAGTTTGTGGCACTGCTGAGGTGGTCTGGAAGCCCAGGTTTCTTTGACAGTGGCCTTCAGCTCATCTGCATTTTTTGGTCTCTTCTTTCTCATTTTCCTCTTGACAATACCCCTTAGATTCTCTATGGGGTTCAGGTCTGGTGAGTTTGCTGGCCAGTCAAGCACACCAAAACCATGGTCATTTAACCAACTTTTGGTGCTTTTGGCAGTGTGGGCAGGTGCCAAATCCTGCTGGAAAATGAAATCAGCATCTTTAAAAAGCTGGTCAGCAGAAGGAAGCATGAAGTGCTCCAAAATTTCTTGGTAAATGGGTGCAGTGACTTTGGTTTTCAAAAAACACCAGCAGATGACATTGCACCCCAAATCATCACAGACTGTGGAAACTTAACACTGGACTTCAAGCAACTTGGGCTATGAGCTTCTCCACCCTTCCTCCAGACTCTAGGACCTTGGTTTCCAAATGAAATACAAAACTTGCTCTCATCTGAAAAGAGGACTTTGGACCACTGGGCAACAGTCCAGTTCTTCTTCTCCTCAGCCCAGTTAAGACACCTCTAACGTTGTCTGTGGTTCAGGAGTGGCTTAACAAGAGGAATACGACAACTGTAGCCAAATTCCTTGACACGTCTGTGTGTGGTGGCTCTTGATGTCTTGACCCCAGCCTCAGTCCAAAGTTCACCCAAATTCTTGAATCGATTTTGCTTGACAGTCCTCATAAGGCTGCGGTTCTCTCGGTTGGTTGTGCATCTTTTTCTTCCACACTTTTTCCTTCCACTCAACTTTCTGTTAACATGCTTGGATACAGCACTCTGTGAACAGCCAGCTTCTTTGGCAATGAATGTTTGTGGCTTACCCTCATTGTGAAGGGTGTCAATGATTGTCTTCTGGACAACTGTCAGATCAGCAGTCTTCCCCATGATTGTGTAGCCTAGTGAACCAAACTGAGAGACCATTTTGAAGGCTCAGGAAACCTTTGCAGGTGTTTTGAGTTGATTAGCTGATTGGCATGTCACCATATTCTAATTTGTTGAGATGTGAGCCAAAATCATCACAATTAAAAGAACCAAAGACTTAAACTACTTCAGTCTTTGTGCATTGAATTTATTTAATACACGAGTTTCACAATTTGAGTTGAATTACTGAAATAAATGAACTTTTCCACGACATTCTAATTTATTGAGATGCACCTGTGCATACAAAGTGCCCACAATTTTAACTACAATGAAGGAACAAATTAATAAGTCATGTAAAAGTTTTGTCAATTCGTAGTATCTTGTTTTTTCCCCCACGTCAAGTGTGGGGCTACAGCGAAAGAGAGAGAGAAAGAGCATTATTTTGTTTTCTTTATTTAAATAAATAATCAATACATTTCAAATAAAGATATAATCAAAAATCTAAAAATATGACACTAATTTCTATTCATTTTTTAAAAAGATTCTTGACCACGTGATTTTTAATTAAAATATTATAACTATCTTCCGCTGAAACAACAGATTTCTGCCTCAATTCAATAAACAACTGATGGATTCTTATTTGATACACAATTAGACATTTTATTTTTCAAACACACACATACACACACATATATAAAGAGTTTAGATGCAAAAGCCTTTAAGTGGCATTTGAAATTTTCTTCTAAAATGACCATTTTTATAAGGCTCCTATGTGTAGGTTCAGTAATTTCACTTTAATGGCAATGAATAGGGATGCACCAACATCTTGTGCCAGATACCACAGCACACCTTCAGGGGTCTTCATGAAGTCCATGCCTAGGGCTGTTTTGGCAGTAAAAGGAGGACCAACACAACATTAGGAAGGTGGTCATAATGTTATGCCTAATTGGTGTATAACGCACAAGTTGGAAAAACTGAAAGAGGCAAAAAGAGTGTCGAGTTCATCAGATGGCATCAGATTCAATGATCAGTTCATTAATAGAGAAAAGGATGTTGTTTCTGCTTGATCATGCATTCATTTTAGGAATTTAAACACCTCAAAGAATCCACCCACTTGTGCTAAATGTGGCTTGTCTTCTGGTATAAACGCATCCCATTATGACACAATGAACTGCTGCCTACTGAGCATTAACAATCCACCTCCCCGCCCCAGGGCTATGAAAAGGCTACTGTGTCAAAAAATATGATGCAACTTCCGATGCTGCAGAAGAATAGAAGAATGGTTCGCCTGGACAAAGCATGTGCTTCTAAACGTTCCATGAGGTGCATGACTACAGCAAAAGATTGGAATATCCTGGTGAGTAACAAATTATCCCCACTATTTGGGAAGGGCACTAAGGTGTGTTCTCTATCCATTGATTTTCCACCTGTTGCATCGGAGAAGATGAGATCATCATCATGAGATCAACCAAGTTCATTACGACTCACTTGATCACAATTACCCATTATTGGACATTTTCCCATGTGCTATAAATGAATCACGGCTGATCAGTTCTACAATGACGTCAGATACTCAACATCATACAAATAAATACATAAATAGATTAAAATATACAGAGGGCAGTGAAATACTAATAATGGGAATATATGTACAAAAATACTAATAATGGATATTTATACATATACAAGTAGGACTTTCACACTGCGCTAAACCACGAGTTATGGTCCTTCTAAACCATTCTGTTAACCCCAGGTAGAAGAGCGTTTCACCCTCTTTATTTATTTATCTTATTTTATTGTATTTTACTTTTTTTTATGTTGTGTGACATTGACGGTATGCATCATTGCAGGTGTTTTTAGTAACTCACGGCATTGTAGAACTGATCTATACACAGTCATCCATGATTCATTTATAGTGCATGGAAAAATGTCCATTAATGATTAAAAATGTTAGAATGTTACGACTAGATGCTATAGCAACAGTTACTCGAGCACAAGCCTCATACTCACGTGTTTGTGCGGTCAAGGAAACACCACACACTGTATAAACGGTTGTTTCAGCCTTTGAGCGGAAAACGCATTCATTGGAGTGTTTTTTGTAGCCCAAAAATCCCATTCAGGAGCAATGAAAATCCCAAATGTGCAATGCCAGAGCCGTTATGTAAACAGGCGTGCTGTGTTCGTCCGATTGGTGACACACTGACACCGCAAATAGCCTATGCAAATAAAATGCTTAACCTCATTTTATGAATATTCAAGATTAATTAACTGTGACGAGTATGAAACATGAAGCACTATAACCCTGGATTTAGAATGACCCCAGGTTCAAGTGTGAAACACCCTAGTGTGCTTAATCTATCACTGCATACTAAGCATACTACACCACAAGATTCTAGGCTACTCTCACCACTTCCTGAAGAAGTACAGGATATGACCCCAAACAGTCATTTCTCTTATCAACATGTCTCTCTTTGCCTTGCAGTCATGGGCCAAACAAAAAAGGAAGACGTAAGAATGAATGGGTGATGGAGAAAATGAAAGAGGGATGGGGAAGGAATGCATGTATGTGCATTCAGGCATGAGGACACTTGTGCATGCTGGATGTCTGAGTGGAAATAACAGCGTGATGTGTCAGAGGAGGCCAAGCAGACGAATGTGGGGAAAATGCTCAGTGGGTAGACGTGGATTGGGGGGCTTCAGATCTTCTAGATTAGTGTGTGAGTGTATTATGACTATGTTCTGTTGTGAACTGCACCTAATTTGTCTTAAAAACAAAAAAACAAAGGAGTGTCTCATCTCAGTCCATCATCTCTGTGGCATTTCTCTATGGCGAACTATAATCTGATACGACTGTGGTCTCGTATGTATATATTGCATATATATAAAAGATAACCTGCCTAATCTTGCAAACAAAGTAGTAAGTATCAGATTTGGAGATAAAGAAAGACATTGTCTCTTGGATATACAGTAGAGTCTTCTACATACATTACCAGAGATGCTTAACGTTAGGTTGTTTATGAGGCACAAAGACCACCCTAAAATAGAAACCCAAAATTAGGAACATAAGGGTCTTGAGGCATCAAGTTAGCGGAAATAGCAAAAACTGTTGAGTTCTTCAGAAAAAAAAAGATATGTTTAGTGAGAGGGGGTGTGTAGGTCTACTTTTTTTTTTTTTCCTGAATGTGAATGACTCAGAGTTGTGTGTCATGGCCCATACTATAAAGGAGAACCCTTTCACTAGTCCAAATGTTAGTAGAGTGATAACACAAGTTTGTACACCGTGTTTACTACTTGTGTTTTTGGGATTACCATGAAATGTAAGTACTTTTATCATTCTTTACATCAGCTTTACAGCACAGGCATGGGAATGTGTTTTAGTGAGGGCAAACATGGAAATTGTAGAGGGTGGGTCTATAGTGTGGGTGTTTTTGCTGTCTATGAATATTGTTTGAAAAATCTTTTCAGAATAGAAACCAAAATAATCACTAAATCTAGTAAAGCAGTCTGGCTTGTTAACCTCAAGCTAATTCAATTGATGTTAGTGATGGGTATTGTGTCATTTTTATGACAAAAAAAAAAAAAAATTAAAAATGTAAAGCATTGTGTTTAACTTTAAGGAAATGCTTCAAGCTATTTTTGTTTATTATCATTTTGACAGTCATGTTTTACCATGACGCTTAACATTCAGATTAGGTTTTTCAGTACTTAAATTACAAGTTTTTTTTGTTCTCCAAATCGTGATTATGTGCTTGATAACAGGTCACATTAAGGTCAAGGGTCAAAAAAAAAACAAAAAATCAACTTAAATGTCACTTCAAATTATTCAAAACTAAAAGTGAAAAACTGAAAAAAACAAAAAACAAAAAAAAACAATCTGATTTCAGTTATACTCTATAATATTATATAGATAATACTAAAATAATACTGATTCAAGATTAATATTTTAGGGTTTCATAAAGCTGCTGCAGGGTTGAGTTGTAACCTCAGTCTGTAAACATGCTTACACTGCTTTTGCATAACTTACAGTTTGAAAATATGCACACATATTGACCCGGCGCATCAGTAATGAGTTCATTTCAACAATATTAAAGCAGTGCTTTTTCAAAATTGTGTTGACAGAAGCAAAAAGATGCTATCAGTGTAAAAATAATTTTCCACAAGTGCAAACAGAGGATGTCTGCGAGTGAGTCAACAGCTGGTCGCAAGGCTAATTGAGTCAATGTGATCTTTGCATGCATACAACGGTTTTGATGGGTATCGCCACCGTGCCATCAAATCTGTAAGGGTTGCACGCAATGGTTATCGGTGACCTGAACAATTTCTCCATTTAGAAAGGTTTAAAAGGATGCTAATTGCATAAATAGCCATTCATTTCCTTTTAATGCTTATCAAAGGGTTAAATCACACAGTTATCCCATATCTGCTGCATGTATTTGAAGGCCTACGACCTTCACACAGACTTTGGTCATGGCTCATTTGAGTTTGCTGTGGTTAAAGACTGGCGCAAACATCAAACGGGCCAATTATTAGTGGGTGAAAGAAAGAACTGCATTAGACCTAATATATTCATTTTCACCGTTATGGTCATGAAATGTATTAAATGCTCCTCAAAAAAATTGTGTAAATGTATATATATTCTTACTATGCATTTTAATCAGATAAATAAATAAAAATTTTAGGATATTTAAATAGACAAGAAGAGGAATATGCATGTCTCATTCAGTAATATGAGAGCTCTGAACCGGAAATTCCTGGGTTTTGCAATCCTTTGCTTTCATTTCCACCAGTTTTACCGGTTTGGTGAGATTGTATGATCTTGTCTCTTGAGCTCAGGCTAAACAAGTGTGCATCAAAACTTAGGCATGCCAAAATAAAAAAACAAACACTACATCCGGAAAAATGCTGACTCACATCCTTTCATCCAAAAAAGCACCTCTCTCAATTTTGCGCATTCAGTGTGAAACTGATCACAACAAAATCAGCAACTGTTACAAATGTGTGTCCTAAATGCCTTGGAAATTCCTGTGGGGCTAAATCCTTCGGTAAATCATCCCATCTGGTGTAACCATTACAAACCAAGAGGAAGATCTCTCTGTGCAAATCCCTCTGCTTAGATACAAGTTTTTATAGAGTAAAACAGCTGTTTGGCACACACACTGAAACACTTGTGACTCAGAGCAGCTGTTCCAATGACATTAATAAGAAATCCTACTTGTTTTTATGCTGACAGTGTCACCTGACTCCACGTTTCCCCTCATCGTCTTGATGACTTGCGTTGAGCTCTTCGCCTTCATCACAGCCCGTCCTGCTAATATACCGCAAGGAAAAAAGGGTCTGCAGATGCTGTATCAAGATATGCGTGTGCTGCTGAAAATAGTTTCTCAAGAAAGGCATGGGGTAAGTACCAGTAAATGGTTTTCTAATTCATTTTAGGAGTAAATGTCCCATGCAGAATAACACATATTTACATTTAGCTTAATAAGCTTATTGTTTGTCTAATAAAATCCTTGACATTTTTCAGAATGAGATGAAAGACTTTGAGCAATCACTCACATCCCTGCCCTCGCTGAACTACAAAACAGCAGACCTGAAAACACTCGAGGTAGAACATCCACATCTCTGCCTGTTTTTCTTTTCCATGTCTGTGTTTCAAGCATCTAGACTTTCTTTTTGACAATATTTTTATGACTAAGATCCAAAATTGAGACCAAGCTGTTCACTGATAACCCCAAAATAAAGTTTATCTTCTCCAAACCAAAAGCCCAGACTGGAACAAAAATGCAAAGAAGATTATAAAAGTGCCACAAGTTTGCTAAGATAGAACGATAGAACAATGAAAAGAAAGACAGATAGATCGATCGATTGATAGATATTAAAAATTAAATGTGAATCGTGTGTAACCTCTGGCTCCTTCTGACCCACAGGTGAGCAGTACATTAGGACAGCTGTACTCTGGTCTTAAATCCTTCAAGTTCCATCTTGACTGGATCCAGCAAAAACAAGAAGAAATGGGGAGTGATTATTCTAAGACAAAGAAACTTGCTCATCGTATCCAAGTCATCAGCCACATGGTGCTCATACAGGTAAGAACCTTTGAACTCAAATACAGGAGAAAATCAAATAATATTTAAATATCTTAAAAGCTGTTAAAATGGATATAATAGATTTGTCAAGATGCTTTATAAAATAAAACAGACCTAAAGTAAGATTTACTTTAAGATGTAAGATTTACTTTTACCCTAGATTACTAGACTATTTTTAAATTATGCTGGCTGAGAGACAACAAAAATGAAATAGGTAAGAATTTGTTTAACAGAAATCTTCTAAACCTTCTTACAGATTGGGACGACGCCTTCTGAGCTGGTCTACCCTTCCCTGTCGCCTTTGAACACAGCTTGGAACATGTACCAGGCCAATGTGGAGATCATTGACAAACTGTACTTCTTTTGCAACTGGTACACTAGAGCACTGGGAGACCTGAAACACAGACAACAGTGATCAACAACATCATATGACACCAGTAGCCCTGAGCTTATCTCATGATGCCTGACTTGCCTTAATGTTTGATAGGATGAAATGAACGTTCCAGCCTTTGTAAGTCATCCTCCATTTTAACAGTGTTCTCCAGTTAACGTTTCCTATGTATGTTGTTGTTTTTATTTTATTAAGTAATTATTGATTAAGTTATGTATTTAATATTTATTGAACAGTTCTTTGTTTACAATGAAGGATTTTTTTATATATAGAGTGAATGAGAAAATAGCACTTTATAAAAATATTAAGTGTATTATTTCAATAAGTGAGTTTGTATGCAAAAATCAGCTGCAGGCAGTTGCTAATAATGACCAATAGGTGTCGTTTAGGAACCTTTTACTGTGGTTAATGTGATACATAATTAAATGCAGTCTAGGGCTGGCACTCTTTTAGCTTATGTATTAATCTATTTTTTTTTAAGTTAGTAATTTCGACAATAAGTCCTGAATCAACATCCTTGTTGAACAACAAACCTGAATAACTCTGAATTTTTGGAAAAACTGAATTTTAAAGTTAGACTTTCGGTACGGTTATCACTTAAACAACACAGTGGTTAAAGCAACTGTATGCATGTTTTTTTATTTTTTATTATTAATTTTTTATTTTTTTACCTTGAAATATCAGTTTCAGAAATATTCTGACAGTACACTTACTTATAATAAGACTAATGGCTTCTGTTTCTTACGCTCTCCACTGTTCTGCGTGTATATTATGGTAAGCGGGTACGAAATTCCGCGAAAAGGGCGGATTGCTTTACGGCAGCAACAATGCACTGCTGTCCGCTGTAATTACGACAGTGATTTAGGGCAATGAATTCCACTCAATTAACTGTGGAGTGCTTCAAGATCGCAAAAATACCAAAACTACATACAGTTGTTTTAATGGTTAGTGTTATGCCTACGTTTGTTTAACAGGAATTTTTAACAGTGAATAATGTTTATCCATGCCCTATTTGGCAAAAGTAGGATAATAAATGGATGATAAAATTGGGCATTCAACACAAAACAAATTACAAAGTTTCATTAGAGCTAATGGATGTTATTGCTGCTGCGCCATGGGTTTTTGTGAGCATATTGCAAATACAGTAGCTTGAAATGCACTCAATGTCTTCAGATTGTATTTATTCCCTGTGATTATGTGTTTAGTCTAAATTAAATGTGCCACCATATTTCAGAAATGCACTGAAAACAAGAAAAAGAGGCCTTACATTACTTGAAAAGAATTTTGACATTGTTCATGATGGATTCATCAGACTACATGTAGACAGGAAAACAGATTTGCAAATATATACAGCGCATGTTTGAAGAAATTTAATGGTATTGATATCAGAATTATTTGGCAAAACCTTTCAGGTGAAGGGAACAAACACCAAAATTCACTCTGGTTTACCTTTACAAGCCCAGTGAGATGGATGTAGATGCTTTAGTAGTGTCCTTGATGTTGTGTTTATTTTTCATACTTTTTATGCATATGTATATATTTCTTTTTTTTTTATTTATACTTTTTTATTATTTATTTGTTTTTTGTCATTTTTCTTTCAATAAAATGATTTTATATCAAACATTCACAGCTTTTTTTTCACTTGTTGAACTGCGTCAGCAACAACTGAACCTTTAATAAAACAATAATCCAACCGTCATCACATCATTTTTGATGTTCTGTATATAATCGGTTATATTTGGATTTTAATATTCGTTCCTAAAATAAACTTGTGCGTCTTATTTGTAAATTTGTAAACCATTTTCCTGCCCCGTCTGACTGAGCATTTTCACAGATAGTTGAGCTAAACTAGATCCAGACAGCCAAAATTCGCCAGTAATAGTGTAATCAGCCATGAACGTCAAAACCTTTGTCATGATGACTAATACCAAACTCTGCAGAATACGGAATAGGATATGGATAAAGGATATGTCATATGACTGTTTGTGAGAGAGTTTAAAAAGCTGAAAAGTCAGGACTTGGCACGTCCTGCAGCAAGAGAGATCTGCGATATAAGCGTTTTGTGTACTGCTCTCTCACAGCTGTTGGATTTGTTATGCTCACTCAGAGAGAAATCGATCATGCTGGCCAACATCATAATACATTTGTCAGATCCATGATGCATGAATATAAAGGGCTGATTTCCATGATATGCTGATCGATCAAATCAACTGCAATTAAATCTGATATTATGTTTGCTGTAAAGGAGGAGGTTTTGGTTAATTACACTAAATTTATATATTACATTAACAGCCCAAATGAGAGACAAAAATGTTTTTGTTAAAGATAGAAGGTACAAAATGTGAGAGAGAAGAACCGAAAAGGCAGGGGGGGTTAATAGCCAGTATAATGACAAATTGCCTGTTATACAAACCCTACAGAACATACTGTCAGCAATGAACACCCTAACATTCAAAAGGAGGGGTAATGGCAATGAGACCATGTGAGTGGGCATACTGGAGTATTTGGAGAAACAGAGAGAGAGAGAGAGAGAGAGAGAGAGGGGGAGAGTACAGAGAGACTATTGAACTGTATAAAGCAGAGGACAGATTCAGTAGTAATCGGGATATGTACTCAGAAGCAAAAGAATCTGTAACCTGTAAGCTGATTTATGACTGGCTGACCTGCTGTTGCCCGTTTGACCTGCAGCTTTTAGTGCCCAGTTTATGGACAGACTGACCAACAGAGAACTGCACCTCCAAATTCACTTTCAGCCTTCAACAACAGCAAACATGACAGTAAGTCTTTTCATGTCTTTCAAAAGGTCTTCTATATGGATTATACACAAATTGTAAAATATTTTATATAGCATGCAATGTAATTTAAAATAAGACACACTCCTAAAAATAAAGGTGCTTAAAAGGTTCTTCACAGCGATGCCATAGAAGAACCATTTTTGGTTCCACAGAGAACCATTTAGTCAAAGGGTTTTTTTTGTTGTTGTTTTTTTTTACCTTTTTATAATCTGAAGAACCTTCTTTTGGCACAAAGAACCTTTTGTGAAACAGAAAGGTTCTTCAGAAGTTAAAGGTTCTTTATGGAACCATTTAAACAAAAAAGGTTCTTCTACAGCATCGTGAAGCACCTTTGATTTTAAGAGTTATGCCATAGGCCATATTATGTATAATCCCATTCAGGAGTTTAGTAAGATTATTCAGTGTTTCAGAAAGAAGTCTCTTCTGCTCACCAAGGCATATATACACTCTAAAAAATGCTGGGTTGTTTTAACCCAATTTTGGGTCAAATATGGACTAACCCAACTTTTGGGTTAAAAATTTAATGTAAAAATTTAACCCAACAGCTGGGTTAGTCCATATTTGACCCAAAGTTGGGTTAAAACAACCCAGCATTTTTTAGAGTGTATGATCAACAATACAGTAAAAATGTTATATTATGAAATATTATAATGCTTTGTATATTAATATATTTTATAATGTTATTTTTTGTGATGTTCATCCATAAGAGTTAAAAAGGTACACTCTAAAAAATGCTGGGTTAAAAACAACCCAGCGCTGGGTAAAATATGGACCAACCCAGCAATTGGGTTGTTTAGACCCAACGGTTGGGTTACTGCCCAGAAGGTTGGGTTAAACATTTAACCCAACTGTTGGTTGAAAACAACCCAGTGTTCTGTCCAATATTTACCCAGCACTGGGTTGTTTTTAAACCAGCATTTTTTAGAGTTATAATTGTGAGAAATTTAAAAAAAGAAAAAAAGTTATTGCGAAATATAAAATCACAATTATATGAGAAAAGGTCACAATTAAGAGAAACAGTTGCAGTTACAAGATATAAAACATATTTGGTATGTGTGTATATATAGTCATTTATTTATAGAAGAGCTTAAAGTAAGCTTTTATGAAGTTTTTCAACACAAAGTTTATAAAGTGCAAAACACAAGGTCAGACTACATTTGTAACTAAGTATTTATTACCTTTTACATATAGCACATACCTGAAAGGGTTTTTAGAACATGTTATGTAATTCAGCGATTTACAAGATTCACAACTGATCCCAAAGAACTTAGATGTGCTGCCCAAATCACTGTTCTTGAAAAGGGGTTAACCACACACAACTTCTGGTGAGCTGTCTGTCCTCACACAACTGATGCCCAACAGGTGCACCTTATCACTCTTGTGCAACACTGTCCCCCATCATCCTGAACTGCTGCTTTAATAAAGAGTTTAACCTTTCTGCTTTTGAGACACCAAAGCATACACAGACTAAAAAAAATACTGAAAACTACATCCAGTTCAAACACAAATTATGTATGACATTCGATCATGCTACATGAATAAATGTTGATCAGTTACCAATACTATTACTGAACAGAACACTTAATCCTATGAAGCTCAGCTGAATAGCTTGGGGACAGTTAAGATGTGATGACAGAACAGAGCTGAGGCCCAAATCACCCTTTTGCTGTAGCAACCTTATAATAGTATGAAGTGACAGACCCCAGCAGTATATCTTTGATCCAGCCAGATCCTGTTTACTTTCAACATGGTATTTTATGGTTTTTGACAGCCAGTGAAACCTTGTTTGACATACCCCAAAAAGGTAAAAAAAAAACAAAAAAAAAAACAACAAAAAGCATGGGATCTATGCCAGATAAGACTTTTTTGCATCTAATAACCTCTAATTTAATGTCGTTGAAACAAAGTGGAAAATGAGGCATGCAAATTCTCCCTCAAATTACATTAGCTGTTGAATGTTTGGCACGTCCATCTACAAACCTGACATTCTAGTTTTGCTTCTTACAGACTGCCACAAGACTTCTGGATGAGCTCTGTCACTTAACGGCTCAGTCTCTAGAATCACTGGAGCCTTTTGATCACTTCCAAGTTATTAAACTTCTTGGAGAGGGTTCATATGGAAAAGTCAAATTAGCAGTGCACAAGAAGAGAGGTAAGTTGTGTTGCTTTGTCTTTCTCTCATCTGATCTTATCCATGCTGTATCGCATTTCTAGGAATTGTGCTAGATTACTGCGTACTGCTTCCTTCTTCCTTTCCCTTTGACAATATCTCCATTATTCCTTCAAATTTTGCATGGAATCTAGGAACCCCAATGGCCCTTAAATTCTTTCTGCGAGACGACACATCTCTACTTTCATTTCTGAGGGAATATAACCTGTCTTTGGCCTTCTGCACCCACCCCTCACTTACATCAGCTTTAGGCATAGCATTCTCCACTCCTACTCACTATGTGTTCGCCCAGCAACCTTGCCTTTATGGTGACCTCTATGATGTCATCGTTCCTGAGGTTGGTAAAAGTTTGATATTAGTTTCATGCCTCTTAATGATGACTGCTCCTGGAGAACCAATGTCCTGCAGAGTTTAGCTTCAGTCTGTCCCAATACAGTACACTTACATGGATGTTTCAAGTAATACTGAAGACCTTAATTAGCTGGATCAGGTGTGTTTAATTGGGGTCAAATCTAAACTCTGCAGGATAGTGGCCCTCCAGGAGCAGGATTACACACCCCGGGTTTGAATCAGTGGTTCCTGAGCCTGTACCCCCAATATTGCAAATTTTGAATGTCGTCTCAAACAAATACAGGTGCATCTCAATAAATTAGAATGTCGCGGAAAAGTTCATTTATTTCAGTAATTCAAATCAAATTGTGAAACTCGTGTATTAAATAAATTCAATGCACAAGTAGTTTAAGTCTTTGGTTCTTTTAAATGCGATGATTTTGGCTCACATTTAACAAAAACCCACCAATTCACTATCTCAACAAATTAGAATACTTCATAAGACATTCTTAGTGAATTGTTGGCCTTCTGGAAAGTATGTTCATTTACTGTATATGTACTCAATATTTGGTAGGGGCTCCTTTTGCTTTAATTACTGCCTCAATTCGGCATGGCATGGAGGTGATCAGTTTGTGGCACTGCTGAGGTGGTATGGAAGCCCAGGTTTTTTTTGACAGTGGCCTTCACCTCATCTGCATTTTTTGGTCTCTTGTTTCTCATTTTCCTCTTGACAACACCCCATAGATTCTCTATGGGGTTCAGGTCTAGTGAGTTTGCTGGCCAGTCAAGCACACCAACACCATGGTCATTTAACCAACTTTTGGTGCTTTTGGCAGTGTGGGCAGGTGCCAAATCCTGCTGGAAAATGAAGTCAGCATATTTAAAAAGCTGGTCAGCAGAAGGAAGCATGAAGTGCTCCAAAATTTCTTGGTAAATGGGTGCAGTGACTTTGGTTTTTGAAAAACACAATGGACCAACACCAGCAGATGACATTGCACCCCAAATCATCACAGACTGTGGAAACTTAACACTGGACTTCAAGCAACTTGGGCTATGAGCTTCTCCACCCTTCCTCCAGACTCTAGGACCTTGGTTTCCAAATGAAATACAAAACTTGCTCTCATCTGAAAAGAGGACTTTGGACCACTGGGCAACAGTCCAGTTCTTCTTCTCCTTAGCCCAGGTAAGACGCCTCTGACATCGTCTGTGGTTCAGGAGTGGCTTAACAAGAGGAATACGACAACTGTAGCCAAATTCCTTGACACGTCTGTGTGTGGTGGCTCTTGATGCCTTGACCCCAGCCTCAGTCCATTCCTTGTGAAGTTCACCCAAATTCTTGAATGGATTTTGCTTGACAATTCTCATAAGGCTGCGGTTCTCTCGGTTGGTTGTGCATCTTTTTCTTCCACACTTTTTCCTTCCACTCAACTTTCTGTTAACATGCTTGGATACAGCACTCTGTGAACAGCCAGCTTCTTTGGCAATGAATGTTTGTGGCTTACCCTCCTTGTGAATGGTGTCAATGATTGTCTTCTGGACAACTGTGTAGCATTTGGACCTATCAGACACACATTTGTTCATCAGATTTAACAAATCAAATTAGTTATTAGATTAACAAATAATCACAGACCCCTCACCCAACACACATTCTGGGTGCCGGTATGTCTGTGATGACTCCAGGCCCCCGGTTCCATAGCAACCAACCTGATAACACTAGTTTTATTCCTCTAAGGAATGCGGGCCGAATAACACTCACCTCATTTTCCCTTAGGAAAGAGACATTAAGGCAAATAAGAATGGACTCTTCTCTAATTAATTCATTGAAAAACCCTTTCTTCGAATGAACACACATCCTCAGGTCATTGTGTATATTGTTACTGTTCATGTATATTGTCTTTTGTACTGTATCCTGTTTTATGCATGCTTATGATAGATAGTTAATATTACCTCACTTATATCATGTTTGATCTCTATCAATTCGTCTTCGGATGATCTAATTGAGAGTGTATATTATATGTTGCTACCTATGCAACATATAAGTGTTCTAAGAATCTTTAATAGTTTGTATATCAACTATTAATCCAACCCCATGCAAATTACCATGCTCAGAGACAAAGAATCGTAAAACCTTCCCTCCAAAGAGACTGGAGCCCATTGGCTCTTTGACTCCCCAGAGGTGTGACCTCTATAGCAGATAAAGCTCTCAAACACAGGTCCGGCTCTCTCTTCTAAAAAAAAAACCTCTCTTCCGCAAAAACTTCTTCTGCAAAAAAAGCTCTTCTGCTATTTTCTGACGGAGAGCCCGAACCGGTACGGGCGCGCCCGGCGGGCCCCCAACATAGAGCCGTGGGTGATCTCCCCAGCCTGGGAGATGACTATTGACCACAAAGACCCAGTCTGTGGTTCTGTTAGACCCTAAGAGGATAAGGAAGATGTGAGCTAGAACTCTTCTGGACCCTTAAGTTATTGTGCCAGGCTTCGCGGCCTTGTCTTTCCATACAAACAAAGATTCTTGGATCTTAGCTGATGTCTCTTAACTCTTCTTCACTTTTCACCTGGGAAGAAACTCCCAATCACCATTGAGTCAAAACATCTTTGGAATTCATCACTCTTCAAACCAGGAAGAACGTGATTGCAAGTCCAAAACCTTGAAACCATCAAGACTTTCATCCGAGACTGCATTCTGGACATTCGTCAAGATCAAGGCAGTGGAAGTATAGTACATTTAACTAAACGAAACAGAGGTTTAGTATAAGTTATAGACCCCGTTATAAACGGCGCTGATGGTTTTACTCAGGTGGTTAACTGACTCTTTCCATAACTGCATTCTCTGTTTTCTCTAATGGCTTCATTCATCCACTTTAGCTCCACTTTGTATGTATGCGTGAGTGTATGTTATTCGTTTGTTTGTTTAGATTAGTTATGTGTGTTAGCGTTTAGTTAATAAAACTCTTGTGCAAAAATTACGAGTTGCTGATTCTGCCTTGCAAATAATTGTCCCTTTACGATTTTGACCCTTGCTACATGCTCTAATGCATTAAAAGGAAGGTATTTTCTGTGGCAATGGAAATATCCTTTCTTAGAGTTGATATGAATTTACACTGAATGTTCGCTGGACGAACAGATCAGCTGATGGCAATTTAAGTCTGCTACAGTTATTAATGTCAGCCGATATAAATAATTGTAATCATAATTAATTGTAATTATTTATATACAATTCCCTTTTAAGCTAATTTGCTATAACTGTCAGATCAGCAGTCTTCCCCATGATTGTGCAGCCTAGTGAACCAAACTGAGAGACCATTTTGAAGGCTCAGGAAACCTTTGCAGGTGGTTTGAGTTGATTAGCTGATTGGCATGTCACCATATTCTAATTTGTTGAGATTGATTTGTTGAGTGAATTGGTGGGTTTTTGTTAAATGTGAGCCAAAATCATCACAATTAAAAGAACCAAAGACTTAAACTACTTCAGTGTGCACTGAATTTATTTAATACACGTGTTTTACAATTTGAGTTGAATTACTGAAATAAATTAACTTTTCCACAACAATCTAATTTATTTAGATGCACCTGTACACCCGATTCAACTCATTAGATCATTAGTAGAGACCTAAAACTGTTGTTAGATCAGGGGTAGGCAAGTTCGGTCCAAGAGAGCTGCTGTATAGGCTCACCTGGCTATAAGCCAGGGGTTCTCATCTCTGGCCCTCAAGGTCCACTTTCCTGCAGTTTAGCTCCAACCTTGATCAAACTTACCTGCATGTAACTTTCTAGTGATCCTGAAGACCTTGATTAGCTTGTTCAGGTGTGTTTGATTAAGGTTGGAGCTAAACTCCGCAGGAAATGTGGACCTCAAGGGCCACAGTTGAAAACCGCAGCTAATGGCTGCATCCGAAAACTTAGGCAGCTGACTTGTTGCCTCACTGCCCTATCAGGCAATGACTTGGAGGCAGCGTTTGCGCACGAAGGCACCTCACGAAACCGATTTCAGACAGACTTCTGAGGCAGCGTAGCGGTTTAATGGTCTACAGCAAAATATAGAGAGCTTTGGTGATAACTAAGTGAATATTTAATTACTGCAATAGTAATTTCTCGCTAGAAATGACAAGTGGAAAACGTTTAACAAAAACGTACATTTACACACAAACTGACCACCGACTGCAACTCTCAGAAGCCATCTTTATTTTTTTTTTTATCTTAACTGTCACAGAATGGAACGCACAGGATTGTGGGATATCAAAGGCAGCGAAGGATACATCTATGCTGCCTTCAAAAATCGGCCAGATGAAGGCATCTCAGGAGACAGGAACTGAAGCTAACATTGAATTCGGACATGCCTTAATGTCTTCCTACCTTGGAATGTGTCCTCCGAAGGCAGCATTTTTCAGTTTTCTCTAGGACCAAACTTGCCTAACCGTGTTAGATTATGGAAACATCCAAAATGCGTACTGTTGGGCACCAGGGTTGGGATAAGGTGACCAGATGTGCCACTTTCCGAGGATGCGTTCAGCACAGGATTTGTAAATTGCCTAAAATAATCAGCTGTTGGTTGTTTGCGCTGCGCCGATTGATCGTTGTATGACATCAAAGTACCACGAGAGCTATAGAGCAGAGCAGAAGGCTCCATGCTTTTGAATCACTCTCGCGGTACTTTGATGTCATACAACAATCAATCAGAGGAGTGCAAACAACCAACATCTGGTAATTTAGGCAACTTAGGTAAATAATAGGTACAATAGTTATTTAGGCAACTTAGGTAAATAATAGGTACAATAGGTGTTTGCAATGACAGGTTGATTCAAGCTCAGTAAATTGATTAGTGCTTAAATCAGTGTTGTCCAGTCCTGATCCTGGAGGGCCACAATCCTGCAGAGTTAAGTCCTAATAAAACACTCCTCAACCAGCTAAACAAAGTCTTTAGAATTACTAGAAACTTTCAGACAAGTGTGTTGGGCCAGGTTGGAACTTAACTCCAGGCACTTTAGGAGCAGGACTGGACACCCCTGGCCTAAACTGATTTCTTCATCGCAGGTTGGTCTGGTAGAGAACCGTGCCCAGGGAGTGGCTTCCCAGATCAGCGGTGCCCTCTCTCACCTCCATTCCCTTGGCTTTGTCCATCGCGATGTCAAGCCGGAAAACATCTTCCTATGTGACCGTGATTGTCGTTGGGTGAAACTTGGTGATTTTGGCATGGTGAAGGCTAAATGCACCAGGGTACCATGTGTGTGGTACAGCTCCCCTTACTGCACACCTGAGACTGAGATGGCAAGGAAGAATGAAGAGAACCATTCGGGCCACTTGGGGGTGGACAAAAATGGGAACAAGCAAAACGGGGACTCTGGAAAGACCTACAGGATGTTGGTGTCTGTGGATCCCAGTACAGACAGCTGGGCATTAGGCATTCTAATCTACGCCATGCTCATGGGGAGCCTTCCATGGTCTGAGACCGTTTCAGACAACACTGCATATAAAACCTATCTACAATGGACCAATTGGGAAGGTTCAGCATCACAAGAGGGAGGGTCAGATCAGCCTGAAATCTTCCACCAGATGGCTCCACAGTTTGCAGCATTCACTCCTCTTGTGGCTTGTCTTCTTAGGTCCCTGCTCCACCCACAGTTCAGGCTTCGTGGCAGGCCGGATGAGGTGGAAAGATATCTGGGAGGAGCCTGGCTATTGGACAAGGATGTCAGTGGGTGATGCATCACAGGAAGGGCAGGACCAAGATCAGTGGTTTGTTGTCATCTGGTCATTCACTCCATGGTGGGAACAGTGGTTATCACTTTTTAGAAGTAGTTCTGATAGTAGTTTTAATCATAAGCCTGCTGTGTATCCTATACACATTATTAGTTGAGTTTGTTTTCCCAACTGACCACTATAGATCTTAGCTGTAAACACTAAGGGCCAGATTTACCAAACAGGGCAAATTAACGTGAGAGCGCAATCCTATAAAAGCGCAGATTGGAGCGGAAGGTTCTGCGGTTGATCTACTGACAATTTATGGGCATTAAATTATGCCACAAATACCAGTACTTGACTAGCACCAACCTTAGTAAATTGTGTTGGGGTATTCATTTAAATACTCTCATCTCATAAATTTTTTGCCTAAATGTGAGAATCCTACAAATGCATAAGGTCAGTTGCAAAAAATAACTGTCCAGGGGTTATTTTATTTCTAGACTTCTATAAAGCTTTTGATATGTTAGAGCATTCCTTTATTTTCAAGTGTTTACAAATGTATGGGTTTGGTGAGAACTTTTGTAAGGTTATTCAGTTATTTTACACAAATACTAATAGCTCAGTTGCCCTACCAACAGGTACTTCACCTAGATTTGATATCAAGAGGGGAGTTAAACAAGGCTGCCCCATCTCACCTTCACTATTTATTTTGGCTACAGAGACGTTAGCCCTCCTTATTAAAAAATCAAAAATTGAAGGATTAAATGTATTCGGACAGGAAATTGTGATTAGTCAATTGGCTGACGATACCACATTATTTTTAAAAAGTCTTGATCAGATTCCTAAAGTAATTGAGATAGTAAATTATTTTTCAAAATTTTCAGGTTTAAAACTTAATATTGGCAAATGTGAAATTATTGCCATACATGAATGCCCCCTTAAAACTGCATATAATATCCCAATCAAGTCAAGTGTTAAATATCTAGGCATACACATTTCTAAAGATGAGATCATGATGGAAAAACAAAATGTTAGTGACAGATGGAATGAATGCAGAAGTAGACTTGATGCATGGATGCAACGGGATCTGTCAATTTTTGGTAGAATCTATTTAACTAAAATGGAGAGTTTGGCTAGGTGTATATATCCTGCATCTTGTCTTTCTGTTTCTAATAAAGCTATTAATACCATCAACCAAATTAACTTCAACTTTATATGGAGAAAACGTGTGCATTATATTAAGAGAGCACAACTTATACAAGACTATGAAAATGGTGGATTACAAGCCTTTGATTTCTCTTGTATAAATGGTATGTTGAAGGTTAAATGGCTTAAAAATTTCATAGCAAATGAAAATTGTTTTTGGTTTTGTATTCCCAGAGGTTTATTTAGAAAGTTGGGTGGAATTGATTTCCTATTAAGATGTGACTTTACTGTTTCCTGACTACCAATCAAATTATCTTCCTTTCACCAACAGGTCTTGCTATATTGGAAATTATTATACAATCACAATTTCACTCCACACAGAACCCCAATATGGAACAATAGGTTTATTCTATTTAGATATAAGTCTCTATGTATTCTTGATTGGCTTGAAAAGGGTGTTTGGTCAGTTTTTCACTTAATGAACGAGGATGGGAGTTTGTTATCCTTCAGTGACTTCTGTTCCAAATACAGTTTGCACTGTGAACGTAAACAATTTGAGCGCGTTTTAAATGCCATTCCAAAAAGTTTTATAAATCTAGTACAAAACACTTTTGTTAACATACCAGATGGTTCATGTGAACTCCCGTCACTTCTCTTTAATGGTAATGACCTCAAAGCAATGCTTCCCAACAAACTTATTCGCTCCTGTTTCAATTCTGTACTATATCCGACATCCTTGTACCAAAACAGTATTTTACAAGCTCATGATAAGCCAACTATTAAAAAAAATTGCGAACACAGTATATTAGCTTTCCAATTGCTCCTAAAGCAAAGGAAACTCATTTTAAAATATTTACCGGGATATATCCCTCATCTGAGTTTTTAAGACACCGGTTTAACTTTGATGAAAATGCCTGTACTTTCTGTCAAGTCGACATAGAGACAACTGATCATCTTTTCTTTTTTTGTATGTATTCTAGAATTTTCTGGGAAAATATGTCTTATTGGTTGGAGACAAAAATTCAGTCACTGCCCAATTTTGTTAGAAAACACATTATGTTTGGAATGTTATTAGATGATAAAAAGAATGATTTTTTTCATTAATACAATGTTGATTCTGGGCAAATTTTTTCTTCATAAATGCAAATGTATGAAGACGAAACCTTATTTTTCTGTTTTTAAAAGAGATTTTATTTATAATTACTTTCCATCATTGGAATATATAAAAAGTAACAAGGCCCAGAAACTTGTTGGAATAATAAGAGAACTTAATTTATTTGAAGAGGAATGAAGAGACCCCTACTTACAAAATTTAATTATTTATTTAGGTTTTTTTTTTGTAATTATTTTTTTTATTTATTTTCTTATTTTCTCTCTCAGAATATATGTAAGTTTATTGGTACTTTGCATTTATGTTGTATATGTGCCTTGCTTAACATTTATTTCTGTACATTTACCAGTGCCATTGTATATGTATAATCTGTTCAATATGTTCAATTAAAAAAAATAAAAATAAATAAATAAAAAATAAATAAATTAAAAAAAAAACCACAGGAAAATCAAAAAATAAAAAAAAAAAAAATAAAAAAAAATAACTGTCCACTGCATGCCTTTAGTAAATCCTGAACATAGTATTTTAACGGCAAAAGTGTGTGCGCGCTGGTGCAAGCTGTTAGTAAATTTGGCCCTAAAGGTTTCAGAATACCTCAGAAGAGTTGTTAAGGGTTATATAATTAAAAAGGGGTACAAAAAGTGTTTCTGAAAATTTCATCCACAGTCCAGCAACATTACTACACTCCAAAACAATGTGTGTCCTACAAAGATCAGTGTAACACTATATCATGAAATCCATACCAAGAATATTACAGTGACAGCTAAAGATCTTGTTAAGGATGGTTGTTTGCTAATTGCTGCAATCTCAAGTAAGTGACAGGTTGTTGGATGGGATAGATTACTGCCTTAGTGCTGGTGCACAAATCAGAGAAAAGATGTTGTTTTGAGAGAAAGTTGTTGTTTTTGATTAAAGATTACAAGGGCACATTTATAATAAATGTTATAATATTTTATGTGGACCTCCCACGTGCATAATAAAGCAGGATTTCCCATCTGGGGGATCTTGATCCCCTAGGTGCCCATGGTGGAAATGCAGGAAACTTGTGATTGACATTAACATTTCTATAATTTCTAACTGATCAAAATAAAGGACTCAAAATTTCACAGTTTGCTCTGATCTAATATACAAAAATGAATCTTTAAACATCTATTTTCACTGACATTTTGAACTGTAACTGTTTATATGCATGTTTTTATATTTGCTTAACGTCAAAGTTTGGAATGTTCACTCCTGTCTTAAATTCATATTTAAGCTTTTAACAACCTACAGTATGCTCATGAAATGTCATCTTCACGTGGAGCACTTGTGAGCGTAAGAGTAAGAAGGAGCACATCTCTCCAGTTTCAGCAGAAGACATGCAGACACATACAAACACTCAGACACTATGTGTCCTAGATTTAAAAATAACCCCCAGATCATTAATAAAACCCTTTCAGCCATCATCACCTCCGTCAGATGCACACTTGAAATCACATACACATGCATGGGCAAACACACACAGTCTTCACCGATCTTTAAGTGTCTCACACTTCTGCATTCAAATCTGGCCCTCCATTCATCAACACTGTACACACATACACACACACAAAGTGTGAAGTTACATATAACGGCTTATGTTCAGACTCCTTCAAATGATCCATGAAAACATAACATTGTAAATTATGGAGTAAATAAGACAACCGTATTTGCTAAATACATAGAATTAAAATAATTGTGCATAAATTTGCATAAAGTCTGGAATATCAAATAAGAAAAAATAATATACCGTAAACAAATGAAGACCACCTGACTTTCCAAAAAATAAAAAAATAAAACTGAAAATGGCAAATATTTGCTCAAGAAGCTGAATTAATAGTCTAGGCTGCTAAATTAAGACATCAAAAAAGTGTCAGATTTTGCCCTTTCAATCTGAAGTTATTTAGGCACCTTGTTAAGAGATTAACAGCTGAAATAGCTCATTATATGAAGGGAGAAGATCCACGAAGATCATTTGACAGCCCTACTAAGTATTCCAGCCGCTGTCTATATGACCTTTCATTTGATATACTACATTAAAACACATTTGTGCAATTATGCAAGTATTAAAGTATGCTGTCATCTTGCATATGTTAATTTGTAAGTAAATGTGCATGAGAGAAATATCTGTCTATAAGTTTGATGAATTTATAGCACTGGAATGCCAGAAAAAAACTACTTTTTGTTTGTAAAGTTTCTTCCTTGGAAATGTTCAGAAAATAAACCTCCTGAAGCTGCTGCAAGCCTCATATTGTGGAAGATCCTATGAAATTCCATTGGCTGAGACAGCTTTAACTTTAGAGGAAATATTTAAGACTGATTAGCCCATGTATTTTAATTGCATACAAAATTTCCATTCATTGGATTACAGAGTTTTAACAAACTACTAAATTTAATGTGATGCATTTTTTTCATACATAAATGAACCAATAATTAGATTGGTGTAATAGTACTAATAAACAGAATATGTATTAAACACACAATAGCCAGGTTTATACATTTAACAATTTTAATTCAATATTCAATAAATTCAATATTTTATCTCATACATTATTTAAATCTAGCACTGTTTTTACAGCTAGCCATATTTAAACCATGTTCATACTTGATTAAATTTAATAGATTTATGGTGATTCTATGGAATTTAAATAGATATACTTTGAAAATTATTATGTAAATAAAATCAAATAGGCATAAATAATAAACTGTCATGATTAATTTTTCAGTGCCTTAATAGAAATTATCTGAAAATCAGTTTGCCATATATTTAGATTTGAAAATATTAATGATAGTTTTTTTTTAAATTACACACCACATTCTCAGCATCAATATATGCTTACTTTGCTATACAGTATGCAAAAAGCAGTATGTGAAATGAGGACAGCAATGAATTCACAATAGCATACTTATTTCACTATTTCTGACATATAAAGACACTGTATAGAAAAATAGTATGCTATTTTAGCCAAGATCTTTTGATTCCTGCTAAAACAAGAGATCATGATAGCTCAATACAAGTTTGATCAGGCACTGAGGAAGGGTGATCGGCACTGGCTACCAGCAAAATCATTTACAAGCAGGGAGTGTCCAATTTGCTAATAAAAGCACCTTTTAAGCAGAACAAATGTGTGTGTGAGAGAAAGATCAAGCCCACAATCTATCATTGCGACATGTTGACAGGGTGGTGCCAAATAACACACGTGTTCACACGTCACTCACACATTCAGACTTCTGAATGAGGACCGATTCAAACTAGCATCAACAAGTGAACAGCTGATCCCCAAACATGCCAAACATTTATTAGCCAAGAACATTTCCTCGCAACTTTTCAACACAAATCTTCACACTGTATCCTAACCTGCCACTACCACGATGAGAGACAGGACATTTTGTTCATCGTTTGGTTTCTATTTCTGCACCACTGCACTGAAGCCCTGGCCATTTTAAAATCCCATTGATCCAAAATCTCAATTCACATACAGTAATTAAACATTAAAAATTCTATCATTGTTGCTCATTCTCATGTTGTTCCAAAGTGATAAGAAATTTTGAATAACGTATAAGCCACTCTTTTCCATATAATAAATATGGAATAAATATAATGTGTAATCATGCAACGTATTCCAAGTGTTCTAAAGCCATATGATGGCTTTGTATGAAAACCAGACCAAATTGTTAGTCATTATTCACATCTCAGTTTTGTTAAATACATTAAATGTTATTTCCCTGAATTAAAATTAACTGCACAAAAATATCCTCCAACTAAATAATCATTGTTCATTACAGACTGGTGTATTATAATGTTTCTATTACTTTTAGTTAATTTCTTTCTTTTTATTAATTACACCAATGTATGATAATCCATACTCACTTATTTCATAAAGAAATTGAGTACAACCATCTTAATCTGGTGAAAGTGTATATAGCACACTCTTAAAAATAAAGGTGCTTAAAAGGTTCTTCACAGCGATGCCATAGAAGAACCATTCAGTCAAAGGTTCTTTAAAGAACCATCTCTTTCTCACCTTTTTATAATCTGAAGAATCTTTTTCGCCACAAAGAGCCTTTTATGAAACAGAAAGGTTCTTCAGATGTTAAAGGTTCTTTATGGAACCATTTAGACAAAAAGGTTGTTCTATGGCATCGTGAAGCACGTTTATTTTTAAGAGTGCAGTTGAGAAAAATTAGATACCTAATAACTAATAAGTGCTCCAGTCTTGGTGCACTCATAAATTGTATGACAATCAACAACTGAAGCAGGATCCAATTGCACGGTTAAAAATCTCAAAACCCATTAATAGATGTCCTAGTTCAAAGCTCATAAGCAATCAAATTAATTATGTAAACCATATCCCACTGAAGAGAGTCAAGGGTACAGGCAAACATTTGTTAAAATGAAAAACTAAGCCAAACAGAATGATGTTATGACCAAACTAGCTAGATCACACAGATTAAGGGAACTACAAAGGGTATTAACAACTCATTACTCACAACAGACAAGGAGCAGGTGTGCATGTTTTATGAAAATACTCAGCACTAGTGTGACAGAGACGTTTGGTGGCCAAACTGAGAAGTACAGGATGTGATCGTAGTTCTTGCGCAACCAATCAAAGCAGCTTAGAAAAGTCAGCAAGATGTTATCTAGCTAGATATAGGCTAATGAACGGAAACAGATGTGAGACCCAGCTGAATGGCCTAAGGTCATCTGCTGAAAATCCATCTTAAGCTAGTGACAGTGTTGAGCTGGTTTCTAGCTGGTCCAATCTGGCCATTAGAGGACCGGCCACCATGTTCCAAAAACAACCTTAAACTTGGAACTTACATGTTGCTGGTCCAAGATGGTCTAGCACATGACTAATGAGCATCTCAGACTAGCTACCATGGTCCACAGCATTTACCATCTTAAACTGGATTTTGCAGCACAAACTGACAAATATCAGCTGACATGAGACAGATTAACGAGTATTTGTGGTGATTATATTTACTTTCCAAATCTAGTAGTTTTCACAAATTCAGTGGCATTCACTAAGTAAATAAAAAGCCAATCTCAGATATGATTTTTTTTTTTTTTTATATTATATGAAGATTTTAACACATTACTGTTAACACAAAATTTAAGAGAGCTAAGAAAGCTAAGAGAGTTCACTCACCTCTACTACGTGTTTCAATGCTAAAACCATTTCGTAAACCATTTCGTAAACATGAAATATTTACTTGTGCCATATAATGCATATAATGTTATTTAATATTGAATAAATTTGAGATACTAAATCACTCCACAAACTCTCGCATGTGAATTAGTCAAATGTTAGAGGAGTCAGCTAGAAGAATAGTATATGTCAAGGTAACCATGTTGTCTGCCTACAATAAAATTAGTTTTCAGTTACTGTTACTACATTAAGACCATATTTATTTCATGACAGGGTGGTACTGTAGTAAGTATGGTATTTTGGCGGAACACTATCAATATACTAATAAATTTTTACATTTTGTAAGCGTAACAAAGCAGAAAAATAACCTGTTGTACTTTGGGGTCAAGGGGCTTGATATCCAGTAATAGACAAAAAGAGAAATCATACATTTGATATAGCAAATCCTAATGCAAACTTTGGTTCTCTATAACAGCAATGTGATTACGTTTGTTTCCATAAGCTAAGTTACGTATAAAGCACTGTATGACTTAAATATTTTTTTATAGACTGCAAGGGCAAATGCTAAACTTTTTGAGAATCATATTCCACAGATTTTATATTATTTAAAATAATCACATTTGAAGCAATGTGCTGTAGTTCTTTTGTATATTTTATTTTTGTTTAACACGTAAATGACTCTCTTAGTCAAGTAAATGACAATATGGATATGTAATGAATATCTAGACATAATCCCTTTAGTTGAGGGACATAATTTTTCTACATTGTGGTCTTCAGTCAGTATTTTTGAATATTTATACTGTACAGGTTTTATATATTCTTATGATATACAAGATGTTAAGCTCTTAACATATCCAGGCCTCACTTAAATTTGACACTTTCAAACAAAATCTCTGCCTTTTTTTTAAACACTCAAACACATATATTCACTCCTCCAAAACCTAAGACGAACATATACAGGTCATGACAACAAAATGGACACATCCAACACCTTGTGGACAAATGTAAAGATACTGAAACAATCGTCAAAACATTACCATAAAGTTTTATATATAACACCCATGGGATGTTCCTCTCTTTTATACAATCTTACTCATAATTTCATTTGGTTGATTCTAAGAGAATTCCTAATAGCCTATTTCTCGCCTCTGTGCTCTGCTAAGATTAGCAGCATGACATACAGCTTGCCTCTAATTTTCCATACAATTATGCAGTATCTTTTAATTGCAGTAGTTTTGATGGAGGAATGGGAACATTAATGGAATGAAGGAGGATAAAACTTTTTCAGAACTGGACCCAGTTCCCAGAGGAGGGTTCTTGGCGTGGTGCTGGAGGTGGAACGGAGCTGAAAGAAAGAAAGAAAGAAAGAAAGAAAGAAAGAAAGAAAGAAAGAGACAAAAAAGAAAGAAAGAAAGAAAGAAAGAAAAAGAAAAAAGAAAGAAAGACAAAAAAGAAAGAAAGAAAGACAAAAAAGAAAGAAAGAGACAAGAAAGAAAGAAAGAAAGAAAGAAAGAAAGAAAGAAAGAAAGAAAGAAAGAAAGAAAGAGAATTTACATATACAGGTAGTGGTCTAAGACCAGTTTAATGAAAATATTTAGTGACCAGTAGTAATATCTGAATACAGGAACTCAGTGGTCAAGAATCAAGGTCACTAATCATGTTACCTTGCAGAGCTAGAGAAGTCACCCCACAGGTCAGAGCTGGGGTTTGACTGAACCACTGTATTAGAGTTACTGCTGTCCAGTTCTAATAAACATCCTAAAAGTAGAGGAAGGAAGTGAGGTCAAAAAAAGAATAGAAAAACAAAAGTAGTATGCAATTAAAAAAATTTGTATGAATGATGTGTGTAAAATTTAGTTGTGTCTGTCCTTGTGTGTCTGTGCATTTAGAGCAGGCTGACATACTAAAGGAATAGTTCAACCAAAAATTAAAATTGGTTGAATGTGTCACCCTCAAGCCTTCCAAGATATACTGTAGATGAACTCCTTACTTTATTGGAAGAGATTTGGAGAAATTTAGCAATGAAAAAGTCCATCCCCTGTTGTCCTCTCACATCAAAACCCACTAACATATTTATTAAGAACTTTCTCTTTTGTAGAAGGATCTGTGCAAATTTCTCTCCTGATTCAAACAAGACTGCTTTATTATTGGAGAAAGCAATGTTATGGATAGAAAAGTCATATTTTAGACAGAAGTTAAAAACTTTTTAATGATTAATTTTTTTTCTTATAAACACACTGCTGTTCACTTTACAAGATGTTAATTGATGGACTCGAGTTGTGTGGATTACTTGTGGATTATTGTGATGTTTTTATCAGCTGTTTGGACTCTCATTCAGATGGCACCCATTCACTGCAGAGGAACCATTGGTGAGCAAGTGATATAATGCTGAATTTCTCCATATCGGTTTTGATGAAAAAACAAACATATCTACAACTCATTAACTGGAGTAAATGGGTGAACAGTTCCTTTAATAAAAACATTGTCAGATTTTACTTTACAGAATTAATATATTACACATATATCTAATCTATAGCATCAAAGAAAAGAGGATGCTTTAGTTTATATTCAAGCAGTAATGATGTCAAATGATGTACCTGTTTGTGCTCCTCCTGATGGCTGTACTGTGTTGTGATTGGACGAAGGAGGAGGGGCTATCTTTCCTCCTGGAGGTGGAGGGAGGAGCCCCAAACCTCCTGAGCTCTGAGGGCGGGGCTTATCCCTCTTTTTACCTTGCTAAATACAAAGAAACATTTCTCTAATTTAACACAAACTCATGTTTATTTATGATATGAGGGCATGACAAATCACTGTATATTTTTATGTAAATGTAGTGATGCAAGACTGTAAGGCCATAATCTCATTTTTTTTAAATCCAATTCCAAAAGCAGTTTTCAGCTGTTTTGCATTTTAGTTTAGTTTTACCCCGATATTCAGTGTGATGGTCTGTCCCTCTTTGAAGCCTAGATCCAGTTTGGGACCTGAGTCTGAAGCCTGAGAACTTTTGATTTCATTCTCCTGTTTCACCCACCTTACAGAAAAAGAGAAGGAAAGATTAAGAAAATAAATAACTAAATAAAATACAAACTGTACAGTGTACACAAAACTAAAGGTTCTTTATTGGCATTGATGGTTCCATGAAGAACCCTTAACATTCATGGAAACGTTCCATTCCACAAAAGGTTCTTTATAGTGGAAAAATGTTTTTTCCATTGTTCCATTTTTTTCAATTGTTCTTCACATTTCACACTTTCAAGAACTGTTCACTGAAAGGTTCTTTGGGGAACGAAAAATGGTTCTTCTATATCATCATTGCAAAAAGAAAAAAAAAAAAAAAAAAAAAAAACACTTTGAAACCTTTTTTTAAAGAGTGTACATACTAACATTGCTTATAATGCCCCAAAGAAATTAACTAAAAACATCCATTGGTGTGACTAGATGTCACTACAAATACAAAAGCATTTCAAGTCATAAACATTCACATAAATTTTGATGGAAACTTACTTGAAATGATCCTGCAGGGCAACATTAAAGTCAAAAGCATCACCTCTGTCTCCAAACCCAACTCCAATGAATGCACTCCGACCTAAAATACAGGCAGCAAGGATAATGCATGTCTAAACTGTAACACAGAAGTGAAGTATAACTTATTTGCAAGACATTTTATTATGGCAGGGTATGTAAAACAAGGTCAGTTTAAAGATAATACACTAACCATTGTCATCCTGTATTCGTAGAACAAAATAGCGACTGGAATCACTGACGGTCTCCACTGCAGTGTCAGGGTATTCCTTTACTGGCGCTTGAGCAAACAGCTCACCTGAGACAATCATAGAAAAAGGACAACTAGGAGCTTCTTTTGCCTGCACAGATGTCTCTGAGAGTATTCCAATCAAACATTTGGGTCATTTTTATTCTAACCTGAGATCTTGTCCTCCAATTTGATATAAGCCACCTTCCCCTTTGCTGTAATACGCATACGGCCTGTCCAGTCAGGAGTGTCTAGCTTCCAGTCAGCCGCCCTGCCATTACCACAGCACAAATGTCATTTCAGGTCCATCAAATTAAATGGTTTTTACAACTCAAGTTGTTTTTTTTTCTTTTGTGGAAATATCTTTTGGATGAGCTTAACAACAAAAATAAGACAAATTATTTTCTGGTGTAGTCAAACACTCAGATACATCACAGCAAAAATAATTTGAATTTGAATATTCATCCTACCTGTTTTCCAAATGCATATTATTGATCTTATTGTAAATGATTCATGCAAGGTTTCTTTTTTTTTTTATTCTGATTTTGTAGTTTTAATTAAAATGTCATAACTGGAAAGGGACTAAATGGTTTCTATTCCCACTGTCTTCTGGTCATTTTCTCCTGAAGACAGACACTGATCAGAAAATGACTGGTGAAAATAACCAGAAGACAGTGGGAACAGAAGACATTTAACACTTTTCGACAGTTTATGGCAAATCCAGCAGTATTACTACAATTTTCAGAACTGTTACAAGCCTTCAAGCTCCTCATGAAGGAATACAAGTGGGATTTCTCCTCTAAAATGTGTGTCAGTGAGGTATAACATGCTCTGTGGGCAAGAGCTTTTAGGACTGATTATACACTATATAAACTGGACCACATATACGACCCTGAAAACACACAGCAACACAATAACATATTACAAATAACCAGAATAATACTACAAATGAAATGAGAGATGCTCTATGCACTTCAACTGCATGGAAATGACATGAAATAATTCCTAAGTGTAATTAAATTTGTATTTGCTTATTCCACACCACTTCCTATTAAGGTTGAGTCGTGAGCTCGCAGTCAAACACACCAAGCATCTGACATGACAACATGTTTTTCTTTCTATCGTGATAAACCAATGACAAAACACTGTCTGTGCGGCATAACATCAATAAAGTGCGATAAATGCATAATTTATTCTAAAATATCGCTCGTAATAGCAGCTTGGTGCAGCCAAGGCAAAATGGTATTCCAAGATTATTTCCAGACCAGACAAGGGCTCAGGCCGCACATCTTATAATTCACCTGTATCCGCGATTCGACGCCCGCGGCGGGATGCGGTAAACATTGACATCTGGTTTCACGCACAGAATCGACTCGTATTCCACCTCGGACGCCATCTTGAACTGATTTCAATGGATGTGAGTAATATTTCTGTCTTCATCCAATTTGTTATTGCGGGCCAGCCGCTTCTACTGGAGCGTCAGTGACGTCAGCGATGCCTCAGGCACGAGCTTGAGAATCACGCATCACGCGTCATCAGATCTGAGGATATACGGATCGACTCATTGTTATGGAAACCAGGCTCGTTGCGTTAGTAACCATGATGTTGAGATTAGCGGATTTGTCACTGCCTGTTTGTTTGTGTCCCTTTGGAACTTCAATAGACCATTTACATTCATAATGTATATATTATTCGTTTATTGTCTCTTATTTATTGACTAAGGGCTTTAAGGCAAAAAAAATAAAATAAATAAATAAATCCGGCAGGTTTGTTTACCCTTGTGTGTTTCAACGTAAACCACAAAGCCACGCCTGCTCATAAATATTCACTAACCAGCGGATTAGCGCGTTACACGCATTGCAAACAGCTACTCCCATCTCATGAATATTTAGTGAAAGGCTTGGGCTGCGTTCGTTTTTTGACGGCAAAGGCTAGAAGGTACTAGAAGGTACGCTACTGGGCATGCGCACATCAGTACAGCGTAATTTTTGTCACACTGTACAACAATAATTACTATTTTTGCATTATTGTAAGGGGTAGGTTTAGGGTTGGGGTAGGTGTAGACGTTAATAAAACACAATCTAATAGGTGGAAAATTAAATTCATTGTCAGTTTCCGGTCGGATACATATCCCTTCTAGCCACAACCTTTTTTGACAGGTAGCCGTAAACGGAAGCGGAAATTTCCGCTAGGCTCTGGAAAAGCCTCTCATCTTCTCTCCCGTTCATTCTCCCAAAAGGTTGGTATTTTAAAAATATATATGTATGTTTTTGTATCCATCAGTCAGAAATTTTGTCCTCGAGCTGACGCAAAGAAGCAATGCTCTATGTAAACCTTTAGCTAAGGTGCAGTAAATGATCATGCATTATTATCCTGCTCTTTTTTTTATTTATGGCGATGGCTCTTCATTCACCAAACCAAAATCAGCTTTTGCAGGCGTCAGATTACAGTCAGGGCACGATCAGTATGATGCGACAGTATCTCAGTTTATTGTAACGTTATAAGACAGCGCACTAGTGCTGTAATTTCATGTTTGTTGTAGTGATTGTCATCATATGATGCTGAGAGGTGTTTGGTGTCTGCAGCATTGGTAAGATGTCTATCTTACCAAACTGTTAAATAAATCAATCATCATTTGGACAACAGAGCTTTTGGCAAATATTCACAGCGCAGGCTGGATTTGCTGCTGAAAATAACATAAGATCAAGCATTATTTTGATGGCAAGATGATGCTGTTTGAAAAGATGTTGGCTGTTGATGTTGCTGTTACAAAAATACTCTATAGCTATTACAAATTTAAAAATGCTGTTGTAAATACCAGAGGGTAGCATATAAATGAATATAGTTGTTGTCAGTATTTTTGGGTCAACTGTGTCTTTAAAACATAGCTTATTACATAGTTTGTCCTCGTATTTATGATTTATAGGCCGTAAAGGTACCATAGGGAAAAGCTCATGGACTGAATTTCCTGTCAGCGATTTGAGAAACTCAGTCAGCACCCATTCCTACATCCTTTATTTAGCAGGTAAGAGGAGCAAAACAAATACATAAATGACATTGCATATCCTTTTGATTTTGTTTAGTTGTGTGTTTTGTTAATAACCTATTCATGATAGCATGGTGTATATTATGAGCTCTGATCAGGGTTATTATAGTTAACTACTAAAAAACAACAACAACTTGAAATAAAATAAACATTTGCTTGAAATAAAATATCTAAATTAAAAAAAGCTTATTTTATGTCATCTAGTTGCCAGTGCAACATTTCTCATTTTCATTTTGATAGACTAAAATAATTAAAACTAAAACTGAAATAAAATATTATATTGAAATCAATAATACAAATGACAAAAACAAACAGTAAAACTTTAACTAAAATTAAAATTAAAACAGAAAATCTTAAAAACTAATTCAAAATATAATAGTGTAATTATCCTGAAATAAGACTGCTCTGATATATACTTTCTATTATAAATTGACTAATAACAGAAACAATAGTGCCTGTTGCCATATTATAAAGGCTTTGTTTCCTAATTATATGTTATATTTAGTCATTTAGTGATGTGATGTGACGTGACGTGAAATGTGGCCAAGTATGGTGACCCATACTCGGAATTTGTGCTCTGCAATTAACCCATCCAAAGTGCACACACACAGCAGTGAACACACACACACACCGTGAACACACACCCGGAGCAGTGGGCACCCGGACCATTTATGCTGCGGCGCTCGGGGAGCAGTTAGGGGTTCGGTGCCTTGCTCAAGGGCACCTCAGTCGTGGTATTGAGGGTGGAGAGAGCGCTGTACACTCACTCCCCCCACTTACAATTCCTGCCGGCCCGAGACTCGAACCCGCAACCTTTAGGTTACGAGTCCGACTCTCTAACCATTAGGCCACGACTTCCCAAAAGCATCTGACTAATTTAGCAGACGCTTTTGGGAAGCGACTTACAAATGAGGACAACAGAAGCAATCAATTGTAGTATTAAAACAACTAAAACTAATGCAACAAAATTTCAAAACTTAACATTTAAATGAAAACAAAAAATAAAGCTAAAAACAATATATTAAAGAACAAAAGGTATAAGAGTATAATAATGATTTTAACATAACACTAAGCCAAACACCAAAAAAAAAAGAACAATATATGTGTATGTACACACACATATTGTATACATATTGAACTGCATTAGTTCATCAGTAATCCTAAAAAAATAACACTGGGCCAAACACACATGCTAAAAAAACAACAACTTACTCACACATAGTAAGAAATGGTTATAAAAACTGAAACAGAAGTGAAACAAGTAGTAGGAAAGAGGAGAAATAAAAAGCGATATGTATATCCTTTGCCGGTGTCCCTGCCCGGTGGAGTCGCACGGTAGAGTCGATGGTCTTTACACTCTTCGGTCTTCACATGAGGGCGGCCGCGGTAAACTAAGCTTTTTTTTATACCCGTCTGACAAAATACTAATTGAATTCAGCTGGACACACTTTCCTTTTTATCACAACAAATGGCCAAGCAAGTGCAGACACTGACAAGATACGTGATACAGTACGAGACCAAACACGATTTCAGCAAGTCTCAAAGTTAGCAAACAATAATTGTGATATGTGATATAAAAGAAGCAGTTTTTTAAGATCATATTTGTTGTACAATATAATGTTCAATTTACACGTTTTTCTTAAAAAGGTCTAGGACAAAACCGCCATCATGACTCACTCAATGCTGCGCCGACAGCTGAAAAATCTTGTTCAGAATTTCTCTGAGGCAGAGGTCAAGGTGAGTTTCACTTGCTTTGTTATCGCACAGTTTATTCTCAGTCTTTTGTCATCTCTCTTAAGTCAACCCCATTCAAGTTTCAAGGTGACACTACTGCATTACTTTTGTCACTTATATTTATCGGACTTATTCAGTCATATACTGCCTATTATGCTTTCAAAACTAGTATATAAAACAGTATGAAACGATAAACATTTCTTACAGTTGTATGCTACATTGTGGTCACATGACCTTGTTTTCTTTGCATATTAAATTGTGCAATCCACTGGAAATAAATATTATGTTGTACATTTATCTGTTTATGAAACTCTTACCAATGAAATGAAGAGTGTATATATAGTGAATTTTATACTCACTGTATATATAGCGAACCTTTATGTGTTGGATATGTTGTGTAGGTTCGAGAAGCGACTTCTAATGACCCCTGGGGGCCATCAAGCTCCCAGATGGCTGACATCTCAGATCTAACCTACAATGTGGTGGCCTGTAATGAGATTTTGAGCATGCTCTGGAAGCGTCTCAATGATGACAAGAATTGGAGGCACGTGTACAAGGTGAGTGAAGGAGAGAGCTGAAGAGAACACTCTCCAGGTTTAAGGAACCAGATTCTTTGCTTGCTTGCCTGCTCAGACTGATTGAATATTTATAGCAAGTGATCGTTTTTGTGACTCTGTTACGCAGCTGATCATGTTACCTGATCAGTGGCTGGCTTTTTTCCTGTCAGAAGGACCGTTGTTGCTGCCGCTGCAGTGTTTGATTATGTGCAGGCAGGATTTTCCATTCAGCTTCACTGCCATGTTTCTTCCTCTGTTATTTACTTACAGCTTTTGTTGTATTATTGAGAGAGAGAGAGAGAGAGAGAGAGAGATGTAGAAAGAGAGATTGATTTATGCTTTATATTTATATGTGGCACATCACATAGAATTACATGGGCCAAAACACCCTAGTAACACCCTTTTCTTAATATTAGTATATAAAGTGTAGTAATATTTCATAGTATTACAGGATTTGCTTTGGTTTTGGTTTTGATCAGCCTTGTTCAGCATTAGAGACTTCTCTCAAAAACATTAAAAACTACTGACCCCAAACTTGTATGAATTAAGGATTGTCAAAACACCTGATAGATCATGTTTTCTCTTTTCTTCTTCCACAGTCTTTAACTCTTCTCGAATATCTGTTGAAAACGGGCTCTGACCGCATCCCTCAACAGAGTGTGGAGAACATTCACATTATCAAAGCCCTAACAGAATACCGCTTCTCAGACAAGGACGGAAAGGACCAGGTACTGCAAAATACTAGATTCTTCTACACTCATTACATTAATAATGGCAGATT
Organism: Spinibarbus caldwelli; assembly: GCA_039654775.1. NCBI lineage: Eukaryota > Metazoa > Chordata > Actinopteri > Cypriniformes > Cyprinidae > Spinibarbus > Spinibarbus caldwelli. The sequence continues at coordinate 10,130,554 of CM077244.1, read as the reverse complement.
GTCACAAATGGATTTACACTTTGTAGGGGGTAAATGTGAGAGAAAAGGCTAAGATAGTGTTGCTGCTGATTGAGGATGAGGAAAAGCGGAAAGAGGAGAGAGATTGTGCTATGAAGACAAAAGACAAGCTGACAAAGGCTCCCAATGGTAAGACTCACAAACCAAGAGCAATACAGAAAAAAGGCATGGAGCTTTGTTTACAACTTGTTACACATCCGTGGCCTGTAGCACAAAGTGAGATGAACAAACTCCGAGTTGCAGAGTAAGTTTTGAGTATCCGCGTCGAATCGCGGATACTGCCAGTAACATTCTTTCACGCAGTCGTGGATTCATTTTGTTATATATATATATATATATATATATATATATATATATATATATATATATATATATATGTGTATATAAATGATTTAATAATGTAGCAGAAGAATGTGTGGGTGTCTACATTTGAACATAAATTCAGTGATTAAAAAATGTTAATCAAAGTTTACAATTTGCATCTAAATTTCTGATATTTTATAATTAATATGATATAACAGAGCCCCTTTTTCCCCAATAGATGCCACAATACAATACTAAATTACAATACGAAAATTAAAATTACAATATGAGACATGAGTTCATTGTTCATCACTCTGATGGTTTCTTGTCAGATATTGTTTCTTAACTGTAATTACAATGAGACATGAGTTCACTGTTCATCACAATTATAATTTCGTGTTGCCAGATTTTTTTGTCAGGTGGTGTAACTGGTTTTTGTCAATTGGCACAACCAGTATTTTTCATAAAAATATAATTATATACAGGAAAATTTATGTGGAATAAAATGTAATCATCTATTATAATTACATGGTTTTTAACATTTTTTAATATTTCTCATTCTTTGGCAGTTACACCATTTGACATTTTCAGGTACATTCAGTCGTAACTTTTGTAAAGAATGGTGCATGTGTCATTTTTAATTACGTAAAATCATGCAAAAATCAACATAAACACGCTGTGTACATTTTAAAATACCTGATGCATGCTTTTAAAACAAGTTTTTAAAAGATTTTTTAATTTCTCATGTTGCCAACTCCTTTTTGTCACTGACCCATATATATATATACAGTTGTGCTCAAAATTATTCATACCCATGGTAAATATGATCAAAGGCGGCTGTGAAAATAAATCTGTATCATTAATCCTTTTATTTTAAAAATTTACAAAAATCTAACCTTTCATTTGAGAATAAGAATTTAAAATGGGAGAGAAATCTCATTATAAATAAATAATTTTCTCTAATACACATTGACCACAATTAATCATACCCTTTTATTCAATACTTTTTGCAACCTCCTTTTGCCAAAATAAAAGCTCATAATCTTCACCTATAATGCCTGATAAGTTTGGAGAACATCTGACAAGAGATCAGAGACCATTCCTTCCTCCAGAATCACTCCAGACCCTTCAGATTCACAGCTCCATGTTGGTGCTTCTTCTCTTCAGTTCACCCCACTCATTTTCTAAAGGGTTCAGGTCAGAGGACTGGGACGGCCATAGCAGAAGCTTGATTTTGTTCTCAGTGACCCATTTTTGTTTTGGTTTTGATGTTTGTTTGTGGATCATTGTCCTGTTGGAAGATCCAACCACGGCCCATTATAAGATTTCTAGCATGGACAGTCAGTTTTAAAATTTTTATATTTTGGTATTTAATTGAATCCATGTTGCCATGTATCTAAACAAGATGTCCAGGACCTCCAGCAGAAAAATAGGCCCACAACATTAAAGATACAGCAGTATATTTCATTGTACACGTGGGGTACTTTTTATCCCTGTGTGCACCAAACCCATTTTGAGTGTTTGCTGCTAAAAAGCTCTTTTTTTAGTTTCATCTGACCATAGAAGCCAGTGCTATTTGAAGTTCCAGTCGTGTCTGATAACTGAATATGCTGGAGTTTGTTTTTGGATGAGCGAGGAGAATCATCCTTCCCCCAGAAAAACATGTGGTGATGTAGGGGCTGTTTTTTTTTTTTTGAGGCTTTCTGACCCCAAGACTCAACTAATCTCTGCAATTCTCCAGCTGTGATCCTTGGAGAGTCTTTGGCCACTCAAACTCTCCTCCTCACCGTGCATTAGGACGATATAGACACACGTCATCTTCCAGACAGATTTGTAATATCTTTAGTTGATTGGAACTTCTTAATTATTACCCTGATGGTGGAAATGGGGATTTTTAATGCTTTAGCTCTTTTCTTACAGCCACTTTCTAAATTTGTGAAGTTCAACAATCTTTTGCTGAACATCAGAAATATAATCTTTGGTTTTACTCCTTGTGATCAATGATTAAGGGAATTTGGCCTTTGTGTTCTTGATATTTATAATCCTGTGAAACAAGAAGCTAAGGCTGGACAACTTCATGTTCCTAGTCACCCTGGTGTGATAAAAAAAAATATGAATGGGAATATACTTCATATTAGATATTTTAATCATAAGAATTTCTAGGGGTACCAATAATTGTGGCCATTGTGTACTAGAGAAAAATATTTATTTCATAATGTGATTTTCCTCCATTTTCACTTTTTTTTACTTCAATTAAATGAAAGATCAAATGGATAAACAGCGCAGACTTATTTTCACAGCCTTCTTTGATCATATTTACCAAGGGTATGAATAATTTTGAGTACAACTGTATGTATGTGTATATATATGTATGTATATATATATATATATATATATATATATATATATAATCTAATATAAATACATAGCTTAAAATTAATTTCCACTTCATATAATGATTATATGAATATATTATATGAATTATAAACATTTACAATTAATATAATATAAATATAATAAATAAGTAGCTGCAAAAGTCGGGCAATTTTGTCTCTAAAATTCTTTGACTGCAAACAGCTTTAATTTGGAGCGAGAGAAACAGGGGAGTGGCTTCATTGCATCAGATATGTCACTTTGCTCACAGCTGATTGGTCCAGTTTGGGTTTGTGATCTCTTACCCAGAATAAAGCCTGCTCCGGAGCAGGGTAGCCGTGTAGCATAAGTTACCATGGTGAAGAAACCCGCTAAAAACCAACCCACCTTCTTGAGCCTGAAAACTCATTTTGCTCAAACTAAACGCGAAGTTACCTGGGTAAAAACTGAAACAGGCTTCGTGCTACAGGCCACTGATGTCTTGCATACAAGACCTCAGATCCTCACAGTGAAAGCTCACATAATATTACAATTAATTTCAGTGTCCATTTTACAAATTTTACATGTTAAATATAATTAAAGAGACAGTGGACCCAAAAATGAAAATTCTGTCATGATTTGCTAATTTTTGTAAAAAAAACAAAAAACAAACCAACAAACAAACAAAAAAAAAAACTGGAAACCCTATAGGTCTGATATAGTGTTTTGGTCTCTTTATGTTTTACACAAATTCACACTCTTTAACATACAAATTCTAAATTTAATAATTTGAAGAATTTTATTTTCTGTATTTTTAATTTCTCACTGCAGACTTTTGAATGGTAATGTTTTTTTTGGGGGGGGGGGGGTTTGTTCTTCTTTTAATTTATATATATATATTATTATTATTATTATTATTATTATTATTATTATTTTTATTATTTTTTTTTTTTCCCAGCATCCTCCGCTACAGGACCAGAAAAAGAAAAGCCAGAGATCCCGCCATATACAGGGCTGCCGTCCCTGGACAACATCCCGTCAGTGGCTGACCTGACCGCCGCTATGGCCAAGAAGAAGGAGGAGCAGAAACGTCTGGAGGCCGAGAGGAAAGAGGCAGAGAGACGGGTGAGACAGACTGATCAATTACTCTGAGAAACTTCATTAGAGTAATATTGAGTAAGATCATATTATCTGACCATTATCAAACTCTCCAAGCTTATATAATGGAAATTTGTGGATTCAGGCAAAGGAGGGTGACACAGAGCCAGATCTCTGGGAAAAAGCAGCGACAGCAGTGCCTCCGTCCAGCTCGGACCCCTGGGGAGCCCCATCTGACGCATCCAACGAATCCGCCCCTGCTGCCAACGACCCGTGGGGGGCTCCGTCTGGTGAGGCGAAGGAATCCAGTCAAGCTACCAATGATCCTTGGGGTGGATCTGCTGATGGGACAAACGGTTCCGCACCTGTATCCAATGATCCATGGGGATCTGCCAGTGCCAAGAACGATTCTCCACCTGCTTCCAGTGATCTTTGGGGAGGATCTACAGATGCTGAGAAAAGTTCTCCACCTGCTGCCAGTGACCCATGGGGTGACTCTGCTGGATTTTCAGAGGATAAAGCCCCGTCAACAAATGATCCTTGGGGGGCTCTAGCCGAAACTGTGAAAGATTCTGATGCAGCAACCTCTGACCTCTGGGGGGCGCCATTAGAAGCATCATCAGCTACGTCTGATCCATTTGGTGATGGTTCAAAAGCAGATAATGACCCTTGGGGCACAGCAGGTAAGAGATTGACTGGACTGAAGAACTAGGAAGGTACAACACACCTCAATGTCCACTAATAATGAGCTTTTTATTGTCTGACTGAGAATTAGTGAACTTAAACAGTCGTGCAAAAGTTGGGTCAGTAATATTTTTTTTTTAAAGATTTTATTTTTATTCAGCAAGAATATTAATTTAGGCACAAATTAATTGTTACAAAATACGTATTTCAAATTAATTCTGTTCTATTGAACTTTCGATTACATTTACATTTAGTCATTTAGCAGACGCTTTTATCCAAAGCGACTTACAAATGAGGACAATAGAAGCAATCAAAACCAACAAAAGAGCAACAACATGCAAGCGCTATGACAAGTCACGGTTAGCCTAACGCAGTACACTTAGCAAGGTATTTTTTTTTTTTTTAAATAAAAAGAAGGCAGATAGATAAAATAGAATTAGAAAAGAGAATGCTAGAGTTAGAGGGTCAAATAAAGATGGAAGAGATGGGTTTTTAGCCGTTTCTTGAAGATGGCTAAGGATTCAGCTGCTCGGATTGAGTTGTGCAGGTCATTCCACCAGATGGGAACAGTTAATGAAAAAGTCCCTGAAAGTGATTTTGTGCCTTTTTGGGATGGCACAATAATGCGGCGTTCACTTGCAGAACGCAAGTTTCTAGAGGGCACATAGGTCTGAAGTACTGAATTTAGGTAAAGGGGTGCTGAGCCAAAGGTGGTTTTGTAGGCAAACATTAATGCCTTGAATTTTATGCGAGCCGCTATTGGTAGCCAGTGCAAATTGATGAACAGAGGTGTGACGTGCATTCTTTTCGGCTCATTAAAGATTAATCTTGCAGCGGCATTTTGGATTAATTGTAGAGGTTTGATGGAATTGGCTGGAAGACCTGCCAAGAGAGCATTGCAATAATCAAGTCTGGACAGAACAAGAGCTATTAATTATTAAGAGCTATTAATTATTAAGCTATTATTATTAAGAGCTATTAATCAAAGAATCCTAAAAAATTATCATGGTTTTCACAGAAATATTAAGCATCACCAAATAGGCATATTAGAATGATATCTGAAGGATCATGGGACTCTAAAGACTGGAGTAATTATGCTGAAAATTCAGCTTTGCCATCACAGAAATAAATTACTTTTTAAAATACATTAAAATAGATGATTTTTTTTAATTGTAATAATATTTCAAAATATTACAATTTTTGCACTATTTTTTGATTAAAGTACTTGAAAAAATAATAATAATGCATTCTTAGTGAGCATATGAGACTTCTTTCAAAAACATTATAAAATCTTACTGACCACAAACTTTTGAACGATATAGTGTAAATGTAGATTACAGCATGAATGAAATATTTTGAGATGGCATTGTTGTATGTCAAAAAATGTATTTTCACACTTGCTATCTAATCATTGTATTACTTATTCCCAGCATCTTCACCTCGTACTGCAAATGACCCCTGGGGTGCCCCATCAGCTCCAACTGATGCTGTGACAACTGATGACCCTTTCGGTGATGGAGGCATATCAGATCCTTGGGGAGGTTCCTCTGAGAACGGTACTTTAGAAACAGGTTTTTCAAACATTTTCTGTTTGTTTCTACAGTCTCAAATCTTATTTTTCCTGTACTGGTCAATTTTGAGCTAGTATTAACACGCTCATTAGTTTACAAACCGGCTGAAATGGCAGGAACTTTCTCAAAATCTCAAGCTCCCATCTAATCTACTTGCTGAGATTTTACGAAGTCTGCAATGTTCATGTCGTTGAATCTATTTGTTTAAGACACTTATAAACAAGACATCTTTCTATGTTTAAAATTCCTTTTTGAGTTCTATCCAATTTCAGATTTCTCATCACTAAATAAAAATTGAGAACAAACTGTTGTTGTTGTGCTTAACTTTGATCTAATTTTGTTCTTTAGCGTTTTCTACTTTTAATATTTTATCTTTAATCAGTTTTAATTCTCTTGTTTTTGTTTTATTTCTTCATTTATTATCAATAATTTTAATACAAATAAATAAAGTTAACACTACCTTGCAAAAGTTTGAGGTCGGAAAATATTTTAATGTTTATGAAAGAAATCTCTTATCCTCACCAAGGCTGCATTTATTTGATCAAAAATACAGTAATCAACATAATATTATGAAATATTATTACAATTTAAGATAAATGTTTTCAATTTTAATATATTTTAAAATTGTAATTTATTATTTGAATTATTACTCCATCCTTCAATGTCACATGATCCTTCAGAAATCATTCTAATACGCTGATTTAGTGCTCAGTAATGTTTTTTTTCTATTATTTGATGAATAGAAAGTTTAAAAGAACAGCAGTTATTTTAAATAAAAATCTTTTGTAGCATTAGAAATGTCTTTACTGTCACTTTTAATGAATTTATTGCATCCTTGCTGAATAAAAATATTCTTGTCTTAGAAAAAAATCTTACAGACTCCAAACTTAACAAGGTAGTGTATAATATTAAATGAATTTTATTTATTATTTATTATTTATTTATTTAATTTTTTATTTTTTTATTTTATTTTATTTTTTTTTTTAACAAAAGCAAGGCTCATTTAAGTACTTTTCACTTGTTTAAATAGAACAAGTCCATGCAGATTTTTGCCTAACAGTTTTTTTTCTATTCATAGGTGACACTGCTATAAAACCTGGTGTTGATACCAAAAAGCCGGCATCGTTCCTTGGAGAAGGTGCTTCATTGGTGGACTTGGACTCTCTTATGTCAGTCAAGCCCAAACCTAAACAGCCCCCTCTCAACACCATCCCCTCCCAAAACGCCCCGGGTAAGGAGGGCTGAGAGAGAAAGAGAGACATTGACAATAAGAGCAACTGAGAAAGAGAGAGAGAGAGAGAGCACTGTATAGTATCTGTTTATTTTTGAGTGTTTGTGAAGCAGTGTTTTTCAAGCCTAGAGTTCATATAGTCATGTGGAACATAACCTGTACGTAGTTGATATAGATCCCATCTCAACTTTCTTTATCCCTGCTTCTATATGCTATCCATTTCCCTTCTCCCTTCCTCCCCATCACCCACCATCCCTTTTTGTTTGCACTTTCAACTGTCATCCTTCCCAGGGTTTTTGCCAGCCGCGGGCATGTCCTGGCCATTGGGCGGCAACGTGTCCAGTGCAAGTGGTTCAACTGCACAGCCTTCAAACCCAAATTATTTTGGTTTTAACTCCATGTCACCCTGTTCCAGTGGCCCGTCCCCCTTAAACACAGCCTTTGGGGTGCCTGTCGCCCATATGGCATCTCCAACCCAGAATACAAGCCATTCAGCTTTGACAGTGTCCAACATGGGATTTTCCATGGCTGACCCTAGAATGGTACAACCCAGCACTGCAGGCACTCTTATTGGTGAGTTATCTCCTATGTCCCTCACAGGAACAGTTACCCAACAAGCTCCAGTTCTTCAGCGACCTCCATTGGTTTGGGGCACTGGAACTAGGGCGGCTGGGAAAGGCAATAGCATTTTTTGAGTTCTCCATTGAGCATCATTTGATCCCTAGCCTTCTCCTTTCCCCATCCCCTTCATCAATCCTAGTTGATTATGTGTGTGTATAAGTGTGTGCAAATATTAATGAGCAACAATATACTGTAAGTATATAAAAGAATATACTTTATGTTTTGGGAAAAAAGCATGCATACCTGGCCTTTCCAATATGATGGACTGAGAAATTGAAGCAGGTGATGTTTAGAATCCATAAGGATGTCGTTCTTAAAGGTTTTAGGAAAACTGTCATATCTACTGGAGCAGATTTTGGATATACACTGCTGTTCAAAAGATTGGGGTCAGTATTATACACTGCTGCTTAAAAGTTTGTGATCAGTAAGATTTTTAATGTTTTTTAAAGAAGTTTCTTCTGCTCATCAAGGCTGTATCTATTTGATCAAAAATACAGAAAAAAACTGTTATTTTGTGAAATATTATTGCAATTTAAAATAGCATTTTTCTATTTTAATATACTTTAAAATATAATTTATTTCTGTGATCAAAGCTGAATTTTCAGCTTCATTACTCCAGTCTTCAGTGTCACATGGTCCTATCCAATATACAGTGCTATATACATTTTTTCTTTCCTTTTTTTTTTATTTATTTATTTGATTTTTTTTTAAAGAAATTAATGCTTTTATTCAGGAGGGATGTGTTAAATGAATAAAAATCATAGTAAAGACTTATATTGTTAGAAAAGATTTCTATTTTGAACAAATGTTGCTCTTTTTAACTTTGTATTCATCAAAGAATCAAAGAAAAAAAGTATCACGTTCCAAAAAACAATATGAAGCTGCACATCAGTTTCAACACTCATAATAAATCAGCATGTTAGAATGATTTCTGAAGGAACTTGTGACAATGAAGACTGGAGTAATGATGCTGAAAATTCTGCACTGCATCACAGAAATAAATTCTATTTTAAAGTATATTAAAATAAAAAACTGTTATTTTAAATTGCAATAATATTTCACAAAATTTCACAATTGTTTTTCTGTATTTTTTGATCGAATAGATACAGCCTTGTTGAGCAGAAGAACCTTCTTTAAAAAACATTAAAAATCTTACTGATCCCAAACTTTTGAGCAGCAGTGTATATATTATACTTTTGTTCAGCAAGGATGCATTTAATTGATCAAAAGTGACAAAAGACTTTTACATTGATACAAAAGATTCTTTCAAATAAATATTAATAAAAGACTATTTCGTTTAAAATGAATGCTGTTCTTTTTTTTCTGTTCATCAAAGAGTACAAAATATTAAAAACCAAAATATTAAGCAGCACAGCTGTTTTCAACATTTATATTAATAAGAAATATTAATATTTCTTTCTACTTAAAAAAAGGAAAAAAAAAAAAAAAAATTTTTTAATGAAATAAATGCAGCCTTGGTGGGCATAAGAGACAAAAACATTAAAATATCTCACTGTCCCCAGACAGATCTTTAAGCAGTAGTGTATATTTCTCTGATAACATACACTGAAAAAAATGACTCATTGAATTTACTAAATTTTTTTAAGGTAAGTGGTTGCAATCAATTTATTTTAGCTACATTTAAATAAACAAATTTAGTTGAAAGTTAGTCAACTAAATTTGTTTATTTAAATGTAGCTAAAATAAATTGATTGCAACCACTTACCTTAAAATTTAGTAAATTCAATGAGTAATTTTTTTCAGTGTGCCTGGATAAACATCCAGCTTGCTTTAAAGAGTGAACAATCAGATGTTTACTCCCAAACCTACCTGAGTAACCAAGGAAGCCACTACTTAAGAGACGCTGATGTACTTTGGCATTTAATTTGTATAACCAGCATTGAATATATTTGTTGTTGTTGTTTTTTTATTTGCTTTCTATTGCATCACTGTCCGTAAAAATTTCCGTAAGCGTTTTTCTCTATAACACATAGAATTATGCGTATTGGAAAATCTAAATGTGGCTTATAGTGATTAATATGATAAGAGACATTCCAGTCATAAACATTTTTAATGCATTAGTTGGTTATGTTATATGAAGAGGTATGGGATGTATCAAAAATTTGAAGGTCCTAATACTTGACGACCACATTGCTTTTTACTTACTTGCTTATTGATTGATTGATTGATTGATTGATTGATTGTTTTTACATGTTTGAATATGTTGTTTGGCTTGGAATGGATCTGTTCTGTGGTCAATATCTAAACAAATCTGCTGAAGGCAGCAAGTGACGATCATGCACAATGTTTGTTGGCAATTGTTTACTGCAGTAAATTAACAATATGAGAGGATTGGTGAAGAGAAGTATAAAATTTTGAATTCTGATCTAAAGATGTAAAATGGTTAATTAAGATGCATCTTCATCAGACATTTATTTTTATTAGTGTAGTTTTTATTTATTTATTTATTTATTTCAGACTGTTTTTTTTTTTGTCCTGATATTTATGTAATTCTGTCAGAATTCTACTGCTATTCTGTCAATGAAGAAGGTATTGGAAGATAAGCAAAATCATCATAATTAGAATTCAAAAATGTATGAGGTATTGACTATAATTATAGGTTCAGTTACAGTTGTATTTTTTATTACGAATATATTTATTTATTTATTTATTTATTTATTTATTTAATCAGCTATGGTAAACCTGTGGTGTTACCTGTGAAAGTGCACAATTCAAGAATAAAGTGACAAGATCATTGAAAAGTGTATCCTTCATTCTAGTGACTTTATTATTTATGTTATGGCATGTTCGAGGTTCGATATAATATTTACATTTAATTAGCAGACACTTTTATCCAAAAGTGGCTTTAAAAAATAGGCAAAGCTTTACAGTTTTTATACAGGAGCTTGTAAGAGCATGTCGATTATCCACAGAAAATAATTCTGAAAACCTTGAGGAAGAGCCCAGCTGAGTTATGCCATTGCACTACTGTGGTTTAAACAGCAGGGGGATCATTACATTAACCGAAAGTGTTGGAAAATATCTCCAGACCCACCACAGTGTTCATAAAGATGCAAAGGCTTGCGGCTAAGGTTTCAGAAAAAAAGCACAATATAATAGCATTTTTTTAATTGCTAAATTATTCAGAGCAATTTCTTGCAGGCAAACTGCATTATTGTGATGTCATTTATTGGCACTGAACCTGCAACAACAGGGTTAGCAGCGCATATTCTTTTAACCATTAAGCTACTGTATCCCTTAAACAATGAAAAAACAAAGCATTTTTGGCACTTCTGTAGTTAAATTGCTTAGTTTTGGGTGCAGTCCAGGACAATATAATATAATCTGTAAAGCCCTTAAGATTATAGAAAGGACAAAATACATGTGCTTAGGAGTACTTGACACTGTGTACATCTAAAGAGAACTATTTAATTCAACAGTCTCGCATGGAGGAGATGAATGTAACCTGGCTGTAGGCGAAGAGAGAGAGAGATTTAAATGGAACTATAGAAAGATGCAGAATCGAAGGAACAGATGGACTTGGGCGGATTAAGTGAAATCTGGGTGGGTTTGTCATAAACATTCACTCGAGGTTGAGAATGAATAAAAGAAAACGCAGTGAGACAATGAGATAGTAAATGTGACACAGAGGTGAAGTGTCTTTACGGCTGAAGGTGGGTTGCATTACCTTTTTTCTGTCTATATTATATTTTTTGATAATGCATAAATTATTTTTTAGGAAATGTAATACCAATTTGACAACTTTTATGTGTGTGCATTTTGCCTTTATAACAATTTTTTTTTAAAATTAATAGAAGTGGCATATATGCACCACATATATCTGCAAATATGTTAATGTAATGCAAATGTTTCTTTTAAATATTCTGTTATATATAATATATATATATATATATATATATATATATATATATATATATTTAAATTGTTAGTACATTTATAGATCAGACTCAAAGATCTACATTTAAATCTACTTCATAATAATTAATCTATCTTAATACGGTTTGTTGCTCAGGTGTCTGGGCGGCTCTGGACAGACCAGGAGAGACAGATGTACCTTTCTTCCACGGATCATGAAGAGATCATGAAGGATTACAAAGAAAGAATTACAAAGAAATGGGTGTTGGTGATTAAGACGTATAAGAACGAAATTCTCAGAAAATCTTCATAAATCTCTCCAAGAAAGAGACCAGGTGAGAGATGGGTAAAATCAAAGAGAAAAACAAGGTCATTCTTGATTGACTGCATGACTAAAGACCAATTTCATCTATGTGCTGAGCTGAAGAACAAGCATCCGGGAAACACCTCTGAATATTCAGTATGAAGATTCGTGATCATCAGTCTCATCTGCATTGACTTTGAGGACGTGTTGGCCACATTTGTTGGTCGTAGACAAAGGGAACATGTTTAACACCTTCTGAGCCATTTCTGCATTTCACCCAAGACATTTTTATATGGAAACCTAAGGCACTGGCAAGTGTGTTTTCACATGCTCACATCTGTCTAATTTCCTTTAAATCCTCTGCTCATCATCTCACTTCCATTGACCTTTAATTCTGCCTTTGCATCTTCAATTTCTATTTGTTTCTGCTCATATAAACTCCTCCTCTCTGACTTTTGACATTTTGACATTGGTCTGCCACTTTAATCATTTCTTTAGGTCTCGTAATCTTGCTTTCCCATACACAACTGACCACATTTATGTCGCACTTCCCTTTCCCTCGCCTCATCTTTATTAACTCTAATTTCATATGTAGATGGATAGGCACACAAAGCTTCTTTCTTAGTATCTGAATGTTGTCTTTTCATTGTTAATTGCAGTATCAGGTCTTGTCTGTATCATTCCACCATGCTGGAGCATTTGTCCCGCAGGAATCGGTCCTTGCTGTCTCTCTCGCTGACCACTCTGGCCCTAGCACTCTCTGTCTTGGCCTTCTGTACCTCATACTGGTGCGAGGGGACACATAAAGTGGTCAAACCTCTCTGTCTGTCGCCTGTCAAAATGAAGAACTGCGGACAGAACAACAGCCAGCCTTATACAACTGGTAAGAAGTGTAACTACACTCTTAAAATAAAGATTACAAAAGGAGGGTTTCACAGCGAAGCCATAGAACCATTATTTTTGGTTCCCCAAGGAACCTCTCAGTGAACAATTCTTAAATTAAATATTTTAGTTTTATTAACATATTATCTAAAGAACTCTTTTTCACTATAAAGAACCTTTTGTACGGTGGAAAGTTTCCATGGAACCAGAGATGCCTGTACAGAACCTTTATTTTTAGGAGTGTGCACTGTAAAACAATTCAAGCCCAACTTTAATTTTAAATGATAGCCTATTGCATTCATTTTTAGGGAAAATCAAAACTGCATCCTGCAGTGATTCATTGCACTTTTTTTTTCAGAAATAATTGTGAAAAGTTCAAACGAATACAGCCAATAATAGCTAACAAACTAAAATTGGGATATTTCATTTATTATTCAGAAAATACTGCTGACAAAACCCATAATGTATTGCTAATTTCCTTTTGAACAAACAGTCAACACTCATCTACGTTTAGATATAAACAACATGTGTTTGATTCACAAAAAAAGAACCGACTCATCAGAGCGTTTTGTTCGGTAATGGTACTTAACTGTTTGATTCACTAAAAAGAATCTGTTCATTCATTCGAGTCATATATTCATGAATCAACCTACACTGGTTGCGTTGCATGTTTTTGATTCACTAAAAGAACTGGTTCACAAGATTCATTTGCTTTGGAATACAAATGGACCGATCACGATGTTTGTTTGCTAGTATATGGAAGCCCGTTCCCGCCACTGAATAAAAAATAAAAAAGTAATTGTGACTTTTTATCTCACAATTCTGACTTTATTCTTGCAATTGCGAGTTTACATCATTCTGACGTCAAACTAGCAATTCTGACTTTTTTTTCTCAGAATTGTGATATTAACTCACTATTGTGAGTTATAAAGTCAGAACTGCGAGATATAAAGTCATAATTGTTGGATATTAACTTGCAATTCTGACTTTTTTGCTCACAATTGCGAGTTTGCATCTCGTAATTATGACTTTTTTTTCTCAGAATTGTGAGATAGCCTATAAACTCGCAATTATGAGTTATAAAGTTCAGTTCTGAGGAGAAAAGACTGATATATTCTCAGAATTGAGTTTATATCTCAATTCTGACTTCATTTCTTACAATTGCGAGTTTTTATCTCACTATTTTGAGAAAAAAAAGTCAGAATTACGAGATGTAAACTGGCAATTGTGAGAAAAAAAGTCGGAATTGTGAGAGAAAAAGTCGCAATTGCCTTTTTAATTTTTTTATTCAGTGGCGGATGCGGGCTTCCATACTGTTAAGATTGGATTTCAGTGTTGAATAAACTCTGTCAGGGTATTTTCTACAACATTGTGCTTGCGTCGATGGAATACACTTGCGAGAACCTGTAACAAAACCGAACATCATTCTGTTCTGGTAATTCTTTTAAAGAAATTGGCTGTGAATAAGCTCCCATTCCTAGTCATTGCATATCAGACTTGACTAACTAAAAACTACTCGTAAAACTGCTCGTAACCACAGTTAAAAAAAAAACAAAAAAAAAAACAATCCCTTGAAAATAACCTACTGCACTTTCAAACTGTAAAGATCAGAGATTTACAGGTCAGTACTTGTTGTAGTGTAATCTTCCAGGTCAGACCTCCACAAATCTAATTGATCGTTTTAACCCCTCTTACAATGAGGAAGATTATCACTAAATCTGAACATTTATGAAGGATTCAAAATGAAAGGTTTTTCTTCAAATTAGGTGAACGCTGAATTACATGATTATAAGAGATATCTTGGAAAACACAGCCATCAGTGTCAATTGCACAATTCTAGTCAAAAGCAAAAATGATAGTGTTCGTGTTTATAATCGTACAGAATAGATTTGACGCATTCAATCAGTCTTTTTATTTCTCATTGTTCTTTTATTCAGTTCTCCAGTCTTCTCCACTCAATTCTCCCTCTTTCCACAGAGGTCCCAACAGCAGACCCCAAGAAACCAGACTCCAATGTGACAATGTCCCCCAAGCAGAAGGAGGAACTGGCCCGTATGAGAGCCAAAAATCTGGCAAATGCAGTTCACTACATTTGGGAGACGGGTGAAGACAAATACATGCTGCGCTACTTTCACACTGGCTTCTGGTTGTCCTGTGAGAAACACAATGACGGTGCTGGTGAGGACAAATGGTTCAGTCTGTTAGCTTTTAATGATGATGTTAAGTGATAAATCTTTTATTGACCACTATTTTGCAGCTTGTTGCCTGGAGACTTCATATAAAATTCCAATGAATGGAATTCAGTTCGGGTTCAAAGAAAATTAGTAAAACACACTTTTAACACATAAAGTAACTATTGTCATATGGCCAACTGTCAAAGCTGTTGTTGATACTAATGTCCTGATTCAGTCCCTTTGAACATCTGTTTCCTGTCGTGGCCTTTCTTAACTCTTATTTAACTACCATGGGGTCACCCCAGTTCTCAACGTCTGCTACAACAAGACAGTCTTACACAACTCGGAGGCTGCAAGTTTCTTAAGTTACGTAATGCATATCACTGTTTTTAAAGTGAGATAGATAGATAGATAGATAGATAGATAGATAGATAGATTTCTCAAGAAACAGTTGGCAAAGACTGTGCCTATTCTTCACAGGTGAGAAATGTCGGAGCTTCATTGAACTGACCCCTGGAGAAACACAAGGTAAGATGTTTATGAGCTATAGATACAGAAATTGGCATGAAATAGCTCATTTCTGATTCTGTTTCATATCCTGTAGGAGTTCTGTGGCTCTCAGTGATATCAGAATTTGCATACATCAGCCTTCTGGCAATGGGTTTTCTTCTGATGTGGGTGGAATTGCTGCTCTTGTGTCTGAATAAGGACATGTATGCACTCAAGATCAATGCTTTTGCTGCCATCTGTACCGTGCTGTCTGGTGAGTTTCTGAGAGTTTCGGGAAAAAAATATGGTTTTTCATCAGTATGTAACAGAGACAAAAAGGGAGAACAATATATTTCCTACATTTCAGGTATGATGGGAATGGTGGCACATATGATGTATACAACAGTATTTCAGATGACTGTCAGCATTGGGCCCAAAGACTGGAGACCTCAGACATGGGACTATGGCTGGTCATTTGCGTAAGTCTCCATCTTTCTCTAATCCATCTTCTTTCTTTCTTTCTTTCTTTCTTTCTTTCTTTCTTTCTTTCTTTCTTTCTTTCGCTCAAATACCATGCAATGTACAGTGGTCTCCAAAAATCAGAGATAACATTGATAATCTGGGCTTCATTATAGAATCTGAAGCTGCAATCTTTTGATAGTCTTTTGGATAATTTTTATAATCTATTTTTAAAATGAATAATTAATATATATATATATATATATATATATATATATATATATATATATATATATATATATATATATATATATATATATATAAAAAAAATTTATAAATATTAAATGTTCTGACAGTATACATTATTTCCCTAGTGGTTTTAGACCCCACTTTATAATACTACAATTTTTTACATGTTTTTTTTAATATATAAAATACCCTACTATTCATAGGTTTGGGGTCAGTAAGATTAGTGTTTGTACCTACTTAACCATATTTTTGGGACAAATTTGTACCTAAAAGTCAGCAAAATCTGACAAAATCTTTTCTTTTTTTTTTTTCAAAAGTTTTTTTGTTTGTTTTTTGAAATTGTAAAAATTCAGGAAGTTTGCTGAAGGTTACGGTTAGGTTTTGATTAGAATATGTATAACTATATATAAAATATATAAAAACAATAGAAGTCTATGTAATGTCCCCATTTAGATGGTTAAGCAAACGTGTGTGTGTGTGTGTGTGTGTTTGTGTGTGTGTTTATAATATATTTATTCAGCAGGACACATTAAATAGAATAAAACATAAAGATGTACATAGTTACAAAATATTTCAATTTAAAATAAATGCTGTTCTTTTAAACTTTCTAATCATCAAAGAATCCTGAAAAATTTATCAGTTTCCACAAAAATATTAAGCGGCACAACTGCGTTCAACATTGATAATAAAAAGATATCTTTCTTGAGCACCAAATATTGGAATGATTTCTGAAGGTTCATGTGACACTAAAGACTGGAGTAATAGATGTAATAAAATTCAGCTTTGCATCATAGGAATAAATTACTTTATATTAAAATATAAAACAGTTACTGTAAATTAGAATAATATTTCACAATATTACTGTTTATAAATGAATGATGTCTTGGTGAAAATAAGAGACTTCTTTCAAAAACATTACAAAATCTTACCAACCCCAGACTTTTGAATGGTAGTGTTAAGTCAAATGATTGCAAGATAAGTCAAATCATTTGAAACATTGGTGCTTCTTCCACAGCATGGCGTGGATCTCCTTCAGCTGTTGCATGGCAGCAGCTGTATTCACCTTGAATTCTTACACCAAAACTCTGATTGAGATGAAGCACCGTGCCCGGATCCGTCTGGAAGAGGTCCGTGCTGCCAGCCACGCGCCGCCCTATGATGAGGTCATCACCACCGGTGGTGGCAGCCTCTACTCCGTCAGCCGTCTGGTTCAGCAATGCCAGAAGGGTGCGTTTATCGACACCACATGGAGCCACAGGGAGGAAGTGAATGGTGGGGGTATGGTGGGGGCAAAGAGTCCTCATGGACTGGTACTGGTGGGGGGGTGCGGGAGAGAGGGATGCGAGGACTGTGAGAGAGAAATCGATGAGGTGGAGGATGCATTAGAGAGGGAAGGGAATGATGAAATGTGTTGAGGTGAACACCTTCAGGACGTCCTTCATAATCAGCAGTATCAGTGACCACTTTTACATGCATAACATTTTCTAATTTAGATCTATATTTCGGTTAGGCCTTTAAAAAAGACGTTTATATGCACTGCAGGTGTTGAAATATCCCTGTATTGTAATCACCATAATAGACGTGATCTTGACATTTATTCTAAGTACAACCCGAATTCCGGAAATGTAGGGACATTTTTAAAATTTGAATAAAATAAAAACTAAAAGACTTTCAAATCACATGAGCCAATATTTTATTCACAATAGAACATATAGAACATAACACGTTTTACACTTTTATCCACTAAATGAGCTCATTTCAAATTTGATGCCTGCTACAGGTCTCAAAAAAGTTGGCACGGGGGCAACAAAGGGTTGAAAAAGCAAGAAATTTTGAAAAGATTCAGCTGGGAGAACATCTAGCTACTAATTAAGTTAACTGACATCAGGTCTGTAACATGATTAGTTATAAAAGGGATGTCTTAGAGAGGCAGAGTCTCTCAGAAGATGGGCAGAGGCTCTCCAATCTGTGAAAGAGTGCGTAAAAAGATTGTGGAATACTTTAAAAACAACGTTCCTCAACATCAAATTGCAAAGGCTTTGCAAATCTCATCATCTACAGTGCAATACATCATCAAAAGATTCAGAGAAACTGGAGAATTCTCTGTGCGTAAGGGACAAGGCCGAAGACCTTTGTTTGATGCCTGTGGTCTTCGGGCCCTCAGACGACACTGCATCACTTATTGGCATGATTCTGTCATTGACATTACTAAATGGGCCCAGGAATACTTCCAGAAACCACTGCCGGTAAACACAATCCGCCGTGCCATCAGCAGATGCCAACTAAAGCTCTATCATGCAAAAAGGAAGCCATGTGAACATCGTCCAGAGGTGCCGTCATGTCCTGTGGGCCAAGGCTCATTTAAAATGGACTGTTTCAAAGTGGAAAAGTGTTCTATGGTCAGACGAGTCCAAATTTGACATTCTTGTTGGATATCATGGACGCTTTGTCCTCCGGGCTAAAGAGGAGGGAGACCTTCCAGCGTGTCATCAGCGTTCAGTTCAAAAGCCAGCATCTCTGATGATATGGGGATTCATAAGTGCATACGGTATGGGCACCTTGCATGTTTTGGAAGGCACTATGAATGCTGAAAGGTATATAAAGGTTTTAGAGCAACATATGCTTCCCTCCAGACGACGTCAATTTCAGGGAAGGCCTTGTGTATTTCAGCAGGACAATGCAAAACCACATACTGCAGCTACTACAACAGCATGGCTTTGTAGTAGAAGAGTCCGGGTGCTGAATTGAACATTTGGCGCATCATTAAATGAAAACTACGTCAAAGACGACCACAAACTCTTCAGCAGCTGGAAACCTATATCAGGCAAGAATGGGACCAAATTCCAACACCGAAACTCCAGAAACTCATAACCTCGATGCCCAGATGTCTTCAAAATGTTTTGAAAAGAAGAGAAGATGCTATAACATGGTAAACATGCCCCCGTCCCAACTATTTTGAGACCTGTAGCAGGCATCAAATTTGAAATGAGCTCATTTTGTGCATAAAATTGTAAAATTTCTCAGTTTAAACATTTATGTTCTCTGTGTTCTATTGTGAAAAAAAGATTGGCTCACGTGATTTTGAAATTCTTTTAGCTTTCATTTTATTCCAATTTAAAAAAACATCCCAACATTTCCAGAATTTGGGTTGCAGTTTTGGACTGTAATTTTATTATTCAATGTCAATCATGTCCTACACGCAAGAGTGGGAACCTTTGTGTAAATTTGAAATGTAGGTCTTGATGTTTCTTTCACTGTTTGTACAATAATAGTAAAAAAAAAAAAAAAAAAAAGTCCTCTTTGCTTCAGAAATGTTTGTGTTCACATAATGATTTAGATTTAGAATTTTAACTCCATGAGTTCTGCGAACATTTGCGCTTTCAATTTAGTCTGGATCACGTCTGGCTCTCTAGGTTGTGTCAATCTGTACAATCATTCTTCACTTCATTATAATTTGGGCTTTCAATAAGATCACCAAGCACAGTATATACGATAACCTGAATATACAACAAGATGGAGTGATGGACAGATTACAAAAAAACAGGAATACCAGCAGCTCTAGACAGATGCTTTCAAAAGCTGGACAGAAGATTATGTGAATAATCTCCCCCGTAAGAGACAGAGATAAAGTGGGAGATGGAGAGAATGAGAAACGGTAAGAAAGAAAATCAGAATCACAAACAAAGAGAGGAGAGAGAATTTTTTGCATGTTTTTAAGCCAATGTTCACTTAGTGATGGTCATGTTACAGCATACATATTCAAATTATGGTAAAAGCATACACACAATTGCATGTGTTACTGTTTAATATTCCATTCAATCAGTAACTAACCTATAATATTCTGTCTGGAGAAAAAAATCTTTCCACAACTGTTTGCAATAGTACAATGTAATAGTGCAAAAATAAACCATAAGACGATTGTTTGGATTAACATACAATGAAATGACACCATATTTTAATATGAGAGAATAATTAAACAATTTCAAATGGACACTAAACAATGGCATACATCAACTGAAGGCAAACTGCAATCTAAAAAAACACTATTAGAGTTATAAGGTAGGGGCCGTACAAACAAACCTCTAATTCAACAAATGCATGACAGAAATCAAACGTAGCCTACCCTTAACCTAGAAATTACAGTCAAATGGAATAGAATATAATATTTCAACTGTAGTTACTAACTGTAGTAACTGTAGTTAAATAGTATACGCCACACTCAAGTTTTGTGTATTAATACCACAAGTTTTTGTTTTTCATCTTTTTAGATGTGAGTGTACCATCAGAACGACTTTGAAACTGATATTTCAAGATAAAAAAAAACAAAAAACTACAGTTACTTTAATAAAAACACGTGAAACTAGCAAAACACAATGGCAACACACAAATTAAGGATGGCGAATCTTTAATGAAAACATTTAATATACAACAAATGCACATGAAGTCAAGCATGACAAAACCACTGTTTGCATGAACATGATTAAGTTGGGTCATTTATGGTCGTACTGAATGAGCCGCAGCGCAGCTTCGTTTGACTGAACGGCCTCGATGAATTCTCCCTCTGCGACTCGTTCTACATGTGTGAGAGAGAATTTACTTTGTAAATGTTTTCTCTGTATGCTAATATCAATTAGAAATGAATCATAACAATCTTAAGTTAGTTTTCTTACCGTTGTCCTTTTTGTTAAAGATGGCCCAGAGTTTCTCTGCTCTCTTCTCTGGCGTGCTCTCATCACTGGGAAGATTTGCCTGCTTCGCTTTTGGTATGAGATTGAAAATTGCCTGGTGGGAAAAGAGAGAGGATCAAATGACAGAGTGTGAATACGGAATTTTCATTTGAATCACTGTAGGTTTAGTGGCAATTTATATTTGAGTTACTGTACCACTAAGAAAGCCAATATACATACTATATCTGTATTGTATATTTCACACTTGTGTCTTTGTTAATGGGTCAAGTAATACATTTTACCTTGTAGATTTGTATAGTGTTTTATGGGTCTCAATATGTTGCATGTTAGGGTGTAGTATTCTTTATTAAAAATGTATTTTGAATGTTTCAGTTTAGTCAGAGTTCAGCTGATGTTGTTGGCCATTACATGGACCTATTCTTTGGATAACATCTCATGACGCACAAACCTATTTCCAAGTCTGTTATTTTGTTCTGTAATCCATGCTTAGCTCAGTTTTAATGGATTGTGTTCAGGCTATGTGCTAAATTTATTTCTCCTCACTTTCCCTCAGCTTCCTATCTGTTTGGCCTCAGTGCTATATATGTCTTACTCCTTCTTTAGAGCTTAACTTGCTTGTTTGGTAATTTGTTTGCATGCTGATTTGGCTCAACCTAATATAACTGAAGTTATCTAACAATAGGCCAATACAAATAGATGAAATGGTGGCAGCTGTCTTCTGCCATCTTACTTGAGAGCTTTAGCAAGATAAAGAGGACAGCCATGTCTAGAGTGCACTTTTAACTTAAAACATACAAGGTGAAAATGTGTAATAAATAAAAGACTAAAATGACCAGACTTTCAATTACATTAATCACTTGGTAACCATAAATAAATATCCAGAAAATTTGTAATGCTGAAACAGAAATGATAAATGTTTCAATAACCATTTATGTTTTGGTCTGTTCACACCAAACCAGTTGTATGAATTAAGAAGACCTGGAATATAGTGTGTAAGACCTGTTCACACTAAGAACAATAACTGTAACAGTAATTACAACTATAATATTTTAATACAAGATAAAAGACACAGAGAAACAATATCAATTGAATCACTTTCAGAATGATTTTTTACCCTGCTGACGGATGATAAAAAACACTGACAGCCAATCAGAATCCAAACGACTTTAAAGACCTCAAGCATTTAAAGTGGCAGACGACAAAACTGCCGTGTGAACTTACAATGAACAGAACATTATAATGCATTGGTGTGGACACTGTATAGTTATCATTATAGTTATTGTCTTTGTGTGAGTTGACTTTAATAATTTTTGAAGCTTGACAACCCTCATTAATTTTTACTTTATGTTCAGTTCAGTGTTTAGTGTTCAGTGTCTCTCTGTATTCCATGACAGAAAGTTATGTTTGGAACGACAAGAAGGTGAGTAAATTCCAAAGAAATGGTGATCTATCCATTTTTACTCCAATAAACCAGGCGAAATTAGTATTTGACACATCTGAGAATGCTAATCAGTGATCAATCTCAGTGATGCTGCAAGTGTCTCCTATATTATTAATTTTCTGTCATGGTGGAGCTACTTCTTGCTGAGCAAATTAAAGTTTACAGATAATTAAACATACAGTAATGGCACAGACATTTGAAGGAAACTCTATCATCCCCTTGAGTACTCATGTACCACAGTTCACAAGTATTCATAACAGAGTGTTCTCAGTTGTCATAATCCAAAAGACAGCCCTGCTTTGATGTAATATTACACTAGTTTATTTTTTAAAGGAAAGTTGATATAACATAAGGGATATCATTTATTATGTTGATTCATACTACAACATCTCTGTCCAACACTTTACACTACTCCCTGGGAAATTGATCGGCAATTTCTAAGAAAAAGGCTTAAGAGTTGATATGTCACTGAATCCCCCTGTGCCCATGGTCTTAAATCCTGATTGCACATTGAAGCGCTTATCTCTCTCACAGTACCCACCACCCAATCCTTCTGCCTCCCTCCGCAATGAGTCCTTACAGAGCTCAAGCTTAAGGATGATGTCACTCTATGCTTCTAATCGCTGTTCTTAGGTCAGCTTTTATGTTAAATTCTCTTTATATTTTAATTGTCACTGTAAACATGACCTGACACAGAGTCTGAGACACATTCATGATCCCTTATGACTTAGATGGGATGTCCCACCACCAGGCAAACTTAAGATGCAGTCCCATTGCCACAATTTTGCAGGCAACTGTTTATTATCAATAGTGTAGCGATAGTTGATTAACAGCGAATTTGTGTGACCAACTGAAACACGAGCGAAATCTGCATGGGAAACTTTTTAACCCACACTCAATACTCCCTAATAATTCTCCCTAATAAAGTTTCTGTACATCTACCCACCAATCGCATGGCTAACTTAAGAAATAAGAAATATTGGCCTGGTTTCACAGACAGGGCTTAGACTAAGCCAGGATTAGGCCATAGTTCAATTAGGGCATTTAAGTAATTTTTATTAACATGCCTTAGAAAAAAAAACATTACTGGTTTGCACTGGTGTCTTGAGATAAAACAAAGGCACTGATGTATTTTAAGCTCAATCAGTGCAAGTTTCTTTCAGTTAAAACAGCTCAGATTTACACTTTAGTCTGGGACTAGGCTTAAGCCTTGTCTGTGAAACCAGGGCATTGAGTTTGAAATACTATTATGTGTGAAGAATTCTACGATTGAATCGACATTGACTCAACCAATGTATTTGGGGGTGGGGCTATCTAGTTGTCTGACCAATGACAGATGGGGGCGTGTTCAAGGAAACCTGTTTGAAATCACGAATTATGCAATTCTATTTGGTGATGTTGGTGGCACAGAAAAGACACAGTTCAACCTAACAAAATCTATCAATTAAATAAAAAGTATAGTATTATATTTTCATAGTAAATTCTATGATAAATATATTGGGAACAGAGTAAATCTGTGGAATGGAGGTTTGTAGGATGGCAAACAGCTCATTCAGCAGCTGTTTGTGTGAAATTTATGTGAAATCTAATCATTTTCTTACCTGGCTGAGTTCAATCACTTCAGGTTTTGTGACGTAACCATTCTTGTCCACATCAAACAGTGAGAAGACCCACTCTAGCTTCAAGGTCGACTTGCCTGAGGAGGTCATGTGAAGTGCAACAACATACTCTTTAAAGTCTAATGTCCCATCATCATTGGTGTCAAAGGACCGAAAAACGTGTTGGGCATAAGCTTTGGCATCACTTTCAGGGAAGAATTTAGCGTAGATCTCCTCAAACTGCTGTAGTGAGATTCGACCTGTAGGACACTGCTTCTGGAAGTTCTCATACCACTGGGTGATCTCAGATTCTGAGAACCTGGTGGTCAGCTTGAGGTCATCCAGGATCTCTCTGGGAATCCCTCCACTCTGTGCGTTTCCCATGACCTTCCTTTGAGTGATAGAAGAATAGAAGACATAAGATATTAATGTACTAACAAAGGTGGGAAATTGTATCCTTAGTAAGGATCAATGTCAGTCAAGTCAGTCAAGGTTTCCGGCCAAAACTGTAAATTAAGAGAAGTTGGGAAAAAAAAAAAAAAAAAAAAAAACAATTACCAAAAAGTACAAAAGTTATTCTAATAAAATCTGACAGACACAAGTGTGGGTCATAGGTCATCCCAACAATGAGTTTTAAAATTGTCATTAAAATAAAGCCACAATACCAAACATCTTAGTGTTCCTGAATTATTATTATTATTATTATTTGTGTGAGGCTGAACCATTGACAGTCAATAGACAGTTCCCTATAATTTTTAATATCTTGGGCTAGTCATGCTTATCGTACTTAAAATTACGTTTCTCAAATTGGCTTTTAGTTGCTCTTTATCGCCTTCTACTGATAAATTAGGATTAGTGTTGCTGAAAAAATATGAAAATACTAGAAAAAAAGAAAAGAAATGTGACTTAAAGGTACCTCTTTTTAGAAAGAAAAACCCTCACCTCTGAAATATGTTCCCAAATTTTTTGCATGCTGCAATTAGGAAACTGGCTGTGCATATTATTCAATCTACTTTTAAGATTTTAACACAATCAGTGTCATGAAATTATGAAAGTGTCCAAATAAACTGCAGTAAACAAAAAGTGATTTAGTCTATGTTTTTCCAACCTATATTACAGACTTAGTCTCATAAAGGTTCTTTAAGGCTTTATTTAATGTAGCTAGAACTCACAAAAAAGTACTAAGAAAATCAATAAATGAATAAATTAGCTCAGAAGTATATAAGAATCTGTACTGAGTAAAACCACTGACTGGGATGCGTTTATAACTGTTTAATGTAGTGTATATTAATATAATTATCAATATTGCTGCAAACCAACAAAGAATACACAAGATCTGATTAAAATCACTAGGCTCATTAGTAGTTGTGCTCTAGAGAGAAATTAAAAATCTTACATATGCATGAATAGAGAACAATATGCTTACCTGTGGTTGTGGACTAAGAATGAAGAATCAAGGGGAAGTTATCAAGGTAGAGTGTGGAAGAGTAATGAGGCAGTGTTAAACGAGGCGGCTACCTCTCCATACTGGGTTAAGTCAATTAAACAAGATTCCACAAGGCTCAGCCAGAACAAGACTTACATGTCATGTTTTGCACATTTGGTTTTTCTGTTCTGTTCTGTCCTGTACTTTTTTTTTAACACTATAATAATTATAGTCACATCAACGGCTCTGACAAATGACTAAAATAAAGTACACACTCCTGGATGAGCTGAAACATATGATACAACATAAGATCCAACTGTTTGCGACTAATACCAGATTTTTACATTTTATTTTAGGATTTTTTTAAAAGTAAAATGATAAAATGCTGACACCTTTTGTAGCCTGTTATTTGTGGTGTCGGTTGTTTTATTTCAACATTATGGCAAAAACTTCCTCAGTAATAATGATTATCAGCATTATTAAATGTATGTTGATTGATTGATTGGTTGGTTGGTTGGTTGGTTGAGGTTTTTATTGTATTTTTGGAGGGTTGATAGGGCATGTAAGGGGTGATTTATACCACCATTGTGATCTTGACAAAGGCACTTAACCTTTGGGGGGGATTGTCCTTGTAATAAGTGTACTGTAAGTTACTTTGGATAAAATAAAAAAGAGAGAAGACCCTTCCGATTGACTGTTGACATACTGTACAAGCTGTCTTTACCTTTCATTTGTATCTTTCCCTAATATAAAATCTTTTTTTTTTTTTTTTTTTTTTTACCTTTCCACCTTTTTAATCGTTGGATTGTCTCTGGGGTCATAAATAGATCCTGATAGTCTGCTGATCAGCTTACTGTCCCTAGTCTACCTTGTCCTGCCCACGATAATGTCCCGATACCAGACAATCCCTCCATCTATAATGAGAGAGAGCACACAGAAATAAACATGGTTGGAAAGAGTGAAAGAACAAGGAGGGAAAGAACCAGAACACGTGACTTGAAAGGAAAGCCAGGCTTCTGTGCACAGGTCACTTAATGACTGGTATCCAGTTAAACACATCTTCCGATGCTTGATTAAGTGCAAACCCAGACATAATGTCAGTTTACTGTAAATGCTCCACAGTGGGCATGTCCCAAGATTTAACATACTCAATGCCTATATCCTAATCTATTTTGACAAATGCCTAATCTATAGTCAATGTCTATATATATATATATATATATATATATATATATTTTTTTTTTTTTTTTACAGTAAATTGTATATGCTTAACCTAATAAAAAAAGAGAATTCCTGAAAAAATTAAATTAAATCCCAGATTTCTGTATTTTTTATATTTAATAAAATATCACAAATGAAATAAAATATCTAATATTTAAATAGTTAAATGTCATGTAGTCAGTGACAAATTGTTGGCTTGTAGTTCATGGTCTTTCTATTAAAAAAAGTTTGCTTGATCATTTTTTCTTACAATAACTTATTAAGTGGTTGAATACAAATGCATTGATAAACACATTGTTATTGTTTTAAATTAGGCATTAACAAACCTTTTTTTGTCAAATTGATAGAAACTGTCAAAATAACTGAATCTCTACGAAATGTCTTTCATGTGAAATACTGAAGTCAGTCTAAAACTAACAGCATTTTAAAATTGTTATAATTATTGTGCAAACCATTTTCATGAGCTCATATTACTTTAGAAGCATCATGGAATATTTTTACCCCTATTTGTCACCCTATAGAAATAATTAAAGAATAGCAAGCATTTTTCATCAATCATAAAAATAGGTGTAAAATGCATTATAATCTGTCCAAAAGATTTTCAAGATGTTTAATCTCACAGATTTGAATCTTTTGAAAGGAGGTGTTTATCTAACCTTTGGGATCCACCATATTTATAAATAACAATTTCTAGCTTTTTCTTCTTTTTTTCACAATTTGCTTTCTCTTATATTACACCAATTTATTGATTTAGAATTGCATAACTACCATTGATTTGTATTTGTATCTAACATTGTTCTTTTTCCACATTGTAGGCCTACTTTTCTCACATCAAGTGCCAATTTTCCTTACGCACTCCAGTCTGTACCACACAGAATTTGCCACTTTTAGACCACATGTGCTTATAAGTCCCAATCCCATTAGACAGCTTAAAACGAGAAAAGCCCTCAGAGATAAAGTGTAAAATTGGAAAAGACCCTAGAGCTAAATAAAGCCCAGTTTTTTAAGTCTTAGACTAACCGTAAGCTTCTTGTTTTGTTTACTGGAGGCACTTTTAGAAGAGGCAGAGAAAGCTGATCTACTTAGAAAAACACAATATTCAGGGTTTAAGATATTTCAATAACAAATAACAATAATGCAGTTTCATATTTATCAAACTTTTTTTACAATCTTTTATCTTGCTAATTTGTTTTAATTTCACAACTGTCATACCATCTGTAGCAAAGAACAACGTAAAGGATATATATTTTAATACATTTATTTAAAAAGAACACCTTTTAATTAGTCAAAAATGTCATTTTTATTCATGTCAAAAATATGAACATTAAATGTTCAAGTTTGTCTCCACCTAGAGATCATATGAAGTACTGCAAATGTTCTCTGATTGGTGGTGCAAAAATTTCTAGGTAGGCTACTTGAACATGTTCATTTAATATAAAACAATACTGACAATTTGCCAAATATCAATCAAGATCATACATATTTTACATACATGTTCAATGCAACCATTTCTTGATAACTAAAAAGAAAAAATAATAACCAAAACACACTTTACAGAGAATAAACACTGCTCTTGGCCATAAGTTGCCAAAAACAACAGTAAATAAAAACATAAGTTAGCAAAATACATTGCACTACAGTACAGTAAAATTGTAACAATTTTGTTTAGTAAAGTTCTTAATGACTTACAATTTCCGTTACAGTAACGGAACAAACAACAATAGTAGTCTTATATCAAATCTAATCTTTATATTAAAAAAGTAAAACAGAGTTATTGAAATATCTATTACAGTCTGTTTCCAGGCAGTTTACCTAAGCAGAATACTTAATTTAACAATACTATTTTTTCCCCTTTAAATTTCCATATTTAAATCAGTCAGACACAAAAATGAGGCACTGTCTTTTTTTTTTATTTAAAAAATAGAAATTAGAAATAAAACAGCTAACAGCATCACCGTTGAAAAGTCAGGGCCCTCTGTGGACACGATGTGTATATATTTTCCTGCTGAGGTTGCGGGCCAAGCGATCCACAGCATTGCCGAATCCACTCAGATCCTTTTGTGTTGGCATACCCTCAATGTTGCCGCTGTACCACATGACCCAACCGCCAAGAGATATCAGTACCAAGAGAGCCCCAGTGTAGACGAGAAGGTCCCCGAAATCTCTCCCCTTCATTTCCAGTGGCGCAAAGAGCCCCAGAAACAGGGCCGTAAAGCCAAAAATGTCAAAAATAACAGCAAAGCCCAGGGCCACTTTGCAGTGTTTCAAACCAGCACACGCCATGTTAACTGTTGGGGACAAACAGACAGTAAAATATGTTTTTTTGTAGCATAAATTAATGCATTCATGAACAATGTATAATATAATACATATTAACAGTGTAAAATTGCACAATGCAAATAGCTAGTAAAAAATGAAGCCAAATCCACAACTGTTTAAATTTCTACAAAACGATTTTGTTACTCTGTTGGGCCATCTGTAAAATCTGGGGCTTGAAGTCACAGATTTGAAAGTAAAGTAACTTTAAACGTCAAGTCGATCAGCATAACTACACCAACTTTATTTTCTATTGTTTTATGTGCTCAGAAAGACCATGTGCGAGAGTCAACACTCAAACAATAGACAGTCTTATCTACACACAAAAATTTCACAAACACGAACACGTTAGGGGTTCATCGATCTAAAATGCATTATTAAATATACTGACCTTAAATTTCGTATCTTCACTTCACGAATATTAAATATTTCATCGCTTTTCAGGTGTGGTTGCGTCAGGTATGAACTAAACCTGTCTGAAGCTGTTTCCGGAGCCACCCAGACAGACTAGTTGATATTTGACACCACCGGAATGCGGCCCTTTCAACAAGTTACCATGGTAACCAATTTTCCGCGAAAATAGCTGTCATCACGTCATATCATCAACATTAATTTATTTTAAATAATAACATATTTAATAATATAAAAAATAAACTTGATGCAAACTGTGAAATGCAAATTGTGAACGGTCACTTGTGCAATCATAACTGTCCTTGTAAATTACCAATGAATCAAAGTAAAATCTTTTCTTTCTTTTTACAATAAAAGATATTGCTGTTTGAATATCATAACATATTTAATTAAAATTATGAATTTTTAGATTAAATTATAGGGGTGTAATTAAGCTAACGTGTGCTACTTTGTCAAAAATAAATAAATAAACACTTATTGGTTAATTTATTTTAAAGTACCAAAAACATAATTTAATGACATAAAAAAACAAGTTACATGCACTTATTTTTATTTATTTATTTATTTTTACTTAGATATTTAAAAGTATTTTTTTTATTATTTAATCAAAGTAGGATCTGCTGTGGGCGTGTTTATGTGTTGACTTGAGCGCGCCGCACATGACATATGATTTCTAAAAGAGCAGGATAATCTTGTTCTGCAGACTGTCATTCAGTCAATCAATTCTCATGATGCAGCGATCGATAACAACAATCAAGAGCCAATCAACAAGCGGACGCTGCAATGCAGTTTGGGGCTTGGCTAATGAGGTCCTTCAAGTTCTATTTGTAAGTTAATTAGCTCTCTTAAATGCATGCAGTAAATGCCTTATGCAGTTTAGTGGAACTATTTGATGCGAATTGATATTACAAAGCTAATTTAAGTCTACTCGCACGCTTTCCATGTAATGTATAAAACAATCATCCGTTGCCCTGTTTGACAGGACTGGGGACACACACATAATTAACTAATGTTTAATTAACTGCTTGTTAATGTTAATGACTAATTAACTACTTAGTCGTCCTTGGTTGTTATCATTTGCTTCACGCCCTGCTCTGTGTCGTGCATTAGCTCCAAAGTTTTGTATCGGTTTAGTTTAGTTATCAGTTGGATTCGTGTTTTTGAGAGAATTTATGTTTGGTTGTAGATTTGTGAATATCCATGTCGCCGAAATCATGATGACTGATGCTCAGAGAAGCACGAGGAGCTGCAGAGGTAAGAATTTAATTATGTTAAAAAGTCTTTAAACTAGATAAAATCCTATCTTATTTGAGAAATCTAGTTTGAAGGCGATTTTGGGATATGGAGCTGATTTCTAGTTAGTCTAAGTTGGAATAAGCTGGTTATTAGCTGGTTCCACAAACCAGCTTGACCAGAGATTTGTTTGTTGGTGTACTGTGGTAAAGCATGACATGAGATAATTGACGGAATTTTTTTTGAATTGGAACAATTTATTGAAACCTTTGACTAATACATATATATATACGCGCGCACACACACACAGTGGGGAAAAAAATAATTTGATCCTCTGCTGATTTTGTACCCTGCAGGCAATGAATTTTAATGGTAGGTTTATTTGAACAGTGAGAGTCAGAATAACAACAAAATTTCAAAAAAGTTATAAATTAATTTGCATTTTAATGAGTCAAATAAGTATTTGATCCCCTATCAATCAGCAAGATTTATGGCTCCCAGGTGTCTTTTATACAGGTAAGGAGCTGAGATTAGGAGCACTCTTTTTAAGGGAGTTCTCCTAATCTCAGTTTGTTACCTGTATAAAAGACACCTGTCCACAGAAGCAATCAATCAATCAGATTCCAAACTCTCCACCATGGCCAAGACCAAAGAGCTGTCCAAGGATGTCAGGGACAAGGCTGTAGACCTACACAAGGCTGGAATGGGCTACAAGACCATCGCCAAGCAGCTTGGTGAGAAGGTGGCAACAGTTGGTGCGATTATTCACAAATGGAAGAAACACAAAATAACTGTCAATCTCCCTCGGACTGGGGCTCCATGCAAGATCTCACCTCGTGGAGTTTCAGTGATCATGAGAACGGAGAGGAATCAGCCCAGAACTACACGGGAGGATCTTGTCAATGATCTCAAGGCAGCTGGGACCATAGTCACCAAGAAAACAATTGGTAACACACTACGCCGTGAAGGACTGAAATCCTGCAGCGTCCGCAACGTCCCCATGCTCAAGAAAGCACTTGTACAGGCCCATCTGAAGTTTGCCAATGATTCAGAGGAGAACTGGGTGAAAGTGTTGTGGTCAGATGAGACCAAAATCGAGCTCTTTGGCATCAATTCAACTCTCCGTGTTTGGAGGAGGAGGAATGCTGCCTATGACCCCAAGAACACCATCCCCACCGTCAAACATGGAGGTGGAAACATTATGCTTTGGGGGTGTTTTTCTGCTTTCCGTGCATTCACACCGCAGGCGGCGAGAGCTTCAAAGTGGCCGGAAGTCATTCATTTTCAATGTGAGCCAGCGGCGAGAGTGGCGCAGCGCGTCTTGGACGATAAGAGTGTCAAGGAGAGTTGAAATCAGGTCAACTTTATGGTAATGAGCTATGACGCGGTTTGGCGGCAACCAGTCAGAATATAGAAGTCCACCGTTTGAGAGGATTCCAGAGAACGCAGCCCTGTAAACTTTGTTTCCGACCACATTAGTTCCCAAGCATTTTAGTGCTAGAACGCTTTGTTTTTCAGCAGGAATTCTATTAATTTCCTCAAAACAACATCGATTTGACCAGTTACATTAAGACTACACTTCAACCAGGACAGTTTGTAATGTAGGCTGCGCACAAATTAATGTTAATGTTCATTAAAGACCAAGGCTAGTAAACGTCTCCTATAAACTGCATGTTGAAATTAACCATGAACACAAAAGCCACACCACACAACTGGCTTTTAATGGTTTATTTCGTTAGCAAACATGTAACTATAATTGTTTAGTTCTTTCCATCGATCAATTTCTTACTTTCACATTTAAAATATTTAATGAGGTTAACTTATACCCTGCTCGTGGTCAGTCTGCACAAGATCAACAAGCTTGTTTGCTTTGCGGCTCCTTTAAATACAAGACAATCATTTGATCTACGTCAGAGCGTCCATGAATCTTTCTACAGCATTGCTGGCAGGGCGGCCAGAGCAAATTTTGATGCTCTCGCTGGCGGCGGTGTGAACGCACAGTAAGGAGACAGGACAACTGCACCACATCAAAGGGATGATGGACGGGGCCATGTACCGTCAGGGCCAGGGCATTGAAAATGGGTCGTGGATGGGTATTCCAGCATGACAATGACCCAAAACACACGGCCAAGGCAATAAAGGAGTGGCTCAAGAAGAAGCACATTAAGGTCCTGGAGTGGCCTAGCCGGTCTCTAAACCTTAATCCTATAGAAAATCTGTGGAGAAACAATAGTCTCGAAACCTTAATGACTTGGAGAAGATCTGCAAAGAGGAGTGGGACAAAATCCCTCCTGAGATGTGTGCAAACCTGGTGGCCAACTACAAGAAACGTCTGACCTCTGTGATTGTCAACAAGGGTTTTGCCACCAAGTACTAAGGGGTCAAATACTTATGACTCATTAAAATGCAAATCAATTTATAACTTGTTTTTCTGGATTTTTGTTGTTGTTATTCTGTCTCTCACTGTTCAAATAAACCTACTATTAAAATTATAGACTGATCATTTCTTTGTCAGTGGGCAAACGTACAAAATCAGCAGGGGATCAAATAACTTTTTTCCCCACTGAATATATTTATATATATATATATATATATATATATATATATATGTGTTTCCAAATATTTCTTATGACACATCAGGCTTTTATGGCTCACATAGAGCTCACACTCAAGGAGGAAAAACACTGGCCCAAACTGCCTAAACAATTTGGTGCTGCATTTATATTGTAATAGCTTATGTAAATCACTAAAACTGTATAACAGACCACTTTCATAAAATGTATATAAATATCCATTGTCACTACAGGTGCTGGTCAAATAATTAGAATATCATCAAAAAGTTTATTTATTTCACTAATTCCATTCAAAAAGTGAAACTTGTATATTATATTCATTCATTACACACAGACTGATATATTTCAAATGTTTATTTCTTTTAATTTTGATGATTATAACTGACAACTAAGGAAAATCCCAAATTCAGTATCTCAGAAAATTAGAATATTACTTAAGGCCAATACAAAGAAAGGATTTTTAGAAATATTGGCCAACTGAAAAGTATGAACATGAAAAGTATGAGCATGTACAGCACTCAATACCTAGTTGGGGCTCCTTTTGCCTGAATTACTCCAGCAATGCGGCGTGGCATGGAGTCGATCAGTCTGTGGCACTGCTCAGGTGTTATGAGAGCCCAGATTGCTCTGATAGTGGCCTTCAGCTCCTCTGCATTGTTGGGTCTGGCATATCGCATCTTCCTCTTCACAATACCCCATAGATTTTCTATGGGGTTAAGGTCAGGCGAGTTTGCTGGCCAATTAAGAACAGGGATACCATGGTCCTTAAACCAGATACTGGTTGCTTTGGCACTGTGTGCAGGTGCCAAGTCCTGTTGGAAAATGAAATCTGCATCTCCATAAAGTTGGTCAGCAGCAGGAAGCATGAAGTGCTCTAAAACTTCCTGGTATACGGCTGCGTTGACCTTGGACCTCAGAAAACACAGTGGACCAACACCAGCAGATGACATGGCACCCCAAACCATCACTGACTGTGAAAACTTTACACTGGACCTCAAGCAATGTGGATTGTGTGCCTCTCCTCTCTTCCTCCAGACTCTGGGACCCTGATTTCCAAAGGAAATGCAAAATTTACTTTCATCAGAGAACATAACTTTGGACCACTCAGCAGCAGTCCAGTCCTTTTTGTCTTTAGCCCAGGCGAGACGCTTCTGACGCTGTCTGTTGTTCAAGAGTGGCTTGACAAGGAATGCGACAGCTGAAACCCATGTCTTGCATACGTCTGTGCGTAGTGGTTCTTGAAGCACTGACTCCAGCTGCAGTCCACTCTTTGTGAATCTCCCCCACATTTTTGAATGGGTTTTGTTCACAATCCTCTCCAGGGTGCGGTTATCCCTATTGTTTGTACACTTTTTTTCTACCACATCTTTTCCTTCCCTTCGCCTCTCTATTAATGTGCTTGGACACAGAGCTCTGTGAACAGCCAGCCTCTTTTGCAATGACCTTTTGTGTCTTGCCCGCCTTGTGCAACGTGTCAATGGTCGTCTTTTGGACAACTGTCAAGTCAGCAGTCTTCCCCATGATTGTGTAGCCTACAGAAATAGACTGAGAGACCATTTAAAGGCTTTTGCAGGTGTTTTGAGTTAATTAGCTGATTAGAGTGTGGCACCAGGTGTCTTCAATATTGAACCTTTTCACAATATTCTAATTTTCTGAGATACTGAATTTGGGATTTTCCTTAGTTGTCAGTTATAATCATCAAAATTAAAAGAAATAAACATTTGAAATATATCAGTCTGTGTGTAATGAATGAATATAATATACAAGTTTCACTTTTTGAATGGAATTAGTGAAATAAATAAACTTTTTGATGATATTCTAATTATATGACCAGCACCTGTATGTCTCTCATTAGTATCGCTTAAAATTATATTTAAATGCTGTACAAGTAAACATTCCTCAAAAAACATGGTGTATCATATTTGAACTTATCACACTTTAACATAATTTTTCTGAAAGATAATGGATATGGATAATTTCAGTTTCTTCAGGCCAGTAAATGTTCATGTTGAAATATTACTAACAATATGAAAGTTATTCATACTTGCATAAAGAAAAACAGACCACAACCTCAAGGTGAATTGTCAGATTATACTAAAAAGCCTTTTTTTTCTGCAAGGTTTTGATTGTGTTGATCCTTTAGAGACCTTAAAATTTAGGTTTGAGGTAGTCTACCACTGTGGACCAACAAATAGCCAGTTTGGACCTAAAACCAGTGACCATCTAAGGCAGATTTGTCTTTTTCCTGTGACAGGTTTGAAGAATGAATATGAGTATGAAATTTCCATCCCCTTTGAGGACAACAGCCTGGATGAGTCTGGTTTCTATAATCAGAATGACCACACCTTCGATGGTATTTACTCCAGACACGTTGTAACATGTTTGATTATCACAATTGAGGTCTACACTATAGAATGTTTCAATGCTTCTGCAGAGTCAGCATCAGGTCAGATCCCTCCTTGCGGTCCATACCTTCTGATTACCAGCCTCCGAGCACAACTTCAGATTTCTCCTTAAAAACTCTCCTGATTTCAAATACGCATCGAAGATCTGGAGGAGGAGAGGGACTTTCTGCGCTGCCAACTTGACAGATTTATTTCCACCACCAGGA
The DNA here is from genome assembly GCA_039654775.1 of Spinibarbus caldwelli. Classification (NCBI taxonomy): domain Eukaryota; kingdom Metazoa; phylum Chordata; class Actinopteri; order Cypriniformes; family Cyprinidae; genus Spinibarbus; species Spinibarbus caldwelli. The sequence goes on along the minus strand of CM077244.1, from coordinate 10,094,725 downwards.
GTTAGGAGAGCAATGGCATGACGAAAAGGTAGCTTTAGACTGCACTTGTGCAAAGTAGTGTCTTGTACTGTAATCCAATTTTATGAAGAGTTATCTTTATTTAATTTAAGAAACTGAAGCAGAAGCTTAGCCTCAACCCACCACTCCGAAGCAGCCCACCAATCTGAAGCTACCCACCCGGAAGACAGCTATTCCTTCTCCGTCATCCATGATAGCACACTCTGGAAAAATCACACAGCGAAACCACAAGCGCAGCAGAAATAACAGCTAACTAGTTTTTTTGTTTGTTTGTTTGTTTTTAGACCTACTTTTTTTTTTTTTTTTTTTTTTTTTTTTTTTAATCAATATATGTTCAATTAAAATTAAAAATCAGTTGCACCAATCTCACTATTTCTTTCTTTATCTGTAACAGTATTATTTTAATATTATTAAAATAATATAGTTTTTGGTAGTACTTTACATTAGATTAGATTTTATTTTTATATTTTCATATTTGAATTTGAAAGTTTTTAACAATTTTGTTTTGTTATTTTCATTATTTTCAAAAATATTTATATAATATATCTATTAAGCTTTAGTTTAGTTTATTTGGTTTTAGTTATTTTAGTACTTTAACAAACTAAATGAAAACAAGAAATGTTACCATGGCTTAAATAAAATATATTTAAATATTTTTATTTCAGTTAAAGTTTATTTCATTTCAAGTAATGAAAATTTTTATTTTTTATGGTATTAGTTTTAATTTAATCAACAATAATAACCCTTTAATAAAAACTGATCTGCAATGAAAAATTAGTTTAAATTGTAAAGGTGTTTTTTGTTATTCACCTCAGATCAAGAAGACGAGGAGGTGATTGAGGAAGATTTTGTGGAAGAGGAGCAGGTTGTTACAGATGATGATGGTGATGATTCAGATAGTAAAAACTCACATAAGAGCTGTTCAGGAAGGCAGAATGGCCAAGCAAGGGTGAAAAGACGACGTGTTTTCCGTATTGCGCGAAACATGGAAAGACAAAGAGGTGAGTTGTTGTTTTTTTCAGTTTCTATATATTTCAAAGCAACTCTCTATATTTCATAAATGTCTAATAACTGCAATTTTGTTTGCATTTAAAGACCCTGCTGGTGTTCTGCTTCGCTACAATAAGATCCTTGTCACCTATCAAAAGTTGAAGAGCATGTCAAGAGCATTCCAGGTCCATGGGGTTGGCCTCCACCACTCCTATTGCTGAAATGCTTGACTGTGGCACACCAGTGCGGTGTTATTCTGACAAATCATTTCAGACTCCACAAATGAAGCCTTTGTTTAAAAAAAATACAAACCCTTACTTATTTGTTGTAATATGGCACTATTTAATAAATACAAAGGGGAAAATAAATTGTATATAAATTCAATATGTGTGAAATTGAAGACATTGCAATTTTTGCATGCTTTGGGTGTCAGTCCTACTTGGGAGGTTACAAGCAAAAGTCAAAAATTTTGAAGACTTTTGAGATTGTTTATGGATTTAAAATATTATTTACAAGAAAATGTTGGTCACCACATTACTTACTAGTTCATGGTGTGCCTATAAGATTAAATATAATGCTAAAATTGTGTTTATACATTGCAACGTCAGTTTAAAGGCTTGACTGATGTTTTTGTGATCGTGATTACCTATTATTTTTCCTATTGTGTTATGATTACTCATTTCAAAACCGTGCCCTGCTGTTATTAAACACATCTCCAACACAGTATGGAAGAGCTTTCAGTCATTTTCAACGTGAACTCCACTATATTCTTTTTAAATTGGAAATTTCACGTGTAATCTAAAGTAATCAAAGCTGATAAGTGGATAGAAATTGAAAAACGCTTTCCTCCGGGCCTGTAGGGGGCGCACGGCGCCAAAGCTCTTGTTAAGAGTGAGTTTTGTGCGGTGAAGAAACGGTCAGCGCATCCGCCAACGCGGGGTAAGCGGTTAGCTGTTTTTGGCCGAGACGGGCTAGACTTCAGCAGAGTCAATAATGACAAATAACAGCATTTGACTATCAGGGAATATATCTAAAGAGCAAATCATTACATAGAAGTGATTTAATCGTCTATTTTGCAGTCGCGAACCTTTTATTTTCCTGCATCCTGCACCGATTGGAGTTAGCATTAGCAGCTAACAACCATCTGAAGCAAAGCGTTTATTTCCATCTGCACGAAATTTACGTGTCTCGGAAAACTTTATATGCTGTTAGTACATTTTAAAACATCTATATTTTTATAGTCCGTCCCTTGAAATTGCGTGTGACCGAGAAAGCTATTTATAAGCGAAAGAGCGTGTTAACTCAAGTTTCTGCTTGAGAACAAAACACCAGAATGTCTGATTTCGATGAATTTGAGAGACAGCTCTCTGAAAACAAACAAGGTGAGTATAAATTTTCATTACTGACTGCTCTGAACAGTAATCGCTTGCATAACATCGTAATAACTAAACATAGTGTTTGTGGTCAGTATAAATAGTCACAAATTGATGCTTTTACGGTTATGAAACTCATTCAGCGCTTGAAGTGTATTGTTGTCTTATGCTTAACATATAAAGAAAAGAGATCTAAAAAGCTATAAATATGCATAAACATTTGAGAGTTGGTAATTTTTTATATTTACGGACTGGATACTTATTTTATTTAAATTATGCACAGTTGTTTGGATATAAAGGTGTCAGCAACAGCTCAATGTGCTTATAAGTCGTCTTATATTGTTATAATGTTTTGTAGTCACAATTGAATTTTTAAAAACATACATTTTACAGTAAGTGCTGAGAGGGTTTTATATGTGAAACTTCAGCTCACGTGACTTTTTGTGATAACTGTTTTAGAAATTGCATGTCATTTAAAGCTTTGGCTTTTTGTCTTGCATGATCAGCTTGTAACTGTAGGCTTGTAACTGTAGTATTGTTATCAGATCACCAGTCATTAGTGACACATTTTGTATTCTGTTGGTAGGACTTATAAGATGTTTGCAATATGTTGCAATAACTTTCTCTTTCCCTCCAGTTCACAGCATTTATTCTGTTGTTTATTATTGTAAATCTGCTTTGAAACAATCTGTATTGTATAAAGTCCTATATAAATTAAAATGACTTGACTTAACCTCTCTCATTCTCTTCCGCACAGGTGACAGTCTAAACGGTCATGGTGGGTATCCCAGAATGAGGTTCTTGCTTTCATCTAATCTTCCTTTTTTCCTCCAGATACTCACTGTGAAAACTGAAAAGCTGCAGTTTTCTCTCTCTCTCTCTTATCTTCTTTAATTCTGCAGCTTTATTGGGCTGCTTCTTCTTTTTGCTTTTTCTTTCCTTACTCCTGTTTGCTTCGGGAACCTGCAGCTTTGTCTCATGTTTTTGCATGCTCATGTTTTGCATGTTTGTCTTCATTCTGTCTCAGAGCGGGACAAAGAAAACCGTCACCGGCGACGCAGCCCATCACGCAGCCGCAGTCGAGAGAGGAAAAGGAGAAGCAGAGAGAGGAGAAGTAGGGAACGCCGCAGTGACAGCAAGGACCGCCGCCATAGACGCAGGTTAGAGTTGTTGTCATATTTTATAAGGCTCCTCAATAAGGATGGTCCAGCACAGAGTGAGAGCTTTAGACCTGTTGATGTAAATGCATATTTAAACCTGATTTTTTTTTGCAAGTTATTCAAGCCTTGCCAGCAGAATAAAATCTTATTGTTCAGCCCTGTTGTAATAGATGCTGTTATTACAACATGAGTGACTTGAAGCCCTGGATGTAAAACTGAAGTAGTGCACAGTAATCAAGAATAAAGCAAGTTACCAAGTTAAATCATTAATCCAACTCTTAAACCTCATCCAGTTGTTTATGTACGTGGTTTAAGCTACTGCAAAGTAGCTACATGTCAAACCCTGTTCTTAAATGTCATTTCAGTGATCATACTCAGAACCATCCCCAAGACAATGTCAGGTAATACTGCAGATGGGCTGACTCTGTTTTGCCAATTTTTTCATCTTACAAATTCAAGTGTTGTGACTTTTTGAAGGCATTTGTCAGATGAATTACTACTCTAATTTCTGTGTTAAAGGAATAGTTTACCCAAAAAATGAATATTTGCTAAAACAATTCCTCACCCTCAGGACATGTAGGACAAGATGTAGATGAGTTTGTTTCATCATCAAAACAGATTTTGAAAAAAGTGTTACAGCATTACTTGCTCACCAGTGGATCCTCTGCAGTGAATGGGTGCCGTCAGAATGAGAGTCCAAACAGCTGATTAAAAATATCACAATAATCCACACAACTCCAGTCCATCAATTAATGTCATGTAAAGTGAAAAGCATTGCTTCAGGCTAAAATATGAGTCCTCTATTCATAATATTGTTTTCTCCAGTGAATTTTTTTTCTTGTTTGAATTAGGAGAGAAATATGCACAGATCAAACACTGTTTATAAACAAAAACAGTCCAAAACAAATATGTTGGTGGATTTTGATGTGAGAGGACAACAGGAGATGGTCTTTTCACTGGAGGAAGCATTATTATGGACTATATTTTGGCCAGACATGACAGTGTAAAGTTAAAACAGCTTAATAATGGATTTGTTTCTTATAAACATTCAGCTTTTTGCTTCAAAAGATGATATTGGTTGAATGGAGTCATGGAGTCAAACAGCTGATAAAAACCTCACAGTAATCCACAAGTAAACCCTTGTAAATTATTGTGATGTTTTTATCAGCTGTTTGGACTGTCATATTGACGGCACCCATTCACTGCAAAGGATCCATTGGTGAGCAAGTGATGCAATGCTAAATTTCCCAAAAATCTGTTCCAATGAAGAAACAAACTCATCTACATCTTGGATGGCCTGAGGATGAGTAAATTTAAGCCAATTTTAATTTGTGAACTGTTCTTTTAAAAGCCTTCTCTGTGTGTGCTATTATTATGTTAGGTAGGTTATTATTATGCAGTTTTTTTTTTATTATTTTGTATTTTTGATTTCTCTACTTTTCACTAGGATTTTAAGGCATAATATAATAAAATTAGCTCTGACAGATAAAAAATCATCCTCCTCATATTCTGGAACATTTAATATACCAGTTAGATACAAATGAATTAACTTCAGTATTTTTCTTTTTCTCTCTGCCTTTCTATAAATCAGTCGTTCTCCTCAACGGGAGAAAAAGAAGATAAAAATTAAGAAGTACTGGGATGTACCGCCTCCTGGCTTTGAGCATATTACACCCATGCAGTACAAGGCAATGCAAGGTGAGGGACATACCCTGTGTCCACTCATTCTATTCACTCAGTAGAGGTGTGTGTGTGTGATACCGGTTGCAGCGATGCACAGAAATGTTTTGAGCTTTTTTGCTCTATAAATGGCTGTTAAAAAATGACCTTTTATTATTTCTTAGTAGGATTTCTAAATCGCTTTCCATAATTTCTATAATCATGCTATGTATTATCAACTTAACATTTTTATGAATATTGGAGTTTTTTTTTTTTGTTTTTTTTTTACTTATATCACCCACACCTATCACTGAGTATGATTTATTCTGTTCAAACATCTCCTGATAATAACAGTATAATTTAATCATTCATGTTCTGTTGTTAATGGAGTTATTTTCTCTGTCTCTCCTTCAGCTGCTGGTCAGATCCCCGCTACGGCTTTGCTGCCCACCATGACGCCAGACGGCCTGGCAGTAACGCCGACCCCGGTACCCGTAGTGGGCAGTCAGATGACTCGCCAGGCTCGCAGACTTTACGTTGGCAACATCCCATTTGGCATCACAGAGGTGTTAAATGAACACTATTCACATAATAGAATTACTCTGCAGGGCTTTGGAGAACAGATCCACATAGAGAACACTGGCACGATTAGATGTATTATGCAGAAGCATATTGCATATTAATTTGTGCATTTTCATTTCCTCTATTTTTACATGTAGATTGCACTTGCCATCATTCATTGGTCACTTAAATTTAATCTTTAAAAACATGTACTGTTTAGAAAATCTTATTTAATCTAATCTAAAGTTGTTTTCAGTGTGTTTTTTTCTATTTAGACAAACTATAAATGTTAAACACTTTAATATAGACCATTTTTATAAGTTATTGTTTACAACATGAAATTTAAATATCTGTATGTTAGTATCAGTGCATCCCTTTTAACACTATTAATGTCCTCGCATTATGTAACAAACTCCAAACTTTTTCCATAGCTCACTTATAATTCTTCTTCCTCAGGAATCTATGATGGACTTCTTCAATGCCCAGATGAGACTCGGCGGTCTGACTCAGGCCCCAGGAAACCCTATCCTCGCCGTCCAGATTAACCAGGACAAGAACTTTGCTTTCCTTGAGGTGAGAGATGCCTGTATTCACTGACGGAGGCTTATATTGCTAATAAATAGGTAAGCTGTGTTCCTTACAATTTTCGTCCTTCAGTTCCGATCGGTGGATGAGACCACACAGGCCATGGCATTTGATGGCATCATCTTCCAGGGGCAGAGTTTAAAGATTCGCCGGCCACACGACTATCAGCCATTACCTGGCATGAGCGAGAACCCCAGCGTATATGTCCCGGGTACGCAGACTTTACATTTCCCTCTTTACTCTTGAGATCTCAGATCACAGCCGACATGACATTTTCCTTTGAATACGAATAGCTTCAGCGTACATTTGTATTACATTCGCATTTCCAGGTGAATTAATTTTATTTAAACTTGACCCTAAGAAAATTAGCCTGTTACCAGGCTGTTATTTCTATTTTCTTCATTTCAACCCTCTTATTTTGGTCTTTCAGTGTATTATTTTCTTCTGCCAGTCAATTGTCTGTTAATGGCTGTTCTCCATCTGCTCCACAGGTGTGGTGTCCACTGTTGTACCAGACTCTATTCACAAGCTTTTCATTGGTGGTTTGCCAAACTATCTCAATGACGACCAGGTTGGTTACAAATGGTTTCTAGTAGGAAGTCTATATAACACACATATTGTATCGGGGCATATTTTAGCAAATTTTATTACGTTTTTTTTAGATAAAAAGCCTAATATACCTTGAAAACATATAGTATAGTATTATTGTAAAGAAATGGAAAAAAAAAACCCCATTCAATTTAAACCAGTAGTTTTTAACCATGGGAACGGAGGCCCGTTAGGGGGCTTTAGGAAACTTTCAAGGGGACCTCAAGATGCTTTAAAATAAGCTAAACAGCTTAGGCATCACACAATTTCTTATTTTAATTCACCCCCTCAGTAACTGTATTTTTCTTTGGAGAACCAAGATTCCCATGGTTTTAGAAAACCTGGATATGAAAAGTAGCCCAATTTTAATAATGTTATTTCTAGACCTGTAAATGGTCATGGTAATTAATAAAATATTAAAATGCCATGGGCAGTTTTATAATGAATATAAATTTTTCTTGTGAGTAAAAAGTATTTATTTATTTTTTTTAAATCTGTACTCTTAATTCTTATCCAGTAAATCGTGAACAACTGGAAAAGTCATGCAGACCTGCCAACCTTGGAAAATATATATATACATATATATAAGGTGCCCTCGTGCAGAAAATCCACATATGCATTACACAAGCAAAAGAACTGACAACACTCCAGGAAATCCTAATATGGACAAAAGCATCCAGCTATCGCTGTAACTAAATAAAAGAAGATATAATCGATTTGTCTTTTGAATATTAAGCTGATAAACACTCGACTGTGACAATGTATAGTTTGTCTGTGTTCTTAAAACCACCTTGGGTATTTTCATAATAATTAAGTATATTTATAATCCATCGCTAATCGAAATATTCTCTACTGTAATAAAGGCTATATATTTCTGCCTCATTTTGTGATAAGAACAAATAGTACTCACAAAAGATCACAAAATTAAGTTATTTCTACTGATTCGACTGATGTTGTTTAGTATGTTATAATGTTCTCTTTTGTTGGACAGCAGGTTTAGAAACTGTTCTTATTACAATTCATTAAGGGAAGATGTTTCGCGTGTGCTGCTTTTTCAAATGCTCCTTATAAGCGAGAGGAGCGTGTAGACTCACGGACACACACAACCAGAGCCAGTTTGGAGAGAAATAAAACGCACGGAAATTATTTAAACGCAAAACCGAAAAAAAAATGCTCTGATTTGTTGAACTCTTCTTCTTTTTCTATTGCTTGATTTGAGTACTGCATGTGGACAGAGGCGTAACCAGGGTTTTGCGTAGTTTAGAGTGACAAATCGTACCAGCAGTTTAATTCAGTGATTGTCAATCTCAAAAAAGGTTGAGATTGACAATCACTGAATTAAACTGCAGAAAATGAGTAAGTTACATTGAAAAAATTTGCTAGTAGGATAGATTGCATTATTCCTAAACGCCATAAGAACTAACAATAATTTGTGGTAAATTTTGCCCAGATTGTGCTTGTCTTGGCTATGTGTAGCTTTTCGTTCTCTTCAGTCCCACATGAGAAATGAGCAGCAATGGTTAATTTTTTTAAAAGTACCTAATTATTTGTGTGGCACGTTGTTTTGTGACAACAAGGTGATACATGCATATTTGACACAAGCAAACTCACAGCAGAAAATGGTAATGGAAAAGCTGAAATGTTTTTGGCACAAAAAACCTTTATTAATGTTTTAACGAAACATATATTATTTTTTTTTTTTTTTTTTTTTCCTGCTTATGTTAGGTGTGATATAGCAATTTGAATGTATTTCTTTATGTCCTCAGGTTAAAGAGTTGTTAACTTCTTTTGGACCTCTCAAAGCCTTTAATTTGGTTAAGGACACTGCTACCGGCCTCTCAAAGGGCTACGCTTTCTGTGAATATGTGGATGTTAACATCAATGATCAGGTGAGTTGGCATGGTTAGATTTTCCACAGTATCCATGGATTTTAACATCTTTTGGCCCACTTTAACAAAGTTAAACTCTTAATATTTTTTTCCAGGCTATTGCAGGACTGAACGGTATGCAGTTAGCAGATAAGAAGCTGCTGGTTCAGAGGGCAAGTGTAGGAGCCAAGAATGCCACAATGGTGAGCATGGAGTTCAACTTCAAATATTTTGTATATTGTTTTAAAGCACATTCAAAATAGACCCTTTTTAATTTCTTAATACACTACTGCTGTGGTCAGTAAAATTTGTTTTTGAAAGTCTCTTTTTTTGCTCACTGAGACCAAATATATTTGATTGAAAATAGTGAAATATCATTATAATTTAAAATAACTGCTTTCTATTTTAATATAATTTTTAAGTGTCATTTTTTTCTGTAGTGTAAAGCTGAATTTCAGCTGCCATTACTCTTCAGTCTTCGGTGTCAAATTATCTTTCAGAAATCATTAAAATGCTGATTTGCTGCACAAGAAACATTTATTATTATGAATGTTGAAAACTAATGTGCTGCTTAATATTTTTGTGAAAACCGAATTTTTTTTTTTTTTTCAGAATTCTTTGATTTTAAAATAAATAAATAAATAAAATAAATATTTTAAGTATTTCTAACCATATAAATGTCTTTACTGTCACTTCTGAACAGTTTAATGCATCTTTTCTGAATAAAATTTTAATTTCCTTCTTTAAAAAAAATTTCTGACCCAAAACCTTTGAACGGTTACGGTAGTGTATATATTCCTGGTCTCATCTGTGCATGTTGTTCCAAAAAAAGTCTTAATCAAAGTGTAGGCAGCACTTCCTAGGAAAAACCTTGATGAGTGAGCTCATTATTTTAAATGAGAAATTTTTTCTCAAGCTGTCTTTCTATTTTCCTTTCACTAACCCTTTGTAGACAAGTATAAATGAGACTCCAGTGACACTGCAAGTGCCGGGGCTGATGACGAACCCCATGGTGCAGATGGGCGGTGTTCCCACCGAGGTCCTGTGCCTGATGAACATGGTGGCTCCAGAGGAGCTCGTGGACGATGATGAGTATGAGGAGATAGTGGAGGACGTCAGGGACGAGTGCTCCAAATACGGCCAGGTCAAGAGCATAGAGATTCCCCGGCCTGTCGATGGCCTTGAGGTGCCTGGAACCGGCAAGGTAAGCTTTACCAAACCAGCTCAAGTGATGGATGGGGGCCATGGACTTGGTCAAACTCTGCGGTTCTTCAGTCCTTACGTAGCTGCTGATTAAAGCACCTTGACTTTGAACCCTCCAGCAATGAACATCTGCTAGCGCTACACAAACATACACAATCCATCTCACGATCTGTTTTATTTTTCCAGATCTTTGTGGAGTTCACATCTGTTTTCGACTCCCAGAAAGCCATGCAGGCCTTAACGGGGAGAAAGTTTGCCAACAGGGTGGTGGTGACCAAGTACTGCGATCCAGATGCTTACCACCGCCGAGACTTCTGGTAGAGGAAGAGAGCAAAAAAACAGAATGGAGGAGCTTTGCGATAACTCATAAAAAGAGAGAGAAATTGAGGCAGAGATGACAAAAAGGGGGAACATTTTTTTTGTACTCTTTAAAAAAGCCAAAAGGTGAATGTTCAGTTTTTTTGTTTTTCTGGCTGAGATGATTTGTGAGCAATTATGGGAGGGCTTTTGCTTTTCTTTGTATTTTAAGAACATTAGCGGGAGATATTCTGTTATACTTATTCTGTTAATAAAATTACTATTTTTTAATTGTATACTGAAACAAATGATGTAAAATTGTGGCCATCAGAAAAGACGAAAGAACTATTGATACCCAACCAAGTGTTCACATTAGCCAGGTAATTCAAATGAAAACATCACATTTTGGTCTCTTACCTTGATTTTATCTCTTTTTATTTGTCATTTGAATATCCCTCTGTGATAGACCCTTCTCGGAAGTCATTCGTCTTCTCTGTTGGCCAACTCACCACGTCTCCCTCCCATTTTGTAGCTTTTTGCAGTTCATATCTCCAGGTATTAGACTGTCCCAGTTTTTGTCTGGTTTTGTTCTTAAACTTAGTCTCTTCAATACGTATCACCAACCCATTAGATGGTGATGGCATTTGTCCAGTGTGGCACCTTTTCTGTATGTGTGATGTTTTTTTCCCCCTCAGTATAATAGGCCACTTTTGATAATAAAACTCTTGGAAGTATGATCATTTGTGAATCTGGTTGTCATTGATTTGCGAGACGCTGCATGCTACTCTGTTAAGAAGCAATATGTAACATTTTTGTACTTTATTTTTGGCCGGTCACATGACTAATTTTTAAACTGAACCAATATTTTCTTCATCTTTGGGTCTAAGTATAAATATTCCCCCCGCACATCTTGTTTGGAGTATGTTTTATGTTGCTTATTGCTTCTTACATAGTACAGCATTATCAGATTTGTATATTTGCTGATTTACTAAAATAGGACCATTTAGTGAATGCTAATACCTGAAATCAGTAAATTGAAATAATACACTCCTGTACCACAAGTGTCTATAATCAATGACAGATTTTCGAATGTTTCTCATTGAAGGATTATTTAGTGTTACCTTTTCAAAAGCCGCTTAAGTTTATTTGCTTGTGGAGGTCGTGATTGCTTCATCATAGTCTTTTCGCTTGTTATAGGACATCAGGTTGAACTGGGATGTATTGAGATGGCGTGGAGGGACTGTGGTAGTTGCGTTGAACTGTTGTGAATCTGAACCAAAGTTAATCACTTCTTTCTCTATGTAAAGTTGAAGGGTTTATCACTGCCGTGTGCAGCAACATGCTGCAAACACTTTTTTTACTAGTGTGTTGTGATTGAAGCCGGTTTTTATGTTGTGCATTTAATTCTACTCTTGATGTTTGTTGTGGTTTCAACATCAAGGAGTGTTAACAAGTGTGTTTGGTAGAAACCTGAATAGGCCTATTGTGTGTTTTTGTGTCAGCTTGGACAGTTATGTTCATAGTGTGTTGATGTCTCAATCTCTCTGTTCATTGAATAAGTTTGGTAATGTTTTGATTTTCTTATGCAAACAGTAGTAAAATGCTTTTACAATCAACAGTCTTTTAATGGAATAGTTTTTTAAAGCATTTTAAAAAAAATCACCAAAAAAATCTTATTTGATAGTCATAAAAGCAGAGCATAAATCATTAGCAAATGAAAGTATGTATTAATATTTTGAATTAGCTTAGTATTTTAGATCTTAGTTTTAATAATTGTTAGTTTTACTTTTTTAACATAGCTTGATTTGTCGTTTTAATACATTAACTTGTTTCAAATTAGCATTTCTAATTTTTGTTGGTTTTTCATCTAGCATTTACATTTTCCTTTTGCTTTAACAAAAAGACTTGAAATTTAGGTTAAATTTTCATATCTGAGGAACCTGGTGTGTTACTAATTAATAACTAAAGAGTTAAAAGTAAATATATTTAGAATGATCTTTTTGACTAAATATGTTTGCATTCATTAAAGCAGATCTGATGTACTATGGAGTTTACATTTTATTCACTTTTGTGGACTTCATAGTAGATGCATAGCAGTCATGACTGATACTTTTGAATAACTGAGCAGCATCTACAAATGTTGGTCTAAATGATGAAGGCTAATGTTTAGAAATGATTTCACAGGTTTTTCCAGTCTCATGAGCTTTAATATTGCTAAATCCCATCCGTTTTCCAAGCAAGCTGGACGGACTGCACTGATGGTGAGCAGCATCTTAGATATTCTAAAACTTGCAAAACACTGCTTTGAAACTACGCGTTCTATTGTTAGAAGAAACTTAATTCATTCGTACAGAATAGTACTTACAAGGCCATATAATAAGTCGGAAAATTTCAAGACATCCCGGAACACCTTTAACCTCTCCATATACACCAACCATCACTCGCTATGCACGGAAGCTGTCAAGCACCGCGAGTAGATCGACAGCTCCTCTTATCCAATGAGAGAAAAGAACTGATGGCTAGTAGCCAATGGTGTTTCAGTGGGCGGGGCCATAAGCCTACAGCGCACCGGCGGAGGAGGTGTTCCTGGCGGCCATCTTTGATGCGAGAAGAGATTGTTTGGCGAATAGAAATAATAGGAAATAAAAATATAGCGTGAAAAGTTGGGGGAATTGTGGTGGAACTGAAGGGGTTATTAAAAGGAAAAGTGAAACTCAGGAAAATCAGGTAAACCATCCTCGCAGCGTGGGAGCGTCACTCCAATTACGTGCTGCTTTTTTTCTTTTCCTTTCCAATTTGTATCCCAGCCAAAAAAGAGCTCGAGCCGGTCGCGTTCACTACAGGCTCGCGAGCTGCTTGCTGGAACGGAGCTTTCTAACTCCTCTGAAGTGTTAATATTATCGCATCAGTGTCTCAGCACGTAGAAAAAGTAGAGTGCATGCAAATTAAGTTGGGTAAGAAGATATAAATGAAGCCACATGCATGGAAAGACAGTGGCAGTCTCTGGTTTCATATTCCTGCAATATTATTTAGTAAAATCCAGCTTGCTGTAAATGAGATGTTGTGAGATCTGTGTTTTTAGGTTTACTTTAAACTGTTAACAACGGAGGCTGAGCTCTCTAACTGCCAGCTGTTGTGTTTGCACGCGCTACATTGTTGCGAGAACTCAATGGATGCGCGCGACTGTGTGTCAGAGGATTTTGATTGACATGCAGCTGTCATCCAGACTGTTCATATTTTATATAATTATCAGGACTGTGGTGAACGAATAGCAATTTTTGATGCATTATTAGCGTTCAGCTCCAGTCACACATGTACTAACTAGTCATTATGGAAGTGCATGGATGCATGAAATCATGTCTGTCTTCATTGTGGCAAATGAGGTTGATGTGTCTTGCTCAGTGTAGTTAGAAATCTGTTAGATAAAATAGTTAGATATAAATCTGAATGCATATTTTTTCTGCTGTTGTCATCATTTAATTTGGCATTTGTTATGTCATTGTTGTCTAATTTGTCTTATGCCTTTTAAACATGTGTTTGCATTGCATGTTTTCACTGACCAGGAGCAGGTTAAGTCAAAAGGCAGTTATATTGGTATTTTGTCAACAGCCAAATTCATTTCTGTATGCACTGTGACTTGTCTTAGCTTTGACAGTGCAGTGTTGGAGAAATTTGTCTGTAGTCCTTTAAAAGCACCTAAAGAGGCCATTTAATCATTTATAAATGCAGGCTTCAAAGTATTATTCTTGCTGTCATGCGCCTTTGCATCAAAAGCTTGTTTATTTACTGAAGAAATGTACTCACACGCAGCCCAATTTTCTTTTTTAATCGGAACACATTTGGAGAAATTTAGCTGATAAAAGTATCACAATATTACAGCGAAAACGTGAGTGTTTGTAATAAACAAATTCATCGTTAAGATGTTTTAACTTTAAACTATTGCTTCTGGCTAAAATAGGGAGTCCTCTATGAAAGGTGGAGTGTGTAATTTATTCAGTGTTAAAATAGTTTATCTTATTCCAGTTTAATGTGTGGAAACAACTCTGTAAGGGTGTTAAACCTGTGGCTCAAATTTTTTTCTTTTTTTCTTTACAATTATTTGCAGAGACCTTTAATGCTTTTTATTTTATTTATTTTTGCTATTATGATTTTTCTATTATAATAATCTAATCTAAAACACTGCCACCAAATGGCAGATAAAAACAAATTTTGGTTGCTTTGCATGTGTGAATAAATATAGCCATCCCTACAACATTCACAAGAGCTGTTTTGTATGTTTGTAATGATGTCACTGTGTCATTATAATAATTCCGCTAATAGTTCAGGGGGAAAAACATGTAATTATAAAATAGACCATCAGTCTGAGAGGCATGTGTTCTTTTTTTGTACATATTTCATTGAAGCACGTTATAATGACAGTCTTGTTTCTTACAAATCCAGTCATTTGTAAGGGACTCATTTGATTTCATATTAAGCACAGCAATGGTCCTCATTTTCTCTTCTATCTTTTTCAGTAGAAGAAGGCATGAAGAAAACATCATAGTCAAGAAGTCATGGCTGATAAAAGAAAACTTCAAGGTTTGATAAGAGGGGCATTTTTTTCTGGGCCATATCTGTTTAATGGATGCAGCTTAGTTTGAGGAGATTGCTACATGAGTAGCTTAAATTATTTAGCGTTATCTGCTGTATCAAAGCAAGTGTGCGTGTGTGTCTCTGAGAATATGGCCTGGTCTCACCTCATCCCATCATGTACCTAAGGTTCGCTTCTCTCTCCTCAGGTGAAATAGACAGATGTTTGAAAAAAGTTACAGAAGGGGTAGAGCAGTTTGAGGACATTTGGAAAAAGGTAAGGAACGACTACGTTAGCACTTTGTGTAAAGCTCATTATATCATGTTAATTATAATTAGGTTTAATTAATTTTTTTAAGACTAGTGTTTTATAATATGTCATGTCAAATTCAAAAGAAAAAATGGCGAAAAATGAGAGCATGATCATTATCACAAAAATGTTAAGCAGCACAACTGATTTCAACATTGATAACAATAGGTAAATGTTTCTTGAGCGCTAAATCAGCATATCAGAATGATTTCTGAAGGATCATGTGACAGTGAATACTGGAATAAGGGCTGCTGAAAATTCAGCTTTGCATCACAGGAAAAAAAAAATTTTTTTTAAATAGAAAAGTTATTTTAAGTTTTAATAATATTTTACAATATAGTACTGTTTTTACTCTGTCAAATATATGTAAATATATGCAGCCTTGGTGAGCATAAGAAATTTTTAAACATTAAGTTCTAAGCCCAAAGTTTTGAACAGTAGTGTGAAATTGTCAAATCGCAAATATACAGTAATAATGCTATGCTTGCATTAAAAAGGACTCCATGTGGTCACCTTTTAACTTTTGCAGAGTGTGGCAAAGCAAACAGCTAAATCACACGCCAAAGCAGATTTACAAACTAATACTCACCCACAACAACAACGCTGCTCAGCAGTTACATTAAACCACAACACAACACAAAAGTGTGAGCCCCTCTCCCATGATGAGCAAATGTAGTCAATGACGACAATATAAGACATTTTTGAAAGTGAACTTCTTTTTATTGTACATCTTTTTCATTTATATTTGATCTGCTGCTCAGGGATGTGATTGTATGTATCTTTTTCTTGAGGTTAAATGTGGGCAGTAGTTCACAGTTCTGTGTGTGTTCAGAGACACTTAGACCCGGACCTCTGGTGGGATTTAACAAAAAAAAGACTTATTGTCTTTTCACTTCAGGGAGCATGAGCAGAACAAATTTCTGTTTATTAGGTTGTTCATTAAATACAGTAAAAACAGTAATATTGTAAAATATCATTACAATTCAAAATAACTTTTATCTGTTTTAATAAATATTAAAATGTAATTTAATACCTGCGATGGCAAAGCTGAATTTTCAGCAGCCATTATTCCAGTCTTGATGAAATGCTGATATGGCGCTTAAGAAACATTTCTTATCAATGTTGAAAACAGTTGTGCTGCTTAATATTTTTGTGTGAGCAGAAAGTTCAAAAGAACGGCACTGATTTGAAATAGAAATAAAAATATAAAAGCCTTTCCTCTCACGCATCAATTTAATGCATCCATGCTGAGTAAAATTATTTTCTTTTTTTAAAAATCTTACTGACCTCAGACTTGATCAGTAGTTCTGAACGTTGGTGTACTTAAAAAATAAATTTGATAAATAACATTTTACATATGCCATATATTTGAACATGAATTATGTGATTTTATTTTATTTTTTCAGCTCCATAATGCAGCCAACGCCAACCAAAAAGAGAAATATGAATCTGACCTCAAGAAAGAGATTAAAAAACTACAGGTAAGAATTTTGTTTTGATCACAAACCGAATGCACTGTAGGCTGTTGGTGAACCAACTTTTTCTTTTATTTATAAGACATTAGCCTTTTCACTGTTCAAGGTGTGTTTTTCTTTATTGGTAACTATGAGGACAAGCGCTACCCACGCCGAGGGTCATGTATGTGCGTGTCCACTGTGCTTGGCGGCACAGGATGAGTTGGGCACGCTTGATTTCAGGCGTCCAGCTCAATTTTCTTTCATTCTTTGTTTCTACATGCTCTTTCTGTTTCTGTCTGCATTGGTTCTGCAGCGTCTTCGTGACCAGATTAAGACATGGGTCGCCTCCAGTGAGATCAAAGACAAAAGACAGCTAGTAGAGAATCGCAAACTCATTGAGACGGTGAGTAGATGTCTGTTTTAATCTAACAAAAATACCTCATACTAATAAATAATGCCAGATTTAATATGCTTTAAATATCTCAAATCATTTTTAGATGAAGTATATTAGTAATGTTTTCAGTGAGGTGGGACCTTTGAGATGTAAATATACGCATAGGGGGGATATACGTCATAGGTCACTGTAAGATTAAGATAATGTAATCCAGAAATAAATAATAAATCTTAATAAATCTGTATGATGCAACTTTTTTTCTCCACAGCAAATGGAGCGGTTTAAGATTGTGGAACGGGAGACCAAAACAAAAGCGTACTCTAAAGAAGGACTCGGCCTCGCTCAGAAAGTTGATCCTGCACAGAAAGAGAAAGAAGAGATCGGCCAGTGGCTAACGGTAAGAACGCAAGCATGAAGCACTCTGGTTAAAGTCAATGTGAATTGTTCCAAATCCATTTGACTTCCGTAATGGAGAGAAGTAGGATCGGCCTCAATTTTTACCCATTTTTTTTTCTTTGGACTAATGCTCACTGATAAATCATTCACAATAAGACAAGAAACGTGCATTAAGAAAACAAATATGATTTGTTTTGATTTCATGTTGACTTGACCGAAATTCCTGTCATTCTAGGAAGGAGTTGTGTCTTGATTCAGTGTGATAAAACATTAGGCTCATTTTAGGTGCCAATTGCTTTGTTTTTAATGTAGATGATAGTAGGCGGCTGCTGTCAGGGGAGGAGTGAAAAAAGAGCAGCTGAACTCCCACTTCTTATAGTGGTCCAGGAATCCAAGCAAAGGAAATATCATGATAGCATTCTATGTTGCCAGTGAAGTGAATGCGTTTGACATTGCTTTTAGATTAAGATTATTATGATGAATAAGTAATCCAGTAGGGCTGCACGATATATCGCATGCGATTGTCACGCGCATCTCGTCAGTAAAGGCAGTTCCATGATTAGCAGTAAATCTCCGTCACCTGTTTTCAAAAATGCCGCTCCATCCGAACCTGAGCGGCGTTTGGATGAATATGTAAATATATATTGCGTGCTTTCCTCTCAGAATGAAATAAACACAACAAAAACTGACAGCAGTGTGAAAGCAGCAGTTAAAAACGCATCTGATTACAACGATGTGGATGTTTGCATGAGCTCTGCAGTTCAGTACTCCAGTAAAGTCCGGTCACATCATGTTTATTTATATAGTACTTTATGCAGTAGATGGCCTTAATTCAAGCAGCTTTACAGTATTAAACATGAAAAACCAGAGTCAGTGTCACTTTCAGTTAGAATTACAACTTGATTTTCTGTTATAAAGCAGCTGTCCAGTGTGGAGCTAGCTAATGATAAAATATTTTTATTAGTGGGAAAAAAATGATTTCATTAAAGTGATAGTTTGGTTTACAGAGATCAAAGCTTGATCTAGCTCAGGACTGTTTTGGTTATCATAACCCTATAAGGTATTTTAAGACATTATGTTTTGAATAAAATAGTTTATCCAAAGCGTCTTATCGCTTACCTTTATTTTGTTTCTTATCAAGATGACTTACAAAAGGAGATCTTAGGCAGAATGATGTGTCACTCAGTTACTTTTTCATGTAGCTAATTAAATGGTGAGAGAGTGTCTCTGTCATCTCATTTTGTGTGCCAAATACATCTATTTGTATAATGAATTGGTAACACTTTACAATAAGGTATCATTTGTTAACATTAGTTAATGTATTAATTAACGTGAATGAACAATGAACAATACATTTATGTATTAATCTTTGTTAATGTTGGTTAATAAAAATACAGTTGTTCATTGTTTGTTTGTTAGTTCACAGTGCAGATGTTACAAAACACAACTTGTGATTTTTATAAATGCATTAGTAAATACTGAAATTAACATTATCTAAGATTAATAAATGCTGTAGAAGTATTGTTCATTCTTAGTTCATATTAACTAATGTTAACTAATGAACCTTGTAAAGTGTTACCAATTAATTGTATAGTAATTTTAATTACATAATATGCTTTTCTAAAGCTGAAGTGACCTTTATTTATGTTAGAATATGTGTAACTTAATATTTTAACTAATTGCAAAAGCTGAATAATCAATCAAAGTCTACTGATTAATCAGTCAAATAATCGACGATTAGTCAATTAATCGTTTTAATAATCGTTAGATTAATCAATTATCAAAATAATCGTTTGTTGCAGCCCTAATCACAGACCCGGCTTTACTGACGAGACGCACATGACAATCGCATGCTATATATCGTGCAGCCCTATAATCCAGTGTATCTATTATTTAATTATGATAAAATCTGCGTCTTTTCTGGTCATTTCTAGTTTAATAAGGCATTATTACAGCAATATGTTAAAAGTAAGTTCTGAACTATAACACTAAATTTTGATGAAACTAACTTGAACTTGAATCCGTTGCGAAATTTGCATGGGGAAATCAGCCTCACGCAAAATTCCAAATTGCATGGATTTCTGTTGAAATTACTCTATTTTGCCCCTGAAAATTTGTCAGCCAGTGGTAAATATGGGCGCACCAAGTCAATTTCCATCATTCTTTTAGTTCGCACAGTTTTTTTGGTGAAAGACATGCTCATCTTAACTGTTGCTCTCATCATTTTCTGATGTCATCTACTTCTGCTTTGTACCTTGGTTCTTCTAGAACACGATAGACACGTTAAACATGCAAGTGGACCAGTTTGAGAGCGAGGTTGAATCGCTTTCTGTGCAGACCAGGAAGAAGAAAGGAGACAAAGAGGTCAGTTACATTTACTCCACCAGTCTTTGTTCTCATCTTTTTCATCTTTTACAATGCAACTGTTGGATGTAGGATAGTCTAGCCTAATAGTTAAAGATCTGGGTTGGAAACCCAAAGTGGTTGGTTCAAACCCAGCATTTGGTCATTCATGAATGAGTCCTTTTGTCCCCTTAAACAAGGCACTTATTGAGTGATTGGTCCCTTATAAAAGTATTAACTAAGTGACGAATTACTTAGCGATTATTGATGCTATGCACACATTTTTTTTGGTCATATTTTAATTCTTAAAATAAAAAGTAATAATGGGAATTACAAAAAAAAAAAAATCTGATGGTATCAGTTGGTAATACTGTGGTACTGAATGACTTTCATATTCATCTACCATAGTATTTACCATGTACTGTGGTGTTTACCGCAGAAAATTATGGGATTACCATGGTGCATATCCAAAAAAAAGTTTTAACGTTGTTATCGTGGTAGGTCATTAGTAAGATATTTTTCTCATGATGTGCCCTCAGAAGCAGGATCGGATCGAGGAACTGAAACGAATGATCGAGAGGCACCGGTATCACATCAGCATGCTGGAAACCATTCTTAGAATGCTGGACAATGACTCGGTACAGGTGGATGCCATCCGCAAGATTAAAGATGATGTTGAGTACTACCTTGATTCCTCTCAGGATCCTGACTTTGAGGAGAATGAGTTTCTCTATGATGACATTGATTTAGAGGACATACGTAAGTATTTGGTGCACATATCAGAATTCTGTTGCGTTTTGTTCTTAATCATAACACTTTTTTCCCTGTTTTTTATATTTTTTTTTTGTAGCCCAGCCACTAGCTGCCACATCTCCACCAGGTCACACAGAGGATGAGATCTTCCAGCACTCCAGTTCCACACCGACCTCCACAACGTCGTCATCTCCCATACCTCCCTCTCCAGCTAATTGCACTACAGTGAGCATCTCCTCCTCAGCGACAGACCTAAAGTTTAATCAGCATTATCAGAGCTTGGGATATCATATCAGTCATCAGTTAAATCATTTAATTTAGTTTGTTAAATATAATTTTTAGCAAATATAAAAATTTATATCAAATTTGCATACTGAACATTGTAATGTTGTGATGCCTAAATTAACTCATTGCATTTAAAAATTTTGATAATTTTTTTTTTATTAATTTCAATTCTATTTTTTAATTATTAGTTATTGGTTAGTTAATTTTTAAAAACTAATAATTTAATAAGACTATGAACTTATTAATTTTTTCCTTAAATTATTATTTTTTAAAGATTAAATTGATTTGTATAATTAAAAAATAATCTTAAAATAACTAAAAAATATGTAATTCATTTCTATGCTAATTTATTAATTATTAATTTGTTAATTGTATTTTTTTTCCTTAGTATGTTTATTTTTAGCAGTTATCTGCCATATGTAAATATTTATTGACCTATCAATTCAATTCAATTCAATTCAATTCAAGTTTATTTGTATAGCGCTTTTCACAATACAAATCGTTGCAAAGCAGCTTTACAGGAAATTAAGTTTCTACAATATATTTATATATTGTAGAAACTTAATATATTTAACTTATGGCGAAATTTGGTAGTTCTGTATGTTGTCTGAGGGTATGCTTCATCTGAGGTCCTCTGAGGGGTTGGCATCATCTCTTCTCAGGTGTTCTGGATCCAGACTGAAGCTTGTGTAAATCCTAGTTACCACGGGATGTTAATCCCGTGGCAGAAACAGAGAAACAAATAGAGACATAATTAGCGTAGCTGCTGTTCCAACCAAGCAAAAATGATTTGTTCAATCCAAGCTAAAGAACAATAATGCGTGTTTGATCAGATATAACTGCAGTACAAGATCAATGTGTTTTGTTTTTTTTTCAGAGCAATATAACTGACTTTTCAAGCCTACTTACCAGCAAGCTAATTTGTCCAATAGAAGTTTATGAAAATTTATTATGAAAATATATCCTGAATCTCACCATATTTCCTGAAAATAAGTCACATTAGATAATTGGGACCCTGATTTGTTCATGGACAGTGACATTTAAAAAAAAAAACCTTAAATATATGCTAAAAAAAAAAAAAAACTAAAATCTTCTAAAACACTTTTTAGATTAATTATTTTCAGTGTTAATGCTGTAGATGTGGATGGTTATGGATATGGTTTATAAAAATGCAATTCAGTAATTAGTTTTGATTTGCTTTTGATTTATGTCATGTTCTCTTCATTTCTGCTTATGAGAATTCGGAAGATGATAAGAAAAGAGGTCGTTCAACAGACAGTGAAATCAGCCAGGTGAGAAAAGAAACCCCATGTCACTAATATTATAATCCTTTTCAACTGACACCGAGCTCAAAAAATCCTGTCGTTTTGTCGCAGTCACCTGTCAAGAATGGAAATCCATCTTCATCTCTATCGTCTTCTTCCTCATTGTCATCCTCATCCTCGGGAGCCTCTTCAAACTCTTTGATCGCCATGGCGACTGTCGCTAGCAGCATAAGCTCGGCATCAGGGAGCAGCAGCCTCTTAGGCAACATGGGCGGCCCCCTCCAGAACTCTGGCAGCTATAGTTCAGCAACCCAGCAACAAACACAGCAATCCCAACAGCAGCACCAGCCCAAAAACTCAGTCTTCTCTCTCTCCAACGCCAACTCAGCCACCTCTATCAACAGTACCTTACTCCCAACATCCACCTCCACGTCTCCGCCCAACACCAGCACACTGGGCCCGCTGACACCCAGCTCGCAGAGCCAACCTCCATTGGGAACGGGCCTTTCCTCCAGTCTGGGCCTTGGGAAGGGGACGTCTGTTACTAGTGGCACAAACCAGATGCCCAGTCTGGTTCTTTCAGGGATGCCGGCATCCTTGAACAGCATGACTGGGTTTTTGAGCGGATCCACCCCGGCGCCTTATGCACAAGCGGCTGCCGCAGGTTGCGTGGGCAGCGGGCTGTCAGCATCGATCGGAACCAATATTAGCAGTACAAACTCCAGTGGAGTCGTAACCTCAGTGGGGACTAACGGAAGTCTAGGCTCCACAAGCCTCTTGGGCTCAGGGTCTGGTGTTCTGGATCTTGGGTCCACACAGTCCACTGTGGAGCCTCTACCTTTGGTGGCTCCCAGCTCTGTGAGAGGCGCACTGACCTCAGGGAGCAACGTGGGAGTTATCGGAAGCAACGGAGGAACCTCTGGGACAGGAAACACAGCGGGAAGCGCCGTGCTACCACGGCCACCTAGTGGGCCGAAACAAAACGGCGGTACAAGTGAGTGCAGAATAGCTGTCTAATCAGGAAAAATTTAATAAACAGGGTTTCTGCCAGTCTTAAAAAATATTAATTTGCCCTTACACAAATGAAGGGTTTAAAAAAAGGTCTTAAATGTAAGCAGAAAGTCTAAAATTCATAAAGGCATGGCATTGAATGTTGCATGCATTGCAAAAAATTAATTTCTTGCTCAGTGTTTTCTTGTCTTGTTTTCCAGTACAAGTATCTCAGCATCCTTAAATCAAGATACATTTACTTGAGGTTCAAAATGACGTAAAATGAGTCTTATTTTCTGTAAACAAAGTTGATTTTATGTTTAAAACAAGAACAAATATTTTCCAATGGGCTATGAAAAATGTTAAAAAGGTCTTTAAAAGGTTCAGATGTTTTTCGTTTGAATTAGGCTTTTCTTAGTCTAATCAGAAACTCAAAATGCATTAAAAAAATAATAAAAATCTGTAAAAGTGTTTCTAATACAGATCAATGTGTTCTCTAAGTGTAATTGTCTAAAGAGGACATGAGTTTTAATTTATTCCTTAAATTTTCTTTACATTTCTTATAAAACCTGTAGAAACCCTGAATAAATTTGTTCTAAAACATTATAAGACACTGAAATTTTATAAAAAGTAAAACTTTGTTCACAATTTACTTAAATATTCCCGCATCTTCCAGGTTATAGTGCAGTGGTAGCCGACAGCACGTCAGACTCCGCCCTCAACAGTGCCAGCCAATCACCGAATAGCCAATCCTCATCCTTAAATTCCTCAACAAATCAGCCGTGAGTACTACTTGCTTACACCTTAGCAACTACAAAGCAATGCCCTGACAACCATCTACAACAACCTAACACTGAAAAGTTCTTGTGAGGTTTAAAGACAATCAATAATATTTAGCACTAGTAATATTGTTGATTAAACTGCACTGCCACTACTGGATGAGAACCACATTTGAACTGAATTGAGCTGGATGATGATAATGATACCATTTATTGCTGAAATGTTGTTTATTAACTGATGATTTTTGCGATATTGACACTGTTATTGAACTGTTATTGAGGCAACATTGAACTAAATTGAGCCGAATGATGGTACTACTGTCTTCTGTAGAGCTGCTTTATATCTTAATTAAATTTGTTTTCATTATTAAACTTTGCGACATTGACATTTTTATTGAACTGAACTGAATCAACATTAAATTAAGCTGAACTATTGTCTTCTGTAAAGCTACCTCACAGCTAAAATTGAAATTGTTTTATAACTGAATTTCACAACATTTTGCTGTTAATTAATGTGATGCTGCTTTGAAACGATCTGTATTGTATAAAGTACTTTCCTAGGGGAAAAAAAACCCATCTGAATTGCAAATTGATGTTATTCCTCATTAAATTGATTTTCTAAATGCTTTTCTCCCTACTGTCAAAACAGTAAGGACAGTGGGTCCAGCCTTCTGGGGTCGATGACACTGCCACCCAGCTCGCCCTCACCGTCATACAGTGAGAGTAAAGCAGGCGGTGCCAGCCTGCTGAACAGCCCGCACTCATACACACAGGCTGCCGACACCATCAAGGTCAGTCACGCAATGTTTGCACATACACACTCAGCACATTGTGTGTCATTACATCACACTACACCTGTTTGATGAGTGGGTGCGCATCTCAAGGCGAAGTCCACATTCCTGTTCCCTGATAGTGCCCTGCAAAATGGATTTCATTGTGTGATTGGCCAAACTGAGATTAGACAGGAACAGGCAGAGAAATTAACACATTAATTATTGCACACCACCTTAATGCTACATGACGTTTAGATGAAATAAATGTGGTGAAAAAGCATCAGGAGGCTGGGTTGTTAGTTGTATAAAGACAAATATGCTACCGTTCAAAAGTTTGGGGGTTTTGAAAGAAAGTAATACTTTTATTTAGTGAGGCTGCATGATATTGATCAAAAGTGACAGTAAAGATTACAAAATTTCTAAATCAAATAAATACTATTCTTTTGGAGAAACAAAAAATCATATTGAATGATTTTTAACGAATCGTGATGCTGAAGACTGGGTTAATGATGCTGAAAATTCAGCTTGGTCATTTACAGGAATAAATTTCAATTTAAAGTTTATTAAAATACAAAATGGTTATTTTAAATCACAATATTACTGTTTTATTTTTGATCAAAGAAATCAAAGAGCATAGAGACTTAATGATTTAATGTTTCTTTCAAAAACAAACCAACAAAAATCTTGCCGACCCTTTTTTGAATGATATATTGTACATTATTATAAATTCATCACATTTATAATTCATTTTCAACATTACAGTCATCATACACTAAATTAAAACTAAAATGCATGAGTGTATTATATAAATTTATATATGTAAGTTTTTTTTTTTTTTTTTTTTTTTTTATAAATAAAAAAAATGATAAAATACTTTTTTTTTTCTTTTTTTTTTTTAAACATATATGATATACTGTTTTTAGTTTTGATTAAAGGAATGCAGCCTTGGTGAGCATAAGGGAGTTCTTTCAAAGCATAAGAGTTCTTTCTAAGAGAGTTCTTTCAAAAACAAAAATCTTGCCAAACCTTTTTTAAATGATATATTGTACATATTATAAATAAACTTTTACACTGACCAAATTATATTTTTTATCCCCTAACCCTAAACCTACCCCTTACAGAAAACCTGTTTGCATTGTTACACTTTCAGATAAACATCATTTACTATTTTTAATCATTTTTTTCCCTCGTGGGGACCGCACGCCAGTCCCCACAATGTCCAAAAGGTTTTACTATCTGTGTTTTACAAACGTGTGTGTGTGTGTGTGTGTAAAATACATGAATGTATTATACAAATTTATGTATGGAAGCTATTATTTTTTATTTTTATATAAAATAAATGTTACAATTTGGGTTACATTTTGGTTCTGTGAACCCCTTGCAGAATCTGTGAAAATGTGAGTAATTTTAACAAAATAAGAGAGATCATACAAAATGCATGTTATTTTTTAATTAGTACTGTCCTGAGTAAGATATTTTACATAAAAGATGTTTACATTTAGTCCACAAGACAAAAAAATAGCTGAAATTATTAAAATAACCCAATTCAAAAGTTTGTGAACCATTGGTTCTTAATACTGTGTGTGGTTACCTGGATGATCCACGACTGTTTTTTGTTTTGTGATGGTTGTTCATGAGTCCCTTGTTTGTTCTGAACAGTTAAACTAAGCACTGTTCTTCATAAAAGTCCTCCATGTCCTGCGGAATCTTCAGGTTTCCAGCATCTTTTGCATATTTGAACCCTTTCCAGCAGTGACTGTATGATTTTGAGATCCATCTTTTCACACTGAGGACAATTGAGGGACTTGAACACAACTATAAAAATAGGTTCAAACATTCACTGATGCTCCAGTAGGAAACACGATGCATTAAGAGCCAGGGGGTGAAAACTTTTGAACAGGATGAAGATGTCCAAATTCTTCTTATTTTGTAGAAATATAATTTTTTTTTCCATTTAGTACTGCCCTTCGGAATAAACAGAAGATACTTGCATGTTTCCTGGAAGACAAATTAAGTACAATTTACCTTGATCTTCAAATTCAAAAAGTTTTCACCCCCCGGCTATTCATTCATCAAAATATCTCTGTCAAATTTATCTGAAACACTTTTGTCAGATGAAGTGAAATTCTATCCATATCCCCTGCTCAGTGTGCATAGAGAGCATTGAACACTGCATTGGGTACTTTCAATTTATATGCCAGTGTGTTGTTCATTTTATGATTTGCCTCTGTTGTCACTATAAAGCTGCCTTGTTTCTATGCATAATCATTTATTGGAAGCAATTATGCATAGGAACTGTTCATCATCCCTAATTATTTGCCCATGGCACTGTTTTAAGAAGAGTCAACTTTTAATTGACCATTGTTTCAAAGTGTGTTCTTTTTTTTTCACTCTCTCCAGCCTCAAGAGCCTCCGAGCTCTTTAAAGTCGATGGCAGAGAGGGTTGCCCAGGGCTCAGGGTTAGAAGGAGAGCTGTCTGCACTACATATCTCAAGTGGTAAGTATCAACAAGTACCCATTACTCTCAGAGATGGGAAGTAACGAAGTACAAATACTTTGTTACTGTATTTAAGTAGATTTTTCTGGTATCTGTACTTTACTTCACTATTTATTTTTCTGACTACTTTTTACTTCTACTCCTTACATTTTTACACAAATATCTGTACTTTCTACTTCTTACATTTTCAAACCAGGCTCGTTACTTTAGTTTTGATGGATCACCATTTGATAACAAATCTATAATAAATCATCATACAATAAATCGGTTAGTCTTGACTGCAACGCGATTTGGCTTGCACACGCTCCGTGTCTCCGCCAAAAGATTTCTATCAGAGTAATCAATGCAAGAGACTCGAGAATGGAGTGGATCAGACAGGCAAAACTACTGACCTGTTCATGACTTCAAGTGCAGGTCAGTTTCATCTGTAAATAGGCTGTAGTTTTGTGTTTGTTTACTTAGTTAAGAATTAAACAGCTAACAACTCTTAGCAGTAGCAGCCAGATGATTAATAATAGTCTACTCTAAACTAAACTAAATTACTATCATCACTCAAAATACTGTATGATAAAGAACATCATTATCTACTGTAAAGTTACAGTAGTAATTTAGCAAACAAATGTTATAAAACATCGTTTTATAATATGTTTAAAGGGAGCTCAGGCAGATAACAACACAACCCTTACAAAAATTCAAACCAAAAACCATGGTTACTAGTTAAACCATGGTAACAACAAATTAACCATGGCTTTGCTACACTAACCACAGTCTAACCATGAAATGTGTAGTAAAACTATGATTGTAAATTAAAACTCATTGTAATCAACCTGACAGACAAAAAAAAACAAAAAAAAAACTTTTACTGTAATAAACCATGGTTAAGTTTGGTAAGAGAAAAATATGACTCATGATAAGGCAATAACATGTACAGTATTAGGATTTTTCTTTAAAGATATTGTCATGATGTAATTATTATTGTACTAATTTTGACATTTAGGCAATTTAGAAAGTATAGTTCTGTTAAATCTATAGTAGCCTATTTAAGTCATTATAAGATAGAACAACAACACATGGTCATAATGTGATACTTTAAATTGAACTAAAATAAAGTTATGTTATTGCAAACAGAATACAATGAGGTGGTTGTTTTGCAACAAGGTGGAGACATTTCTTTTCATAACAGTAGATGGCTGATGGGAAAAGTGACAGGTACAAGAAAATTAGTGAAAAAAAGTAAACAGACAAAGTGAGATGTAGAGAGCTAAAATGGAAAATGAAGAGACTGAAAAGGAAAATGGAAGTGAAGGTGCAGTTCAGTGGAGAACCTTTAATTATTTTGCATGGCCCCAGCCTAAGGTTTAAAACCTTTTTTTTTTTTTTTTTTTTTTTTTTTTTTAATGTGATGGCCATACAAAAAAATAAAATAAAAAATAGGGTTATCCATGGTTTCAGAATTTGTCGTGGGTGTATGGGATGGCCTGGATGAGTGTGAGATTTCCTTGCCTGAAATTTTGTCCCAGTCCTGCCCTGTTCTACATGGTGGTTGTTCAGTCATGATACATTCATTAGCTAACAATATTAAATGTAATATTAAATATTAAATGTAAGTTATTTTGTATTAATGTGTCAATATGACGTGAGGTCCAGTTACCAGCATGACACTAAAACAGGTAGTAGTAATGGGTACTTTTTACTTAAGTACATGTCAGAACCCATACTTCTTTACTTTAACTTGCGTAAAGAAGTGTAGTCAGTACTTCTACTTTTACCAGAGTATTTTTAAACACGAGCGTCTATAGTTCTACTTGAGTAAAGGATGTGTGTACTTTTGCCATCTCTGATTACTTTCAGCTTATCTTGCACTATTTTCTATGTTGTTTGGCTGCATTCTTTCTTTCATCCTCTTCTAGATATATTCCCCAGCTCCACGGCACCTTCAGGCACTCCTGCAGCTCCTCAGTCTGCTCTGTCGGAGGTGACCATACCCCCATCGTTGGGCGTGTGTCCACTGGGCCCCGTCCCCCTCTCCAAAGAGCAACTCTACCAGCAAGCCATGCAGGAGTCCGCCTGGACGCACATGCCTCACCCGTCCGACTCAGAGAGGATCAGGTGAGCGCACACACAAACACAGTTCCTTAGCGTTCACTGATTCTGACAGGTGACTAGTCACATGCCTCCAAGTCTGAGAGATTCCTGGAAACTTGCTTTACAATGTGACCATGTTTTGCATTAGTTTGTCATCATTTTTAATCCATTTTATTCTAAAGTATAATGCAATGTTATCTTTTGGGGCATTGCAAAATGAGTATTTGCATTGTTTTTTTGTACTTTTCCAAATGAAAAATATTTGGCACTTAGTAAGCCATAGTAATCAATATTAAATAAGTAAATCAATAATAATATTTAAATCTACCAGTTTATACCAGTTGATAATATTCTATGGAAACATTATTGCACAAACATTTCATAATATCTGCTCTCATAAAACAGGCACTGGAATGAATGAGTGAATGAATTCGATTTCAAAAATTAATTTAAAAATAAATAATTTCAATTCATATAAAATTGTATAAAATTTGTTTCCACCTGTAACTTCAATGTGCATTTAGTTAAAACACATTTTATTAATTTGATTTATCAAAGTGTGCTTATTGGTCCATTTATTTGCATGCATTTATTTTAAAGGTATGTATTTATGTATTTCAGGGTACATAAAATATAAAAAATAAATGTATTTATTTTATTTATGTATTAAAATATAATAAATTAATTAAATGTATCTATTTTTGAATTATTTAATACTCCATATTAAATCCACACAAAAATAAATCTTATCCTAACCTATTTCAGATTATCAAGCTCATTATCATGATTTGTTTTGAATGTATTCTCATAAAAAAAAAATTTTATTTTATTTTTATTTTTTTTTTTTCTCTTTTGGACACACAGGCAGTACCTGATGAGGAACCCCTGCCCAACACTGCCTTTTCACCACCAGGTGCCACCTCCTCACGCCGATACTGTGGAGTTCTACCAGAGACTGTCTACAGAGACCCTCTTCTTCATCTTTTACTACTTAGAGGTGTGTGTGCACGTCTTTACAGTTAACGCCCCATTGGAGCCTCAGTAATTGGAAACAGGTTGTTTTGTCCTTCAGTAAGAACATATGGCTTGCATTTGATTGATAGATAGTGGCAATATTGATCTTAGAGTGTGATTTCAGGATTACGGTCAGATTACAGTCTGTTTTTATTGGCGAATTTCTGGTGAATGACAAATTGTTGCTTTACACTCCCTAGGGTACAAAAGCGCAGTATCTAGCAGCCAAGGCCTTGAAAAAACAATCATGGAGGTTCCATACCAAGTACATGATGTGGTTCCAGAGGCACGAGGAGCCCAAGACCATCACTGACGAGTTTGAGCAAGTGAGTCACACTATAACAAGAGCTGCAGCTTGGAACTCTATGGCCCATAATTTTTTGGCCGAGAAAATGTGCCTGGCCACAATATGTTGAGCGTGCCTATGAAATTAATATTTTTATTCAGCAGGGATGCTGAATTAATTAATGAAAAGTAACAGTAAAGACTTTTGCATTGTTAAACTAAATGCTGTTTGAACTTTTTATTCATCAAAAAATCCTAAAAATAGTGTTTCATGGTTTTTACAAAAAATAATAAGCAGCACAACTGTTTTCAGTCTTGATATTTCTGAAGGATCATGTGACACTGAATATTGGAGTAATGGCTGCTGAAAAATCAGTTTTGCCATCACAGGAATAAATTATATTTTAAAATTTATTAAAATAGAAAATAATTATTGTAAATTGCAATAATATTTCACAATATTAGTTTTTTTTTTTTTTACTGCATTTTTGATCAAATAAATGCAGCCTTGGTGGGCATAAGAGACTTTTCAAACCCATTAAAACAATTTAACTGATCACAAAATTTTAAACAGTAGTGTATGTGTTAATAAAACTTAATTAGTAACTTAATTTTGTTTAATGATTCATTATTTCTGTCTTTCTACAGGGGACATATATTTACTTTGACTATGAGAAATGGGGCCAGAGAAAAAAGGAAGGATTTACATTTGAGTACAGGTACCTTGAAGACCGGGACCTCCAGTGACGGATGGTCAACTAGAACGGAGAACTGCTGTCGACATTCCGGACTGAATCAACACACATGTACACTTTCTTTCATTCATCAGGGAGGAGACCCAGATGCACGTGCGAGGCTGTTTTATGTCTCGCTGGTGCATAATGCATCTGGAGCCCCTCCCACTCTTTATAATTCTCCCCGCCCACCAGCCGCTCCCTTTATGACTCCGCCCTCTCATTCAGTCAGACTTAACCCAGTAAATCACCCCTTTCTGAGAACTTTATGGAGCATTTTTGTTGAGTGTGGTCAAATAAAACATTCACCCTGTCAGCAAGATTACAAATACAAATCCGTGTGGATGAATTATTTAGCCTATAGTTCTGCTATAATATTGATAACGTAAAGCCAACTAATCCAAATTCTCTGTGCTACAGTTGTGTTATTCAGAAAATTATTTGTTTGAAGTAAACATAAGCAATTCAATTCTGATGCACAATTTTCTTGCATATACCTGTCCACCAAAGCTGCTGTTTTCTCTTACCAAGCTTATTTTTTGGCTTGTTACACCCTTGTCTTGTTAGCTCTAATTAAAGCACAGGTCTTAATACAGATAAGCTTGCAAGTACGTGTTCCAAACTCTAATACTGATATTCATATTCGTGCTATCACTGTGGCACCAAATAATTGCACCAGTTCAAACACACTATTTTTGTTTATAGACAACAAACGACAGGAGACCAAGTACACGTCACTCAGCTTGTGACTCTCATCAAAAGAAAAGAGTTTTTTAGACTCGGAAAGGGAATTAATGAATATGTTCATTTATTAGAGTAAATGCACATCTCCATCTGTGATTTTTGAAAAGCGACAGGCTTTTGAGAGCTTCAGTAGACTTGCATGTCTTACAGATTTCACTAAAATTTCACTGTTTCATTTCAAAGTGACACTCATAAATTTTCCTGGATTCTGTTCCCCTTATTTGTTTGTGCTGTATAGATTAACATCCACCGAAATAATTTTAATAAGAAAAAAAAATGCTGTAGAGGTGAAGTCAGTCATTTTGAAATTTCTTTACAATTCAGCAAGAATGGGGAGTTAAATATCCAATCTTACCAAATGCCCACACACACAACCTTGTTTTTATCTTAACCTTTATCTTTTCCGATGAGCGTGTGGAAGAGAGCAGAAATGTGAATTATATATATATATATTTTTTCCTAACTGGAAAAGTGTTGTACAGAACATTTGTTCTCCTTCTGTTGACCCCCCTCCCTCTTCCATTTAAACGACATGGAAAATTACACTTGCAAAGTGGACTGGAGTAAAAAAACATAGTAAATAAAGCATTGCAAAGAAAGTAAAGACTGTAAAATATAAATAAAAGAACTACTTTTCAAAAAAAGAGCATGTGGGTTTTCATCATCGCTGAGCATGTGTTTTGAATTACATTGTTCTCATGAGACTGTCTCCAGTAACATAATTTATTGACTGCCTCGTGAAGAAATTGATTATCATTTTAATTTAGTCCCATTATAATTCAGTTAGTTCCGGTCCTCGAGTGTCGTTCTGAGAGTGTTGATATACAGTACAACAGCTCTGGGACTTTTCACTGTTCGTATCCTTCTGCTTGTATTTGTTTGCAGGGTGGAAGCAGAGTGAGGGGCAGGTGTTGAAAGTCAGAGCATCTGTGTTTTCTCTTGGTTCATGATCGCTTATGGTTTTTCACTATTAAGGAAATGGAGCTGAAACAGAAGTGAAGTGCAGAGAAGAAATCTGTCATTCCACATCACTCACACTGTTCTAGACTGGCTTTCAGTCTGTGCTTTACTCAGTGATGGCCAATGCTTAAATCTTTGGCTCATTAAGAAAAAAGGCAGTTGTTGGTTTAATGTAGAAATCATTTCCATTGCTTTTCATTACCAGAAATCTTGTAGTCAATTCTCTGTCTTACTGAAAGCATACAGGTACATCTAAAAAAAATAGAATATCGTGAAAAAGAAAATTTTTTTCTTGTAACTTATTTCAAAAAGTGAAACTTTCATGTATTTTTACATGTAAAGTAAAACATTTCAAAAGTTTTTTTTTTTTTTTTTTTTTTTTTTTTAATTTTGATGATTAGAGCTTACAGCTCATGAAAGTCAAAAATCAGTATCTCAAAATATTAGAATGTTTACATTTGAGTTTCAATTAATGACCATCCCTACAGTATAAATTCCGGGTATCTCTTGTTCTTTGAAACCACAATAATGGGGAAGACTGCTGACTTGGCAATGATCCAGAAGATAAACATTGACGCCCTCCACAAAGAGGGTAAGTTACAGAGGGTCATTACTGAAAGGTGTGCAAATTAAATGCAAAGTTGACTGGAAGGAAGAATTTGGGTAGGAAAAGGTACACAAGCAACAGGGATGACCGCAAGCTTGAGAATACTGTCAAGCAAAGCTGATTCAAACACTTGGGAGAGCTTCACAAGGAGTAGACTGAAGCTGGAGTCAGTGCATCAAGAGTCACCACGCTCAGACGTCTTCAGGAAAAGGGCTACCATGCCACTTCTGAACCAGAGACAACGTCAGAAGCATCTTACCTGGGCTGTGGAGGAAAAAGAACTGGACTGTTGCTCGGTGGTCCAAAGTCCTCCTTTCAGATGAAAGTAAATTTTGCATTTCATTTGGATATCAAGGTCCCAGAGTCTGGAGGAAGACTGGAGAGGCACAGAATCCATGTTGTTTGAAGTCCAGTGTGAAGTTTCCACAGTCAGTGATGATTTGGGTTGCCATGTTATCTGCTGGTGTTGGTCCACTGTGTTTTCTGAAGTCCACAGTCAGCGCAGCCATCTACCAGGAAATTTTAGAGCCCTTCATGCTTCCTTCTGCTGACAAGCTTTATGGAGATGCTGAATTAATTTTCCAGCAGGACTTGGCACCTGCCCACACTGCCAAAGGTGCCAAAAGCTGGTTCAATGACCATGGTGTTACTGTGCTTGATTGGCCAGCAAACTCGTCTGACCTGAACCCCATAGAGAATCTATGGGGTATTGTCAAGAGGAAGATGAGAGACACCAGACCCAACAATGCAGATGACCTGAAGCCCGCTATCAAAGCAACCTGGGCTTCCATTACACCTGAGCAGTGCCACAGGCTGATTGCCTCCATGCCACGCCGCATTGATGCAGTAATTCATGCAAAAGGAAGCCCAACCAAGTATTGAGTGCATAGAAATGAACATACTTTTCAGAAGCCTGACATTTCTGTTTAAAAGATCCCTTTTTTTATTGATCTTATGTAATATTCTAATTTTCTGAGACACTGAATTTTGGGTTTTCATTATCTGTAAGCCATAATCATCAAAATTTTAAGAAATAAAGGCTTGAAATATTTCACTCTGTGTAATGAATCTATATAATATATGGGTTTCACTTTCTGAAATGAGTGACAAAATATTGACCTTTTTCATGATATTGTAATTTTTTGAGATGTAGCTGTATACTACCTTACTACATATACAAAAGTTTAGGGTCAGTAATATTTGAGACTTGAGGATGCATTAAATTGATCAAAATTTACAGTATAGGTATTTATAATGTTGCAAAAATTTTGGAAATACTGAAATTTCAGCATTGCCATCACAGGAATAAATGACATTTTAAAATGTATTAAAATAGAAAATATAAATATTTTGTTTATATATATATATATATATATTAGACACACACACATACATATATAAGTCACTGCACCCGTTTACCAAGAAATTTTGGAGCACTCCATGCTTCCTTCTGCTGACCAGCTTTTTAAAGATGCTGATTTCATTTTCCAGCAGGATTTGGCACCTGCCCACACTGTCAAAAGCACCAAAAGTTGGTTAAATGACCATGGTGTTGATGTGCTTGACTGGCCTGCAAACTCACCAGACCTGAACCCCATAGAGAATCTATGGAGTATTGTCAAGAGGAAAATGAGAAACAAGAGACCAAAAAATGCAGATGAGCTGAAGGCCACTGTCAAAGAAACCTGGGCTTCCATACCACCTATATATATATATATATATATATACAGGTGCATCTCAATAAATTAGAATGTCGTGGAAAAGTTCATTTATTTCAGTAATTCAACTCAAATTGTGAAACTCGTATATAAAAAAAAATTCAATGCACACAGACTGAAGTAGTTTAAGTCTTTGGTTCTTTTAATTGTGATGATTTTGGCTCACATTTAACAAAAACCCACCAATTCACTCTCAACAAATTAGAATATGGTGACATGTCAATCAGCTAATCAACTCAAAACACCTGCAAAGGTTTCCTGAGCCTTCAAAATGGTCTCTCAGTTTGGTTCACTAGGCTACACAATCATGGGGAAGACTGCTGATCTGACAGTTGTCCAGAAGACAATCATTGACACCCTTCACAAGGAGGGTAAGCCACAAACATTCATTGCCAAAGAAGCTGGCTGTTCACAGAGTGCTGTATCCAAGCATGTTAACAGAAAATTGAGTCGAAGGAAAAAGTGTGGAAGAAAAAGATGCACAACCAACCGAGAGAAACACAGCCTTATGAGGATTGTCAAGCAAAATCGATTCAAGAATTTGGGTGAAATTCACAAGGAATGGACTGAGGCTGGGGTCAAGGCATCAAGAGCCACCACACACAGACGTGTCAAGGAATTTGGCTACAGCTGTCGTATTCCTCTTGTGCGTCTTACCTGGGCTAAGGAGAAGAAGAACTGGACTGTTGCCCAGTGGTCCAAAGTCCTCTTTTCAGATGAGAGCAAGTTTTGTATTTCATTTGGAAACCAAGGTCCTAGAGTCTGGAGGAAGGGTGGAGAAGCTCATAGCCCAAATTGCTTGAAGTCCAGTGTTAAGTTTCCATGGTCTGTGATGATTTGGGGTGCAATGTCATCTGCTGGTGTTGGTTCATTGTGTTTTTTGAAATCCAAAGTCACTGCACCCGTTTACCAAGAAATTTTGGAGCACTCCATGCTTCCTTCTGCTGACCAGCTTTTTAAAGATGCTGATTTCATTTTCCAGCAGGATTTGGCACCTGCCCACACTGTCAAAAGCACCAAAAGTTGGTTAAATGACCATGGTGTTGATGTGCTTGACTGGCCTGCAAACTCACCAGACCTGAACCCCATAGAGAATCTATGGAGTATTGTCAAGAGGAAAATGAGAAACAAGAGACCAAAAAATGCAGATGAGCTGAAGGCCACTGTCAAAGAAACCTGGGCTTCCATACCACCTCAGCAGTGCCACAAACTGATCACCTCCATGCCACACCGAATTGAGGCAGTAATTAAAGTAAAAAGAGGCCCTACCAAGTATTGAGTACATATACAGTAAATGAACATACTTTCCAGAAGGCCTACAATTCACTAAAAATGTTTTTTTTTTATTATTTTTTTATTGGTCTTATGAAGTATTCTAATTTGTTGAGAGTGAATTGGTGGGTTTTTGTTAAATGTGAGCCAAAATCATCACAATTAAAAGAACCAAAGACTTAAACTACTTCAGTCTGTGTGCATTGAATTTGTTTAATACACGAGTTTCACAATTTGAGTTGAATTACTGAAATAAATGAACTTTTCCACGACATTCTAATTTATTGAGATGCACCTGTGTGTGTGTGTGTATATATATATATATATATATATATATATATATATATATATATTGCATATTTGATCAAAAAAAGTAAACAGTAATATTGTTATATATATATATATATATATATATATATATATATATATATATATATATTATTATTATTATTATTATTGTTATAATATTTCACAATATTACTGTTTACTGTGTTTTTGATCAAATATGCAACCTTGGTGAGCATAAGAGACTTACTTGAAAAACATTAAAAAAAAAAAAAAAAACTTACACTGTAAAGTACAAATTCAGAATCAGAATCAGAATGAGCTTTATTGCCAGGTATGTTTACACATACGAGGAATTTGTTTTCAACTACTGCAGCGCAACAGAATGACAGTGACAGAACAAAAAAACAGATAATAAAAAGAATAATTAAAAAGAACAAGTAAATAAGGAATAACAATATACAAATTGACAATTGTATGTACAGGTATATAACAGTAGACAGTTTTGTATGTACAGGTATATTATGTGCAAATTGAAATGTAGACTAAGTATGTGTGTTAGATAAGTATATAAATAGTGTGTGTTATTATTGTCAAGTGTTCATGAGATGGATTGTCTGAGGGAAGAAACTGTTCCGGTGCCTGGTCGTTCTGGTGCTCAGAGCTCTGTAGCGTCGACCAGACGGCAACAGTTCAAAGAGGGAGTGTGCTGGATGTGAGGGGTCCAGAGTGATTTTGCCAGCCCTTTTGCTCACTCTGGATGAGTACATTTCTTGGAGAGTGGGGAGGGTTGTACCAATGATTTGCTCAGCAGTCCGGACTACCCTCTGTAGTCTTCTGAGGTCAGATTTGGTAGCTGAGCTGAACCAGACAGTTATTGAAGTGCAGAGGATGGATTCAATGATGGCGAAGTAGAACTGTTTCAGCAAGTCCTGTGGCAGGTTGAACTTCCTAAGCTGGCAAAGGAAGTACAGCCTCTGCTGGGCCTTTTTCACAATGGAAATTGGAGTTATACATGTTTGGAAATACAGTTGCCCCAAAATATTTTGAGACTTAATTGTGTCACTACATTAGAAAACAAAATATCAAACCAAATGGCATCTACAAACAAACATAGAGCTTTTCTCAGATCTAACTTGGCTTTTCTGAGCCGTATGTGTTAGCTTATTATCTGGCCATTTCATACATATATGTTTTAGTGAATATATGAAGCTAACACAAGCTAGCACTCCTCTAAACAGTAAATCTGATGTTTTATCATTTCAAACCTATAAACCTTTTTTGTACAATGTTTTACTTAATATGTTTGCTGTGTCTTTGAAATAAATGCTTTTAAGTATTTTGCTATCTAATGTAATGACATTAGAAAACCAAGCTCTTTTGTAGGATAGTATTCATTGTGTAAAAGACATATTTCAGGAAAGTACACCAATGCATTTACATCATATTGACGCTTGGCAAAACCTCTTGGTAGCAACCAAAATTCTTTATGCTTTGGTGTTGAACTGCTTTAACAAAACACCATCCTTGAACTTGTCCCACACCTGAACCTGTTTTTCACATTTTTCATTCGTTCACGCATGTGTGAGCCCGTGATTCTGTGTTTTTGTGTCTGATTATTTTTGTGTGGCTCTGTGACGCATTTGGTTTGGGCCAGCGGCTGCAGGAGTGTTTGAGTCATCTGGCTGTGTGTGAGAGCGCGTTTGTGTGTGTTTACATGTGTGTGCGAAGGCTACGAGCACTTCTGGCAGGTTCACTACCATGAAGCTCCCACAGCGACAAGACTGACCCCACCATTGCCTCCAGCAACACAGGGAGTCATGTCATGCCCAAATACAAAGATTCGCTCTCACGTCACTGCAGATCGGAATGCTCATACCCCAATGTCCTAAAGTGTGTTGCCTTCAGACTGCTGTATGATACGTGAGAACAATGCTGTCTCCTCCAGTACGCCTCCTGAAACCATCTTGCCTTTTCCACCATGTGAGATAACCAATGCCAGCTTCTGAAGACTTCACATGCATGCAGCATGGCATCTCTGCTACTGCAGGAGCCACTAGTGAGAGAGGTAACACATTCACTTTAGGCCAAGTGACTTCACAATCAACTTTCAGTTATTTTAATCACTTAGGAGGAAACATTCATCAGTAACATATAGGTAGTAATAATATAGCTAGATCAAATATATATATAAAAACAGAAAATGAAAATTTATTTAAACATTTTTCAACCATTTTAATCACCTTTTTTGTTTTTTTGCTGTTGCTGTTTTGCAGTTCAGTTAACTAGTCCAGTCCTGTTCTGGAAAATTCTCAATATGATAAAACAGCATAAATATAATAAATCAAGAAGTGTAATTATGATACAATAATTAGTAAAAATGTGTTTAAAATGGTTTTAGATATATATCATGTCGCATTGCGGTCACCGCTTGACATGTTGACAACCTATATGCAATGCTTTTTTTATTCTCTAATTTTGTCTGAAGAATAATTTGATAGTTCACTTAATGATAATTATAGTAATATCATATTTTAATATAATATTAATAATAATCATTTTAATATTATATTAATAAATATATATTCTTTTTAATATAATATTAATAAAAAATAAGGTTACTCTTTTTTTAAGGTGTCCTTGTTAAGTTGCATGTACTTACTATTATAATAACAAATAATTATGCATAATTATATGCAAGTAACCCTAAGCCAAACCCTAACCATAAGTACATGTAGTTAATATTACTCAGAATTTAAATGTATAATAACACTGTAACGATATAATATACACTGTAATGTAACACTATAATTACTCGGTGATGAAAATATTTAAAAAAAAAAAAAAAAAAGATAGAGTTTGTTACATCTAAAATCCTTTTCATAACAAGACATCACACACCCCCAATTATCATGTTTTCTAACGTTTTATTTCACAAATTTTTATTCTCGTTTTCATTAAAATTGTTTTCATTAATGCAACAGGGTAATTTATTTATTTATTTATTTTTAAATAAAATTGTCCAAATTACAGAGTTTAGGACAATTACTAGAATTAAATGCTTTCTAACATGGCATTATTTTGTTTTTGCGTTATTTACCTAAAAGGAATGATAAATTGGGTTTGGGGAATCGTCATACTGTCAATAACAGCAATCTTAATGGTCCATTAAAACTCTAAAGATCTATAATATCTTCTTTTTAAATTCGATTTATACTCAAAACTGACCAGGACATGTTTCTTAAGATTCTCTATCAGTCCAGGTCCGTCAAGGGATGCTGCGGTTACCACCGCAACCATCGGCGCAACACTTTTTATAGCCTATACATTTCTGTTGCGCAAATGGAAGAGCTAATCTCTATTAGTTTAACTCATCCTGCTCTTCATTTCTCTTATGCACAACTAAGTTAAAATCTAGCCCGCGTTTAGCAGTTCTCTGAATTCTCGCGCGCTAGAATCTCGTGAGCGCGTGCCATTATGCGCACGAGCGTCAGTTGATTTTCCCTAAAAACCCAGCTCGCGTAGAAAAGACGTTCTCAGCCAATAACGCGTGCCAGCCATTGGCAGATCATTTCCAACATTTAGCAAATGAAACCACGTGCAAGCATCCGTTCGCTCCAATCAATTGATGTAAACTGAGCGAAGCGGACCTTTGTGGGAGCAATTGCGTTTCCGTGGCGCGGAGGTAGATCTCTGTTAGTGAGTGTGGAGCCCACTGAATTTGTGGTGAAAGCGGAATAGAAGTACGGTCATTTAAATAATAGGGAAACGGATATTACCGGGCGCGTCTAATTAATCAGCTGTTTTATGCTTATTTGGCAACACACGGATTAGACCGTGCATAGTAAATAGCGTTTTATATGAAAAAGAACCTATTTTTACCTGGATGCACGGAGTATTATGCGCTTTCTTTTCTCGTTGGACTGTAAATTACGCATGGTCGATATTTTTGCTAATAGTTGGACGTCCACTTATTCCTTTCGTCTTTTTATGACTTGTGACTCAATTTAAACTATATTTTGAAACTGACATTTTTTTTGCAGACCATCCAGGATTTATTCGCCTTTAAATGAGATACTCTCCCATCGCCAATGCCACAAAACTGCGTCTTTTTCTACGAACCAAGAGCTGTAAAGAAACGCAAGACCCCATCTCTGTGAATACTGCGAGTGCTGCATCATCTCATTCAATTTTCCGTCAACCAAGAGAGGGGCGACAATAACTTTGAACGGTTATTGTATCACATTTCCTTCAGTCTCAGCATCATTTTCCACAGATTGGAAGCGGGCAGCTGTTGCAACACACGCAGGTAAGACGTGCCTTCATTTTGTTCCAATCTGATGCTGCTACTGCTGCAACGTGCGCAAGGATCGCATACACACAGGTCGCTCATTACAGCCCTTGCTTTGCGGTTTTTGTTTATTTTCTGTGTTTGAAGACATTTTTTTATGAGGTAAATAGGGAGCATTCATAACGAACATAATGGATACATGTCATGGGGATTGGTGTCGCACAGCGTGTGTCGTCCGCCTCTGGAATGTTAATTTCCTCCCTGAGATCTGCCATGATGCTGCTGCTGTGTGTGTATAGCTTGCTATAGTGTTTGCGTGTGTGTGGGTCAGGATTTGTGGACTAAATAATGCTAAACGAACACCTAAAGCTGCAATACGGTATCTTAAAAGGATAACTTTAGGGGTAAGGGAACGAAAATGTAATTATCTCAGTATAACAACAATAGTAGTCAATGGAAAGTGCTCGCTGTGTGATAGAAAAACAAGCAGTTTGTTTGTTTGTTTGTTTGTTTGTTAACGGCTTGTGTCACTTCTGACTGTGGCGCATTGTGAACACCAGCATTCAAGTGTCGCAAAATGCAATAATTAAGCAAATCCTTCACTTATCAGTTGACTATTAGATGTCTTTTGCTCGTGTCCATCTGTAAATAACAGCACAAAGCTTTTTTTGTACTAGGACTTGTTGCTAACTACCACACTTTTTCTAAATCCTAAAATACTTTCATTTTATCTCCCAAGGCCTACTGTCCTCTTTCTAAC
Organism: Spinibarbus caldwelli; assembly: GCA_039654775.1. Classification (NCBI taxonomy): domain Eukaryota; kingdom Metazoa; phylum Chordata; class Actinopteri; order Cypriniformes; family Cyprinidae; genus Spinibarbus; species Spinibarbus caldwelli. Next base: position 10,052,857 of record CM077244.1, on the reverse strand, counting down.
CTTCATCCCTCCATCCCCATTTCAGTGTGTGCTCGCTCGTAAAATGGTAATGGGCTGCATATTGGCCTGACATCTGTCATCTGCACCTGTTTGTGGATGGGACGGATGCCTCCCATCCTCCTGAGTCAGAGAAACAGGCTGATGGTGATGATGAGGAGGATGAAGGGGGTGGGGAATGGAGAGGAAGAGGAGGCTGAGTGGAGATGTATACTGCGCTCGCTTATAGGAAGAAGTATGTAGGATATTTACCGCAAAGGGAGGATGAAACGAGCAAGCTAAGCGAGGTGATCCATCTGCCCATCTCTATGTCACATCCCTCTCTATCTCACTCACTGCAGCAGAGCTATTCTAAGAGAACACTTTCGACCCACGCTCTGACAAACAGATTGGGAAAAATAAAGAGTGTATGAGAGAGAAGGAAGGACGAGAGGCGTGTAGTGTGGCACGCTCAGGCCGTCTTTGGAGAGTTAGTGTGCATGTGTGTCAGAGGAGTATGTGCAGAAGCTGTACAGCACATCTGTGAGGCAGCCCATGCTTCCAGGACCCTGTCTCTCCGCTTCACATCATTAGCCACACAAGGCGTTGCTGATGGCAACTCCGGAAAAGAGGCATCTCGGTGAGCGTAAAGCAAGCTGTAAAACGAAAGGGCATAAGAAGCACTTGGTTGCTGCATGTTGAAAGGTGCGTAGCCTTGCTCTTTTCCCCTCGTCCCTTCTTCCATAAGGGTCCCAAAGACCCTTCCTCCCCCATCCCTGCATCCTTCCTGTCTTCTCTTCTCCTCTCAATAGGGTCTCTCTCTGCCCTGCCAACCCCCCACTCGGCACACATCTGTGGCTGTGTCACCCCCCACTTCCTCTCTCCCTTCGTCCAAAGCTGCACCTCTTTGAATGTATTAAGCCTTCAGTATGTTCCCACAAGCCTTTTTAGTGGCGTTTTTACACTGTTTTGTACCAGATTTTGAGCCTGGTGCTGTCATTGAGGGTTTAAAATTCACTGTATTGCATCAGCTATGCTAACATGTGCATGTTATTCACTGCCGTAACGTGTGACTCAGTATGTGAGAAAGCTGAGGTCGCACTACTATATGCAGGAAATATGGTGTGCATATTGCATACGCTTTGCACCTTGTTGATCATGGAGGATGATGTGATTCACAGCCATATGATTTTTGGATGACTTTGGTTTTGTTGTAAAGAAACAACATACAAGTGTAATCAAACCTGAATGCACAAATTTGATACAACTGTCACAAATTTTAAATAGTTTCTTGATTGTCGTAATGGTTGAATGTGTACATATATGTCAGTGTCTGAACAATAACCAAAATCTTATATCACAGAGTGAGTAGTTTTATATCACTGTTATGGTGTGTATAGGCCTAGCTATTTTATGGTACAATACAATTATTTTTAATGGGAAATTTAAGAAAAATGGGTTATATATTAAATAACCATATGGTAATGTGTAATTTGGATAATTCAGTAAATTACATTAAAACACTATTTAACTTTATTTATTTTCACTTTTATTTAAACAAAAAATAGGATCATTTATAACAAGTGAATAAGTCTGGCATCAGTACAACTACTGCTTCACATAATGCAATCCTAGAGTTAAAAAACAGTGAAAGTATTAGGCTACTTCTGTCTTTAAATTTTAAGAAGATGAGTTATGTTTAAAGCAGGATTATTGCACGTTGTGACGTAAATTGTCACTTGTAAACAATGCAATGCAATGCTACGGAATTATCTTCTTTGCGTGGGATGTGCTCCGACGCGGCTTCAGCGCGGATGAATCTAATGTCAGTCACCGCACCGGTGTGGATGTTTACTGAACTTTGCAGTCACAGATTCTAGCCTACGTCTTGGAATATATGACCCAAATAAGAATTTTCACTGTATATTGTCATCTGAAGAAGTAAGTAACAAGTCTGCCATGTTTGTTCTGACCAACTGAGGAAAAAAGCATTACAATAAATCGCGCTACCAACAGTGATTAAATCTAACGATCGGTTAGCTCATATCACATCAAACCATGCAAATTATTATTATTGTTATACTTTATTCTCAAATTATTAATGTTAACAACATCAGCATTGTGTGACTATGAGTATAGTGTGTATTAACGTGTAGATTTCAATTTCTGTACAGTCTAATCTAATTGTCATGCCATTCGAATTTCAGATTAAGAAATTCTTTTAACCCAAAAAGCTAATTATGCTCCCTTCGAACTGGTTTTCTTTAAAATACAAATCTTGTGTAAGCCCAGGCTATGTGTAATCAGAAGAACATTTAAAACTGGAATATAATTTAATTTCATTCACATGTGTTTCATAAACACATAATCCTTTCTGGATTACAATCCGCCATCAAAATTATACATTTAATTATTCTAGCTGCTGTGAGAAAAGGCTATAAACGATCCGTCACCTTTACGTGACGTAAAGACGCCGTGCCATACTCGAATTTCCCACGAAAACCTACCCGTACCACTCAAATTAGAAAACATTATTATAAACTAACCGTTGTGAATCGGGCTAAAGTAAGGTGATAGTTTTGAACACTGGCTGGTTATCTACTTGCTCAAATATTGATTTCGGATCATTTTTAACCAAAAAAAGTTACGGACTGCAGCTTTAAGAAACATGTCTACAGCATGTGATATTTTCAAAAATCAGTGGTAGAAGGAATACTAATAAGACGTTGGGGTTGTGAATACATAAAAAAGGATTTAACTAACACATTAAAAATTTGTTTAGATATTGTAAAAGATGTTGTCGATGCATGCACCTTGATATGCATTGCATCTGTTCATTTCCTGTAGGGCTGAAACGATTAGTCAACATTATTGACAACGTCGACAATAAAAAATTGTCGACAAATATTTTTGTTGTCGCTGTAGCGCAAGACTGTAAATCAGCCCTCCTAGATGCAACTCAAGAGAAGAAGACTTCAGAGCAAATACAGCGCCGAACCTGAGCAGCGTTTGGATGAATATGTAATTATATATTGCGCGTTATCCTCTCAGTAACGAAATAAACACAAGAAAAACTGACAGCAGTGTGAAAGCAGCAGTTAAAAACGCATCTGATTACAACGATGTGGATGTTTGCATGAGCTCTGCAGTTCAGTACTCCAGTAAAGTCCGGTCACATCATGTTTATTTATATAGTACTTTATGCAGTAGATGGCCTTAATTCAAGCAGCTTTACGGTATTAAACATGAAAAACCAGAGTCAGTGTCACTTTCAGTTAGAATTACAACTTGATTTTCTGATATAAAGCAGCTCTCCAGTGTGGAGCTAGCTAATGATAAAATATTTTTATTAGTGGGAAAAAAATTATTTCATTAAAGTGATAGTTTGGTTTACAGAGATCAAAGCTTGATCTAGCTCAGGACTGTTTTGGTTATCATAACCCTATAAGGTATTTTAAGACATTATGTTGTGAATAAAATAGTTTATCCAAAGCGTCTTATCGCTTACCTTTATTTTGTTTCTTATCAAGATGACTTACAAAAGGAGATGTTAGGCAGAATGATGTGTCACTCAGTTACTTTTTCATGTAGCTAATTAAATGGTGAGAGAGTGTCTCTGTCATCTCATTTTGTGTGCCAAATACATCTATTTGTATAATGAATTGGTAACACTTTACAATAAGGTAGTTAATAAAAATACAGTTGTTCATTGTTTGTTTATGTTAGTTCACAGTGCAAATGTTAAAAAAACACAACTTGTGATTTTTATAAATGCATTAGTAAATGCTGAAATTAACATTAACTAAGATTAATAAATGCTGTAGAAGTATTGTTCATTCTTAGTTCATATTAACTAATATTAACTAATGAACCTTATTTTAAAGTGTTACCAATTAATTGTATAATAATTTTAATTACATAATATGCTTTTCTAAAGCTGAAGTGACCTTTATTTATGTTAGAATATGTATAACTTAATATTTTAACTAATTGCAAAAGCTGAATAATCAATCAAAGTCTACTGATTAATCAGTCAAATAATTGACGATTAGTCGATTAATCGTTCTAATAATCGTTAGATTAATCAATTATCAAAATAATCGTTTGTTGCAGTCCTAATTTCCTGTATGTTCTTGCACTGTGCTTGTTTGTGATTTATCATGTTGGGCATTTAAGCTCATTGCAGATCAGGCATTCGATTCATTCTTCACTTCCTTTTGTCTTTCAGTGAAAATCCAAGAATAACAAAGGAAAACTGAAGCCAAGACGAAGAGCCATCAGCCTGGATGAAAACGACTGGAGTCCTGGCCAGGAATACAAGTCGTCTTCTTTTCTAAAGCAGATGAACTATCACTGTTTTTGTGAGCCAGGGGCTTTTTGAAAGGATGTTGATTTGCACAGATTGAAGATTTTCTCTTTGACTTTTTGCTACCAAAACCAGTGCCAAACACTAACCGTGCCAACCAGAAGCAAGAAATTATTTCACTAGTATTTTTGCAGTTTTATTGATCCATTTAATCCACTGAAACTCAATTTTCACCGACATTAGTTCACAATCTCTACCTTACCTTCACTATTAGTCTTTTTTACTATAATAGCATGTAACGGTTCCCAAGGTGGAAAGTGTATGTGTATCACTTAGTTTAAGTCAAAAACAACAAGCAGCTTTCACTCCCCAAAATAGGGAAAACAGTGCATTATTGGTTAAACATGCTTTATGTAAGAGTGGCCGTTACGAATGCATTAGCCTGAGAGAGTTTGGCTCTTGATCGATTGATCGATGGATGGACGGGCTTATGGATGGCTGGCACAAGCCTCATTAAACTTTCCAAAGTGAGCTGCTGCTAATTCTGTTGATTAGTCATCCGTTCCTCTCACTAAGGCCCGTTTAACTCATCCTCTCCATCAGATCTCTTTAGTCATCCATCTCGTTTACTCCTCCCTCTTCTACAGACTCTGCACATTTAGAGCAGAACCCTCAGAAGTCTCTGAAGGGTTTAAATACTGAAGCCATACGTCTCATAGCCATACTAACGTCAAGATCCCTGCCATCACTACAAGGATTCGGCTTGGTCATTCGGGAAGAGCGGGTGCATGGGTATATTCAGGAATATTTTTAGAGGTGTGCATGTTCAATGGTGGTCCAGGTTTGACGTTCCGTAATCTGCCATATTCACCAGTGAGCCATTGACGCGTTTACTGTGTTGACAGTGGGACGACGTTTGAAGTTGTCCCTCTACTTGAAAAGACGCTCTTTAACACTTAGGATAGGTCTTTTGGTGCGTTTGCTTGACGATCTCCACGTGTTCCACATTGACGGATGAATCCTGACTTGTTCATGCCTGTTCAGTGGGCTCAACCATGCTGTCCTGCCAGAACTGGGCCCAAGCCCCCGTTTGTTTTATTCTGTTGGGTTGAGCTAAATCCAGAGCAGAGACACTCACGCAAGAGGGTCCAACACACATAGACCCTCAAACTTTACCTAGACTCAGTCCATCCTTCCATTTCCTCTCTTCCTTTCCTGAACACTTCTTCCTTTCTGGCCTGACTTGTGTCATCAAATGAGGAACTAATATATACCTGCTGCTTGTTATATTTCGTGAGTGCCCTAACCGACCTACACTCTTCTAAAGCCTTCGTAATGAGCCTTTGTCCCGTGGTGCCGCCTTTAGAGAAAAGATCAGCTCTTCCCCATTTCTGAACTCTTTAAAGTTGCTCGTTCATTGCTTCGTCCTACCTTTATCCCTAGCCTCAATGACTTCCTCCTGAAACTCGAAAAGATGAAGTACTTAGTATTTTTCTTGAGAACTGACACTGTTAGCCTGATTATGTGGACTGCACAACAGAACCTCAATTACCTTGAAAGGTACTCTTGTTAGTCTCATAAGACATTCTCATTGACGATTAAAGCCTAAAGCGGCAACCAACTGAGATTTGTTTACAAGACGACATCAGTTCTTGGAGCTGACGATGACAGTTGTTTACACGTCACACGGAATAGCTGAGTACTAGTAACTGTTTCTTTCTATACGGTTGTTTAGTGAGTCGACAACTGAAGTGCCAACCAGAATAGAAAACATTTGGTTTACACTCGAACAGAAATGTTTACATGTTTCCCATAAGGTGAACTCAGATTGAGTCTTGAATGAATTGTTAGTGCCATAGATCAGTTCAGTTACACAGACTTAAACAAAACCACCTTTAAGAAGAAGCTGTACCCATGACTTTGTGATACTTTAAAAGGTTTACATTGATAAAATATACATTTTGTTTACAGGACTAAATTGCTTGCAACAAAAGAGTCAAATATTTGTTCATTTCATCTCGCATTTGAGTCATTTTCATATTTTTAAAGCGGTTGTTTTTATAGAATTTTCTCATTGAGAAGATTCCAAATATTTAATTTTGTGCCAAATCAAAATTTTCAAACATTCCAGCTCTCACCCATTAAGCATAAAACTTATACATAGATTTACCTCATTCTAGTTAATAATTTCCTCAGAAATTTGTTTACACCCTAACAGAGAGTCACATGCTTATTTTCTTTAACCTGAACTCCCGCACTTGGATGTGCACTTTGCATATTAAATAATTTGCATACTAGTATATGCACCCGTGAAAGAGAGATTAGACTTGTCTACATGTCTTATATATTGCCACACTGACTTGCAACTTTTGATAGACGTCAGCTTTTTGTAGGCCTCGGAAGTCTTTTGTACGAAGGCTTCACATTTTTTTCATCTTTGATAAAATAAACGCCCATTGTATCAAGATGCCACCTGCTGCCATCTTGCTTTTCTTCCTGTTTGGCCCTGTGGTCTCCACAGTGACTATTACCTCGGAACGCACCTCCGTGAACGGGGGTCCGGTGCTGCTTCTGTTGCGAGGACGCGGCCGCAAGTTCCCTCAGCCCGATGTGAGGGGCAAGGAGGCAGCAGCCATGGCGGCAGAGCCAGAGGCAGCGGAGGTCCCTCCGAGACCCCTGCCACAGATTATGCTACCCCGCAATGTGACGGCCGATGCCCTGAAGCCCCCACTGGGCGCCGCGCAGGTGGCCCCTCCTCCTCGGCGCCTGGTGGATGTGGACGTGTGTCAGGGCTACTACGATGTGATGGGACAGTTCGACAACACTTTCAACTGCACCAAGGGCACCTACATCTACTGCTGCGGCACCTGTCATTATCGCTTCTGCTGTGAGCACCAGCGCAGCCGTCTAGACCAAGACTCCTGCACTAATTACCGCTCACCCGACTGGGCCGTCACGGCGGGACCCATCACCCAGCCCCCGGTCCGACACGACCCAGATTTCGACCCACTGCAGCAACAGAGCAACAACACGGCTTACGTCATCGGGGGAGTCATCTCATTTACTATGGCCGTGGCCATTGGGGTTAAAGTGGCCTTCCATAAACTATCTCGACGACCGAGGAACAGAGACATCAACATGCCTAGGTGAGTGAAAGGCCCATTATGACCGGGCTCATGATGTGGAAGGAGACAATGCTGTACACATCTGAGTCTGCATCAGTGACTGCCATCTGAAGAGATCCGTTGTGATTTTGATGTCAGACTCTTTCAGCATTCGCCTTTTGATTCCGTCATACACTCATCCTTCTTTTTTACTGTTTATCTCTCTCTCTTCAGAGCGCTGGTGGACATTCTGCGTCACCAGTCCAGTCCGGTCCAACAAGGAGAGAGGAACAACAGCACGGTCCTCACAACCGCCACCTCCAGTGAGGGAATGCTGGGGCGGACATCGAAAAACTTCTACACTCCCGTCCTCCAGAGCAAAGACAACCGGAGTGAGTCTATCTCACCCACTCATGAGAGTTACAGAAGGAATGAAAAGCTAAAAGGGCATAATGGATGTAGTCAAAACATATATACATATGCAGGGGAATGAATAAGCAGATATTGAGAAAGAGGGATTTGAATTGTAGAATCAACTGGGCAGAAAGGAAATCTGGAGGCATGATTTAGTCGACAGACCGACAAGCCTGAGTGTATGAGGTAATGTAGAACAGAGGATGTGTCAGAAATGAGTCAGATTAATTCTGCTTCAGATGCTATGTAACCACATGAAACTAGAGCAGCAAGTAAAGGAGGAGGTGTTTTCCACCTTTAAAGCTAAAGCATTCTCAACTAACATCCAAAATAGGAATGCTTAACGTATGCAGCTCGGAGGCTGCTTTTAGGAAGTAATCTGCGGTGAGTGAATAAAATACAAATCTTGTCATAATGTTAGTTGTTTATCAGCTGGTTTTGAGGAGTGCAGTAACCAACAATTGCACCTATGTCTTAGACCTGTTAAGTGATGGTCAGTTTTTAAAAGATGCTTTTCATTTTTCAGGACAGAGTGGTTAGTGAACTTAAATTGAAATGCTATTTACAATTCAAAACACGTTCACACTATACGTTCAAAAGTTTGGGGTCTGTAAAGGTTTTTTTTTTGGAAAGAAGTCTCTTTTTCTCACCAGGGCTGCATTTATTTGAAAAATAAAGTTAAAACAATTGTGTGAAATAAATAATCTCGTGATGGCAACTCCAGATTTTAGTGATCCTTCAGACTTATTATCATCAATGTTGAAAACAGTTGTGCTGCTTAATATTTTTGGAGAAACCATAATACAATGTTTCAGGATTCTTTGCTGAACAGAAAGTTTAAAAGAACATAATTTATTTGAAATAGAAATCTTTTGTAACAACATTATAAATTAATTTACTATCACTTTTGAATAATTTAATCCATCCTTGCTTAATAAGACTTTTGAACATAGTATATATATTTATATCATAAAATTCATTAATACTTTCTAAATGTTTTTTAATAATTCATGTGCAAGAAAAAATCACTTTAATTAATCTTAAGGATGTAACCAAAAATTTAAAACTGGGGAGACCAAAGGTAAAAATTGACTAAGCTGTCATTGAAAAATATATTTAATGAATAATATGGGGATGCACCCCTCATTGTTTGTGGTATTTATCCCTGATTTACAGTTGGTGTTCTTTTTAGGTTTGAGTCCATTTTGTCATGATTTGTCTGTTTTCACTCTCAAGTTTTCAATGTTTGGCTGCAGTTGCTAACAGAACACATGCTTTTTAAATGTGCTGCAGGCGGTCTGTCCAATCAGTGATGAGAGTATTTTAATGGCACCAACCAGTTGTAAGAATATTTTCAATTTTTTTTATCACCATTATTGAAATTGAAATATGACTGCACTGCAAGCAAGCAACGTGGTAAAAGCAAGAAACTGCATCACTGACAGAAGTGCTTGTAGTCTCTAAACTGTTTCATTCGTTATAACTGGACCGTTATTTTTGCGTCGTGTTTTTCACTTGCAGTACTGATAGATATTTCATGAAAAAATGGGGTGCAGGCCAATGAAAACCATTTTTAAGTGGCGATATTAAACATGCTAAGAGGCCTCACATTTTCTGACCTGGGAGTGGATCAGTGTTCACTCTGCTCTCTTGCAGCTGGGAAACACAGTTTTGGCCAGACTGGGTCCAGTCCTAAACACACAGCTACTATCGGTAAGCCAAGGAGCTTAGGCAGAGTGTGCAAATGTGTCACTTGTGTGAGAGCGCCAGTAAGAAAGCTTCAGATTTGTCTGTGTGTATTTGTCACTGCCTTTGCTTTGGCTTGGTCTTGTTGGTTCGAGTGTGTTTGCTCGTGCCCTCCCACTCTGTCGCTACCCTGAGCTACTTTCTTGTTGTTTGTCCTGCACCCAGTGCTGTTTGCACCAGTCACCAAAGCTTCAGTAAATGTGCTGGCATGCATAGTAGCAGAATGCCAAAATCATGAAGAAAAAAGTGTCTCTTCTTCATGTTTATGTATGTTATTCATTTATATTTATCTTAAGCACATGAATATTATGTTTAACCAATAGTTTGGGAGAAAAAATCTTGATGTTCTTGATTCCACCTTCTGTTTTCACTTTGGCAAAATCTATCTATCTATCTGTCTATCTGTCTATCTGTCTATCTATCTATCTATCTATCTATCTATCTATCTATCTATCTATCTATCTATCTGTCTATCTATCTATCTATCTATCTATCTATCTATCTATCTGTCTATCTATCTATCTATCTATCTATCTATCTAAGGTCTGTCAGTTTTCAAGGCTCTTTACTTTTTTTCAAATTGAAATGTTTTCAAGAAATGTAATTTCTTGAAATGCTACCTCAATTCAAATTCATACTAAGAAATTGAATTAAAATTTAAAATTTCAGCTTCTAAATGGCTCACTTCCCAGACAGGCAGAATTATTTCCTTAAAAATATTTTGTCTTTTATTTCTTTATTTCTTTTCTTTTCTTTTATTACTTTACTTCTGTGAGTGTGGGTGGTGGAAAGATAATTGTAAAACTGAACGAGGAATTTTGTTTATTAGCACATCATTAATATATACTTTTTTTTGTCGGGTTCTTCCTGCAAAGATAGATAGATAGATAGATAGATAGATAGATAGATAGATAGATAGATAGATAGATAGATAGATAGACAGACAGATAGATAGATATACACTGCTGCTCAAAAGTTTGGGATCAGTAAGATTTTTAATGTTTCTTAAAGAAGTTTCTTCTGCTCATGAAGGCTGTATCTATTTGATCAAAAATACAGAAAAACTGTTATTTTGTGAAATATTATTGCAATTTAAAATAACAGTTTTCTATTTTAATATTTTCAGCATCATTACTCCAGTCTTCAGAGTGACATGATCCTTCAGAAATCATTCTGATATGCTGATTTATAATCAATGTTGGAAACCATTGTGCTGCTTCATATTTTTTTTTGGGACCTGTGATATTTTTTTGTTTAGGATTCTCTGATTAATAAAAAGTTAAAAAGAACAGCATTTATTTAAAAAATAAATTTTGTGTTACAATATACAATGCTATTCAAAAGTTTGGGGTCAGTACATTTTTTCTTTATTTTTAAAGAAATTAATACTTTTATTTAGGAGGGATGTGTTAAATGAATAAAAAGTCATAGTAAAGACTTATATTGTAAGAAAAGATTTCTAATTTAAACAAATGCTGCTCTTTTTAACTTTGTATTCATCAAAGAATCAAAGAAAAAAGTATCACATGTTCCAAAAAACAATATGAAGTAGCACAACAGTTTCAACACTTATAATAAATCAGCATATTAGAATGATTTCTGAAGGATCATGTGACACTGAAGACTGGAGTAATAATGCTGAAAATTCAGCGCTGCATCACAGAAATAAATTATATTTTAAAGTATATTAAAAAAGGAAACCAATATTAGAAATTGCAATAAGATTTCACAATATTACAGTTTTTTCTGTAGTTTGATCGAATAAATACAGCCAAACTTTTGAGCAGCAGTATATATATATATATATATATATATATATATACACAGTTGTGCTCAAAATTATTCATACCCTTGGTAAATATGATCAAAGGTGGATGTGAAAATAAATCTGTATCATTAATCCTTTTGATCTTTATTTTAAAAAATTTACAAAAATATAACCTTTCATTGGAGAATTTAATGCCTGATAAGTTTGGGGAACATCTGACAAGAGATCAGAGACCATTCCTTCCTCCAGAATCACTCCAGACCCTTCAGATTCACAGCTCCATGTTGGTGCTTCTTCTCTTCAGTTCACCCCACTCATTTTCTAAAGGGTTCAGGTCAGAGGACTGGGACGGCCATAGCAGAAGCTTGGTTTTGTTCTCAGTGACCCATTTTTGTTTTGGTTTTGATGTTTGTTTGTGGATCATTGTCCTGTTGGAAGATCCAACCACGGCCCATTATAAGATTTCTAGCATGGACAGTCAGTTTTAAAAAAAATTTTATGTTGGTATTTAATTGAATCCATGATGCCATGTATCTAAACAAGATGTCCGGGACCTCCAGCAGAAAAATAGGCCCACAACATTAAAGATACAGCAGTATATTTCATTGTACACATGGGGTACTTTTTATCCCTGTGTGCACCAAACCCATGTTGAGTGTTTGCTGCTAAAAAGCTATTTTTTTTTTTGTTTCATCTGAGCATAGAAGCCAGTCCCGTTTGAAGTTCCAGTCGTGTCTGATAACTGAATATGCTGGAGTTTGTTTTTGGATGAGCGAGGAGAATTTTTCTTGAAACCCATTTGAGCAGCATGTGGTGATGTAGGGGTTGTTTGATTTTTATTTATTTATTTATTTATTTATTTTTTTTTTTTTGAGGGTTTCTGACCCCAAGACTCAACTAATCTCTGCAATTCTCCAGCTGTGATCCTTGGAGAGTCTTTGGCCACTCAAACTCTCCTCCTCACCGTGCATTAGGACGATATAGACACACGTCATCTTCCAGACAGATTTGTAATATCTTTAGTTGACTGGAACTTCTTAATTATTGCCCTGATGGTGGAAATGGGGATTTTTTATTGCTTTAGCTCTTTTCTTACAGCCACTTTCTAAATTTGTGAAGTTCAACAATCTTTTGCTGCACAACAGAAATATATTCTTTGGTTTTACCCCTTGTGATCAATGATTAAGGGAATTTGGCCTTTGTGTTTCTCATATTTATAATCCTGTAAAACAGGAAGCCAAGATAAAAAAAAATGCAAATATGAATGGGAATATACTTCAGAGATATTTTAATCATAAGAATTTCTAGGGGTACCAATAATTGTGGCCATTGTGTACTAGAGAAAAATATTTATTTCCTAATGTGATTTTTCCCCACTTTCACGTTTTTTAAAGGTTAGATTTTTTTTTGTTCAAATGGATAAACAATGCAGACTTATTTTCACAGCCTTCTTTTATCATATTTACCAAGGGTATGAATAATTTTGAGCACAACTCTATATATATATATATATATATATATATACATACATACACATACACATACATACACACACACACAGTTTTTCTCAGTTGCTTTGGTGCATTTCTCGAATCATCCTTAATATTTGCAAAGAAGTATGTGCATTTCTCAAAACAATTCATACAAACAGCACCACACAATGGATTACCTGCAAAAGTCTGTGGGCACTATCATACACCCGGCGCGATGCGGCGCAAGTGTTTTTGCTAGTTTCAGCCCGACGCAGTTCTCATTTCCCGTCCTGCGCCGCGTTGTTTAAATAGCAAATGCATTTGCGCCCATTTGTGCGCGCATGGGCGTGCTGGTCTAAAAAAGACGTGTGTTCAGGCGCATTGTTAGCGCGTTGCTATTTTGAGGAACTGAAAATAGACTGCGCCATAGACCAACTCAAACCTAGTCTAAAGTCAATGGTGCAATATTTTTTTTTGTTATTTAAAGAGCGCGTTAGTAGAAAATGCGCCTTTGGGGGGTCCACAACACACGTTCACTTTGCTAATTACACACAGCGCAGCAGTACACAAACATGCCAAATATTAAAAATTAAAGGATTACAGTGTAAAAGAATATTATTGTGTAGGCTACATAAATATAAAAATGTCATAATGGATAGTCATTGCGTGTATCAGAATTAGCCTGCCTACTTGCTCGCGCATGAGCAGATCCGTTTGCTCTCTGGAGACGGTTCAGTTTGTGCGCCTTAAAATTCCGCCGTTTAAATAGCGAATCCGCCATGGCGCGAGCGCAACTCGCTCTTAAAGGGAATGGGAGATGAGACTCTGATTGGTTTATTGCATGTTACACCCAAAAAACACCCGTTAATCATTAAGAGAATAGGGACAACTCGTTTAGACCATGCGCCCGGGCTCGCTGACGGTTTTACCGTCGTTAAACTAGCAAAAGTGGATTTGGACATGCCCTGAGTGCACTTGCGCCATGCACTTTAGACCATGTGCTTAGATCGTTAAAATAGGGCCCTGTAACTTACTCAAAATCTTTAGTTCATCTCTCAAAGTAAGTATTTATGTCAGCGAACATACATGTTCCTTGTCTGACGAAGGTCTTTGACTGAAACGTTTTAAACTTTTTTGAATAAAGGGAGATTAACAGTGTGCAGATTATTATTTAATGAACGTATCAGTGCCATCAGAATGAAAGGTCCTTGTGTCATTGTTCACAAACAAGATAATGCTTAGTCATGTTGTCAGTATAACAGTGCACTCTGTTAGTATTACCTGATGTAAGTTTGGATGACAGTTACTGTATTGAAATGCAGAAGGCTGCACTTCTTATGTATGCCATATATCCATTTAAAAAGTACAAATTTACACATTACTGTATGTGGGATATTGATTGAAAGAGACTGGACAGGATTCACAGTTACACTTTTACTAGTGGTCTGACAAAAAAACACATTACAACGTCATCGTGGTAATGAAAAGAAAAAGAAATATGGGGACAAATGCGAAAATAAAAAATTAGAAAGTCCACTGTCAAAATTTGTAACTCTTGTGTCTACATATACTTTTCAATTGAAGGTTCATGAGATGTACCTTTGAGCTATTTCAGAGACCTGGTTTATCATTGGTTGATCTACATTCTCTTCATTAGTGAAAGTCAAGATTCACTTGCACAATTCATGGCAGATTTACAAAAAGTCTAATAGGAATGTGTAGAAAAAAAGAATAAGAAACTGCTTTTATGTGCACAATTGACTAGAGGTTGAACAAGTATGTAGAGGTTGAACAAGTATTTTTGAGAATTTCATTTCTGATTCGAGAAATGCACCAAAGCGACTAAGAAAAACTGTATATATAAATGTTTTGTACATTTGAGTATCATTAAATACAGCATATAATATTATATACTGTACTATATGATATACAGGTGCATCTCAATAAATTTGAATGTCGTGGAAAAGTTAATTTATTTCAGTAATTCAACTCAAATTGTGAAACTCGTGTATTAAATAAATTCAATGCACACAGACTGAAGTAGTTTAAGTCTTTGGTTCTTTTAATTGTGATGATTTTGGCTCACATTTAACAAAAACTCACCAATTCACTATCTCAACAAATTAGAATATGGTGACATGCCAATCAGCTAATCAACTCAAAACACCTGCAAAGGTTTCCTGAGCCTTCAAAATGGTCTCTCAGTTTGGTTCACTAGGCTACACAATCATGGGGAAGACTGCTGATCTGACAGCTGTCCAGAAGACAATCATTGACACCCTTCACAAGGAGGGTAAGCCACAAACATTCATTGCCAAAGAAGCTGGCTGTTCACAGAGTGCTGTATCCAAGCATGTTTACAGAAAGTTGAGTGGAAGGAAAAAGTGTGGAAGAAAAAGATGCACAACCAACCGAGAGAACCACAGCCTTACGAGGATTGTCAAGCAAAATCGATTCAAGAATTTGGGTGAACTTCACAAGGAATGGACTGAGGCTGGGGTCAAGGCATCAAGAGCCACCACACACAGACGTGTCAAGGAATTTGGTTACAGTTGTCGTATTCCTCTTGTTAAGCCACTCCTGAACCACAGACAATGTCAGATGCGTCTTACCTGGGCTAAGGAGAAGAAGAACTGGACTGTTGCCCAGTGGTCCAAAGTCGTCTTTTCAGATGAGAGCAAGTTTTGTATTTCATTTGGAAACCAAGGTCCTAGAGTCTGGAGGAAGGGTGGAGAAGCTCATAGCCCAAGTTGCTTGAAGTCCAGTGTTAAGTTTCCACAGTCTGTGATGATTTGGGGTGCAATGTCATCTGCTGGTGTTGGTCCATTGTGTTTTTTGAAAACCAAAGTCACTGCACCCGTTTACCAAGAAATTTTGGAGCACTTCATGCTTCCTTCTGCTGACCAGCTTTTTAAAGATGCTGATTTCATTTTCCAGCAGGATTTGGCACCTGCCCACACTGCCAAAAGCACCAAAAGTTGGTTAAATGACCATGGTGTTGGTGTGCTTGACTGGCCAGCAAACTCACCAGACCCGAACCCCACAGAGAATCTATGGGGTATTGTCAAGAGGAAAATGAGAAACAAGAGACCAAAAAATGCAGATGAGCTGAAGGCCACTGTCAAAAAATACCTGGGCTTCCATACCACCTCAGCAGTGCCACAAACTGCTCACCTCCATGCCACGCCGAATTGAGGCAGTAATTAAAGCAAAAGGAGCCCCTACCAAGTATTGAGTACATATACAGTAAATGAACATACTTTCCAGAAGGCCAACAATTCACTAAAAATGTTTTTTTTTTTAATTGGTCTTATGAAGTATTCTAATTTGTTGAGATAGTGAATTGGTGGGTTTTTGTTAAATGTGAGCCAAAATCATCACAATTAAAAGAACCAAAGACTTAAACTACTTCAGTCTGTGTGCACTGAATTTGTTTAATACACGAGTTTCACAATTTAAGTTGAATTACTGAAATAAATGAACTTTTCCACGACATTCTGGATAATAAATGAACACGACATTTATTGAGATGCACCTGTATGTGACCCTGGACTACAAAACCAGTCATAAGTCGCACGGGTATATTTGTAGCAACAGCCAACAATACATTGTATGGGTCAAAATGATCGATTTTTCTTTTATGCCAAAAATCATTAGGATATTAAGGGCCGGTTTTATTAACAGTTTGCGCCAGCGCAAACCGTCTTTTGACGTTAAAATTGTACTGTCAGGAATGGATTTACTAAAGACGACAGTGACAAATTAGCGCTGAAAAGGCGTAGACAGTTATTTTTGCTCCTGACCCGGCCTGACCTTACTGAATATGCATATGTAGGAGTTTCCCTTTCAGACGCAAAAGTTATGGAAGGAGAGTATTAAAATGAATCACGCAACGCGTTTTACTAACGTTTGTGCCCGTCAAATTACTGGCATTTGTGCCATTATTTAACGTCAGAAAAAAAGCATGTCTTTATTATTAAAGTAACTATTTTGTGCTTGAAATGGCTGGAATTAGCACCACACAGAGAGCGCATGGTAGAAGGGAGAGGATTTTTTTCCACACGTATTCATTTATTTTAAATGCCAGAAGAACACATTATCCGAACATATCATTTGCCTAGCCATGTTATTTTTAATTTGCTTCAGGAAATAAAAGACGACTTTGATCCCGCAACTAGTAGTCACGCAATACCAGGTCTATCAAAAGTTCTTGAAACCCTTTATTTTCTGCCTCCGTTTCTTTTCAACGTACTGTGGCGTCTTTATTTCTGTATTCTTTATTTGCAACTACGCTAATTTGCGCTGCGCTTGGTATATTGCATTGGTCGATATGTAAATGAGATGTTGCGTCTGTGTTCTTTAATTGTTAGTAAATCACCCGCAGAAATTTCCCCTCCCATCGGCGCTGTTTTGGAATTGCGCTATCGTGCTAATTTGCCCTGTTTAGTAAAACTGGCCCTAAGTAAAGGTCATGTTCCATGAAGATATTTTGTAAATTTCCTACCATAAATACATCAATAAATTAATTTTCCATTAGTAATACGTGTTGCTAAGGACTTCATTTGGACAACTTTAAAGGAGATTTTCTCAATATTTAGATTTTTTTTGTTGTTTTTGTTGCCCCCTTTAGTTTCCAGATTTTCAAATAGTTGTGTCTCAGCCAAATATTGTCCTATCCCAACACACCATAAATCAATGGAAAGCTTATTTATTCAGCTTTCAGGTGATGTATAAATCTTCAAATTTCAAAAAATTGACCCTTATGACTGGTTTTGTGGTCCTCTCTCTAGTACGTGTACTGCAGATTACTTATAAAAGTGTCTGTGGAACAAATTACTACATGAATAAGGATATTATCATTATATAAGGATATATATTAAATTTAAGGGAACAACCAATAAGACAATATTCTAGTCACACATCTCTACACAAACATTCCAGTTCCATTGTATTCTAAGTATTTCTACCGTTGTCATTTAGAGACTCGGGATGCAGCTTCAGTGTTTCAGTCACCCATATTCTACATTCAACCCAGATAGATATGCTTTGAACACATCAGTTGTTGGTGTTTGTTATTGTCTTTTGTTCTCCTCTCCTAGAGCGAGTTCCACGCATGAACAACACCCAGCTGGCCTCAACAGGAACACTGCTGTCCAGCAAGCACAATAATTCTGGCTTTCACCCCTCCTTCTCTCACTCCTTCCACAACCTTGCCCAGCTACCTCCATCATACGAGACCGTCATGAAACCAGAGCTCAACCGCTACAGCTCCCTCAAGAGACTAGGTGAGTGTGTGTCTGTAAAAAAGAGTGTGTAATTTCAGAACTGCTACTACTCAGAGGGTCTCTGTGAGGGAGTGTAGCATGGGGTCAGCCGCTACTGTTTTAGGAAGGATGCCCTGATGTGGCATTGGAGGGTTTTTGTATGTTTAATTTTATCAGCATGATTGGGGAAGTAATATTTTAGCTGATCATATTCATATTCAATCAATTCTCAAAAACTATAATTGAAAGAATTTGAACAACATTTCAAAACAGATTCAAATTCAAAACAGAATTTGGAAAACAAAAATTACTACAACAAAAATTGACTTGCAGTCAAAAATGGCTTTTTTAAAAGGGTTGAGATTAACTTCTAACCCCTATATCTGGATATTATCGGTATATTTTAGCCAGATTACATTTTACACATTCAACTTGTGTGTGATTGGATGGTGTGATCTCATTTTACCACACAAAATGCAAATCTTCACATACATAATACAAAACAGGTTATGTTAAACTTAAATTGTCAGTTAAATCTGAATTTAAATAAATTTTATAAACGATGGATAATTCAGAATTCTTTCCATCATGTAATGATTTTCCTTTCTTTATGAACCTTGTAGTTTGTTTTAATAATTAAATATTTAGATATTGACTAAAGATAACGCATTAAGTGTCATGAACTAAAAATGAACAATTTTTACAGCATCTAGTTTAAAATAAATTCATAAATATATACTTGTTCTTTGTTAAGATATTATATTAATATATACTTTGTTATTATTAAGATATTATATTAATATATACTTTGTTATTAAACTATATGCTTTATTAATATTAAGTATATAAATATAAAAGTTAGCATTAACCACTGTTAATAAATGCTGTAAAAGTATTGTTCATTGTTAGTTCTTAAGGCCTAATGCATGATCTGTTAACGAACTGAGCCTAATTGTGAGGTGTTACCAAAAAATCTGCAACACAGCGTTTTTAGCAATTATTTTTAGCATTGCAAATTATTTTCATAGCTAAATGTGGAAAACACATTTGCATGTTACACCTTCATTAAATGTGGTTAACCTCCATCCCAGACAACTTCCAAATGTGTATTCAGAAATTCAATCACATTGCATCATTTTAATGCGATCAAGTGCGATCTGATCACCAAAACGCTTGTTAATGACAGGAGTAATGGGTCAAATTAATGAAAGATACTAATTTTCATATTTCCTTACTACAGAGAAAAACATGGAGGAGTATTCTGGATATTATACCTCCAAACGAAGGCCAGATAATGCTCCTCCCAGCTTTCACTCCTCCCAGCACCACCTTCCCTGGGGTGGAGACTTCACACTGGGTGCCCGGGGTACCCTCCCGCTAAATACATCCCGCACGCGTATCCACATGCCCACTTCCACCCCCAACCCCTACCCTCTACCCCAGACGCAGTACAACCCCACGTTCGACACGATGAGTAAACCACCTCGCCGGGTGATGTCCCAAGACCAGCTTCTGGCGCTGGGGGAGGGAAACACTCTCTCACGCCTCTCCAAGAACCAGCAGCATCAGTACTACAAACCCATGACCACCAGCAAGAGCTCCAACACCCAGACTTTACGCAAGTCTCATGAACGCCTCCTGGTCTCTCCGGACCGCTTGGAGGAGCGAATGATGGGTGATTATGGCGGGATGGTGCCTACCATGTCCCGTCTCACGCACCACCAGAAAGCGCAATCCCAGCAGAACGTGTGCGTGACGCCCTCGCTCGACCGCCATCACATGATCAAAATGAATTCGCACCCTACCTCCGGCCGCGAGCAAGACCACACGGTCGCCACCATGTCCTCCGGCCATGGGGCCGGGACTTTGGGATGGGGGGAGGTCCATGGCTCCGGAGGAGGACCCGGAGCGATGGCGCACAGTGCTCGCCGGATGGCCTTTGCCACGAAACGCCAGAACACCATCGAACAGCTGCATTTCCTTCCCGGAGGAGGTGGGGGAGGGGGTGCAGGGGGTGGAGGTCAGGCGCTGAGGACGGGGAGCAAGAACGAAGTAACCGTGTGAGTGCAAAAAGAAAGATGGTAAGGAGACGATGGATAGATGAGGTGTGATTGCACAAGCCGAAGGGAGGGAAGACGGTGGAGAGTAAAGAAGATTGAAGAACGGAAAGGAGGAAGGAAATAAGAAAGTGGTCAGAAATCAGGCCCAAATGAATGGAATACACAGTGTTATTGCTATTAAGAGAAGGAGGGATGTAAAAACCATAGCATAAGTGATTCTGTTGATCCCTAAATTGCCAAATTCTCCATAAATAGAAATGTGAAGAAGGGCTCAGGTCTCCTCTTACCTGTGAGTAGCATATAATGTCTCGATGGCACTATTTAGACATGGAGATCTGAGGAGATGCAAAAAGGAAAAGGTTCATTACTAGAATAGGCCAAGTTTTCTCTATTTAGTACATTCCAGCTGATGTAAAAGCCAATTGGTTTAGGGGTTCATTTGTTTTTCCTGAATCCAATGATACAGTTGACCTTGCCTCCAAATGTTTGGTTTCATTCAATGCAAAGTGTTATTCTCAAAGAGATGTATCACAATCATCATTAAAATAAGGGAATAATGAGATAAACTGGATGAAACTGACAAGTGTCCAATAGTACACTGAATTACCTCACGGAAACTATGATTTGACCTGTCTCAAATCAGATCTGACTTGACTTGGGAATGGATTATTGTGCACGTGAAGCAGTTTGCCATCAAGTGAAGAAAACACTGGTAATTCATCAAAGAGAAGGAGGACTCGAGGACTTGAAAAATGTCACTCGTTTTGTGACCTGACTCTTTAGTCTGCACTGTTAATATTAGTCCAAATGCCATCAGCCATATTAGAGCTTATTCATATGGAGTATAATGGAGGAAAACATCTTTATTGGGAGACGGGTGTTATACTGATGATCAGAGATTTTTAGCCTCTTATACTGAGACTGTGAATCAAAGCTGACATGAATACTTGTCGGTTTGATTTTTTTGCATTGTGGATACAATTTTGGCTGTTTTGTAATATGATCAAAAGGCTGTCAGATTGATGGGGAAATCAAGTCTGAACTAAAAATGCTTGAGCAGACAGACGTTTGGAAACAATTCAGCCATTGAAATCTGATAGAAGTAATGCTTCTTTCTTGCATGTTTGACCAATCAGAGAACAGCTTCGTATGACGTCCTGGAGTCATTACGGTTGTTCTGTTATTTATAAGCGTTAAGAGCTGAGATTTAATCATGGGCATGCAGTAATGTCAAATAAGACAGCATACTCTTCACACATAATTTGCTACTCAAGCTGTTGTATTGAGGGGGAAAGGGGAAAGGGTTGGTTATACAATGGACAATTTAATCCAAGGGCTATTCTGAAACTTCTTCATTTGTGTCTGTGCTTCCGTGTTCTGACGGCTTTTTATCTTTTCCTGTGACACAGCTGTGCGGAACATAGAGGCTATGTGCCAATGAGTGTACAAAACAGAAAAATAGAACAAAATCTGCAAAGCTACTTCAAACACTCTGTGTCACTCTAGGATGCATTATTATCTAACTGATGAGTTAGGATTTAGGATTAAAAGGTGTCTTGTTTATCTATACTATATTCAAGAAAAATGTCTTTTTGTTAGCAATTTCTGTGTTTTTCAGCTGTCTCCACATCAAATGGACACTGTTGTGGTGGAATGTCTGAGAACGACCTGGCTGAGCAAGATTATTGGGCCATAATATAGTATTTTAGATCACTCTGCAATGTTTAAGCTTTTATTAACTTTAACTCAATTTAAACATGTTGAAAAAAGGTTAAAAAAAAAAATTAATTAAATCCCGAATGTTCAAATATGTACACATGCCAATTTATGTGCATATAAATATATAAATATATAGTCATCAATATTATTCATATTCTTGATTACAAACATTTTTTTTGTTGTTTTTCTCTGTGACTTTAGAAATTGTTTTTATTCCTGTTTTCTGTTTATATTTGAGTTTCTAGTGGATTCTAACCTTTGTAACTCGACAAAAAAGCAGATGCAATCATAGTGAAAAGACAAAACGCATGAAGATGTCAAAGCCAGTGTTGATGATGTCATATTGCTGACTTCTGATGTCAAGGTGTGTATGTGTCCAGTTTGTGTGTCGGTATTTGTGTGCTTGTGTGTATTTCAGTGTCTATTTTGGAATGCTTTATCTCGCATTTTATCTGACTTTTGCTTTGTGTGAAGTCAGAGAATGTGCATTTCAGAAAACCCAAAATATAATTTTATTTTTAAGTGAGTGTCTCTTTGAATGCAAAAAAATAAAAATAAAATAAATAAATAATAAAATAATATTTAAAAAAATAAAATAAAAAAATCATTTTCCATTGCTGCATTCACCAAAGTTATGGAAAACAAAATAACCACAAGAGTATTTAGTGTCTTTTTTTTTTTTAAAAGATGTAATTTTTTTTTTTTGTTTGTTTGTTTTTTTTCCCCATTTCATGAGATACATAAACCTTGTTGTAAATTTTCTGGGGGAAAATGCCAAAATGCCATGCATAAAATATTTACAGCAAAAACTTTAATTATTATTATTTTCAAATAAAATCCTCACCATTAAGAAAGATGTTTCCTGGAGATTGATGTGTACTTGTGTACTTTTTCTTATGAATTATTAAATATGTTGGTTGGTTTTACATGTTTATATGTTTTGGGGATGTTTACTATGTGCTGAGTATTTTGATTTTTAGATTAATTGTTTACATTGGGTAAAACAGCCAGTGGTCTGTTAAACAGATGCAACTCATTTAGCTACTTTTGACAGCTATATGACAGGATCAGCTTGGATTAGAATGTGTGGATGGTTTATGTTAACAATGAAAGAGAGAGAGAGAGAATAATGTAGTGGCTGATGTATTGTCTGAAGGTTCAAAATGGGTTCCGCACATTTACATAGGCCTACCATAAATCTCAGCTTTTCATTCACTTGCACTCATTCATCTTTTTAATTTTCTTCATATTTAGTGGTCTAAAATATTGTTTAAACCTAGCTTTTTATTTCTATTGCTATGGAGTAGGCTAGATTATATTTTTATTTGACATCAAATCCTTTTTTCTGCAGTATAATGTTCTGTTTTATTGTATTTATTGATCCAAAACGGGCTGTTCCAGGTTCTTAAATGGTTCCTGAGGGAGACCGACGAGGCATCACCGGCATTCGCCATTTTGAGGGGCAGGGTGGGCGAGGACCTTATGTTCGGGTAGTGTGGGTGGGTGGAGGGAGACGGCGGCATGTTGGTAAAATGGCTTCAGAGAGGTGCTGTGCCCTGCATCCTTTCCAAAATATATGTGCTGTCTAAAAATGCTGCGCGCGTTCTCTCTCTCTCTGTGTGTCGTTCTCTCGCAACGTGAATTAATTGTTGTAATTAATTTGGCTCGCATATGCGCGGAACAGCTGTTCCGACTGGCTATTTTGTATCAGAGCGAGAGAGAAGAAATGTGATGTTTTTGAGTCTCGCGCGGGAAGCTCGTGAAATGTGCGTTTTGAGAATGTGTTACTACGTCACACAGCTGTGGAATATTTAGAACGCGCCGCGCGCGCCATTTGTTTTTGTTTTTGGCGCTTTTAGACACTGGTTTACATTAACATTACGACGAATAGCGTCAAATACAAGGTTCGGGGTGTTTCATTTAAACTAAGTTACGCATCATGTCCCTGTCATCCTACCTCAATAAACTCACATTATGGAATGAAACCATGACTGAAAAAGCCTTTCTTTGACCCCACTTCATCACATGCTGGTTTCAGTCATAGACTGTATAAAAAGGTTTCAGTGCTCTAAGCAGGACAATATCGGACGTTTTAACATGTAACACCACCCGGAACTTGTATCACTGCCCGGAAACGACCACTGTGAGGCGAACAGAAGTACCCAAAGGAAGACGGGGGCACTAAAAATTGACACGGGGCGGAAAATATTTGGCCGACCATAATCCGCAAAAAATTTCAGCGGAAAACGGACTGGAAGGACAGTTTCGGTCGAAATCTTAGGACGAGAACGATCTCGCGCGAGGTTGAGCGTTAGCGAGCAGCAGCCAGCGGAAATCGGGGTTTGTTTAACGGATCGAAAGCGATGGAGAGGCCTGCGAGAGTGTTTTTCCACGGGATGAGGAAAAATGACCTGCTAACCTGAAATCGGAAACCGCCTTTGTGCACATCTACGCTTTCGGCGCCCTTTTTAGCATTATTATTTTTACGCATTGCTCTTCGAGAGGACTTTCTCCGTTCACGAGCAGGTGGGATACCAAAGCTTTTGAATGCATTCTGTTGCAATGTAAAAGGGTACGACGTCTTTATTTAGCTAGCTAAGAGGCTAGCAGAGTGAAGTGGGCTTACAGGCTGAATTCATCTGACGGGCTGTCTGCACTCAGTCACTTTCTTGTTTATGTTTCTGTTTTTCTGTCATGTTGTTTAGCCTCTACGCAACGAGTAGCATACGCACATTTAAGATAAATTAGTGCATGATAATGCCAAGTTGCTCGTACTTTTAACAGCTCTGATTTTGCTGTAATTTTTTATTTTGAAACTTTTTGCTGTGCCATAGAGGGATGTGATTGAAAAAGGGAATTCGGCTCTCCCCTCTCCCTCGTCCCCTTCACAGTCCACACAACCGTCCCGGAGAACAAGCGGCGCTTTTCTTTCAACCTGTAAAGGCTTTGGTAAGTTTTCAGGTATACGATGGAATTTAATTGTAGTTGCGTGGATATTTTGTCCTTTGTCTGTGATGTGCCATCATTTGATTTTCTTTGCTGAACTCTTGATTTTCATGTCAGTGAATTGCTGATTATTGATTATTTTTTTCCGTGCATGTTCTCTTATTGGAGTTATTGGTATTAGAATGACCAGTGTTTTTAATTGCGTTTCAGTTACATTTGACAAGCATTCTTTATAACTTGGACAAGTTTTTCTTTATATTTACGTTAAAATATATATATTTATTCAAGGTGAATTCATGTAAATGGCAGCCGTTTGTTTGTTTGCTTAATACATATATTGCTGTACAAGTGTGAATTTAGTCACCTTTGTTTACGTTGAGTAAAACAACCATTTGTATTTTTAAGTAGTGTCAGTTCAGTTACTTTTGACAAATTTAGGGATTTGATTTGTGCAGATATAAGCATTTGATATTGACAGGTTTAAGGACTATATACCAGTTTGTATTGGAATGTGTGGATGATTGTTTCAACTGTTTTGACTGGTGTGGTTTTACCTCAGTATTTATTTATCTACCTGTCTTTAGAAACCAATTCAAGGTAAATTCAGGTAAATTGAGTCAAAATTGACAGTCATTTATTTGTTTATTTAATAAATTACCTGCTGTGCAAGTTTGGGTTTTTTTTTTACATTGAGTAAAACAACCAGTG
This sequence comes from Spinibarbus caldwelli, assembly GCA_039654775.1. Lineage (NCBI taxonomy): Eukaryota > Metazoa > Chordata > Actinopteri > Cypriniformes > Cyprinidae > Spinibarbus > Spinibarbus caldwelli. Next base: position 10,027,374 of record CM077244.1, on the reverse strand, counting down.
GTCATTTAAATAGTTTCGGTTAAGTTAGGCTACTTTTGACAAATATCTATCAAATCAAGTCCTTATTATAATTTCTAAGGACCACTTTGTTTGGAATGTATGAATGTGGACAGTTTATTTATTAATTTATTATGATTGTTATTTGCTTAGTTCTTAATTAATTATATTATGAAAAATAGGCTACTTATGTAGTTGCTTAGAATAAATTTTGCTTGTGTCATAACAAAGCTTGCATATCTGACAATGGGATGCACAGTTCATCTCAGACCTAGATACACCTGATAACCTCAAACTGATTTTAACCTGGTAACATGTTATTTTGGCTTAGCCCTCAGACGTCAGGCATTATGGTTTGGGTAATCTGTCAGTATTACTATACTGTAGTGTTGTTGTAATACTACGTTTTCAGTAGTTGTTACCAGTGAAATTTGATGTTATTTAATACCAATTTGGATACCACAGCAAAAAAGAATCTACTATTCTTACATTGCATGTTATATACTAACATTCCTTTATTTAACTAAATATTAAAGGTTCATTTTTACTTTTAGGTATGCATGAACTAATTTGGTGACGTTTGTTTACACTGAGTAAAACAACTAGTGGTCTTTTAAATAGTTGCAGCTCATTTCCTTTTGAAAGCTATAAGGACTTCTAAGGACTAATTTAGATTTTTTTCAGGATTCCTTGAATAGAAAGTTCAAAAGAATGTAATAACTTACAAAAGTGTAAAATTTATGCTTTCTATTTACACTGAGTAAAAGAACCAGTGGTCTTTTAAACAGTTGTAGCTCAGTTACCTTACATTCCTTACAGGAATGTGTGAATGAATATGAATCGTTTATATTAACGTGCTTTTATTTGCTTGTTTCTTCAGTTACAGTGTGCATGTTATCCATGAATAATGTTTTTATGTCATAGCAGTGCTATTTGGCAACACAGATGGAGTTATTAGCCTCATATTAATTCTTAAAATTGTGGAAAAAAATTGGCGCTTAGATGTCAGCTGTTTATGGTTTGTTTTCTGGCAATATTATTTTAAGGTAAATTAAAATGCAGAAGTTGATACCAATGCCAGTGAAATTCTATGTTATTCCATACCTTTCCATACATTTCAACACCACAGGAAAATAATATTGAACTATTGAAAAATTACATTGAACATGCTCCTGTATGTAAGTAGTTAATAAAGTTAAATATTAATGTGTATATTTAAACATTAAATTGAAACAATGATTATGCAGTATCATGCATTTCTCTACTAAGTAGGCCTAAACACTGCTGGAAGGCCACCCCCCCCCCCAATTCAATTTTGGTATTGTTGTACAAAAGTAACAGTTCTGACATCCCAGTTTTAAGGTATTTAGATGTTTTCTTTACATTATTTAGCATTAGAGTTCTAAAATTCTTTCTATTATGATTTATGTGTGTTATCTTGTTGAGTTTTATGTCTTTTATCTTTGTGTCTTTAGGATTTTTTGTAGATTTTTTTGGTAGATAGTGATGTTTTGTGAATTGTGTTAGAAAGTTATGCTTTGCATTTGGTTTGTGAGTCAGTAGCTATGTTTCCATCCAAAGATTCGAATTTAAATTATGCGCAAGACTGGAATATCGCATAAAACATATGCGAATAAAGCACCGTTTCCATCCAACGAGTCAAAGAGAACAAAATCGTCACTTCCTGGTAAACCGTGGCACTAAATATCACTAAGAATATAGGAGAAGCCATTGAATATAATAATTTTCATATATGATATAAATTACTTGTGCCTCAGAGAGAGCAGACATAACACAATAAATGCTGTCACTGCGTTCGGAGGATGCCAGCTGTTTGGGAACACAGTCGTGTAAGACAATTATACAGAAATACTTTGACAGACTTTGCTCAGGCTTTTCAGAGTGACTACAACAACTTATAGATGCTGTGAACGAGATCGGTCAGCTGGTTAGTCAAGTTATCCCGTCTCATAGCGCAAAGTCACATGACTTTTTTGATGCGCATGGAGGAATTTATTCGGTAAATGTGTTTCCATCGAAGTTTATGCGCATTTTTTCTTATCGGATAAAAAGTTTATCCTACTCAGTTGTGCGCATAATTTTTTTATGCGCATTTTCTGAATTTATGCGCATCTTGGCGTTTCCATCCAGCGAATTTTTTATGCGATAGTCCAAAATGCGCATTAAAATAGGTGGATGGAAACATAGCTATTGCTTCTCATGTCTTGTTTGTACCAATCTCTCGATATTCTTTTGAAATATTTGTCCCTTTATTAAAAATCTTCTTACTATTTTTGATCTCTCTTTTTCTTTAAATCAGGACTGACGGGGTGCCCACGGCAGAGAGGAGGAAGAACTACTTGGTCATACCACTGTGCTGTGTTTGTGGTCTTCCAGCTGAGGTGTTCTAGACAGAGGTTGGATACATCCTGTGGACTATCTGACCTTTCACCTTTTCACTCCAACTTGGAACAGTTGAAAAAAAAAAAAAAAAAAGTTGCTCACCAGAATTTTCTCGTTAAATGAAGACATTACTGAGGAAATCAAAAAGTGGGACCATATTATTCAGAAGTTGTCAAAGGAATACACCAATATCAAGAAAGAAAGACAGTCCCTCGTTGCTTCAGTTTTAAGTGGCTTTCAACACTAAATGGTTTGCTTTTTAGTGAAACACATTTTGTGACGCAAATTTTCATATGATATTAGTAGACATGTTTTTACTGTTTTAACTGTAGATATAGTAATTTTGAAAGACTAATGCAGACCTGTGTTTATTGCATGATATTGTAAACAACCTTTACCCTTTTTTATATTTATAGATGATTATTTAATCCAAGACTTCCAGAGTTTTGTCACATGTAGTGGCCCACTACTATAGCCAAAACTCTGTTTGTTTGGGATGGACGGTCATAACATCAGACAAATTACTCCCACACAGGCATTTCTTTGTAAAAACTGGAGCTGCTAGCAGATTACTTTAAAGCTTTATATTGATTATTAGTGGCCCTAGTGCCAGATTTTTTTTCTGCACATCTTTTAGGTTAGATTACATTGTCCACTTTACTGCAGTAACAAGTGAACAGGGACAAAAAATCCTAGGAACACCCCTCAACAGTGAGAGGGAGATGTTCCAGTTTGGGAAGTACCCTATGGACATTTTAGAAATGCTCAGTGGACACCAGGCTCACCAGTTCAAAGGACTGGGGCTGGAAAGACAGCTGCAGCACCAACAACAGGTCCAACTTCAGCACCAGCAGCAGCTTCAACAGCAGCAGCAACAACAGAGTGAGGCATCTGGTGGCCTCCTGTCTGGGCTTGGCCTCGGTTCCCTTCAAGGGTCTAGAAGTAATGCATTTGCGGATTCTTCATCCTTATTTGCCAAAATGAGTGCACCCCCTCCACCTCTTCCACAACAAACTCAATCCTCATCTTCACAAAGCACACGTAAATCAAGCAAGATGACCAGCAGCAGCGGGAGTGGCAGTTCTGCCTCTGGTTATCCACAGTTCCTACGCACATTTCACCCTGCTGAGGCTGCGCTAGCGCAGGAGCAGCTTCACTCAGGGATGGGGCGTTTCGATTTTGCAGGAGGAAGTACTGGAGGAGGCTCTGGGGTAATTGGAGGAGTTGTAACATCAGCACCACCACCCTTGCACCCTGGCCTCTCTGTTCCTCAGCCATCTCCCGGGCCATCCTCGTCATCTCCCTCCCCTTCGAGTTCAACCACCACTTCTAATAATCCCCCCAGCAGTAGTAGCTCAGTGGCTGGATTAGTCGGAGCCCAGTCTGATGCAAGAAGTTTACACCAGCAGTTCAGTTGCATGCTCGCTGCAAACCAATACCTGTTTTCTGGAGTGCCCACAAACGCCAGTTTAGAACAGTTTCTAGTTCAGCAGGGTCCCCATAATCATCTCGGCCTTGCGGATTCAAATACAGGTCTTGCTCCACCTCCAGCCCTCCATCCTTCCCACACCCATGGCCATCCAACTCCCCAGCCCCAGCAACAGCAGCAGCAGCTGCCACCTCATGCGTTGTCCCACCCTCACAGCCATGCGCATCCACACCACCCTCTACACCCTGCCCCCCAACCTTCACCTCTTGGTGGTTTTGATTTCCAAGGTATTCCTGTTCTTTCATCTAATCAGCTGGCTTCTCTAATGCAACAAGAAGCAGGCCTGCCTTTGCCACTCCCACTCCATCTCTCCATACCAAAAGATGATGGGAAAGGAGATAGTGGATCTGGGGCTGGAGGAAGTGGAGGTAGTGGCAGCAGGAGAAAGAAAGCCATGGCTGGCTACCTGCCCCAGAGGAAGTCAGAAAATAACAGTAACAGTAGTACAAGCAGTGCTAACTGCCATGCCAGCTCTGGGGCACATAGTCATGATGGGTCCTCTGGTCTTGTGGGAGGAGGTGGAGGGGTTGGTATGAGGGGTCTTGGTGGTGACCCCTCCTCCATCCTCTCCTCGTCAACACCATCCTCCTCTTCTTCAACTGTCTCCTCCTCTTCTTCCTCTGCCCCATCTTCAAATTCTGCTTCTGTGCTGGTATCCAACATCTCTCAAAACCCCAAGCCCGAAAATCAGCAAACAATGACTCCCAATATCACACAGCCAGAGCAAGAGCCTCTCTTTCATTGTGGAGAGTGTGGCAAGTCTTTTGCCCACCTCCCAAGCCTTCGCCGACACATACGCTGCCATGAACAAGATGGTGGTGGTCCCAACAGCAGCACAAACACAAACCCAAGTCATCAGCATCAGTCAGATCTCCCCCACTCAACACAAGATGGAATTTCGCAAAATGCTCACCATCAGCATGAGAATACAGACCCCATGTCTTCCACTTGCTCAAGTCCAGATAAGTCATACTGTTGCAATGAATGTGGAAAGGGGTTCAAGAAGAGAGGGCACCTCCTTCAGCATGGCGTTATCCATTCTGGGGCTCGTCCATACGCCTGCTCCGTCTGTGAGCGTTCATTCAACCGCAGAGAATCTCTCACTCGACATGAGAAAATTCACGAAGAGAAGCCCTACCGCTGCCCTGCTTGTGGCCGCTGCTTTAGAGAGAGCACTTCTTTGCTTAACCATGCTGCATCAGGTAACTGTGGCAAGCCAGGGAGGAGATCTAGAAGCAGCGATGGTAGCTCAATAAGTTCAGTAGAGGGCAAGGTTGAAAGTGACTTTTCAGGTGGACAAATGGATGACACAAAAGAATTGGTATTTTGTAAAAATGAGGATAGCACAGCAGTGATGTCTTGTGACAGTCTGTATTCACAGGGAAGAAGTGTTAATCAAAATCCTGTGGGCAAAACTGAAGAGAAGTATAATCCTGAGTATTCAAGAGATCCTTACCAAACTTCCTACAGAGTCGATGACTATCGTCGCCAACAGGCCAACCCATCATCCTACTCTGGAGACTCCTGTAGCAACAGCATGTCGAGTCCGGCCCTCAGAAAAGCTCCTTTAGCCCCCACACTTCATCCACACCCTCAAAATCAGCAGCACCATCACCAACCGCAGTCTCATCTGCCTCTCTCCTCTCTTTTGGATGACTCTGAGGATGAAGTAACTAGTAGTGCCATGTCTGCCATTGCTGCAGCTGCTGCCGCCTCGGTCTTGCCTGCTGAGATGAACAATACTGGGGGACGAGAAGAACGGAGAGACATTATCGGAGGTCTGCTAGGAGGGCTTGGCTTCGGGTCTATGGGTGCCTCTTCATCTACATCTGCAGGAAATGGCGGGAATGAAGAATGCTTGAGTGGTTCAATGATACCTTTATCTCATCCCACCCAACAGCAGCAGCCTAACTCACAGAATGCCAACAATCCTAATGCCAAACCCAAGCGGCCACGGAAGCCCAGACAGAAAAGAGAGCCGAGACCTGGTGGGGCTCCAGGAGAAGGAGTGAAACGTCGGAGAAGCAATGGTGCTGCTGGAGATGGTTCTGAAAGGCCTTATTTATGCACTGTTTGTGGGCGGGGCTTTAGCAGACGTGAGACCTTACGTCGGCATGAACGCGTGCATACAGGGGAAAAGCCATTTCATTGTGACATCTGTGGTAAAGATTTCCGGGAGCCGTTTCACCTTACCAAACATCAGACTGTTCACTCGGGGGAGAAGAACTACAAATGCACCCTTTGTGGAAAAGATTTTGGATATGCACAGAGTCTGAAAAGGCATGAAAAACTGCATCTACGGGGAGATTTCAAGCCAAGGCGGAGTAAAACCAAATCTTCTGCAAATCAAGGGGCACCCGCTAATCAAGATCAACCCGATCAAACCAATCAGACCAACCCTGGCGCTTATTACTCCTATTCTCAGGATAAAGTTCAAGGATCTAATGCTAGTACAAGCAACCAACCCCCCCCTAAGCTATATACATGTGAAATTTGCTGGAAATCTTTCCGCCATCACTTCCACCTTACTGCCCATCACCAAGCCATTCACGAACACGGAGGGGAGAAACTGTTTTCGTGTGAAGTGTGCGGTAAGGCATTTTCCTACTCCAACAGCCTGACCAGACATAGATTATCTCAACATGGTTTGACTCGTACTGGGCCAACGACACAACCAACAGGAAGTGAATCTATTGGAACTGCCTCATCTGTCTCCGAGAGTGAGGCTGCAACCAATGCACTCCTTCATATAACACCCGAAAGTGGAAGTCATGGAGTACAACAGCCCCATTCAACCATCGCTCTCACGCAGCATCCTCAGCCTGCTGGTTATTCTCCGCTCTTCTACACTCCAGAATCAGGACATCACAGTTCAAATGTGACTTCACACCCCCAACATCTGCACTACTCAAACCCCACTATGGGTCCCCTCCAGCTTCAACAACCAATCAGTGGGAAGCAGCTAATTTATTCAGGGGTTCCAAGTAACACTGTTCATTCCACTCCACCTCATATCCACATTTCACCACCCCAGCACTCTCAACACCACCAGCAACAGCACCCCTTTTCGATGCAGTCTCAACATCTACAGCAAAGCCCTCAGGCCCAGGGAGATGGCACCCAGAGGAAGAAAAAAAAAAAAAAGAAAAAATATAAAGTGGCTAGTAGCATGCAGTTGATGGCTGGATTCAGTGCTTATGAAATTGCCAGGAGGCATATGTATTTAAAACGAAAGAAGTGCAGGCTTCAGCAGCAGCTAAAGAGGAAGAAGTGGATAGCTCAGCTGAAATGGGCCAAGTTTACTGGAGGAGGGCTTGGTTTAAATGTAGGTGGAGGCACATGGCGGGTAGGGCAGTTAAGGTTTAGAGGCCTGCAGTCTCTCATCGTTCCCTTAAAGTCATACTCTTGCCCTGTCTGTCCCTTTACCACTTTCTCAAGCCGCATAACACTTTCAGTGCACCGTGTGACCAGGCATCCGCCAAGAAAACATGGCCATCAGACTCGCCTGCGCTGCATAGTCTGTGGAAAGCGTTCTCGAAGGCTACTGACAGCTCTTCGTCATCGGGCCCACCACCTGTCTCAAGGGGCGTTCTCTTGCTCTCAATGTCCCTCTCGATTCTGGAACGGCACCCTCCTGCAGCGCCACAAATTTGCTTGTCGGCGTGTCAGTAGAGGAATCAAAATGTCAATAAAGGGGACTAATGCTCAGAAGGCAGAGGACCAGACTGAAAGATCAACAATTGTGACAGGTTACAGGCACTAAGTAAATTGACATCTAAAAAAAGCAAAGGCCTTAAAAACTGATTTCAAGGCAAGGACCACGTGAAAGTAGGCATAGAGGATTTAGGTGGAAATCGCCACACATTCAACTCCTTAACCGTGGTCAGACTATAACCAGGGGAGTGCCTCTTAAAAAAAGACTCAGTTGACGTGAAAACAAGCCTGTACCTAAAGAACCATCCATTATCGACATGGATCTCTAACACGGTTTCTCCAAAGGGGAAGAATATTCTAGATTATGGAACTGTTTTTTGGTAGCACCTTTGTTGTAATGGTAGCATCTCTATCCTCTAAAAATGCATTCATTATGTATTTTCGTATCTTTATTTGTGCTGCGATGATGGATGCATACCAGTGAAAGTGAACTAATTTGAACAGTAACAATCTATTCTCTAAACTAGTTTCCCCCCAGTACTCAGAGCTTAACGGTATAGCCTTTGTTTACTCTCAATTATACGTAGCTTTTTTTGTTCATTGAGGTGTTGTTTTGTTCCCCCCCCTTTTACTGTCTTCATGTTAAAATGCAAATGTTTGAGGTTTTGGGAAGAGAAACAAGTACATAGTGTGTGTATTCCCTATGAACAACCTCAATTATGGCACTCCATTGTTGAATTGAACAGTGTCTCAAAGAGGACTCGCTGCAGTGAAACTGTCAAAACGTGCAAAATATTCTGCAGAGCTGATGTGGAGGGGACAGAATGGTGTTCCTAATGCCTTGTTCCTGTGTTTAATGTCACCAGTTTTTTAAGAAATATGTAAAGAAACCTTTGCAGGTGTTTCTTTGGCAAGTGTTAATGCCTTTGGTTGTGAGATTGGCTAGCGGGAGCGAGGAATAGCCAGTCTGTACTGTACAATGCGTATTATATTTTATTATGTAACAGTTGTGTTCTTTCTCTTTTTTATTATTCAAAGTATACGTTTTTTTTTTTTTTAATCATTTTTACTATTTTAGGGGTGGGTGGGTTTGTGGCAGGGTCTGTCATTGTAAGATGTGGGGAATATATGTATCGGTGTGATTTTTTTTTTTTTTTTTTTTTTTTTTTTTTTTTTTTTTTTTGTTCCCTGCCCCTTTGATCTGTTTAACCCAAACCACAGTTTAGCCCAGCTTTCCCAACACTATTGTATTCATTCTCAATACTTTACTTAGCTCTACTGTCCCAATATTTCCCTTTCAGTAAACTAAAATACAAAATATAAATGCTAAACAACTGTTTTCTTTTTCTGAGTCAACAGAAATGTTGAGTTTCTCAGAAAGCAAATAAAAAGATAGAAAATGTACAGTCTGTTCTGAGTGTTTCTTCTGAATGTTTATGAGAAGCAGAGCTTTGCCTCTTCCTGACGGTAAGCAGATTGGGTTAATTGGTTATTTATGGCATGAAAGTTGAATGATTTATAAACATCAAATGAGAGGATACGACCAGGTGTTACGCACCTGATGCCATGGCGCCTAGTTCTGCTGGATGGGGCTGTTTACAGCTCACATGTGTTGGCACATGCCCTATGCAGTGCCATACACTATTAGAGGTGGAGGGAAGAATGCCCTTAAGGGTGCTTTGGTTTGGTGTGTCAGAGGAACACAACCGTCTGTTCACTTAGTTTCTCTCTCGGGTGTCTCCAAGCAAAAGTTTAATGAGTTCAATACAGGACATCATCTCACATGACCTTAATTGAAATTAACATGAAACTGCAAGTTGCAAACAAAGCCCACTAGGTGGCAGTAATGTTCTCTGTGTGGCAGAGGCCTCAGAAATCAAATCAACTCGATTTGCTTTGCAAGGCTTGTGCAGTGCAGGCTGCTGAATAGAATCATGCACAATACCAACAATTCTGTGTCGTCCATGAAACATAAGTCTATTTTTTGAGGTTCTTAACCTCAACGCTATATTTTAAATTAATACAAAAGACTGGTGCCTGCCTTATAAATAGAAATATACCCCAGTCTCTATAAATAAATAAAATAAAGAAAAATCAATAATCCTTAATTGCCTACAGATGTCTACAGATATGAACAAGTTAAATTTAAGACTTTTTAAGACCTTTTTAATGCCACCTTATATGAAATTTAAGACCAAACCTCTGATGGAAATCACATTATTTTACATACGTATAATGTAATATTTAATTTTTTTAATGTTATAAATATATATATATATATATATATATATATATATATATAATATTATATTATTTTTAATGTTATTTATATATATATATATATATATATATATATATATATATTGCTGTCAAAAATGCTATTTATTTTTATGATATACAGCAAACTTTTCACATCAGCAGACAATATCCCAAACAAAATATCCCCACAAAAGCACCGCAAGACCGAGATTTCTAGTAATGTAAACAATTTATTCTGAAGCAATATTTTATCTGTTCTATTAGCTTTTACATTTATCTGCATATTTTTTATATTAACCTCAGGATGTTATTTAGGCCATTTTTTAAACCTTATTAAATGTATGCATCATATTTCATGTCAAATTCTTACAATTGATCAATACATTAAATTTACACTAGGCTGTTATCAAACAAATTAATTTACACTGCACAATTACAACTGCAATAATGTTATGAGATTAATATTTTAAATGCAATTTTGAATATACAAATAAGAAATGTTGGGGGGGATACATAATAATAATAGTAATAATAATAATGTTTAATTTATATAGCGCCTTTCCCAGGCTCAAGGACGCTTTACCAAAGCAGGAACACAATGGACAGTCATTTCACATAGTCACAAACAGTCAGCACAAATAATCAATTAAGTTGGACAGTAGACATTTGCCCAGTTCAGAAACAAAATGAAACAAGATGAATGCAGTTGCATATCATGATACGGCAAAGACACATAGAAACAACATAGCAACACATAACAACAGAAAATACATACCTTCTCATACAAATACATGCAAACAACATAGTTTTAAACATACTAACCCCGCCAGTAGGTGGCGGTAAGTCACTTAATGAGTGAGTCATTATTGAATCATTCATTCAACCCTTCGCTGAATCATTCGGTAAAAATCACCGCTGTGTGTTGCTTGGAGATTGCGCAATACTTCTGCTGTGATCTTTGTTTGGCACTATTTTAGTTGGTGAAACAGAACAACAGTCAATATTGAGTCTAAAATGTAAGTAACGTTAATTTAATTATGTGACTACTTAACTACTTGTTTATTTAACTAAAATCAGTGTAACATTTGCAATCGTGAGAATATTCTGCAATTAGCTCCCTTGTCATGGTATGTTGCTTAACTACATCATGTTGAAATTTTACCTCAGTATGTTTCTTCTGTGAGTTTCTTCATGTGTCCCGTTCAGCTCTTTTGCTCATCATACACTCATTTGATTTGATTTCTCCATAAAAGTCTCTTACAAAGAAACCGACAGCGCGACCTTGATTCAGAAATACACTATCCATTATCAATCGCTGTTTACGTTGAGTGTAATAAAATCAGAAGAATCATTCTTGCGTTTCTATGCTTCAATGGTTTTTTATTTATTTATTTATTTTTTTGTCACATAGGCTATTTGTCCGGTCAGGCAAGTAAAATTCTCAAGCCATTTTTTCAGTAAACTTCATTTAACCCATTTTAAACTAAATAGCTGGTCAGCTAACTGTAGCATGCAGTAACTACAGCGGGGGAAAAATCTGTCTGTCCAATGATTGTAAACAGACACAGGTCCGTCAGACTGGAGAAATTTTTGCGGAATTGGGACCGAAAATATTTAATTGGGACCACAACAGGTGTTGTGCCAAATTCTGACCCCCGCCAGATTACCTCCCCACCTAGTATTGGTAGGTTTAGGGTTAGGTGTGGGGGAGGGGTTAGGATTAGGGGAGGGGTTAGGATTAGGGGAGGGTTTAGGATTAGGCAATCAGGTAGCGATTTCAACGAGAGAGGGTAATAATTTGGCAGGGGTCAAAAATGGGCACAACACCGGAATTGGGACAGATTCTGAATTTAAGACATTTTAAGACTTTTTAAGGCCTTTTATTTGGAAATTTTTATTTAAGACATTTTAAGATGTTTTAAGGACCCGCGGCCACCCTGTTTCCGTACATTTCTGCCATATGTACATTAACTGACACCAATGATAAGCTACTACTAAATATATTGTAGAAACTTAATTTTCTGTACAGCGCTTTGCAACGATTTGTATCGTGAAAAGTGCTATACAAATAAACTTGAATTGAATAACTAGCTATAAAAATGTCCACTATAGAAATTTCCATACCTTTAAAACTTTTAAAAATGGATTCTACGAGGCCTAAAAGTCACAATTTCAAAATTCTCTCATATTTATAGGTTCTCCGTGACTCTGGAAACGCTGAATCATTAAGGAATTAAGCCATGGAAATTCTTGTCAAAAGTTATGGGGGTTCACATATGTATATAAGTTACTATCTTGTTTACTATGCAGTTGTAAATCAGATCCAGAAAAATTCTTTACATCTTGCCCTTTCGTGCATACAACTTAATAAGGATCATATGGTTTAATATTATTTCAAAGGGATACTATCATAATTTTACACACTTTAAATTGTGCATAGTAAACCTATCAGCTGTGTGGTCGTAAACTGCAGTCTGTGCAAAAGAATCTCTGTGGATGGAACCTTCTTCGTATTTGTTTTCATTTTTAAACACGCAAAGGCAGATTCCATTTTATCTCTGCATCTGACAAGAGTTGCCGGCACTAATCCACAAAGATCTCACCAAGCCGCCTTTGCTTGTTGTTTTACTCCCATCTCACGCGGCACTAGCATGGGGAGAACTCTGGGAGGAGCGACTGACCTAGTTTTGTCCAATCGGATCTGGCGAAGGGCAGATACTGACCTACTTTAGACCAATCGCGTGAAGGAGAGGCCGCCGGTAGGTAGCGATCGCGCGTGCCTGAGCCATGTGCTTGCTACGAGGTCTAGTGCTGGCCTTAAGGTACTGTGGAAATACATTTGTGTCGGCCAACCCGACATGCTCACGTTTTTTGACTTATTCTAGCCAATGACAACTAGCAATAAATTAGAGAATGAATGAATGTGATGATGCTTAGAAAAAGCAGTCGCAGTTTGAACCTGGACGGACCAGACGAATGTTATTGCAATTCCAATAATAGTATTTTGTGTCTTTGCATCTATTGATTCTGTCATATCTGTTTACATTCGCAGACACATTCTCATAGACAATATTGCCACTGTATACTCATCATTGCAGCCCAGCAGATCTTGCAAGGCAACTTCTGTAGCGCATTTATAGATGAATGATATGACGCTGTGTCAAAGTTACAAATATGATTCTTACGTACACATTTATTATGAATAGTGTCAATTCAAAGTCGGAATTCAAAGTCATTTTATCATTTTTAGTGAGTCTGTAAAAACGCATTAAAATGATTAAGATTGTTCAAGGAAAAAGGAAGCAAGTAAAGCATTTTTATTCATGGAATCAAGATTTTTGTTGAGAATGCTATAAACATTTTTCAAAAAGCCAACGTAAATACAAAGCATACATTTATAAGAACTAAGCACTTTTTAAAATTCCCTTTTGTCATTGACACGCACATGTATTATATCGAGCTTTGTCCTTTGTCCTGCTCTTTGGATGCATGTAGCCTCCCGTTCAAATGAGCTCGATCTATGAAAATGTAACGGCATAGAAGAGGTTAGTGAAAAACAGGGGTGGTCTGACATTAATATGTAAACAGGGACACTTTCTATTGGCCAGAGCGACTCGTTTATCATATTGTGGGCGTTGATCGGAGGAGGTGTGTATAATGAATAATGAATAGCCCCGCCCTTCAGCGCCGTTCCCCCGTGAGAGGTGATGTCACGAGCGCTGCCCGTGTACGTTCCAGCTGACTCTTGCTACGATACCGAGCGCCTGAGGAAAGAGAGAGAGAAAGAAAGAAAGAGGTTGCGGAGGTTAGCTACAAAAATAACGAGAGCATCAAAGAGGGCAGAGGAATAATAACAGCCATCAGTCTTGACCGTCACCGCTCACGTTTAATTGTTTATTATATTCTGAAGAGGGGAACCATCTTTTTATTTGCACACGGAGTTTTTTTTCCAGCTCTCTCTTGATTCGATTCAGTCTGATATTATAGTTTACTCGCAGTTCCGACTGTGTGGGACTCAATCGTATCTCAGCCTCCATGGACGCCCGTCTAATCCAACTCATTCGTTTTTTCGGGGAATATTTCTGTCCTGGCCGCGAGGAGCACCAGTTAAATGCCATGACATACGTCAACAAATGAGCGGCGATCCCACGGAAAACGCCAAACAATCGGCACAATCTTCTTTAAAGAGAGCCAGTGCTTTTGAAGAGGATGAAGTACAACTCCGGCATCTTTCTCACTTGAGCGGACCATACAGAACGTCAGTTCACTTCAGATTCCTAATGGGAACGCGTTAGGACTTTGAATTCGAATTTAAATGCTCATGAACTTCCATACACACACCACGATCCAAGGTTCGTTCAACTGCCAAACTGTGTGTTTTTGTACATTTCTACTTCTGATTGGAACACTTGATTCAGTCAACCAGCTCAACTGTCAAGTGATCTGAAAAGTTATTAACTGGTTAAACCTGGACTAGGTGTTACACCGAGGAATGTCCAGGCCAATTTCTCAGCTATTGCCACCTGACCTTCCAGCAGGGACCAGTCCACAGCTCGGTCCTGCTAACCCTGCAGGTACCACCACCAATGGCCACCTGAATAACTCCATGGCCAGTCTGAAATCCCTTCTTCAGCTGCCTATTAAAGGGGACCAGAGAGGGAAAGACTGCTGTGCTGAGATGAAAGGTGACTCTATCTCATCCACTAATCCACTTTTACAGTCTCTTAAATAGTGTCTCTGTTAAGATCATCTGTTATCCACAATGTAATTTTTGCTTATAGTGTAGTTAAATCACCAATAGAGAGCAGCAATATAACTTTTGTTGCCTCACAAGCTCTAGGCTGATCTCTACCTCAGTTCTGTGCAACCAGGAAACATCTATTCTTAACTCAGTCAGGCTGTTTCCTCGACTCAATGGCTAAATCGTTGACAAATGAATTGATGGGTTCACTATAAATTAAAGAAATTAAGGGCCTCTCCCCTCTTAAAGGGATTTCTGAAGCTCCCATGGCTGCCATTAAAGGGATGCCATCCTAAAATGCATTGAGGTGTTGTCTTAATACGGATATACACATTACTATTTGCTCAGTTGCTCACTCTTGTGGATAATACACGGTACTTCAGGTTTAGAAAGGTTAAAAGTAATCAGGAAGAGAGGGATGAATACTGTGACTGCACTTTTAGGAAAAGGCCAGTGTTGTTTTATCAAAATGTATTTGTTCATTCTTTAATTACGAGTTTGTTATTGGTCAATTTTCCAGTGTAATGACATCTTCGCTGCTGTGCTTTGTTGAAAACTCCCACTCTCCATCGATATCCTCTTTCTCTTTCCATTTGTTACCGTTGTTGCCCTCTTTCAGTTTATTGGTTGCTACCGCTTAAACATTCCTCCACTTCCCATTTGTCAGGACACTGTCGTTGTAGCGTAAAACACAGCTTTTTCCCAGCTATCACTATGCAGTGCATATTCCCCAGCTCCGTCTTCAAAAGCCCCTGAGCTGGAGATGACAGCTCAGCTCCCTGCTTCCCTCAGAAGCACTCATGCAGCACTCTCATTTGCCAGCCAGATCCCCCCCTCCCCCAACCCCCCACATCTCTCATCTCTCCATCTGAGCGACGGGCAGAGAGAAAGAGACTTCCATCTTGGCCCATGGCATTCCAGCCATGTACATGGCATTGTGTGTTTCTAAGCCCATTGCAGCTGTGATACTGCAGCAGTGTCAAGGGTCATGTAGTCGTGAGATTTGTTTATTCATTAAGCACTCTGTACGCCTTTATGCATGGGCGGCATGTTTATTTTTGGAAATACGTTGGGATGCACCAATATTAAAACTGTTTATTTTCATGTTATGGTTGAAAACCGATAAACGTCCAATTAAGATTATATACTGTTTTGTCTACATAAACAAAAATAAAGCTCTAAAAAGACAATTGTTTTAAATGCTACAAGTGAATTTCGGTACCCAAACATTATAATGTACAGTATCTTAAAAGGATATTCATCTTGAGATTTGCTTAAGATTACATTTAACAGTATTAAATTATTAGTGTTTTAAAGATGGACTGTAAGTGAGTTTTAGATGATGGCGAAGATAATCTAAATGTAAAAATAATGGACATGAGCATGCAGAATTAAGTATATTTAGTCATTTAGCAGACGCTTTTATCCAAAAAGCAATTAAGTATTCCGAATTATCCAGCAGTGTTGTTGTTGTTGTTGTTGTTGTTAACTAAAGCTAAAACTACTGATAATTGCTTGTGGTAATTAAAATAAATCAACATAAAAATGACTAAAACTAAAACTTTAATAAAAATAAATTAAAACTATATATATATATATATATATATATATATATATATATATATATATATATATATATATATATATAAAGTAATAAATATTTGGATTAAAACATTGAAATAATATAAAAATAAAAGCTAATAAACACTAAAATAGTAAAAAGTTTACAAAGTTTATACAAGTACGTCATTAATCAATCTTCCAAACCGTGTTTTTGTCTTATCCTTAATCACTACAGAATGCCTACATTTATATTCAGACTATTCTTCCGCAAGACATATGCAGTTTTGTTTATTAACCACTAGAGCTCCAAAAGTTGCATAGTGTACCTTTAAAAATCCTGAATCTTGCTGATAACCGTTAGGGTACTTATATATCATGCGTCCCTTGAAATTTTAATTTGCACAAAATTTGAGCTTTGTGCTATGGTAAATTAAAGTTTTTTTTGTGTGATTAAATCCAGAATTTTGCAGATTTTCTTTCCAATGACATACAACCTGAATTCCGGAAATGTTGGGACGTTTTTTTTAAATTTGAATAAAATGAAAACTAAAAGAATTTCAAGACACATGAGCCAATATTTTATTCACAATAGAATATAGAGAACATAACAAATGTTTAAACTGAGAAATTTTACAGTTTTATGCACAAAATGAGCTTTCATTTTCATTTCATTTCAAATTTGATGCCTGCTACAGGTCTCAAAATAGTTGAGACGGGGGCATGTTTACCATGGTGTAGCATCTCCTCTTCTTTTCAAAACATTTTGAAGACGTCTGGGCATCGAGGTTATGAGTTTCTGGAGTTTTGGTGTTAGAATTTGGTCCCATTCTTGCCTGATATAGGTTTCCAGCTGCTGAAGAGTTTGTGGTTATCTTTGACGTATTTTTCGTTTAATGATGCGCCAAATGTTCTCTATAGGTGAAAGATCTGGACTGCAGACAGGCCAATTCAGCACCCGGACTCTTCTACTACAAAGCCATGCTGTTGTAGTAGCTGCAGTATGTGGTTTTGCATTGTCCTCCTGAAATACACAAGGCCTTCCCTGAAATAGACGTCGTCTGGAGGGGAGCATATGTTGCTCTAAAACCTTTATATACGTTTCAGCATTCATAGTGCCTTCCAAAACATGCAAGCTGCCCATACCATATGCACTTATGCACCCCCATACCATCAGAGATGCTGGCTTTTGAACTGAACGCTGATAACACGCTGGAAGGGCTCCCTCCTCTTTAGCCCTGAGGACATTTCCAACAAGAATGTCAAATTTGGACTCGTCTGACCATAGAACACTTTTCCACTTTTAAACAGTCCATTTTAAATGAGCCTTGGCCCACAGGACATGACGGTGCTTCTGGACCATGTTCACATATGGCTTCTTTTTTGCATGATAGAGCTTTATTTGGCATCTGCAGATGGCACGGCGAATTGTGTTTACTGACAGTGGTTTCTGGAAGTATTCCTGGGCCCATTTAGTAATGTCAATGACAGAATCATGCCGATGAGTGATGCAGTGTCATCTGAGGGCCCGAATACCACGGACATCCAACAAAGGTCTTCAGCCTTGTCCCTTACGCACAGAGATTTCTCCAGTTTCTCTGAATCTTTTGATGATGTTATGCACTGTAGATGATGAAATTTGCAAAGCCTTTGCAATTTGACGTTGAGGAACGTTGTTTTTAAAGTATTCCACAATATTTTTACGCACTCTTTCACAGATTGGAGAACCTCTGCCCATCTTTACTTCTGAGAGACTCTGCCTCTCTAAGACATCCCTTTTATAGCTAATCATGTTACAGACCTGATGTCAATTAACTTAATTAGTTGTTAGATGTTCTCCCAGCTGAATCTTTTCAAAATGTCTTGCTTTTTCAGCCCTTTGTTGCCCCCATGCCAACTTTTTTGAGACCTGTAGCAGGCATCAAATTTGAAATGAGCTCATTTAGTGGATAAAAGTGTAAAATTTCTCTGTTTAAACATTTGTTATGTTCTCTATGTTCTATTGTGAATAAAATATTGGCTCATGTGATTTGAAAGTCTTTTAGTTTTCATTTTATTCAAATTTAAAAAACGTCTCAACATTTTCAGAATTCGGGTTGTATATGCTAATTTCTCTCTTAGTCCTCTCCGTGCCGTCTGGTGCATGAGGCAACCTGTTGTTTCCGTAGCAAAAGGTTTTTAAGGGGTGGGGTTGCTAGCCCCACCCCCAACCCTCCTCCTTTCTCAACCGGGCTTGGGACTGGCAACGGCAAAGATATATGCTAATTTATTTATGATAAAATAAAAAAAGTGAACATATTTGATGGATTATTGCTCTTTTTGCCACTCTCAGATAAAGACAAACCTCTGGATTCCGATGAGGATTCATTGGGTGGAGTTGGGGGCATGAACGGTGGGAACGGCGCCCTGCGTTCCACTAACCAGTCCGCCTTCCTCGGCCCATTGCTATGGGAGCGTACATTGCCATGTGACGGCGGACTGTTCCAGCTACAGTACATGGACCTGGAGGAGTTCTTGACGGAGAATGGGATGGGGTGCATGCCATCGGGAAACACCTGCAGTACGGCCGCTCAGGTCCCTTCCCAGAGCACGCAATCGGCCGTACCCAGCCAGAGTTCCCAGTGCCCACCTTCTTCCTCTCCGCCCTGTTCTTCCTCCGCCTCCTCCATCTCTTCGCTCTCCTCATCGTCTTCATCATCCTCTTTACTGGGTCTGGACGTGCCGCAGGGCCCTGGACTGCTGGGAGGTCCGGAGTGTCTCCATGGTAAGAACGTTTTTCATTCTAATTTCTGAGGAATCATAATGGCTTGCTAATTGTTTAGTTGCTGCATACTGTGTTTTTAATGAACTATCTAAAATAGTTCACAGATTGATTAGTGTTTGTCTGTACGACAATGTTATTTTGTTTCCACCACTTTTTTGGTGTATTTTAGTGTGTGCATTGGTGTGAACATGAGCAGGACAGTCTCAGCGACTCAGTAGACTGCAGTGAGGCATGATGGGATGTCTAAAACTGTTGGCCTCTGAAGCCCAGGGCAATGCAGGCTTTGAAGCTTTAAGGACACAGCTGTGTGTGTGTGTGTGTAGAGTGGAAATGTTTCTTTACAGCTTAATCATCAGAGCAGATAATAACCTCATGTAATATTTGGGGAAGCACCAAATTTAGCTTTATCAAACAAAAGAAATCCTAACTAACAACGTAATGGCATTAGTGATTGCACATAGTGCAATACTTCCAATATGTCTTTAGTTTTGGACATTGTTAAATTGAAACTAATTTAAATTGTTGTACAGTATTCTGCACTGTATTCACAAAAAGATCCATTTGAATTTTCAAAATGCTGCACAGAATGAGGGAGAGAGAGGACCGCTGGAGATGTGGGTGCATTTCTATTGCATGTTTTGAAATTTTTCTATCTCTCTCTCTCTCTCGCTCCCCCTCCCTCCTGCTCTCTCACACGTTGGGGCCATGTGCAGTAGACTTGTCACGTGCTGATGCAGAGAGCAATGGAGAGAGAAACTGAGGGGAAAGAACGGACAGGGGAGGAGAAGGAGGGGCAAGAGGGATAGAAAGAGAAAGCTAAAAGACATAAGTTTTAAAATATAATATGTATGCCTATGCCTGGAATTTGTCTTTTCTTAATGGTAAAATAAATGTTTGATTGTGTCTGAACATCTGAAACAGATCAAGTTGTGTGTATTGATATGTGTGGCGCTAATAATGTGGTTATAATTGTATATTTAAAGTACATTAACTTGTGTGTGTATAGACAGACAGACAGAGAGACAGATAGACAGATAGATAGATAGATAGATAGATAGATAGATAGATAGATAGATAGATAGACTGCATTGGTTTGCCTATAGATAGACAGACAGACAGACAGACGTATAGATAGAACAATAGGTAGAATGATAAAACAATAGAATGATCGATAGAACGATAGATAGATATATTGATTGATTGATTGCATTTGGTTTGCCTTTGTATAAAACAATAGAACGATAGATAGATAGACAGACAGACAGACAGACAGATAGATAGATAGATAGATAGATGGGCTTGCTTTTGTATGGCAGTATAAACACTGTATGTCATTGTGTGTTTGTATAGCTTGTACTATGTGAATTGTGCACACAGCTGTGTCTCTTGTTTATGTCTCCTCCCGCATAGAAAGGAAGAGGCCCAAAGGACAGCTGGTCTTGTACATGCTCATGGGAAAAAACACTTTTTTCCCCTTGCTAGATTTCAGATAGACGAGGATTAGTACATGAACTACGTTGGTTTGGTGGGAGCACGCTTTACGTAACGATCTTCCTATATCACTTTGTGTTGGTCTTTGTGTGTTGTCTTAATGAATGAAAAACAAATCTTTGGCAGGCCTCCTGAGTGCTCAGGCTTAGAAGCTCATTATTAAATTACAAAGAATTTGATTATGTTTACATGAGCAAATTGGGCTTTCGAGAGCTGTTTTAAGTCTGAAGCCGGATTGTTCTGTTGCTGAAATAAACAGAATTATCTTATTTCAACATTTACAGGCGATGTTTAAAGGTGCATACAACAGCAAATTCTACTTGCATATAATTGGCTCTTAATTATATGTGTGTATCCCAAAATACATCATATCTGTGTAAGAAGTTACTCAGGAACAATTTAAAGCAGCAGCTCAGAACAGCTAAAGCAGAAAAACTGCCATTACAGCTAATGTATCATAATTAACGTCAAGTGCTCGCCTTCCAATCGCAGCATTATCAGCTGCTCTAAAAGCATATTTCACACTAAAAAGAGGAAGAATATATGAGAAGTAAGCAATGTAAAGTGCTGGAAAACGAGGCCCAATGAATTTAAACGATCTCGGCCGTGAACAAAATGTGAGCGTTTCAGGGTCAGTTTTATGGTGTTTCTCTGGATGTTTATAACATGAATTGAAACTGTAGGTTGGCTTGTCGACCTTGCCTGCCAGCTGCTGAAATTGGCAAGTGTCCACATTGGCTTTTGGCGGAACCTTGTGGCCAAAACAAGCCACTGCATCTAGTCAGGGAACATACTCTTGTATTGTTCATAATCCTCTTTGCTTTTAGCCCAGACGCGTGGTGTTTTCATCTGTCTGGTAACATGTGGTCTGCGACATGTGAGAGACTATTTTTTCCTGACGCTTCTTTTTTTTTTTCCTCAACAGGGGCTCAAACTGTACCACCTGACCCTTCTCAGAGCCCCTCCTGCCCACCTCCGCCGGTGGTGCCGCCCACCAATGTGGCTGATGTCATGGTGAACTTTGATCCTGACCCCGCTGACCTCGCGCTGTCCAGTGTGCCAGGCCAAGAGGCGTTCGACCCGCGCAGGCATCGCTTCACAGAGGAAGAGCTGAAGCCTCAGCCCATGATCAAGAAGGCCCGCAAAATGCTGGTGCCAGATGAACAGAAGGTACTACAGATCATTTTATTTTTAGAGATTGTTTGCCAAATTTCTTATCATGCTGCTGGCAAGCGTCTATGAATAATCAATTAAATAAATCAATTCAAATTAAATATTATAAAAATCTCTAAAGGATAATATACAGTTTTAATCAGCATCCTAAGAGTCCATTTTATAAAAAACATCAACCGTATTATTATTAACATTGTAACTGTATGGTTTTGTGCTTGAAAAAGCTGTTATTTTGTTTATTACATATTACAATAGATAGATAAATGATTGTTTTCCAAATTCCAGATAAGCTTGATTGTTTTATCATGCTGCTGGCAAGACGTCTATGACAATTAAAATTAAATATTATAAAAATCTCTTATAAAAAATCCATCTTCTAAAAAATTTCAAGCGTATTGTTATTAACATTGTAAAATTCTGTGCTTAAATAAGCTGTTATTGTTCTGATTATGATATATTATAATAAAGGACGCACTGATATTAACATTCTAGCTGATATTTAAATTTATATGAAGCCAATAATAATTAATTATTATGGTGAATAACAGGTAAATGGCCAATGTTAACATTTTATAACATTTGGTATAAATAAATTAAAAATAAAACACATACACACACAAAAATCCCCCTCCAAAATCAATCGTTTTAAATGCTAAGTGAATTCATGTATGAATTTATTTACGTATAGAATGAAAAATGGATATTCATTTTATGAGGATTACATTTAACAGTGTAATTATTAAATTACTCGTTTTTGTGAGCATAAATGTGAGCATGACGATAAAGCTAATCTTAATGTAAGATTTGGTGGAAATTAGCATGCACAATTAAATATCGAATATCAACGGATATGAGTAAAAAATTTAATATTGTCTAATTATAACCCATATGGTACTCATATATCATGTATCCGTAATTATGATCTGACCCTTTTCCCCATTTTTTACCTCCAAAGGATGACAAGTACTGGAACCGACGCTTCAAAAACAACGAAGCAGCAAAGCGTTCTCGCGATGCCCGCCGACTGAAGGAGAACCAGATTTCCGTCCGAGCGGCGTTCCTGGAACGAGAGAACGCCACCCTTCGCCAGGAGGTTGCCGAAATGCGAAAAGAGCTGGGCCGCTGTCGCAACATCATCAGCAAATACGAGAACCGCCACGGAGACTTATGAAAAGGAGAAAAGAAGAACAGAAGGAAGAGAAAGACAATTACTGATTTTGAAATAGCGATTCAAGGACTGTTCAACTCATCCTGGAATAGCATTTTCTCGTAGCGTTTGCTTCAAATAAGCACTACGATACTCTGTTCACTGATTTACATTTCTTTCCGTACGAGCAGGGATCGGTTGAATTAGCTGGTGTGGTGCTTGGTTGAAACAAATACTTGAAAATTGTGGTTCAAAGTTGAGCAGCCCCAGCACGAGGGATGTGCACAAGGTCTACCTGTACTGTAAGCACAAACGCATTTCATAAGCATCGGCTCTTCTTCTACGATACACCCCAAACCTTGACTGACGATGTGCAATCCAATCTCTCATAAATACTCACGGATCATAAAGGCAGATCATTTATAACGTCACGTAGCCCTTGTGAACATCCTCTTTCTATACGGGATGATTTTCTCAGAGAGAGAGCTATACAGGAGGCGGTAGAGATGTAATTTTTTCTATGACAAAAAAACACATTGTATATTTTTGAACTGTTAGGGTCAGCTATAATAGAGTAGATGAAGAGGCAGAGGAGGGAACGCGGATTGCGGCGAGAGCACGAAAGAGATTTTGACATAGGAAAACTGTATATTTTTATACTTGCAGAAGCAGGCAGGCGATGAGATTTTGGAAATAATCTTTTTTGTATATTTTATATATGGGTGGGAGGGTGCGGGGAGCTGGACCGAAAGAGGGCTATATGAAGAAAAAGTCAGGATCGTTATCATTAAATGATATATTTTCAACATCAGGAGCAGTCAGGCTGGTCAGGAAGAACAAGACTAAAGGGACGGACGTCAATAAGAGTTACAAAAAGAAACGGAGCTGATGAGAAACTAAAAATAGCGAACATGAAAACTGTATAGTTTCAAATTTTTATCATGGGTTTGTTCAAGCACTTGTTTTGATATCTTTGATTCCTTTTCTTAAATTCAGTGTGTGTGTTTGTTTTATCCTGAGGTGAGAGAGAGACAGAGAAAGAGAGAGAAAGATGGCATTACATCCTGTCACTATGTCTCGGGAGTCGCAAAATGTGTACAAGATTTTTCTGTGTATATATTTAAATGTTAAAGCAAATACGTCCACACACACACATACACTTTTGAACACAAACTGGACGTGGGTTTTCATGGCCAGTATGTTATATATATATATATATATATATATATATATATATATATATATTTGCACAGACAGACTCTGAAGACATGAATCATAGAACTGTTAAACACAGCAATATCCTTTCTCTCTCTTTTTCTCTCTTCCTTGAGCTTTTGACGTTGTGATCGGTGCTGGTTTGGCATTTCTCACCCAGGTCGAGTCGGCAGCGAGTGGGTTGCATGCTGGCGCATGCTTGCGTATTTTTCCGCCGCAGGAAAAAACACTTTTTGTGTTTATGACCGTCATTTTATATGGTGCTCACCCAGTCTCTTGACCCAGACGCACATAACCCAACAGTTATAACCTGTTTGCCTATAACCTTTGCTCTCTTATGATTTCTTATGATTATTGATTATTGTATGAGGGATCGTATACATATATAAACATAGACCTACACAAGTATATCTATACATTTCCTCGAAATTAACCCCACATCCCACCCAAAAAACATGCACCCTAATACTACTGTACCATACAAAGTACAATATTATATTATATATTAAATATTAAACTATTCTCTCACTAGATATATGTGTGTACATGAGTATATGCTTGAATATGTGATTATAGATGTAATTTGCATAACTTGAATATATAAATGTAGTATCTTTCTGATAAAAAAAGACAGATCTGATTTCTTATCCGTTTTCTCAGGTGTCTGGGATGACTATAAAAAAACACGCCACACTGATCAGCGATACTGTGGCTTTTTTTGCTTGATTGTTGTCCAATTTTTTGAAGCCGGCTAATGGTGGCTGTATAATTCCACGGAAATGAATAGTGCACTACCAACTATTTTTGGAAGAAGATTCTGTTAAAAAAAGAAAAGGACAAAAAAAAAAAAAACAGTGCTGGATATATAACTTTATTACTTTACAGATAGGAATTAAATGTATTTTCCTTTTGAACCTTGTTGCTCTATTATTACAATTGCTTGCATTATCATTGCTGTTGTTATGATTATAATTCTCACGTTTCTTTTCAGCGTTTCAACTTGCTTTTCGAAGGAAATGTATTGCTCTCTTACCTCCCTTGTAACTGCAAGACCATCTTGAATTACTCAGTCGAGCCCGTTCACTGTTGGAACCATCCACCGAGACTGTGCAAGGCCTCAAGTGCAATGGGGGGCCGTAATCTTGTCCTTGTGTGTATGAATTTGATATAACCTGAAACAAACAAATAGTAGACTGACTGTTCCTTTCTCGACAGAACTTCTTCTTCTACCACCTTTGACTCGCTACTTTTTGATGCCATGTCAAAGACGTACAGTTTGTTTAAAAGAAGCTTAAAGCAAGTGAAGGTTGAAACCTTAAAGAGCTTAAAAACTTTTGACAGTGCTATTTTTCTATGTAACTGTGTGCACATACTCTTTTCATGGGCATTGGTAGCCCGTCGTCACTTTTGCGGTGATGGCGCGCTGCTAAATGTTATTGCGGGTATTGTATTCATCATTTTATCCCTTTTCCACATGTGGATTATGAACAGCTCCCTGTTTGTGACTGTTATGAACTATGAATCTCATGAGTGCACCACTACCAAACATCACTTGGTAATGTCTACTGTTCCTGCCTATAGGGATGCTGGGAAATGTGGTCTGGCTTTTTCCCCCCCCAAAACACCAATAAATAATTACCCCTGTTCACTGACAATGAATCTCTTGTGCTGTAAATACCAATTTATTTCAGAATTGATGGTTGAAAGCAAAGTCATTTGTAAATAGGCCATTTTGAATGAATGCTTTGGAATCTGATCAGAAGCTGATTTGTTATAAACCACTGGTAGACCAGAACATTATGCCAAACTCTGACTCACAATGTGAATGGTGATAGAAGTGAAATAGCAGCTCAGCCCTAGCTTGTGCGTTTTGTTTACTCGCTGCTATTGTCAGTCTCTAAGCTAACTGAATGAAGGTTAACAGCAGCTGTGTCACACACCCCATCAGCCAACTATCCAAACCAGTTTCAGGCATGGAAAAGGCTCTTTTAGCCTGCTTGCATGCCATCTGTTTGGCCTTGCGCATCGAATGCTTGCATCAATACATGGCTATTATGCTCCTGAGTCTTCTCATAGATGTATCTTAAACTGTAGGTGAAAGTTTGAAACCGTTCCAATCCAAAACGCTCCAAAAGGTCACGTCAAGTTCAACCTTTCTCGGTCTTCGTCTCTGAGAAGCATTCAAATATAGCATCCATTCTCCCAAGTGGCCTTCAACAGACTGCAGTTGAAAAGCTTGAAATTGCAGAGTGAAATGTTTTCGCTTACTGAAAAGTCTCACTGTGACTCTAGTTGCGTCTAATTTTAAGTTAGGGGTATGTATGAAAAATGATGTCTGTACAAATCAATTTTGTAGATGTATTAAAAACGGTCTAGACTTTGTATTGGATCACCGACTCAAGTCAAGGTTTATTATTGCGGCTCTCTTCTTCAGTATTGGAGACCAAACAAAATGTACTTTCTCCAGTGTGAACATTTAGCATAAGACAGGCAACATTAAACAGTAAATGGAAATAGAAAAATAAAAAGAACTTTACCAGGAGTGGGCAACAATAAATGGGAAATTAATATGAAATGTAGTGCTCAGTATAGTGCATTATTGCAGTGTTGAAGGGAGAATTATTACAGGTCGGTACTGTAATTTCATACACATATGCAGGCCTTTCAGTGCCTAATAGACTTTTCAGGTGGGAGGCTGGGGGAGGTGATGAATCAGTGCTATTGAGCATCTAGATGGTTTGAGGAAAAAGCTTTGTTGGATCTGGTGGTTGTAGTGTTATGCGGATAAAAATGAGTGTTTTGGTAGGCTAACATTAGACGACTAAAATAGTAAACAGAGACCAGCTCATGCTGGTCTGCCAAGGGGCCGTAGTAGTCAGCTTGCGCTGTATTCGCCAAGAGGCTGGGGGCCATAGTTGTCAGCTTGTTGTATATTCACCAGCAGCCCTGCTGCTCATCTTATTTTGGCAGTCTCCAGCCTCAGGCCTGTGGCTTTGGAGGGCCCTGACAGTCTGAGGCCCTGGGGCTCAAAGTCCATAAACCAGGCCTGGCCGTACATGCTTCATAACATGCCAAAAGCCTTTATGTTTGATTACAATGACATCCCAGTACGGGCTGGTCTTGACAAGCTTCTGCTTATCTGTAGATGGTAGTGAAGCTCAGGCCTCTTGTGTTAATGTTTTTAATTATCTTATGGAGAAAAGGTGTAGGTGGTTCTCCATTAACGAGGAGGTGTATGAGTTCTATTTAAGTTCCTTTATGGTACGAGTCCACAATCATTGAAAAAGACATAATATTAAAGATGTAGTTTGTCCAAAAATGAACATCATTTTATGTAACATTTGAGAAATGCCTTTTTTTTTTAGAAGTTGCGGAACGACTCTACAGCAGGTAAAGACAATTTATATTATATCCATTAGAGCATTAAAAGAGTATCAAAATATGGGGATGCAGCAATAATGAAAGGACTAATATAGCCTACCACTGGCAACCAGTGCTATTTGATTAATAAGAAAGGCTCGTAATTAATCAATTATAAAGAACAACACTTATGAACCAGTTCTTTTTAATGAGTTGCTCAAAAAAATGTGAATTGGACTTCACTGTTCACGCCATGTGGTTGCTGTTTCATACACCACTGAGGAGAATGCAAAAGGAAGATGCCTATTTATTGTCTTTTTATTATTTCATTGCACGTAGTCTTTCTCTTTCAACATATTAAATTCAAACTGCAAGCTCACAACTCATTTCTTTTGCCGTGGCGCTGCAGTAAACGCTGTCAGAGTATTTTACCATCTTTTCACATTGGCAAAAGAACATAGGCATTCAAGAACTATTAATGTCATGAAAATCATTGGTTCCACTACTGTTCTGAGGAAGAACTGGTTCTAAATTACTAAACCTCACTGTATGTAATGTGCAGGCTTGACAGATAATGGTTTTGACTTGCAGTGAAAAGTCTAAACAGCTCAAATGGATCCTAAACGGGACAGATTTTCACACAGAAGGCCAAATCTAAACAGCATGAAGATTTTTATTATGGGCAGATGATTGCGAACGTATATAGGCCTACAGTGGTGTGGAAGCATAACTGATTATATGTGTGCTTTTGTATGTACAGGTTCTTAAGAGTCAGGAATGAGTGGGAGGTCCTATTCATTAGAAACCACGTCTCAATAGAAACCATATGTGAGACCTTCCAATACCCTTCCTGCAATCTATACAAGTCTACTTATTAATTTTCACCCTGCCTCCCTCTCTTTCTGTTACTTCATCTCTCTTTCCATCTCACACCTCATCCTAGTTCTCTGCCTCAAATTCCTGTCTCCTTAGCAACTGCTTGGTAACAGTGGGCTGTTAGGACCCCACGGTCATTGCAAGAGAGCTCGGACAAACAGAGCTAGAGATTGTTGTCTTCAAAGTTGTTTCACAATGTGACCAACCGATCATGTTTATGTCATAGTGTCTGCTTGATACCATCTAATTTTCAATATTATAACAGATAATCTCTCAAGTGACATGAAGAAAGCAGATTGAGTCGTTTTATTGGATTTGAGTGTAACCTTCAAGCAAAGCTCAGCTGTTTGCATGCACTTCAAGCATGTGATTTCATCATAACTGACTTTTCAGAACGACTCATGTACTGAATAATTTGAAATATTTCACTGTATGCAACCTGTACACAAGGCCTTGTTTCAGTAGCAGAATCTAGATTTTTAAACAATTTAGACATTTAAACAATCACATTTTTTACACTTCTACCTCTGTATATAGTGCATTATTATCACTATTATTTAATATTATTTTTCTTATATTTTTGTTATATTCCATTTCTACTGTGTTATTCCTATGTATGTCTACACTATCATGTATGTTGTGTCAAGGTTTCCCAAACTGAGTTTGTGAAGGAACTGCAGGGGGTTTATGAGTTTAATAAAACGCTAATAATTAATTAAATAATAAAAATATTAAATTAAAACAAATTTACACTTATGGAAAAAAATAAAATATTTTATTTGTATATCTGCATGTCATGTGACAATAACCAACATCATAGAGCACCATGAACATGCAAATGTGATACTTCATTATTAAAATATTTATTTTAAAATCTCAGGGGTACTTCAAATAAAAATATGTTAAGTGAAAGAGCTTCAGATGACAAAAAAGTTGGTGAATTTGTGCATTTTAATGTGTTTGAAATTCAAATGCCTTCCAAAGTAATACATGGTAAAATAACCAACTGAATGATTCAAATAAAAATTTAAATGTTCATCAGTAGATTTTTGTAAATCCAGCTGTCAAATGCTGTGTAGCCACCTGACTAATGACTGATCTCTGTGAGAATGTCCACGAAACTGGAAGACTTTCTGAGTAGGTTATTTTAGAGAGGAAAATTTAAATGATAAAAGAAGAGGAATTAGGGAGAATCAATAAATTATGAATAAACTATTGCTATTGTGTAAATAATATGCAATCCTGTAAAGTATCTACTTTAATGTTTCAAATCACTTTTAAAATAAAATGTGAATATAAAATGTCAAAATATATCTGAAATAATGTTGCAGCATCATTCAGTGTAACAAATATATGTATGTAAAAATAAAACAATACTCTGACCTGTACTTATTAAAATATATAAAATAATAAGTGATCATACTAAACTTTATTATATTTTAAATATTAAAAACATCTTGCTGACAAATGGGTAAAACTTAGTGTTTTGAAGGATAGTGGCAAAGATCGGTAAAGATTTAAAATGACACTGAATTAGTGTTTTGGGACTGCACTGTGAACTTTAAAGTCTTTTAATGTCATCTAATGATTCTTGTTCTAAATATGGCTGTTTTTTTTTTGGTATACACAAACTATTGCTACACTGCATGAACTTTTTTCTTTAAAAAAAAATAAAAATGTATGATAGTCATTATTTTTGTATGAAAAGCTGTATGAAACTTTTATTGCTTTGATGCTTGAAAACCCCTTTTCATCTTTGACCCATATTAAAACACTCGCTGAGTTAAATGTATTTTTGCTCAATATCATCTTGCCCTAAAATGATGGCTTAACGCCAAATTCTATTGCTGGCCCAGGTCCAGGATCTCTGCAGGAGCGGGTGAGGAGGAGCACAACAATGCCGCAATACTGGCAGCACGTGATGAAGCATGTGTGGTGTTTATTATGCCTCGTCACCGCAGTCATAAATCTTGCATTGCACCTCGCTCTTGGGAAAAAGGTCTTTTTCTTGCACGCACCAGTTGTCCTTGACGTCCCGATGACCTCCTGGCCTTGCGCTGCTCAACCTGACCTTCGCATTTCCCATATCCGATGAGAATATCACACTTTTATATTGTTTCATGCCCCATAGACTTCACAACTTCTACCATGACACTTCTTCTTTTCATCTCTCTTTTTATTTGTTTTTTTTTTTATTTAATAAAGGCCTCTCAAGAGTCCGACCACTGATGCTACAGTGTCTGTCTTCACTCATCTGAAGACAGCTCTGGCCAAACAACAAGACCTCTTGCTTGCTGCTCAAACACATTGCATGGCAAACAGGAGGAAAGAAGCCAGAAAGATCCGCTTCCTCTCCATTTATTCAGTCAGCGTCTCTAGAGCGCCGGCAACAGAAAGTATAAGCACCTTCAGCTCAATGCTGAAACCTCTCGCCTTCAAATAACCTAGAGAAAAAGGCACGCCTGAGATGAATTTCTCAACTCTAAGGTAGCCACGCACAGGTCATGAGTGAGAAAGAGCCACGACTTTAAGACTCGGTGAACTGTGACTGTGCAAATTATTGATAGAACAGTATATCGGCTAGGCAGGGTAATGAGCTGAAATCTTGACATTTTAAGATGTAAGCCCGGATTAACTGAAGCTTTAGTTTCTGATATTCTATTATATATCAGAATATCATATTAGACCCAAATACTTTTAATTTAGGCCAATGAGCAACCACACAGAAATCTACTAAAACCACTTAGATCACATTAGCAATCGAATAGCAACACCTGGCAACCACCCTAGCCCTAACACGTTTTTTTTTTTTTTTTTTTTACTATAATTAAAAATGCATATACATAAAATAATAATAAAAATAATTAAAATAAAAATTATACAAATAATTATAAATATATATTTTAAAATAATTTTGATTATAAAATAATATAAAATATATTATTCTTCATAGATGGACACTGCTGTGATTTAGGTCAAGAATGCATAAATAACTCAAACGATCTGAAAAAGAGACAAAGCAATAGTAACCATGTAATAAAAACAGTTACTCGCACTTTTGTGGTGCGACATTACTGCTGGATTCAATATTATCCGCACAGCATCGTCTTTTAGTTTCAATCTTTTTGAAAATCCTGTATCGAATTTTTCCTTGTTTGTAAACAAATCCGTGGCAAAATTAAGTGAACAAAGGACCGACTTCTTACTGACGTGGTCTGATTCTTAATTAAAAATAAAATTCATCCACGCATTCCGAATGTTGGGATCAGAAGGAAGGCAATGGAAAGACTATTTTTTCCAAACCTTGGCACTTCACAGTGTCTTGTTGTCTTCTGAGCCATCTTTATTGTTTGGTTTCTGCATAGACCTGCGCGTTCACCTCTCTTGTAAACACTACACATGAATCAGTGGGCGGGGCTAAACAGGCAGTGATGTAGAAGCAGGCATTGATTATCTTCTACGGAGGCGGTGCTTATTCACATTATTACATCATAGTGTAGACCATTCCAAAACGTTTTGGCAGACTCCCTTCAATATAAGCTGTTTTTAGACTAAAGACCAAAGTATACTTTGTTTTTGTATGCGTACACTAGCTTACTTACTTTTAGTTATTTAGCAGACTCTTTTATCCAAAGTGTCTTACAAATGAGCACAATGGAAGCAATCAAAATCAACAAACTAGCAATGATATGCAAGTGCTATAACAAGTCTCAGTTAGCTTAACGTAGTACACGAAGCAAAGTTTTTTTTTTTTTTTAAATGATTTAAATGAATAGAGTGCAAGTCTAAAAGGGACAAGTTTTTTTTTTTTTTTAAGAATAGAATTAGAATAGAGAGTGCTAGAGTTAGAGGGTCAAATAAAGATGGAAGAGATGTGTTTTTAGCCAATTGTTGAAGATGGCTAAGGACTCAGCTGCTCGGACTGAGTTGGGCAGGTCCTTCCACCAGGAGGGAACCTTTAATTTAAAAGTCTGTGAAAGTGATTTTGTGCCTCTTTGGGATTGCACAATAAAGCGATGTTCACTTGCAGAACGCAAGCTTCTAGAGGGCACATAAGTCTGAAGTAGTGAATTTAGGTAAAGGGGTGCAGAGCCAGTGGTGGTTTTGTAGGCAAACATCAATGCCTTGAATTTTATGCGAGCAGCTATTGGTGGCCAGTGCAAGTTGATAAACAGAGCCTTTCAAAATATACTCCATTTGATGTTGTGCACGAACGCGGGCAGTCGACACGCGCTTTTGAAAGTTTCATCCATGTCTAGTGTCTGCTCTGTTTTCCCCATAATTTCTGACTGATAACAAAATTTTTTTAACTCTTTTAAACCAAAGCTGGGCCATCCCATACCCTCTCACTCACAAGCGCTTGTCGATGCAACTGTCTGTTGTTGTTGCAGTCTCTGCTATTTTGTTGTCGGGTTCCGTCTCTTAAGTTTCATTTTCTACTGTGAAGCAATGGTTCGGGACAGTTGCCACCTTGTGGAACAACTGATTACTGCAAAATAAATTCAGTGCACATGTGCGCCCTGCATGTGCTATTCTGATGACTAAATTCATGTCACGTGCACTGTATGCTGTCCCTCACGTATGCAGAAAAAGAGAAGTTAACAAGAAAGTTCTGAAACTTACAGGATGTTTTTAAAGCAGTGGTTCTCAACTCCAGTCCTTGGGACCCACTGCTCTGCACATTTTGTATGTCTCCCTTATTTAACACACCTGATTCAGATCATCAGCTCGCTAGGAGAGAGACTCATGAACTGAACTGAGTGTGTCAGATAAAAGACACATACAAAATGTGCAGAGCAATGGTTCCTGGGGACTGGATTTGAGAACCACTGTTTTATAGTAAAGTGACCTCTTATATGTCAAAAGATCAAGGGAATTTTGGTTTCTCAGTTCATGAATATATAATTTAATAATTAACAAAATAAAAAAATATATATTAATAAAACAATAAAGATTGTAATAAAAAAAACAAAACATTTAGATCACCTTAGCAACCCTGGCAACCACCCTCAACACTTTTTTCATTTTGAGTAAATGTTAATATATAATTGTATAATTTAATATAATTATTGGTGGTAATTGACATGATTTTTATATAAAAATAATGAAAGTAATAATAATTAAAAAATATAATGAAAAATAATCATTAAAAATAGTCATTTTAAAATATTTTTAAATAAGCTGTATTAACCTTATAATTTATACATATCAGCAGTACATCAGCTTGTGTTTTATATATAAACTGGCCAACCATGTTCTACAAATAAACCTCTGCCCTTTGACCTCAAGCTTTACCTTGTTGCTTCGAAATTATTTATCTGTCTTTCAGTCTCTTTCACGACCATCTCGTGCTGTTTCTCGTCTCGTCTTATTCTACTGGCAGGCCTCTTCAGAAACATGACTTGATTGGCTGTTGCCACGGAGACCAGAATGGTAGTAGGGAGGGCCTGTTTCCCTCTGCCTAGGTGGATGAGGTGAAGAGCCCTGTGTGTGAATGTGTGCTAATGTGTGTATATGAGAGTGTGTGAGAGAGAATGAGAGAATAAGAGGCAAAGAGAGCGGGAGAGGGGTGTAATGATGATTTGTCAGCTGATCGCTGTTGCTCAACAGTACGAGCGAAAGCGTGCGTGTACATGCATGTGTGTTAGGCCGCCTGGAAATGTGGTAAGGTGTGTGATTGTAGATATCTCGGTATGCATTTTAATTAAGCACTATCTGAATTTTTTTGCGCCCCATGTAACCCGAACGAGAGGTTTTCCTGAGTGAGAAATGCATAAGTGTGTTTGTGTGGGTGGCAGCTGTAGCTGAGCAAGGCTCAGTGCCTGATTGCTCATTTAAAGCACTATGCAGCTCTCCTCTCACTCTATCTATCTCTCTTTCTCTCGTCCAGACACACAAACACACACACTAGTCAACGCAACCCAGCACGGACTGACAAGATAAGTACCAGAGCACATCAGTTCTCTCTGTCGTCTCTCAGGAAGATATAGTGCATTTAATTAATAAAGCTATCATGGGCTTGTCAAAATGACTTATGATTAACCTGTGATAATTATGATGTCCTTTAGCTTGGCACTCTGCTGACATGCCAAGACACAACAGACACTGTCACAGTCTATCTCTCTCTATTTTTTCTCTCTCGCATGCACATCTTCTTTGCCGTAACACTGGCAGTGGTTGGCAAAGCTACAGTGCTGTCAGCATACAGGTTCACTCCACCTGCACACCCAATACTTGATGCCGCAGGTGCCAACAGGAAGCAGTAGTTGGCGCCGTGGTCTAGTGATTAGCATGTGCTCCAGATGGATTGAGTTGCAGTGCTCACATGGGAGATACAGTTTTGAATCATGTTTTGACGCCCCCTGGCCAAATCCTATCCACCTTGGTTCCAAAGCGAGTTCATCAGTTGTTTTACTTACTGTTTAGGAAAATACATCAATGAATTGTTCAACAAATGATCGAATTAAACATTACGGGGTGTATCATGGTCTCCACATAAATATGACTCAGCCTAACTGCTTTTAACATTGATAAAATAAGAAATGTTAATTGTGCATCAAATCAGCATATTAGAATGATTTATGAAGGATCACGTGACTCTGAAGACTGGAATAATAATGCTGAAAATTCAGCTTTGCATCACAGGAATAAATTACACTTTAAAAAATATTCAAATAGGAAACAATTATTTCAAAATTGTTATATTATTTTACAATATTACTGTTTTTACTGTTTATGCAGCCATGGTAAGACCTCTTTCAAAAACATTAAATCTTTTTTTTTTTGGTGAAATTTTTCTTATAGGTCTGAAATTAATTGTTTATTTAATCAGAATGAGGGAAAAAAAAACTTCACAGTAGTTGCTGCATATTTTTACATGCTCGCTGATTCTACATAGTAAGTGGTGAATGTTGTGTGGTTGGAAACCTAGGGTGTGTTTCCCAAAAGCAACTATTGTCGCAATATAATTCAGCGGAACTTCCGACCATAGATGGCTACTGATGCTTTTGGGAAACGCACCCCTGATTTACTCTTGACACCCTTTTTTTGCTGATCTGCTGGTCATTGTGAGCATATGTGCAGGAAGACTATAGCGTCTCTGAAGCATAGAGTAGCTAGAGTAGGGCTGCATCTGAAATCACATACTTTCCTGCTATATTAGGTGATAAACAATTTGTCAAAAGACTAAAATGTCCAAATTCACAGTATTCATAAAAAAGTAAGTGAAATATTCCCATATGACCTATTACTTCTGGCGAGAAGTGCACATCCAGTGGACACTTCACTATCCCATGAGGCCATGGAAAAGGATTTGAAAATGGCAATGGCTGCATCCAAAAACTGAAAAATGCTGCCTTCGGAGGACACATTCCAAGGTAGGAAGGCATCAAGGCACGTCCGAATCCAAAGTTAGCTTCACTTCCTGTCTCATGAGATACCTTCATCTGATCGATTTTTGAAGGCAGCATAGATATATCCTTCGCTGCCTTTGATATCCCACAATCCTATGCATTCCATTCCGTGACGGTTGAGCTAAAAAATTAAGATGGCGTCTGAAAGTTGCGTTTGGTGGTTAGTTTGTGTGTAAATATATATTTCTGATTAACTTTTTGGACTTTTGATGTTATTTCTAGCGAGAAATTAGTATTATACTATTTAAATATTTGTTTAGTTATCACCAAAACTCATTCTATTTTGTTGTAGATCAGCTGCCTCAGAAGCCTGTCCGAAATCAGTTTCGTGAGGTGCCTTCGTGCAAAAACGCTGCCTGCAAAGTCATTGCCTCATAAGGCAGCGAGGCAGCAAGTCAGCTGCCTAAGTTTTCGGATTCAGCCAATGAAGCGACACAACTGACACTTGAGGTCACATGACAGCGACAACATGACAAATGTAGTTCGTCCAGTTTTAAATGCATACTACACAATTCATACTAAGTAGAACATACTTTTTTAATAGTCACAATTTACTTGGTCAAAATAAGTACCTATTCAGAGAGAATGCGATTTTGGAGGCAGCCTAGATGTTGGTGTTGTGGCTGCATTTTGCCGTCTTATTTGTGGGTTAGTGATTTTAAATAATATTTTCACTCATGGGGCATTTAAAGAGGCTCGAGTGTCAAACAAACTTCTGAAAGAGCATGTTTGCTATCCTTTCGTCTACTGACATTCAGCAATGCTAAAAATCCTCCATGAGAAGCTTGACCTATTAAGTAAACTCATTTAAAGCAGCACCATGACAGTATAGTAATGGCAAAACTAATGTTGTGACACTGATTTTTTCCCTTTTAATTGTATTGTAAAAGGGTTATGCAAATCTTTTAAACACTGTGTGCATTGTTGCCAAAACAACCTGTCTTCATATTCATTTATGCGACATTAACATTTTTATACTTTTTTTTTTTTTTTAAGAAATAAGAGTAAGTCAGTCATTTGGGTGTGGCACTAAAACAAATCAGTTAATTTTGAAATAAACCACATTCAGCTTGAAAAATAAATTTCACTGGAAAGACTTCAAAATCTGCGTGCAAAGGAGCAAACTTGTGTTATAGCAACAAATACATTGCAAATGATAAACAACATTCTCAAAAGATTTTACAAAACCACTCTCTATTCAACGTCATTGGCAATACAGAGAGGATAATAGCATATTGCCTATTTAAAACCAATGATGTTAGATCGACAAGAGAAAGCTTACGTAACAGAAAGGCAACGTAATATTCAATGTACATTCAGTATGTGAAAAATATTATCCACACTCAAGTACTGTTTAATTATGAGGATATTTATGAAATCAGTTACAACAGGATGATGCAGCAGTCATTTCTGATTAGGCATGGCTACCCCTTGGGGTCCAAGAAGGATAGGAGTCCGTATTACCAGCCTGCTTTGTTTTCCGATCCTGTTCCCCATCATGTTCTGTTGTCTATCTGCTTTAACTACCAATAAGATAAACACAGACAAGCTAGAGTAATTGTAAATGTCAAGACATTGTAAATTTGTAATGAGGATTATTTCATTTCAAGTATTTGGCTGGATACTGTTATTGACATTTCAATGATATTACAATTTTGAGGTCTGATGGTATTTCGAGATGCAGGGAATTGTTATAATTTATGCATTACAATTGCCCCTGTTAAATTCAATAATATGATAATCATGTCTTTGTCAAAGTAAACATTTTGATTTGCTCTTGGAATACATATACATATATATATATTTTTTCACACCCAAAGATATATTGTCATTCTTCCCAGCAGGTATTTTACTCTCCGTAATATAAGTAAGCCAGCTAGCTTCATGTTCCAGGCTTTGGCTTCGTATTACTTACTGAGAGCAGTGCTCTACTGTACCCCATAGAGTGGAGGGCAGAAAGTAAAAAAATAGTTTGCTGCGGGGAAGGTACATTCACCGTACCTTCCCTTTGAAAAAAGGCAAAAAGAAAAGGGGAAAAAAGTCAGTGAAAAGAAAGGTCAAAGTATCAAGAATGAAAGGCAAATTGGTAATACAGTGCTGCAAGCAAAGCAAAAAAAAAAAGCTATCTAACTTTTCACACAGTTTTCTGATTCTAATTTGGACTTAAAATGGGTGGATCGTAGCTAGTGATTCAGTTTTTCTTCAAAATGTGTTGCGCCCCAAGAAAAAGAACTATCGACAGTATTACAAAAGTGGCAGTATTTATTAAGGTTTTGTTTATCATCACCTCACATTGACAAATACACCAGTTCTTTCTCAACCACAGGAAAAACCATGGAGAGTGGGATTTGATTTTGTGGCTGCCAGATGGTGAATTAATTTTAAGTTCTGGTTCTTGTAATTCCCATTTGTGCATGCTGCTTATTTGGAATTCCACCGTATACAAATCAGGTTTGGGCAACGCAACATCACAAGTCCCCTGTGTAGTTTTCCATGCAGTTATTTTCAAAGAACAAGGAAAATGCGGTTGCTATTGTAATTCAATTCCCATACAAAATGTACCTCATTATTTTAATGCAATCAAAGCATAAAATTGTGCATTCTTTAATAAATACGAAGCAGATTTTCAAAGACTTTCAGAGATTTAAACTATGCAGTGTTCCAAATACAAACATCACTTACAATTCTGACATGGAAAGCTTGAGAATAAAAGAACTGATGAACGAAAGCAAGGTGAAAATGCTGACTTCTCTGTGAGGAATGTGTAAACATACACTGGTGTGTATAAATGAGCTTGTTGTTGGTTATGAGGGTGTTGTACAGAGATAATTTGTGGTTCATTGGTAGCTATATTGAGATTTAACATCTTTCCTAATTATCTCCACTGAGAGTCCATGTTTAATTGGAGTCCTGTGGCATGAGGACACGCACGTGCACGCATCAAAAACACGCATTTACATAAAACACATGCACAAGTTCAATGTAAACATAATAAGAGAGTTTGATTAGGAGTCTCACATCTGACATTGCACTTCAGCATCACAAGGAAACTGCAAATTGGAATCAAAGGAATTGCTCTCTGCTGAGCAGTTCCTTTCTGGTACTGTCTGATCCTACATTATTGCTTAGGTGCTCAATAAACTAGGGCAGTTTCCCACCTTCTCTATCTTTCTGGACAAACAGAAAGCAGTGATTGAACTCAAAAAGGAGTAGAACTGTCATTTAACCGTTTTTGTGTTAGAGTTGTCACTTCATATTGCACTATTGTTTCAGTCTGAGTCTGGATTTCAAACAGTTGAAGCAATAGTTCTCTTGTTATTTCCCCACCTATTTGTTGTTCTTTCTTCTGTGGAAAACAAAATGTCATTGTACAGAATGTTCTGAGTGATCTTTTCCATAATATGAAAGTGCATGGACTGTAAGATTATATACTACTGTTCAAAAGACTGGGGTCAGTTATGAAATACCTGAATTGACCAAAAATTGTCCAAAGGTGGCACAAAAGACATTTATAGTGTTACAAAAGATTTCCATTTCAAATAAATGCTGTTCTTTTGAACTTCATCAAAGAATCCTGGAAAAAAAGCTTCTGTTTCCTCAAACATATATTAGGCATTACAACTGTTTTCAACACTGATAATAAGAAGTGTTTCTTGAGCAGAAAATCAGCATATTAGAATAATTTCTGTTGGATCATGTGACACTGAAGAGTGGAGTAATGATGCTGAAAATTCAGCTTTACCATTATAGGAATAAAGTACATTTTTAAAAATAATAAAATAGAAAACAGCTATATTTTGAACTATAATATTTTACAATATTACTGCTTTTATGTTATTTTTGATTAAATAAATGCATCCTTGGTGAGCATAATAAGAGGCGTCTTTCAAAAACATTACTGACTAATGTATGCACAAGAGAAAATGACACACATTCACAAGTTTATAAATAGTAAATTTAAATCAGGGTATTTCCTCCAAAGTGGCGTGGGAGGCAATGCCTCCTCAAAAAATTTAATGAGAATATAAAATCATAGTACGAAATATGACAAAATATGACACAAAAAGGGTATAAATCACTTGTTTTTCTAAAGTAAAACTGTCCAACAGCGACACCAGTGGGTAAAGTTACAGCGGGAGTCCGTGTCTCTCTTGCCTCCTCTGAGCCCATTGAGTTTTAAAAGACCCCTGCAGTGAGCTTGGTGTGGGGTAAATGAGAATGAATGGGGGAAAGTCACATGAGACGAACTGTCAAAGTGGAAGTCAGTAATTAAAATCAAAATCAGAATAATATTTGTAAGTTGATCAGTCTATCTTCTAAAATCAGGATTTCAAATTCTAGTAAACGTGGAATACATAAAATGTAAAAATGTACAAATGTACATTCAATATGTACTGCTTAATCTGAGCAGTGTTTTGTGTATTTGC
This sequence comes from Spinibarbus caldwelli, assembly GCA_039654775.1. Taxonomy (NCBI): domain Eukaryota; kingdom Metazoa; phylum Chordata; class Actinopteri; order Cypriniformes; family Cyprinidae; genus Spinibarbus; species Spinibarbus caldwelli. The sequence continues at coordinate 9,987,406 of CM077244.1, read as the reverse complement.
GCAGGTGTGCACGTACACAAATAGTTCCACTCTCTGGCTCAGCAACTGAACCCATAGAGATTGTGATGTATGCTCAGGTGTGTGCACGTGTATTTGTCTATAGCTAAGTGAGCATGCATTGTTTGTCTGTATTCAATAGTATGCATGTATCCCTCCAAGCCTGGGAAACTGATGTAATCGTGATGAGAGAGCTCTCATAGAGTATGTGAGGGCTGCTGTGGGCAGATCCCTGGTGCTGGGGAACTACATCAATAACCACACAACATACACCACAAATGTCTTCTCAACCAGTGACAGCCAGTCCCTGCAGCCTCCCACAATCCCTTTCTATTTTCTCACTTCAGCTCTCTCTCTCTTTCTCTGTAATCTAGGCCAGTGAAATGTGCTTATAATGCAGCTGACATATTATGAAGAGGATGAAACATTATGCACATTCAGTGCTCATGTCAGGCAAGCAAACACACGTTTTGTAGTAACGTAGAAATATTTAACAAATATGAATTATTAAAGAGCTGCTTCAGCAACTTTCCCAAAAGATTTTGTATTTATTTACATTTTTGTTGCCAAGCTCAGTGTTATGAAAAAGATTTCCATCAGCCCTTTGCTATTTGTTTGCTTCAACAAAGACAGGTGAAATCTATATGAATTTGTGTAGAAGACTACTGACCTGTGCTAAAGGTCACTGAGTCCTTCAACAAAGTCACTCGCACAGAGCTACAGAGCTCTCTAGGTGTTAGACGTGTTTGAGACATTCGTTACCCTCACTGTGGTGATTCACCCTCCTTACACAGCTTTATTGAGCACACACACTTATAGTCCACCACATCGACACACCTATGGTGCTTCATTATCTCTCTTTGTACAAGGAGATTTTCTGTAGATTGTCTTGACATAACAAGGGATTGCAGTGAAACCCTCACTAATATAGGTTTGAGAGCTTTCGAGTTCATTGAGTGTGTGTGTATGTGTGTCTGTGTGTGCGTATGTTACATGCTTTCTACAAACACTATTTGTGTGCATGGAGAATTGTATTTTTTTTATATACTATAGTTTCTATATTGCATACTGTAATACCATATTTCTAATTAAAATACAATTTATGAAAGCAAAATTTTGAATATCTTTAACTACATTTCTTGTAATTACAACTTAATTCCAAATATATATATATATATATATATATATATGGACACACACACACACACACACACATTAAATATATATTACAATATTACAATTTTGACTAATACTGATGATTGTTTTTCAAGATTATGTTATTAAATAGTTTTTCAAAAATAACTTCAAGTGTGCATTAGATAAGCTATTCAAAAATTAAATTAAATTAAATTTAAAAAGCTAAATATATTGAAATGCTGTGGCAAAACAACACTGGCTATTAAATAAATACAAATAACAGGTGTGTGAGAACTATCTTTGTTTTGGGCATGTGTGTGCATCAGATTTGATTCAGAATATTTATTTACCGGTGATTATGAAAATCTTATAAATGTTGTCATGCAATTTGAAAATCCCATCAGCACAAATACAGCATTCTGCAGCTTAATGTCACATTTATATATCCTGTTTCATTACAATCACAGCCAAAGCAGCTCTGTGACAATACTGAATGAAAAGATCATCCCTACCTCCCCTCAAAGATTTCTGAGGACATCATAAATTATAATTTTATTACTTTTTTTAACAGTTGTACATTTTGCTGCACATTTACTATGCAACAAAGATACAGCTATTGATTTGTTGGCTGTGTGAAGACTGACCGATCAATTATCACGATTCTCTGCTTACATGTGTATTGTCAGAAAAATGCCCTATATTTCACCAAAGCCTCTGTCTCTTGCTTTTGCTCTGTCTCTCTGTATTACAGACTGACATGTCATCATGATATCCTTCAGTCACACCACTCTCTCTTCCTGTTCTCTCTCGTTTGCTCTCTCCTATCAGATAGTGTTGACCACTCTCATGGGAATGCAAGCTGGCAGTGGCCTGTCCCATCTGTCAGACAGAGGATGAGGAGGAGTGAGGGTGTGTGTATGTGTGTTCACGCTGCCGTGTGAATGAACGTGATATATATGTATGTATGTATGTATGCAAAGAATGTCTGATGGGACGTATGCATTGATTTATTTGGAAATGGTCTGCTGTGCAAATGTTAATGCAAGAAGTTATGAATTATGTCTGTGCTTATGTTGGATAGAAAGACAGATACGAGAAGAGATTAATGCATTCGATGGAAGAGAGAGATGGAGAAAAAAAGAGAATGAGTTATAAACCGTCACCATTCTCTGCATAATTAAACTCTATTATGACATGCCTGAGCACTGAGCGCACAAGTGTGTATGTTGTTCAGTGCTGCCCCCTGCTGTAAGTAATGCATCAACGACACCTCATCCAGACAGAGGAAGGTGTGCTTTTGTACATAAAGAGGACAGGCTGTTCTGCACAGCCATCTCTCTCTCTCTCTGTAGACTCTCTTTTGAACACTGGAAGCAGAATCTGTTTTTTTTTTTTTTTTTGCTAGCAATGCTCTTCGCACATTTTGCAGTTCAAAGAGAATACAACATACTCAGCAAACTGTGCCTGAAAACGTGGTTGTATAGAGAGTGGTGTGACTGAAGCCTAAGGATATACGGTGTGAGAGACAGCAAGAGACGTGGCTGTAACATAACCGAATAACTTTTGAAATTAACGCAAGCTTTTAAAGTAAAATATGGTGTTAAAATGCAAATGATTCATTGCATGATGAAATCTGCTGGCTTGTTTAAAGTGTGACTCAGCACTTGATGTTCCAGACTCAGAGCAACAGCAATAGCAATATCAAAGAATCTTAGATATAATTCATCTAAGATTCATGTCGGTTTTGGAGGGCTGTTTTTATTGTGATCATTCTGAATTGCAAGATGTCAGAAAACCCAATAAAGCATCATTACTCCCACTCCCCGTATTGTTCAGAACATCTCTGCACGTCGTTCCTATCCATTTATAATCTTCACGGAGGAAGAATAAACGATTACATTGCTCGCTGCCGCCAGCAAAGCAGCAGGCTTTCTCTATTAATGCTTTTTAATCTAGTCCACTTTGTATTTTGAACCGTTAGAATCACACCCCAGTAATCTACAAGAAAGACCATTAAAGAGGAGAGCCACTCTCCCATGATGTCCATGTCTATTGATTTTCAGTTAATGCAATTCATTCGACATGTTTACAGTGTATTTGCTGCATTGCAGCTGTCTGGCTCTATATGGTGCAAAATGAAAGTCAACATTATAGACTTAATTTGATACTTAGCAATTTGGGAAGACTCTGCAGGAACTTCAAAGCAATAATATTTTATGATCGATGAGAGAAATAATTAGAATCACACTGTGGAGGAGAGAACAACTAAGCCTCAGTGAGAACATTGTAGATTTGAATAATTCAGAAGCTGCTTGTATGGAATCAGTCAGTAGTTAGAGATGCAGTGGACTAGTCATCGAAAGCTAGTATAGTTTGGGACAGTAAATATTCAAACACTGCACCACCGTTTCAATCTGCTGTACAAGTCACTTCACAGATGATAGAGATAGTACTGAGATTCATGGAGGGAAATGAAACCACAGAGGTGAAATTTCCTCTAGCAATACATAAGCAACTGTATGAGGTTGATGCACATCCGAGCAGGTCAGTTCCCCAGAGCCGCCAGACAGAATTCCAGAGTAGCTCGTAAGCGGCGCACAGATTTGCTTGAATTAAAAAGTGAGTCATGATATTTTGGAATAGCTTCTCCATTTGACAGTTCATTTACGACTACAACATGTGAAGTCTATGACTGTCTAATGGCTCTCATGTGTTTCTTAGCTGTATTTCAAACACTCTACCCAATGACCCACTTTAAGGATCACATTTTAATAGAGCGATGATAAGATACTGATCACAGCGTCGCCCCGTAAATAGACGAACAAGGCAGGCGTTCGCGAAACGTGTCATTCTAACCAACTAGAATGGAGGGAAAATGTTAAACGTCGTCAATGCGCCGGTGGAAAAGCTCACAGACGCCTGCGAGTGTGACGAGATCTCCCATCAAACCATCACTGTACTCTCTTCACAAGATATCTGTGCTGTTCTCTGATAATGATAAAAGATATCGGCCCATCAATCACAGCTAGGATGCCTCCAGCAACTGTCAGAGAGAAAGACTCAGTGAGAGAGAGAGCGGGAGGGGGGAAAAACATTCTTGGGGACTGTGAGATGAGAGATGGAGGTGGCACATGCATGATTACGTTCTGCTCTGTTCCAGTCCCCTCACGCAGCTATGGCCAGTCGGCCCTGTGAGGAGATGAAGACGTACTCGAATCGCAGGAGCACGGAGGTAGATGCTAATGAATCTGTTCCAGCATGATGTCAATTAAGATTAATGAGGGGAAAAGGCCTGGGAGCGAACAGTGTCCAACAATAGAAAAATCCCGTGAATCATGTGAACAACCATGTGTATAAAAGAGGAGGCTGTGGCAGATAGTTTACACTGACTCTAAATAAACGTAAAAAATGACAATGGAACATGTTGGAACAGGCCTTAAAGGAATATGTCACTCAAAAATGACAATTCTGTCATTATCTACTCACCCTCATGTCGTCCCAAATCTGTTTGCTGTTGTTTGTTTTTTTTTTCTGTGGAATACACACAAAATTTTTTTTTTAAAGAACCTTCACATAGACCACTGAATCTCCTGCAGCTCTAGAGCATCGCTCTCAATTTTAAATATGGTGCTGATACAAATGTGAGTAAATTGCACAATTTTCATTTTTAGGTGAACATGCCATTTGGAGATAAACCTAATGGGAAGGTTTATTGTAAAAAAACACAAAACTTGGAAACATACTAAAGTTTATTGCAGTGTTGTTAACTAAACATTTTTTGGTAATTAAGGTAAAATAAAATACTATAAATATTAGATGAACAACTCAACAAAAAGAAAATGAAAAATGTTGTCTTGGCAGCTAACTGAAGTAAGTTGAAGTAATAAAATGACTAAAACTGAAATAAAAATTAAATATGGCTTTATATAAATAAGTAAAAAAATACAAAAGCACATAACAAAATTATTAAACTAAAATGAAAATGAAATCTGAAAATATAAAAATAAAAGCTCATTTAAAATATTAATAAATACTACTAAAATAACACTTGTTTATAGTGAAACAAGAAAGTTGAGTTGAACTTGGCTCAAACAGTGAATGACAGATGCATGAAAGACTTGATTAGATTTGAAAATCCAATTTTAGATTGGCTTCATAGAAATTGTATACGTGTATTTTTTTTTTTATTACTGGCAGATGCTAAAATGGGCTCTGAGGAAAATGACTTCTCACTGAAGGGGTGAGCTGAGGGAAGGGCTGTTGCTTTGAATATGAATTATTTCATTTAGGTATTCTGGCACTAACTGGCACTCCCCTAAGTACTGTAATCAATATAATAAATTGAATATGGCTTGACAAAACACACACTGGAGAGGAGACTAGACATTTGACGGCAAGGCATCCTTGTAATAGCACAATTTCAAGGAATTTACTTTTATATAGTGCAGCAGCTTTGTTCTGCTGTCTGTGATCAACAGTTCAATACACAAAATACCCTTTGAGTGGTGTGTTGCTATTTATTTAAAGACATTATGAAGTAAATAAGAGGTAAATAAAAGATTTAAATGTACCTCATACTTTTAACACCCACAATGCAAAGCTCCTTTCCCCAGTCCACACAGCTGATTTATGGAAATTAGGCTGCCAAAACAGGTCAGTCAGAAATTATCATAGCTATGATGTCAAAACAACGAGCATATTTAAAAAATAGATAGATAGATAAATGGATAGATAGATAGATAGATAGATAGATAGATAGATAGATAGATAGATAGATAGATAGATAGATAGATAGATAGATAGATAGATCTAGATGCAGGGAAAAACACACAATGGTATGAAAGTAGAATATGGCTCCTTTAAGGGAATGCTAATTCTCTAACTCACCTGTCAGGGTTTTCTGTTTAATTCTCCTTTGACAAACTCCTCTTCAGAATATACTTATCTGAAGACTTTCCTCATGAACTTAAATGAGCTCTCTCCTAATAGAAACCATAGCAGACGGCATTATAAAGATGAGCTCTGCTCTAAGTAAAGAAAGAGAGATAGAGAAAACAGAGGGAAAGGGGCAGATTAAGCTGCATTCCCTGAGGGAACAGGCCTGGGTCTTCAGCTCGATGGGCTAATCATGAAGCCCATCAGGCTATTACAGCATACAGTTACAGGTTCAAGACCTTCGAGACTGCCTCTGATGCATAAAGCTGTGAGCGCCTTTGACAAATATGGCTGCCTAGCTCCGTGTTGATTTTCTAAGACAAATTATCAGGGCAAATCACTCTCTGCGGTGGTGAATTTCATTACACCAGAGCACTTGATTGCTCTTTTTCCATGCTCATTGAATGTGATCATTGGTAATTAGCACTGGGGTGGTGACAAGTCAGAGCATTTCTGGGAATATGTTTGGACGTGCAAAAGATACAGAAAAAATGTGCCTTTGCTCAACTGAAACTCTAATTAGAAACAACTTTTCTTTTAGGAAATAAAACTCCTTGTTTGTAAAATCAATCACACAACTAAAAGAGGTTAGAACAATTATATAAATGGCGTTTGCATCATTTTAAATTAATTGAGGGTGCAGCCATGGCACTGTATTCCATAACGCATCACATGTGTAAAGTATTTCTTTGTGGCTCAGTTGATATTTCTTTAGTTAGATAGGTATAAATTATAGATTAATATACTAAACCAAGAATATAAGAAATTGTCCAACAATTAACTATAAGGTGTTACTTGAATCTCATACCTGTAAATCACATTTATGCACTAAATCAGGAATTTATGTTCATGTAATGCACATGAGGCCGTTATGGAGTGTGGAAAATGAGAGCTAGTTTTGGTTGGCTGTCCATAATAGAGGTGCTTGAGCATAAAACTGACTCTCTGGAGAGGATCTCAGAAATAATATACAGAGAATAAGAAGAGTTCTTGAGGAGAACTTATGCTGGAGGATGGGTCAGAAAGACTGAAGTAACTTAGCGATGGGAATGACTAAGCTATTCAGAAAAACCCCAAAATATATTACACTCTTTTCTGACAGGCCATTATAAGTTTGTACACATTTCTTTTAACATTAAAACACAACTTGATACAATCCATAATTCAAAACACAGGTAAACCACTTGTGAAAAATCAATCCAGAACATTTGTTCATATTAACACAGTATTGGGGCCTATTTTTTACAGACTTTTCTTAGAATGTAGGGCTTTTTAGCACTTGCAATTATCACTGTTAATCTTTTTTTTCTTTACATTGTTAACACATTTATTAAATTTGGATTGTTCTGTTCTCTGTGATTTCTAAAAACTGATTGGTACTGAAGAAACTCACAGTGCAAGTGTCACAAACACACACACAAAGTGAAATACCCAAGAGTGAAATGCTGTGATTCATCGAAATGTGAATAGCAGTCTAGGATTAGAGGTCAGCGGCCATCTTTATTCAGATGGCATTCGAAACACAAAGAGAAACCTGTTTAAAAGCTACTATTATTTTTCATTATTCTGTTTGGTACCACTAATGATACAGAAATTACAAATTTTTCTTTAAAAAGCAAAAGAATGTGTTAACTACACACACACACACACACACACACAGAAAATATATATTAATCACAGTTTTTCACTGACAGCCCTTGAATATGTCTTTAATGTAAAAATGGCAATAAATATTGAATATTGTTTTCAGAACTCTGAATACACGCAAAAGTTTTATCTATGAACAAGCCAACTGCTCCCTTATCCAAATCAAATCCACTTCTGGGGATTCTATCTGTAACTGCAATCCCAAGGTTCATAAATAATATACTCACTGTAAACAAAATAATATGCACATGATTTGTGCAAAGCCCTAAAGCCCCCTAGCTGTTTGTATTTGAGTAAATCAATAATTTTAAAAAGAAATTTCTGCCGTTTATAATAAAAGGTGACAAAACTAATAAATAGGTTGTGAGGCTGTAACTCAAATCACATATTTCCTGTCTGAGTGTGTAAAATAATAAAGCTAAATTGCAAGGTACAAGTGATCTGAAAGAATGTCAATACATATTCGAGAATGTCACACTTTTCTATGAAGTATTAACATGCACCTTTTAGGCATCAGCGTATTATTTTTCATATTACTTTGCCTTAAAAGAATAGTTCACACAAGACTGAAAATTCTCAATATTTTAAGCTATGTATGACTTCCTTGGTATGATTTAATTAAATTAATTAATTAATTAATTAATTTTTTTAACAGTCATTGGTTAATTTTTGTTGTATGAAACAGTTTGGCCATTCTGCAAAACAACACCTCTTGTGTTCCACAGAATAAAAGGCATCTTATGGGTTGGCTAATGTTGGCAAAATATACCTTTAAATATACAACTCAAACCTTGATCTATTTCTATTCCCAGCCTCAAAGACTGCATGCATCAAGAGACAGTAGTGCTGATTGGGATTACATTTTCCTTCTGTACATAGTGATTTAGTAAGGGGGAAAATTTATACAGAAACAGCATTCTCATTCTTTACTTGAATGTAAGACTGCTGATAACATGGTTCTCCACTGTAATCCTGGAAAGGTGCTGAATTTGCTATTGGCTTGAAGTAATGACATAAAGCTTCAGAGATGAACAACCCATATAGATTGCATGAATGGACATGTATTCAATAGCCAATGCCACTGAAAATAAGAAAAGAGCTATTTATAACACTAACATTTCAATGAGTATCTATAAAGAACGATTATGACTTTAATGATTCATAATGATACAGAGACCTGCTTACTGGACTGTATTATTCACTTGCCTCTGGTGGAAGCTAAAATATAGCAGGGAAGCTGTTAGAAAAGCCTTATATACAGATTTTATGGAAGCAGACTGCAATTTTCATAATATTCACATTAGTTCTACACAGTTCGTCCTGCATAATCCCTTTTCCTGATGCCACACATGGATTTCATCTCAGAACTGTATACTGGGCTGACTGTACTAATATTCGCTGATTTATGTATCCATGTTTGGGCTCAGTCTCCACTGTATAAATATATTTTCAATGTTCGTCATACCGCTACTGCCAACAGAGGTCACTGCCCTGTCCTCCAATTACTGGCTAGACCATATAAAAATGGGATGCGAGTCCTGCGCTTTTAAATTAATTAGAGCTATTTTTAATATTTGAAGGAAACTGAGGGCTGTTGAGTATTTATGGACAAATACAGACAGGTGGAAATACAATCGTGTGCAGCTTTTCAAAATACACAAAAACACCCACAGTCCTTCTCTCAGTCACACTTGTGCACACATACATTCACACTGTCAATCTGTCACACAAATATAACACATAGATACACACCTCTTTGCCCATGTGTCTCTCCCTTGCTCGCTTACAGACACACACACACACACACACACACACACACACACACACACACACAGGCACACCAGGGTGAATTGAAGTGAATTGAGAATGGCTTTTAAATTCTGAATAGGAAATGAACAACAGGATTCAGAAAAGCAATTTGAATTTAAAGAAGCAGAATTAAAATGAAAGGAACTGCAACAATATAAAATTCATATAATTTTTAACTAGAAGAGAAAAGTTAATCATGAAAATTTTTTGGCTTGACAGGTTTATACATCTGAAAGCTGAATAAATAAGCTTTCAATTGATGTATGGTTTGTTAGGATAGGACAATATTTGGCTGAGATACATCTATTTGAATATCTGGAATCTGACAGTGCAAAGTCCATAGCAATGCAAATCACTAATCAAAAATTAAGTTTTAATATATAGGAAATTTACAAAATTTCTACATGGAACATGATCTTTACTTAATATCCTAATGATTTTTGGCATAAAAGAAAAATCTATAATTTTGACCCATACAATGTATTTTTGGTTATTTCTACAAATACCTGTGCTACTTATGACTGGTTTTGTGGTCCAGGGTCACAGTTTGAAGGTTTTACTGTACATCTTTTACAAACAGACCAATTAATGAACAGATAAATAGACCAACAGAAATACACAAATAGGCTGATAAGAAGATTGAAATATTTCAGTAGATAGATAGATAGATAGATTTAAACATGACCTGAAATGAAGTAAAATGTAAAAAAAAAACCGCTTTATTTTAGTTAGTTGCCAAGGCACCATTTCTCAACAGTGTACTAAAATAACTAAAATAAAAATATATAAAAACTATAAAAAACAAAAACTTCAAAAACTCACAAAAATATTAAACTTTAAAATGAAAACAGAAAATCTAAAAACAAAAACTGATTCAAAATATGAATAAAATTAGTCTATAATAGTATCTTAATGATATTAAAATAACACTGATATACAGACAGATACACTGTACATTTTTAAAATCTAAATTGAACAGTAATAACATCAAAAATAAATTTAAATATGTTAAACAATTTATAATCCCCCCCCCCCCAGTTGACTTATTAGCCAACTGTAGCATTTTTATTTTTATAGTCAAATGCTACACCATTTTTTGTGTTAAAATTAAAAACATTTTTGCAGTGTTGAAATGTTTGAAATGCCAACAAATAGAATTAGTAATTCTATTTACTAATTCTATTTAGTATTTTTTTTTTACTTTTAATTCCAATTCAATAAATTTATCTTCCTGGCAATTCAATTCAACTTCCTGTGGGGTGTGGCCAAATGAAATTCACTTTTACAAACTCACACCTTTCTGCTCAATCACACGCAACATCTCCATCCTCGCGAACGCGCTCTGCATCTCCCAGTCCCTCCACATATACAGCATAAAGTGATTACCTTCAGAAGGACAGCGGAGTGCTGAGCGCTCACGTTCTCTGCAGCATTCAACACCCAGATGTCCAGCAGAGGACAACAAAATGACCGGCTCGGGGGGAGGAGTACGATAAAACAGACAAAAATCCTCAAGAGTTTGCTACGCTCTCAGTATAGCTCACCTTTTCTCCTTGAGCCAGGCAAAGCCCGTCTGGATTGATAAAAATTAACGATTTGTAAAATGACTTTGTTAGTGTTCTGTTGAACACAATGACAGCAAAAAACGGATAATCCCAGGTTAGAGAATAATTTGGTCGAGTGTTTTATTTCTCTGGTGCCTCTCCTTTTTGGCGGCTAAGTTGCGTCTCCGGGGAATGAAGGGGGGGAAAAAGCGGGAACGTTCCCGGCTGCGGCTAAAAGGACGGGAGGAGGCGTGTGAGGAAGCGGGCTATAATAACTGTCTTGATTGCATAGTGATACGCCACCGGCGCGTGTGCATGCGCTTTTAAAATATTCCTGCAACCGTCCACAACGGCAAGTTTAGCATTCAACACGTGTCGCGCGAGTGATGAAGAGAGAGAGAGAGGTTGCTAGGCGACGGGGCGTATATACTGAATTTTAACAAAATAACTGGAGAGAGTGAGTGAGTGAGTGAGAGAGTGAGAGAGTGAGGGGGGGGTGAGGAGGGTGGGAGAGAGCTAGTCAGCAACATGTAGGCAGGCTGAGCAAAGAGAGGTCGAGACTGTGTGTATGTACAATTTCTTTTTACGTTTTTTTTTTTTTTTTTTTTTACCTCAGAGAAACAAACCGGGTGGAAACGTCGTGGAAATGGGCAGCTGTGGAATGGATATACAAGTGACGAAGTGCCGCAGGGAGAACAGAGTGTCTGGATCCTGAAAAACAGTGAGTATGCTTTTTTTTTTTTTGCTTTCTTGTCGGGTGTTCGGTCAAGTCCTCAACGGATTTTTGCCCTTCAAATCGGCAAAAGGCGGCAAGCGCGAGACAAGCTTCTGCGTCAACCCATGAACGCTCCCGCGTCTCGCGCGCAGATTCACTTTGATGGATAGGAGACAACCGGCCGGTGCGCGAGGGGTTTGACCCCTCTGTCATTGATGCGCGTGCACATAACGCAAGGTCTCTCTCTCTCTCCCATTAACCTGACTATCACCTAGACATCCTAAGCACATATAGGATAGTACTGACTTTCACCCTACGGGCTCACGAATAGGGTCTCAACTTTACCTCACTGACAAGGGTAGAGCCTATGCTTCCTCAGGGAGAGCAGCAGTCCACCGGGGAGAGCACGTATGTATAGTCATTCCGTATTCCGGTGTTATTTCTGACAAGTGGTCGCACGAATTTCCTTGACAGACTGTTCTAAATAGTCTTATATATTAACTGTTTAATATTTTAACGTTCCTGTGAAAACACTGCAGTTTTAATGCAGTCATTCGTTTCTCCTTGTGTGTGTGTGTGTGTTTTTTTTTTTTTTTTTGAGTTGCGATCAAATGATTAATCAGTTTTCGTCATGTTGTGTGTTTCCGCAAGTGCAAAAATACGCGACATTTCAAGGTTTTTTTCGTAATGGTGTCATTGCTGAAACTCACAGGAACATAGCTTGTTTTAGAAGTGTAGCATATTAAAACAGGTCACAGTTTAATAAATGTAATGCTTTTCAAATGCGAGAATCAAATACATGTCATTAAGTCTGTAATATCAGAGCCAGTGTGCTGAGTTTAGTAATTGAGGTGCCTTCTTTCTTGTAGCTTAGATTGTCTCCTTTTGTGTGCCACTTGTTACTGGGCAATCAAGATCCAAGGAATCTGCATGTCTCTGGCTTATTAGGAGGAATAAGCTGACTTTTATTGTTCGGTGGGCTAAACATTGCTGCAAATATCAGAACGCTTTGATTGCTGTGAATGTTGGTTTAATTACTTTTGGTGTGGCTGCCGTTCTACTCGTTTCTCTCACCCAGCTCTCAGTGTCCAGGTTTTATATAGGGTACTCAGTGCATTTGACAGCGCTTCACAAAGCCTTCAGCCACCTCCTACCTAAATGTTGAAGTTCTGCTGGTGACCTGCCTGAGACATTAGAGTTGGTTTGACAGCCTTAGACGATTCCCCATGGGAAAGCCAGGTTTTTGCAGAAGCCACCTAAAGGCTCGTCTGACAGGTTTGAAGGTGGCAGGAAGGTGCCGGTGATACTGGAGGAGGGGGCACCGTTTGGGCTGTCTCAGAGATTGCTGTTGCTTCAAAGTCCTCCCCAGGTTATAGTTGTTGACTCCAAGAACATAACCACCCACCATATAAACACACACATACACAAATTAAAAAAAAACCTCACTTGTTTCAGTTGAAGCAGCACAGCTTGAGGGCATTTTGGGACGACTGCCCAACAGGAAGCTGGCCTAGAGGTCTTGAAAAGGCACATCCCAGGGAGAAAGCGAGAGAGAAGCCAAATTGCGTCCTGTTTTCCCCTCGCCTTTTCAAGCCCCCTCCCTACGGGATTCGGTGCTTGCCAGACCCCAGCTGTTCTGAGGAGCCACCTCCTACGTCCAGCCCTGTCATGTCTATGCATCAGAGCTGTGTTACATCACCCTACGTACAAGACTGAGGCTGACTGATATTTTTTCACAAGACTTCAGAGCAGTTGGAAATTGACTACATTATCTAACGTCACATAGCGATCGTTGATTTGTTTGCGGCAGTGTGATATCTAGATCTGTAGCCTGAACTGAATGAAGATAACACATTTTGACATATTAAGAAAATTCTAATTCAAGATCTTTTTGATCATCATTCATAATCATTTTGATTTGATGATTTTAAACTGCTTGTCTGACATGCATGTATTTTGCAGAATGTCATTTAATTGTGTGATGAACTGGAGTGATGTGTTGGATTAGGGTGTGGATACTCTTTTCAAGACCCCATCCTGAATGCACCTGTATTTGCCTCTAGTCTGTAGTATGTTAATATCGGTCACAATAGATTTTAATCATACCCGAAAACCCCCCAGAAGGACTTACCTTGCCCTTTACACTTAATTAAATGTCAAAAAAGAGATATAGAAGCAATTAGCCTCTCTATATTCCAAAACATGTCTCAACAGGTGTCCAAAAATGGGTTTCTAAAATCCACAGAGATACTGAATATTTCTATATTTATTATTTAACTAGTGAAATGAGACGGGCAAATGAATGTTATAACCGGATCCGTTAAAGGCTCGTCAAACCTTTTCACCATGGTACGGTTTAAATAACCCCTATAGCCTTCTGTTCCTGCTGTCTGAAGCTCATAGTAGGGCTGGCCCGAATTCTATTTTTTGAGTTTCGAAGCTTCGGTAGTAATCAACACCGAATATTCGAAGCTTCGGAGGGAGGGGGCTGAACATATTCTTCTCTCTAATAAAGGCAGGAATCTCTGTGTGTCTGTTTGTCTATTTGCTAGGGCTGCAACAAACTATTATTTTGATAATCGATTAATCTAATGATTATTAGAGCGATTAATCGACTAATCATCGATTATTTCACTGGTTAATCAATAGACTTTGATTGATTATTCAGCTTTTGCAATTAGTTAAAATATTGAGTTATACATATTCTAACAAATAAATAAAGGGTAATCACTTCAGCTTTTGAAAATCATATGTGACCCTGGACCACAAAACCAGTCTTAAGTGTCATTTTTTTTTAAATTGATATACATCCCCTGAAAGCTGAATAAATAAGCTTTCCATTGATGTATGGTTTGTTATAGGACAATATTTGGCTGAGATACAACTATTTGAAAATCTGGAATCTGCAAAAAAAATCAAAACATTGAGAAAATCGCCTTTAAAGTTGTCCAAATGAAGTTCTTAGTAATGCGTATTACTAATCAAAAATTAAGCTTCAATGGAACATGATATTTACTTAATATCCTAATGATTTTTGGCATAAAAGAAATATTGATCATTTTGACCCATACAATGTATTGTTGGCTATTGTTACAAATATGCCTGTGCTACTTATGACTGGTTTTGTGCTCCAGGGTCACACATGTAATTAATTAAAATTATTACACAATAAATTGCTAACACTTTAAAATAAAATTTCATTAGTTAACATTAGTTGACTAGGTTAGTTAACATGATCTAATAATGAACAATACTTCTACAGCATTTATTAATCTTAGTTAATGTTAATTTCAGCATTTACTAATGCATTATTAAAATCACAAGTTGTGTTTGTTTACATTAGTTAATGCACTGTGAATTAATATGAACTAACAATGAAGGACTGTATTTATTAAATACCATTAACAATGATTAATAATGTAATAAATGTATTGTTCATTCATGTTAGGTAATACATTATAACACCTTACTGTAAAAGCATTGCCAATTAATTTATATAAATAGATATATTTGACACACAAAATGAGATGACAGACAGATAAACTGTCTTAATCACCATTTAATTAGCTATATGAAAAAATAACTGAATGACACATTCTGCCTAACATTTTGTAAGTCATATGGATAAGAAACAAAATAAAGGTAAGTGATAAGATGCTTTATTTTTTTGATAAACTATTTTATTCACAACATATATCTCTCTTAAAATATCTTATAGGGTTATGATAATCAAAAAAGTCCTGAGCAAGATCAAGCTTTGATCTCTGCAAACCAAACTATCACTTTAATTAATTTATTTCCCCAACTAATAAAAAGATTTTATCATTAGCTAGCTCCACACTGGAGAGCTGCTTTATAACAGAAAATAAAGTTGTAATTCCAACTGAAAGCGACACTTACTAAACTGCTTGATTTAAGGCTATCTCTTGCATAAAGTACTATATAAATAAACGTGATGTGACTGCTTTACTGAAGTACCGAACTGAAGAGCTCATGCAAACATCACTTTCTCACTGCTGTCAGTTTTTGTTGTTTAAACTGTTGTTTTGTTTGTTGTTTATTGCGTTATTGAGAAGAAAACGCTGTGCTCTAAAGCGCTGTATGTCTCGTCTTCTCTTGAACTGCATCAGAATTACAGTCTTGCGCTACAGCGCCACACTGGTCCAACCGCATTATTGCAGGCTCTTACATTAGGTCATATGGGATCAAACGACTACTCGACAACAGAAATATTTGTCGACAATTTTTTATTGTCGATAATGTCGACTAATCGTTTCAGCCCTGCTGTATGCATTTTTATTATGTCGAGAACCGTTCATCCAGTTGACTTCACATGTGGCGGGTGTGTTGCTGTTGACCCAAGGGAGTGCAGTGTGGCATTTTGGTGCAATATGGACACGCAACACGTTCAGAATTAATAAACTTTTAATAAACTACAGAACAGCGCGAGCCGGAAGTGCTTATGCTCCAAGAACGGACACTGCACTAGTGATACAAAACACACAGGTCTGTTAAGAGCAATACTTTTAATAAGGTAGCCTAAAATTTTTCTAATAAACAAATCACTCCCAAATCAGAAATTAGCAGCTCAGTAATTACACCGCAAAGGGTAGGCTATTTAAAGCTGCAGTCCGTAACTTTTACCTCTTTGTCGCCCTCTATGTTTGAAAACCTGGAATTGCAGTTTCTTGTGGAATTATCTTCAGTGCGCGGGGTTGTGATCCAGTGTTCTGGCACAGCTCCAGCGCGGATGAATATAATGTTTTGAGGTGAATGTGTAGTTGTCAGTCACTGCACCGGTGTGGATATTTACTGCCTATGTCTTGGAATATATGACCCAAATCAGAATTTTCACCGTAATTTGCCATCTTAACAAGTAAGTAACAAGTCTGCCACGTTTGTTCTGCCCAACTGAGGAAAGAAACATTACAATAAATCGCGCTACCAACAGTGATTAAATCTAAAGATCAGTTAGCTTATATCACATCTAACTGTGCAAAGTATTATTATACTTTGTTCTCAAATTATTAATGTTAACAACATCTGCATTGCGTGACTATGAGTATAGTATTAGCGTGTAGATTTCAATTTCTGTACAGTCTAAAATCTAATTGTCATACCATTCAAATTTCATACTAAGAAATTCTTTTAATCCAAAAAGCAAATTAATCTTCCTTCAAACTGGCTCTATTTAAAATACAAAAACTTGTGTAATCCCACGTTGGCTATCTGTAATCAGAACCACATTTAAAACTGGAATATAATTTAATTTCATTCACATGTGTTTCATAAACACATAATCCTTTCTGGATTACAATCCGCCATCAAAATGATAAGTTATTCGAGCTGCTGTGAGAAAAGGCTATAAATGATCCACTACCTGCAGGATCCTCACGTGTCATAGCCTAGTAGCCGGGAAAACTTTTTCATGTTTATAGATGTGACGTAATGACGCAGTGCCATGCTCGAATTTCCCGTGGAAACCTACCTGTGCCACTCAAATTAGAAAACATTATTATAAGCTAACCGTTGTGAATCGGGCTAAAGTAAGGCGATAGTTTTGAACACTGGCTGGTTATGTACTTTCTCAAATATTGATTTTGGATCATTTTTAACCAAAAAAAGTTACGGACTGCAGCTTTAAATAAAAGAAGAACGAAAAATAAATGAACGAAGTTCAACGAACTGTAATAAATGAAGAACACGGTAGCATACTTTCAACAACAGCATCACACATTTTAATTAATGAACAGTTTAAATAAAATAATTTATTTTCTGACTGCCGTACATTCGCTAGTATTTTCCAAGCAAATTAAGTGCACGTTTTTATCATGTGTAAAATTACTGATTAACATGGCGGATAAAAGCAGCTCGTTTTTTACACCAACAATATACTATAGGTGTACTACTTACAGAACTCAGGTGATTTTTTCAAACTTGATGTGCTGTTGTGGTTGGCCAGTTTCAAATCGCATATTTGGCACACTGCCTTTGTCTTGTCCTCACTCAATTTAAAGTGCTCCCACACAGCTGAGGTCTTTGGCATTTTTGTCTTCTCTTCCAGATGAACTGAATCATGACATTCATGACGTTCACTCATGGGCGATTCATATTCAAGCGCGAATGAGAACCGTTTCGCAGGGGATGCCAGATGCTGAAAAAAAGAGAGAAAAAAATAATAATATTCGAATCTCAAAATTGAAAATCGAATGCCAACCCATAATAATATTCGAATAATCGAATATTCTGGTCCAGCCCTAGCTCATAGGCAGATAAAACTGGAATTGAATCTAAATGAAGAGGATGGTAGCAGTCGGCATTACTTTCCCGTGGTACCATAAGATTTGTCAACATCACTATGCAAAGTGAGACTTAAAATCTTGACAGTGTATCTTCTTGGAGAACTAATGCTAAAGAGTGCTAATGATTTTCAGCAGCTCTGCATCCTGCTTTTCCTGTTCTTCTCCTTGACTGTTCGTATTTGTTGATGTTGTCTTCTCACTGCTCGGCAGTGGGATCACTGGGAGGAACAACTCAGATGCTGGCTGCATCTGGAAATAGCAGGCATTTTACTTTTTAAAAAACTCAATGTATGCTTCTGGGGAAGATGCTGAAGCAGCAAAACTGCTAGCTTTGAAGCACATAAAGGCATATGCTTGCGCGCGAGACATTTATTTATGTCTGTGATATATTTTTACCTAGATATTGATGCCTGGAGCTGGCCCACTGCGAAATTGAGGAGATTTGTCTTTCTTTCATATGATTTCAGTATTATGGATGCACCAAGCAGAGCAGACATTGTCCATTTGCAGCTAATGAGAATAAATGTAGTTAAGTTAAGTGGTATTATGTTCAGTGTGATGTACCAAACTCTTTTGGAAGCCCTCATTGTGCATGTGTAGCGTTTAAATAACGGAAGCTACTGTCTCAATGACAATTCTAGACCTGGTTTCACCTTTATTTTTAACTTTGTTTATAAACTCCTGTCCCCAGACGATTGTATTGCCATTCACACTCCCAGGATACTCTCAGAAAACAATAGATTCGACTTTCGTTCCAACTTTATGTCAAGGCAGGGTTTCGGCTCATCCGCAAGGTCGACCTCAAAGGCATGCGACAGGAAGTCAATGGTGCAACGAAGCCACAATTTTAAATAGCTTAAGCCTTCATCACTTTACGTTACACTCTCGTTGACAATCTTCTGATTGCATATATCACCATATTGTTTAACATTTAATCCAACCCCTGATTATTGAACCAAAAACTGGAAATAAAGCATTTTATAAAGAATGAAGTGAATGATCTAACCTCTTGGTTCAATTTATCACCTATTTCCGATTTCTGTATTTTTGTTTTCCTTCTAGCTATTCAATCTCCTGTTTTTGCTTTATTTGGCTGTGAAAACACTCGGACCCCCCGCTGTATATCGTGACAGAGTGACATGATATTTAAACACAATCTCT
This sequence comes from Spinibarbus caldwelli, assembly GCA_039654775.1. Taxonomy (NCBI): domain Eukaryota; kingdom Metazoa; phylum Chordata; class Actinopteri; order Cypriniformes; family Cyprinidae; genus Spinibarbus; species Spinibarbus caldwelli. Next base: position 9,968,159 of record CM077244.1, on the reverse strand, counting down.
CCCAATGCGCAACACATTTTCTGTCTAATGGTCCTGCACTAGGCTGCCTGGCAGCCAGCATCGTTCCGCATGCTCTCTCCCGCCGGTCTTTTCTCCACCCCCTGAAGAATCTCGCCCAGACCCAGATGCGCTCTGATCACTGTGAATTAATAACTCCGCACTTCCTTCTCAATACCAACAGAGACTCCCCAGATGTATTTATTCATATGATTTTTAGTTCGATTCCAGTAAGTCTACTACCCTCATGTGCTGACTTGGTATGAACTTGATGCCCATTGAGTTTTGTCCTTAATTTGTAGCCTTTTGGTCAAGTTGTATTTTTTCCCCCCGTCTCAAGTGATATGTGGTGGAATGATGTCTTTGTCTTTCGACCGCTGGGCTTGATTGCTCATCTAAATAAGTACCTTAGTGAAAAGGGAATAAGGGCGAACTGCTATTTCGCACTCTGTTAACATCGGGGCTTGAAATCAGCCGTAAATTACCCTTGCTTATCGGACAGGCGTGAATGTTTTTTTTCATTCTCAGGCCATTGATTGTAAATCCCTTTTTGTTCCAATGTAAACCGACATTTTATCTGTGCACTTGTGCTTGATGAAGTCTGAGCTGTGGAGTCCAGAGCCTCTGAAACTAAAGCTAGCCAAGCTCATCCTGGGTTTGAATTAATCCGACATGATGTCTTGTGGGGGCGGGCGGATGGTAGGGTGGGGTTTGCAGGGATTCCCTCCTTCTCTTTCCCCTGAGCTAGACAGACAGAAACCAGCTCCCCGCAAGCATCCAAAATTAAATCTCAGGGGCCTCCACAGATGTGATTTTCAACATAGGGCAATATGGCTTGCTGCTGCCACTGTCACTTTTACTCATTGGTTCTCCACTCTCTCCTCCCTCCCACTGGGCTTTGGGATATGATTCAAATTAAGCTCCTCACCTTTGCAAGTGATTTTATTTTATTTATTTATTTATTTTTTTTTGTCTCCCGAGTGGGACACGGTTCTGTGTTTGATGAGATGGATGAGTTTTTTCAGCTCTTTTCATTTTGTACCTCAAGGAGGAGGCATTAATTTAACATGGATTCACGGCAAGAGGCTTCTTTGTTTTGGACAGGGCTGTTTTCTGATGTTTCACCAATTTATGGAAAATGTGTTGTTTGCTGAGGTACATCCAAAGAAAGACTTCCATAGGAAATTTTGATTGCTCTGATGTTGCTCTGTCACAGCTCAGGGGACTTAATGGGAGTCTCAAATTCTTTTAAAGGAATATTCCATGTACAAGTTAAGCAAAAATGTTTGTAGTATGATGTTCATTACCACAAAAATGATTTATGCCTCAGTTTTTTTTAAAGGTGCCATAGAATGGAAAACTGTATTTACCTTGGCATAGTTGAATAATAAGAGTTCTGTACATGGAAATGACATACCGTGAGCCTCGAACACCATTGTTTCCTCCTTCTTATGTAAATCTCGTTAACAAAAAAGAACACTGAAAAATAGGTGAATCAGAACATAACACCGACTGTGACGTAACAGTCGGGATCACTAATAGTTATAAACATTTTTAAGTATTAGTTAAAAAACATATAAACATTTATTTCAATTAAAAAATAAGACCAAAACAGGTTAGTTTGTTAGAGTTTTCCCTCTTTTCCTCGATTTCCTTCACTTTTAAATAGCTTGTAAAACCACCGTGTGAATTTTACTTTCACTTTCAAATTAGCAGCAAGCAACAACAACAATACAACGTCAAACTCATTGAACTTTTATTAACAAAATTAATAAAAATACACCATGCTACAAATTATACACTAACGTACAAATTACGCTTTTAATGTGATCTAAACTTTAAAAGTACATTAAAACAAGAAACAATATACATTTATTTTATATTGGAATGTAGTAGGCTAACTAAGTCATGGTTAATTATAATTTCCCCAGATATGATTGTTTCATTCGTTTCTATGTTAGACTTAATAATTTGTGGGCTCTGTCTGTTTCATTAATTTGTTCCCTAGAAAACCCGTGATTTATCTAAAATAAGGGAATGAATTAAGTCATGGGGAACAAATTCTTAATTCATGGCCATGAAATATTTCATTTCCCCCGCATGTTTACCACAGTAGCTAAGAGATGTGAAAACTGATAAAAAGTGAATGACAATAAAATAAACTTGTGAAATTAGAGGGTGAGACAGTGAGGATTTGGACAAAGAAACAATAAATATTATAAAATTCCTGGAAATTCGTGACCAAATGGCAGAACAGAACGTATGGTTTTAAATGTACAGGTCACGATGTAACATTTGCCTGCTAACCCATTATTTCTCTTATAAACAAAGCTTTGTACCTCACTTGTGTCATACTCGCCTTAAAATGTTTCATGAGAGCAGCAGTGTTTACCGTACCATCGCCGGTGGAAGCGCTTCTCTGACCGTGCGGCGCAGCCTCACGAGCCGCAGTTACGTTTGGGATCATTTTATTTATGCCAATAATGTCAATTGCAAACATTGCGATTGTGTTTTAAAATGCAAAAACGAGTGCAATGAAACCATTTAAAGAGGCACGTTCAGCGGTCTCCATTACGGGATCTGAAGCAGCCAAGTAAAATGATCCACGCCGCACTCTCTTCATTTTATCAAATGATCATAATCATTGATAATTCATTTTACAGTCCTGCTACTAGCCTTTTATTTAGACTAAAACCACTGTCATTCGGGTGAGAAAGCCTGCATTTTGAGTGGCATTTGCACATCCTGTCATGCCGGTGAATACATGCCACTGCTTTAGACGCATTTCGCAGTATTAAGGTTAACTATTAATTGATTAATTGATCGTTAATTTAAACGACGATCGATCATGGAAATGATCGAAAATTGACATCCCTAGTAGGTATACAAAACTGAAAATCAGCAAACACCGTGGAACCAAATAAATACAGAACATTTATTAGCAAAACAAATAGCCTAAGAAAGCTTGGAGGCACAGCATACATGTTGATGTAAAATAAAATAAGTTACACAAATACACAAAGTTTAAATAAAGTAAAAAGCGGCAAACACTGTGGAACTAAATATAAAAGAAACAAATGTAAAAAAAAAACAAAAAAACAAAAACAAAATCACCTTAGATAAACGGCAAAAGTCAACAAGCTTTTCAAAATCCAAAATATTGCCAAACAGGTGCTTTTGCACTCCTGCTTATGTGATGTGAACAAAACCGCGTCTCCGCCATTCTTGAGGCAAGCAGAACATGCAGGATTCATATTTAAACCATCTTTTTGCGTTTTAATATTCACAGACACTAGTCTAGATCGCGATTCTAATTAAGTGACAGACCTATTTTCGATATATTAATCTAAAAAAAGACAAATTCCGTGGCATTCCGCGCTATAGAGTAAATTCCGTTTTTATGAATGAACTCCAATCTCGTCCGTGTTTTTGCGGAAACCATATGGCCCTAGAAATGTAACCACACACTTCAGAACATTTCGGTTTGCCCTGTGTTTGAACGAGTTGCAGTGGTGACATCACGTCACAGGGTGTCTCTCTCTCTCTCTCTCGCTCTCTCTCTCTCTCTCTCTCTCTCTCTCTCTCTCTCTCTCTGTGTAACATACGCGATCAGATGCGTTCTCAGGTACCGAAATGTGGTACCGATTGATTTAATGTGAATCGATACTCGGTAGTACTGACGCATTTCGGTCGGTACCCTTAAAAGTACCGAGTTTCGGTACCCAACCCTAGTTGCAGTGAGGCACTTACAATGGAATTGAATGGGACCAATTTTTAGAGAATGTAAAAGCAGAAATGTGAAGAATATTTTATAACCACACTTACATTAACTTTAATGTGTGTATCATTAGAGTTGTAAAGCTGTTTAAATAGTTTTAACAGTAATTTTAGGGTTTGTCATGGTTGTCAAAGTTGTAAAAGTTGAATATAGCCCAGCTTTACAAAGAAAAAGTTAGTAAGTGATTTTTTTTCTTGCTCTAAAATCATGTGAACACACGTTTACTTATATATTATACTACTAATATAGTGAGTGTTTTAACATTTATGGATTGGCCCCATTCAATTCCATTGTAAATGCCTCACTGTAACCAACATTTTTTTTTTTTTTTCTGTAGTTATCAACATTGCTACAAAGGCTATCTATTGAGCATGACTTATACTGAAGCCACAATATTCCTTGAACTTTGTTCAGTTAAAATTCCTTAGGAGGAATAAAAATGAAATAAAATCAATTATTGCAAAAAGAAAACAGATATTTTAGATAGATAACACTGAGGCACAAAAAAAAAAAAATGTACACAAAGGACAAATTCTGGCCATGTCGAGTATGACAGTTACCCTGTTTGCCAAGGCTCTTAAATTAAGATGGTGAGTAATGCACTGGGCAGAAACATCTGGCTGTGATGCTCTACTACGAGACAATTGTTATGGCTAGAGGCATTGTTAGTGTGAGGAGGACTAAAGTAGATACTGTATCTGTATATCTAAAGTAGATATATATTTTCGTAGATATAAAAATGAATGTGGATGCCATAGCTCAGATAATTTGGTCTTGGAAGAATTAAGCTTTTAAATAGCAATGATTTCAGTACTTTGGTTTCTGGGTAAATCCGAGAGCATTGTGTGACATTGAGATCTTTGTGAAATACTAGAGGAGAAACTTGAGATTGTTTGGGTTTTCTTCTTATAAGACTTTCACAAAAGTCTCCATTTGCTCCTTATTTAATAACATTGCTGGAGAAATAAAGTATTAAACAATTGGGAGGCCTCTTTTTTTTGTTTTTCTTTCTTACCAGCTAATTCCCTAAACCTGTTATGGCTTGGAACATATGTCAGGCTAGCATTCAGAAGCCACACGGTTTACTCGTCAGAGCCGCACTTAAAGTGATTGTACTGAAGATGAAGAAGCCCATTTGACAGATAAATCCAATGACATCAGTATCAAAGGATGAGAAGAGTGACTATGAAGCATTCAACTGTAACACTCACCCTGGGATTGTTTCTCATTAGCTCTAATAAAGTGCAGGGTCCCTGTGTAATGAAATAAGCCTTCAGGTGTGTTGTCAATGCTTTTCTGTTTATTATTTATCATCCCCCATTTTATTACTTTAGTCCTCTTCACACTAACAATGCCCCTAGCCGTAACAATGCTCTCGGAGTAGAGCTTCACAGCCAGATGTTTCTGCCCAGTCCATTACTCACCATCTTCATTTAAGAGCATTGGCAAACAGGGTAACTGCACTGTCATACTCGACGTGGCCAGAATTTGTCCTTTGTGTGCAATTTTTTTTTTTTGTTTAGTGCCTCAATGTTATCTGTGGGGCTTTGAATGATATCTGGTCAGGGACTGATACAAAGCCAAGTTTGTGGACTGTGTTGTTTTTAGTAACTGCATATGGTCAGTATTCTTGGAGATGCATTTTTAGAGACAGTGTTAAGACAAGATAGGAGACTTCAAAAACAAGGATGTGATTGCAGGATGAAAATAGAGATTATATGAAAGTTGAATTCAAGGTTATGTTTTTACATCAACAGTGAAAGTGAAGTTGCAAGAAACTCTGAGACCACAGCTGGAATTTTGAGTGACCCACGTTGGCATTATCTTAACATGCATTACTCGCTCTAATGCCATCAGTCAATCAAGGCTTAAAGTGGAGAGCACATCAATCACTAAAGTCCGAGGTTTACTTTTTTATGAAGACACTGGGGTGCATACTGATTGTGCCAAATCTTGTCGTCTTGATTTTTATATCCATGTAGCGAATGCTTTGTGATTTGGGAAATGTGTGCTTGTGTCAAGAAAGCCTTATTGTTTCACCAGTGTTTGTGATGAATCTGACTATTTTGTCTTTTTTGAAATTCACAGAGCTAACACTCACTACAATGTTGAATTTGTACGAATCTCAGTTGTAGGAATTCTAGCTGAGCAGCTGCCAGTTTCATACACCAGCGAGCGAGACGACCCGCTCCGCTGATGCCGAGAAAGTTATCGCTTCAGGTCGCCGAACCGAGATGGTAGGCTACTGGCAGGCCGTTAGTTAATTTAATGTTACAGCCAAACATAACAAAGATATAACACTCATTGATGGCACTGTTCCAGATTCAGTGGCATCTCTAATCTAGCTGCAGAACCCATAAATGGGTACAGCTAATTTATTAATGATGCAGTCATAGTTATCTATAAAGCGTGCATACATTTTGCATTTATTAGTGGATAAAGAAGAGCAAGGCGATAAAAGCAGCAGTGCAGATAGTGCATTAGGCATAGTTTTAAAATAGTGATATCATTCAATACAAGGCTCATTAGGCATCCAAATGAAGACAACAGATTTGATAGATCATATTACGGTAGGGAGTAGGGATGTCAAAAGTAATAGTATTTTTTTGCCAAGATGCTTTTGAACCTTGTCGTGAATTTATGTGCATGTTCTGTAAAGAGCGCTTACACCTCATTTTAATGATGCTGGAACAAAAATGGTAATTCTGTAAAATACTGGATCTGTAAATGCAACATATAGTGTTAATTAATGTTGTTATTTTAATCAAGCAACAGTATTAATTAGAAAACGGCTTGCTGTTCTTAATTTATTCCTCTCTCCTTGTTTTATTTAAATATTTTTTATTAGAAATGCTTAAAGCCAAAATTTTCTTTGTTTAACTTTTTTAAATGACGTGTTTAAGATCACTAGTTTTTGTTGTAGTCTGGTGTGTGTTTACTACTGAACTACTACAATTTTGGTATTGTGACAACCATGAAAGGAGACAATAGGGCCCTATGAAATCCATTTTTTTTTTTTCTTCTCAAATTCCATTTTATTTTTTTCCAAATAGTTTTTTTCCAATTTTTTCCGTTTCAAATTTTCTGGATTCCTTTTTTTTTCCATTTTAATTTTTCTGGACTCCTTTTTAATTGTTAAATTAAATTTTATTAATCAAAAAACATGTCTAATTAATTAAAATCATGAGAATTATAAAATTTAACATCAATTTATTAAGTTTAAGTTGAACAAAAACTACATGTTTAGAGCCCTATGAAATGTTTTTTTTTTTTCTCTCACCTTATGTGTTATTGTTACCAAATTCTGTGTTTTGGCATGTCTAATTATTTGAATGCATAAAAACAACAATTATTTATAAAAACAATTTTTAATTAATGAAAATTAAGCATTTTATTTTTGGCAAATAAAGGAGATTTACTATTAAAATTAAAACATGGAAGAAATATTCTGTGATGATTCCTTAAAAAATAAAGGTTTATTAATTTGTCAACAGTAGTACATTCTACTAAATAAAAGTAATATACTTCTGGCACAATGTCTTCAAATTAAACCGAACTTTTATTTTGATGGGTTGCTGTGAATACCTTTAAATTTCTCTTTATATATGGTATGATGCTATTTGTACTCAAATTAAAGGGTAAAGTGCTCAGGAAGTGACTCTCAGAGCAGTTCTGGAGATGTTGTTCGTGTATTTCACATTTAGTGAGACAGCAGACACTAAAATCACTGCGAGCGTCACGTGCGCTTTAGTAGTAAACAAAACCGCGTGTCTGCACCATTCATACACACAGAGACATGCAGGATTTATATTTACATAGTTTTTGCGGCTTAATATTTACATGAACGTGAAGTGGCGTGTGGCCAAGTATGGTGACCCATACACGAAATTTGTGCTTTGCATTTAACCCATCCAAGTGCACACACACACACCCGGAGCAGTGAACTACTACAATTTTGGTATTGTGACAACCATGAAAGCCAGTGCTGCGGCGCCCAGGGAGCAGTTGGGGGTTCAGTGCCTTGCTCAAGGGGCTCACCTCAGTCGTGTTATTGAGAGTGGAAAGAGCGCTGGTTATTCACTCTGACAATTCCTGCTGGACCTGAGACTCGAACCCACGACGTTTGGGTTATAAATCCGACTATTTATCCATTAGGCCACAACTGCCCCCATGTTTCGATTCAAGTGTTATGACCTACTTTTGATTAATTAATCCAAACTCCATGACATTCCGCGTTAAACTGTAAATTCCATTTTTATAACTGGATTCCACAATTCTGTCTGCATTTTCCGCATCGCAGAAATCATAGCGCCCTAAGACTAACATGCATAGTGCATGGTTTAACTTGCATCAGGGTAACAAACCTAATATGCTACAAACCTCAAACCTAACCTTTAAAATACAGCCTTATTGATTAAAAATACATATACAGAAAAAAAAAAAAAAAAAAAAAAAAAAAATATATATATATATATATATATATATATATATATATCAGAGCTCTGAACCGGTTCAAGGAACGAAAACTGGAAACGAACGAAATTTTGACTGAAACAGAAACGAAATCAAATTTTATAGTTCCGAACAGAATCGAAAATTTGAAATGGCCATTAATCGGTTAATAACGTTATTTTATCGTTCCATTTAATATTTGAAATTTGCTGTCAACCAATCAGGAATTCAAGTAGCTAGACTATGCAAATGTGACACTGACCCATCCAATGAGTGAAATGCCCGCGCGCTCAGCTGTGAACTCTTCATAGGTAAGTCACAAAGCACCGGCGTTAGAGTTTATCGTTTATCCGAGGACAGTGTATAAGATTCAACAGATCTTACGCACCTGCAGCGCTTCTGTGAACGGAGAAAACAGAATAAAACTATAGGCTTACATAAAAAGGAATATATATGCCTATACACTAAATATATTTCACTTAAATCATTGACAGATTAACAAAACGAAAGAAAAAATATATATGCTGAGTTAGGCCTACGGTTCATTGTGACGCATTCCAAAGTTCTCGGAAAGGAAAACGAGACGGCAGAAAGTAGTTTTCTTTATTTTGCAAAAGCTTTACAGTTTTATTTATTTTACAGTTTTATTTGTTTTCCAAAAGCTTGACAGTTCTGAATGATGTCGCATCTGTAACCAACCAGCGTTGGTATGGCCATATCGCACCGGCGCCTCACGCGCACAAAGACACAATACTTTTGCGACTTTGCAGCCTGTTCATTGTCAAAATAAAATACAGTTAAAGGAACGTATAAAAAGTTACAGTGCTCCGTTATCCAATCTGTTGCGTTCAGCGTGACCATCGCCTCATTGTGCTGATATAGCGTAGCCGATGTGAAGGATGATGCTTTACGTCGATGGAAGTACAAAGCCTATAATAAATAATATTTTAGCATCCAGATACGGCGTGAATATGGAAACATTTGGATTCGTGCCAAATGAGAGAGGTAGGCATCAGTTTCACCTTTAATTTGTTTTTGGATTGACGTTTTTATAGCCTATGCAATAGCCTTAAGTTTAGAGGATTTGTTGTGGACAGAAACTAATAACTGTGTTTATAATGTTTGTAAACATTTTTGATTTACCGGCATTTTAGCCTACATCATTTCTGAATGTAATAGCCTAATAAAATGCGACGCGACTTAGCCTGTTTTTTTTTTTTTTTCCTCACACAATTTTATACAAGTACCGTTTTTTTTTTTTTTTTTATAACAATGCAGCAAACATTTTTAAATATCTTTAAAAATACTTTAATGTCTTTAAAGCATTAATATTTTATTTTTTATTTTTTGTTTAGTAGCCTACATTTAGGCAAATCTAGAAAAGATGATGCCGTAAGCGCAGCGGGTTAAGATACCATCTCTTCCTGTTTTTTTTTTTAAAGAAAACATTGTACTTTTATTATTATTATTATTATTATTATTATTATTATTATTATTATTATTATTATTATAGGCGAAGACAATTTTAAAAAATAACGTTATTAACCGTTATTTTTTCTACTCAAACCGGTTTTGGAACGCAGGAACAGAAACGTTAAAATATCGATTCTGCTCGGAGTGAACCGATTGACTTTTCGCTTTCAAGCCCTGATATATATATATATATATATATATATATATATATATATATATATATATATATATATATATATATATATATATACTGTGTGTATATATATATATATATATATATATATATATATATATATATATATATATACTGTATATGTATATAGGCCTATATATATGTGTGTGTGTTAATTTTTTCACATAAGACAAGTGAGTGGTACAGTGTGGCCCACACACACACCACAGATAACTAGTAGATGTCATCAGGGACAGTTCTATTAGAAATACTCGACAGCCTCATGATCGACTGCAGCCTTGGAGATTGCAGTGATGTGGCCTGATGTGGTAAATGTTGTCTAAAATCGGTTACATCAGCATCAGCCTGCATGCTATGTGCTTGTCTTTTTACAGCTTTCTTTGTTGAATTCTTCCTTCATGTAACAGAGCATTGCCATATTTGTTGTTATTATACTCAAACACATCTATTACTTAAAATCTACAATTTATGACCAAATTTGTGTACTTACTCAAATCAAATTCAACATGTAGTAACTTCCATAGTGTTGGATTTTTTTCTTCTTCTGTTTCGGTTTCTTTACAAATACCATGATGTAGGGCTGGGCGATTTGGCAAAAAAATAAAATCTTGATTTTTTTCAGAACATTTAACCGATTCTCTATTTTTTACGATTTTTAACTAGTCAACTTGATTCAAGTCAGCATGATTCAAAAAACTTCTTCTTTATTAACCCTCTAGATAAAGAAAATTATATTCCAAGTGCACCACACATGTTGTCAACATGATGTAAATGTTAAACTAACCACTTGATAAATATCTTTGCAGAAAAGATTCATGAACTACAACTACATCCTGTACAAACTTATTTATACATGTCTTGTTATATGTTCAGAAAAAATAGGCTACAATGAAAATGCTTCAAAGAATTCTCAACAGTCAATGCAATTCTAATTCAAAATTACTGACTTTATACATAGAATCCGAAAATTGTACATTTGTAAACTGCACACTTGTAAATATATCTGTACATTCATTTAAAGTTACATTTCTCTGTATTTCTACTTCTGTATATAGTGCATTATTTAATTTTCTATTTTTCTTGTATTAGTGTTATACTCCATCTCTACTGTGCAATTCCTATGTTTGCTGCATAGTTTGCACTATGTCCATACTTTCTTCTGCACTGGAAGCTCCTGTCACCAAGTCAGATTCCTTGTGCGTGTGTAAACATACTTGGTATTAAAGCTCTTTCTGACTTCTGAAGGTATAACACCAGTAGACTATTAACAATAAATGTTCTGTGAAAATAATGGACAGCAGCTTTCAGCCTGTCACCATGATGCAAACATGAAATATTAGACATACAGTAGTAGTTCTTTACAGGTTTTTTTATTAGATTGCGCTGTTTTTCCATTGTTATTTCTATGTAAACATGGACGCGTTTGACTGTTGCACTCGCTTCTCTTGCAGCGCCTCATGCATGAAACGGCATTCTAAAAACACGCCGCGCAAGTTAAAAGAAGTGCACTCCCATCTTCTTGCTTGTTTTTCCTATTCCTCTGCACGCATCGCATCTTTATCAACACAAAAGCGCATTCTGTGTGAATGGCGCCTCGCGACATGAGCGCGTCACACGTGAGCGGTTAATCACGTGCGCCGATATGCGGTTGGATCGTTCTTTTCTCTTTACTGTTATCACCGGCATATTGTCAAAGTGTCTAATTCTGATGTTTGGGAATATTTCTATTCAAAATCGCGATTCCTCGATTTCTAGAAAATAAAATCATGGCAAAACATAAAATTCGAATTAATTGATAAAATCGGATAAATCGCCCAGCCCTAAGTTCCAAATTATACCTTATTCAGTTATATTAAATATATGTGTACTAATTTAAAGATATTATGGATAATTAATATATATATTGTATAATTCTTCTTTATAAATTTATTATAATTTATTATTAAATATATAATGCATGTTAAATATTATATAATTTTTATTGTACTTTTTGAATGAGTTTATTTTATTTATTTATTTTTTGCATTAGAGATAAGATCTTGGTATAGGCTTGCCTTGAAAGTAATGTTTTATAATTTTATAATTTACTTTATGCAAAATTTTAGTTCTTTTCCATTTTGGTGTGAAGTATGAATCGGACATGTTCTAGATTCTGTAATATTCACCCAGTTTTAATTAAAGGTTGCATATTTAGGGAAAAAGCTAATGTTCATTAAATCCTGAAGTGAGTTGCCACTGTTTTTGTCTATTTCTCAGATATAATGTCAGTTGTGCAAGGAAACTCAACATGTGCTGATTGTGGTTCACCTTGAGTGCATTTTTTTTTTTGTTGCAAAATTTGAAATGATGTGGTGTTTGTAAACCAGTGACTGACCCTGTTTAAGTGTGAGAGTTCCATCTGCATGGTGGAGTGGGCCCTGAGGCCCCCGGCCAGCCTGCAATTCCCAGCAGCTCTCTTTAAGAGCCTGTGTCTGAGCCAGCTAAATATCAACTCATTAGCTCAGGCAAATGGGACTGCAATATAAAAAAACAGAAACTGAAAGAGAGAATACTGAATCCATTTAAGCCCTGGTGAGAAACACAGGAAGCACTTGCATGGGAAAAGGTAGGAAACAGAGTTTTGTTAGCATTCTTCTTGCATATTTTTGCTTGTTTTTCTTTCCTGTAACAGACCTGCTTGCTACTGTCCTTGGTCTGTCCTCATATTTCTTGTTCCTCTTCTCTCGGTTTCTTTCCCCCTCACTCGCTCCCAGAATTTTTTATTTTTTTTTTTGGTATGTCTGTTCCTCCCTGTCTGTGGCCTATATCTTTTGCTTTCACCCTTTCCTTCTGCTCGCAACCTCCTTCACCTTTTGTAATCTGTAATTTCCTGTAAAATACAGCCATGCAGAATTTCGCCCTCATTTTCCCAAGCCTCTTTTAAATCTAATTAACTAAATGATTGTTAAGAACACTGGAAACAAGGTCACAGTGATGCCTGTTGATTACTTTCCCCTTGTTGCAGAGTACAGCAGAGCCGGCCGGCATCTGTCGATTCATATGCTTGGAGTCTCACAGATACCGTAACACACTTTTTTCCATTTCATTTTTTAACACCTCATTTACAACAACAATGCTTTTTTTTTTTTTTTTTTTTTACAAAAGATACAAAAGATTGCACCAGTGCCCAATCAAATGAGGCGTTCTTTTACCTTCAGTGTATCGTTTTATATTTCGCCTCCTTTGACTTCGTCGTACTTTGGAGCTTGCTGGTTCTCATGTACAATCTGCTCTCTCGCAGCGACATTCTTTTGAAGAATATGCTTGAAGTAATGCGTCTGTGGTACAATAAATTGCAATTCCGTGCTCCTTACTCCGGTGGATTGTGCCAAACTGCGTGGAAGGCTGAATGAAGATGTCGTTCCGTGAAATGACAGGACTGATTTTGCCAGGTGGTTCTCTGAAAGAGAAATGGCAATTTGCACCAAGGAACTAATGATGGCATTATCGTACGCAAAACAAATATGCGATTAAATATTAATTTAACGCTGTAAAGATGGGTTTGTGTGTCGAGGCATGCTCTGAAATTAGTGCCTGTTGCATAGGGGAAGGAGGTGCACTGAAGCGGACTGGCTCATCAACATATGAATTAGTATTTTTTTTTAGGTGTGTGTAGCGTACGGCGTGTCACCCCTGTTGCGAGGGACAAGGCTGGGCCTGAGTGAGAGGAAGCCATCTTTAGCTGCATGAAATTCCATCTCTGTCAGAGCAGGGGCCCTGCAGTGCCGTGAAAAGCAGTTCGGTCTTGACAGAATTTAATTTGTTTTTCTTCACTTTTCTCCTCCTCTCTTTTGGGTCAAGGTTGTGCAATATGTTGCTAAGAGGATGTTTTTGTTGGGAGGGGATCTTCAGCTTGATTGTGAATCCAAAGATAACACCTCACTATAGAATCCTTTTCCACAGAGGAGGTTATTGCACCGCGCGGAGAGCACTTGTGCGTGCTCTTTTGCACTAGCAAGACCGAGGGGATGACGGCTTACGTCAAGGTTCCTCTCTGTAATGTATTCAATGAATGGGGTCTCCTCTCTGCTAATTATCCAAAGTAATTAACAGCAGGTTTTCAAGGTATTGCTTATTGTTATGTCATTAAAACTTTCCTATGCGGAGGCGTTCGTGAGACGGTGGTGGACTCTGCGACCTCTGGAGTGACTGTGGGTGGACATTTTCTCATGTATTGCATTCTACAATAATATGACTCTAAACTCTGTGTTGTAACCACATATAGGCTTATGCACTGCGAAATAGGAACTGTTGGAAAGGGCAGTGGGATCCGTCTTTATTAAAGTCTACATAAAATCGAAATTGACCTTATTTACTTGCTTGATACACATTTCTGCTCATATGCATGATTCATTGATGCATGTTATTCAAAAGAAAAAAATGCTTTTGTGTTCATATTTTCTTTGTATTTCTTTCATCAAAATGTAATAACCTCTGCTCCACCTCTGAAAACGGCTTCTTTTCGGGTAATGCTGCCAATACCTCTCATTTTTTGACCCCTTCCACCTGACCCCATCCTGATATGTAATGCCCACTTTTCACAATCCAATCAATTCCAATGAATTAAATTGAGTACTGCCCTTCACTGACAAGAATAAAAGTTTTCAAATGATTCTTTGTTGGAAAATGTTCTTCCAAGAAGAAACTTTAACATTCTGAGAACCTTCCCTTTGAATAAAATGTTCTCACTCTTAAAAATAAAGGTGCTTGGATGAACTAAAGAGGGGTTTTAATAGCAGTTCCATAGAAGAACCATTTTTGATTCCCCTCAGTGAAACATTCTTAGTGTTTTTCTTAATGTGAAGAACCATTAATAATAAAATGAATCTTTTTCCTCTCCATTGATGGTAAAGGTTCGTAATTGAATCACAATGCCAACAAAGGGCCTTTATTTTTAAGAGTGACAAAGTGGGCAAAAATGGTTCTCCTTTTACTGAATATTTCTTTTGGGGTACCAAAAATGGTTCTTCTATGGTCTTGCTGCTTAAATCCCATTTTGGGTCATCCTGGCACCTTTATTTTTAAAACATACTTTTTTTTTTCTTGTTAAAAATCCAATTTCACTCAGAAATAAATGGGTTATGGCTGTTGGTTTAACGTTGATTTTTTTTTTTTTAAACAAAAGGAATGTTGAATGCATCCAGAGAAGTCTTTGTAAAACCTGCGCCATGAGCTGTGAATGATGAAGGGCTCGTGCTGTTAGATGAGACACAGCGGACTCCGCCATAACTCATCTCCATGTCCGAATCACAGACGACCACATGTTAGACAGTGCTGCGTAACGCAGACAGTGATCTACTCACATCCCTTGCAGCAACAACAACAAAAAAGACCTGCAGGGATGGCGGCTTACACAACATCCAGGCCTTTCACAAAAAAGAGACTTTGATATTGAAGATGTTGAAGTCAATACCGCCCAGACATTGGAAATGGCATGGAAGAGGTTCATGGTGGGCTTTTTCAGATGCTGATGTATGACATGGGGCTACCTGGATTAGCATCTCTTATATATTTATTTATTTTTTTCCTTTTTTCCCCCCAAGAGAGTCATTTCGGATAAGTGCTTCTCTCTGGAAAGCACTGCACTGCAGACCTATGATCTGAACAAGTGACCATCTGTTCAGCCCTCCATTTTTCCCCCAACAAGCAACTTGCACATGTAAGAAGAAATCTGCAAGCTACTCAAAACCCAGCGCACAGATGCTATGGTGCCATACCAGAATATTTATAGAGGTTCATTGAGGAACACTGAATGATTTTAACAGTCATTCAAGACTCATGAAAGTGCGCTGCTGTTAATTTACCTGCAGCAAAATCCTCGTGAGGTGGTGGGACGGGGGCACAGCTGAAGAGTGAACGATCCCAGAGATGTCATTTAGCGAGAATGTTATTTAAAGGTGCATTATTAACTAGGGGTGGGACAATAAATCGATATGGCGATATATCGTGATCCTTCTCCATGCGATACGATAATCGATATCTGGCGCCAAATATCGATATTTTAATTAATACAATAAGGTGCTCTAAATACATTTTCCTGCTCTCAGCGTCTAAAAATGCGTGGAAATCGCGGCCGCGCCATTTCCACATTCTTTCCAAGAGCGCTCTGAGCAACTATGAAGCGCGTTCTCTATGAAGATGGGGAAGCACGAGGAACCGAATGATAAACAGATTTTCAGACACTGTATTAGCTCTACTGCTATATATACACGTTTATGGAGATGAAAACTAAAAAACTGCCCCGGAACAGTTATCAGCGTGGACCATAGGCACCGATCACGTTATTATTGCAGAGCGCATATTCAGTCATGAGTAGCCGAACCTCTCCGCTCGGATCGCAGGTGGATTTCCCTCACTATATGAGAGAGAGAGAGCGCCACCGGTGCGTCCAGTTTTATGTGAACAAAACTGGATGCTCTCCATCTCTCACAGATATTACAAGTGCGCGTTATGCAGTGTGAACAGTGGGCACCGACCAGCAGAAACATAAATCTGCACCTATGGCATGGAGGACGAGACAAAACACTGTCAGACCCGTAATGCGGCGCAGAAGTGTGCAGTGTGTGTGTGCTTGCCGCGCGTCTACATTTGAATAACCGACCTGAGCGCGCAAAAGACGCGATGTGAACGGCTATTTTTCCGTGCGGGGCTCCGTTTTTATGATGAGACGAGTAGAAAGGTTGAGAAAGCACTCCAGGTAAATTTTGAAGTGTACCAGGTTTATACACACACACACACACACACACACATGTATATATATATATATATATATATATATATATATATATTACATATTACATGGAAAGAGAGAGCTATATAAGCTATAAGCTATATAAGTTAAGCAGTTAAATGTGTTTGTTTACACACAGAGAAAAAGAAAAGTGTAAGCTTTTAATAAGTCCAAGAATAAAATTATTAATTTACTCAACATGTTAAAATTGATTTACAGAACTTTTTTTTGCTGTTTTCTAACAGTTTGGACTTGAATAAAGAAAGAAAACTTGCACTTAACCTTTTCACAGGCATTTTGTTTAGACAGATATCGCGATATATCATTATAGGATTTTCTAGAAATATATCGATTATCGCAGAATCGCTGTATCATGATATTATCGTTATCGTGAGCCATGTATCGTGATTATATCGTATCGTGAGGTACCCTGCGATTCCCACCCCTATTATTAACATGAAAATGCTCCGAAGAGCCAGCAATTTCCAAAGTTGGGAGTAAAAAAAAACAGAGGTTGCTCTGCAGATACCAAAAGCACAACCAGTGCTTGTCAAATCACTGTACTTAGCTTTAGACAGCACAAATTGCTGTTTTGAAAAGAGCGCAATTTCAGATGTAGAATACCTGTGACTAAAAGAGCAATAAATTCTTGTTAGCTTTGTGAATAGATCCTGTTTTTCTAGGGTACGCCAAGTCATAAGCATGCTGGCAAGTCATGAGGACTAGGAGAACGGATTCCAAGCCAGTCAATTTCTCAGAGTCAGTCAGTCGGATACAGAGCTCCACAAATTTACTGCCGCGTATGCTAGTACCTCAAGCTGAACCACGCTGAAAAGAACCTGCTTGTTGAGCAGCGAGTAGCTCTTATTTGATTTTCGCCCTTCTGTTACCTTGACAAGTTCCACAGTTTATCTTGTTTGATGTAGTTCTGAAAGGCTAAAAGAACAGTTCTGAAATTTTGTCATTATTTACACACCCTCATGTCGTTCCAAATCTGTGTGTTGTTTTTTTTTTCTTTAGTGCTGGTGAGTTTAAGAAAATCCTGCCACTCTTTTCCATATATTAAAAGTCAATTGAGGCTGGGGCTGTCAAACTCCAAAATGATAAAAGAAGCACCATAAAAGTATTATGAAAGTGGTTCAAACAACTTGCATGTTCCAAGTCCTCTGAAGTCACACAATAGATTTGTGTAACAACAGTGAGTCAATTGAACATAAGATTTGAATCATAAGAATCCTTTGGACCAGTGGTTCTCAACTACAGTCTTAGGGACCGACTGCTGTGCACGTTGTATGTTTTTTCTTATTTAATGCATCTAATTCAGATCATCAGCTCATTAAGAAAAAGCTTCTGAGTGTGCCAGATAAGAGAGACATACAAAATGTGCAGAGCAGTGGATCTGGATGACCAAAATTGAGAACCACTGTTTTAGTTTTTTTTTTTTTCTTAACTGGATCAAAAAATTGATTGAAATGGTAAGATTCAAAAACAAACAAACAAACAAAAATTGTTTATAATGGGGTGAAAATATCGAGAGCTTGTGAATTGGAATCTAATCGAATTGAGAAATCAGTTCTATTCCTATTACTTCTCTCATGAACCTCTGTATTATTGTCTCATGAAGCTTTTCGTAGAAATGTTAGTTTGGCACATTTTGCTTCAGATTACTTTGCTTTAGATTATTGGTTCAGCTTCTTGAGCTCCAGAAACTGTCTCTACAGTACATATTGGAGAGCAGTGATGTGCTAAGATGTGGTCACCATGCAGAAAATGTATATTGCCTTTACAGTACGCCACAGAAATCTCAAGACATTTTTTCTTTGACTCATTTCATCATGAGGTCACTCGCCCCAGAATGAGTCAATTCTACTTATCAACCCTGAACGGATTTGCACTGTGCAACCTGTGTGTCGAGACTGAAATATTTATTGCCATCATACTCTTGGGGAAACAACATGAACTCACACAACAGTACCCCACAGGGGAAGGTGAAATTGCATACTATCCCTTTAGAATCCCATTGACGTTTTTTATATTCTAAAGTAGCATAATTTGAATAAGACTTTAAATTGTGGGGTGGTAGTTGATTTATTTTAGATATGTGGCTTGTTCTGAGACTGGAGTATAACATATTTAAAGCTTGTTTAGCAGCATTAAGTTCTCTTTGTCTTTCAGCAGCTGCTTTGTCACAACATCTAGCTTTAAGTAATGTATATTTTCTGAAGTACAATAGAAAAAAAAGGTCATTTTGTTTACTAAATGATTGTGAAGTTACTGCTTGGTGGCGTTTTCATTTCTATGTGCAAGTTTAGCTGCCAGTGTGCTTTCATGAAGGTTACTTGTCATTTAGCAGACGATTTCTACTATTCTACACAAATGGCAGGAGCTGTTTCCCTAGAGCAACATGGTATTAAGTGTCTTGATGAAAGACTTGATTGTGTTAGGCTTCACTTAGAAACTCCCCAGTTTATGTGTCAGTCCTGTCCAGAATCACATTTGTGACGTCTGCGTTATCAGCACAGTCTTAATCACCAGACGGCCACTCACAGAGGCAGTGACTGGCCAAATTGCCTGACTTAGAGTGTTTTCACACTTTGTACGATTACTTCAGTACATAACCAATTTCAGTTGTTCCCCTCTGGTCTGCTTTCACACTATTTTCTGATGTGCCGAAGAGCTTCCGTCATCAACATGTGGCAACAAGCTTTTAAATGCTCATAAAAATAGAGAACAATGTTAGTTTCACCTTTTCGGTTTTGCAAAGTTATTTCAAGGACATTTCAAATCATCATTCATATTGAATAAATTAATATTTATGAACTTGGAGCAATATACTGTCTTGTATGTCTTAAAACTTTTCATTTCTGTTTAGAAGTGCTTGAACTGCTGTCTGGTTTCATTGGAAGACTGAATTCAGCTACGATATCGACAGAGTCAAAAGCAGCTCACTCTTTAAGCTCGTCTTCAGAAAGTCAAGCTCACAGACTTTAAGGGCAAACGGAATAATATCTTGCCGTTTTTTGTCGATCATCTTAGTTTTTGCCCAGAGTAGTATAGCCTACACATTTATGGGCATATCATCAAATAAAAGTGAACATTACTTATTCAGATCCTGCACTGCTGATACACTATAACAGTGTTGGCTATGCATGAGTCTTATAGATGCATGAATGTATATTTACAATTAAAAATAGACTTTTATAAATAAAACATAGAACAATAACTATTTGAATGAAACAACATTTTTAATTATTTTTGCATATTAAAAAGAAAAAAATGTTTTTTTAGAGTCGTGCTGCGCGCCTCCTGAGGGCACAACCACTGGCCTAGATGACAAGAACCCTCAACCTCATTTTCAAGAGAAGTCATGTGGTTCCTTGGTTTATACAAACCAGACTTTAGCATCAAACCAATCTGAAAAATTTTGATACTTGCACCTTTACAGAGTTCATAATTGCCCATAATTACTTTGCCATGTTAGCCTGAGATTAAAAAAAAAAAAACTCCTTTGGAAATATCTATAGTGCCTATAAATATTTACTCTATCAAATATTTAACCTCCTTTTCAATTTACTTCATGTTTAGAAGTAAGTCTGATTATTTTGCCTGAGGTATGTATTGGACATCCTACTCAACTGTGTTTTTTGCACTCTCTTACTAATAACCCATTTGAATCAAACATAAGGAGCTTTATACCTCCACAGCTTCATTTATAATCATAGTTAACTATCCAGAACAGATGTTCCTATCTAGACTCGGTCTACTGTACGGGTTATTGTTTTCTTATACTTCCGTTACTTCGTATTTCTTTGAAGCGGAATTATAATTTTAATGGATTTTTATGCTTGATGCACAAAGAAGTCACCTTCTCTGGTCCACAATCCCTTTGGATTTCAACACACCAAATGAGAACTGAAACCTATAGCCCTTTTGCCATCCACTTGAAGTGCTGTGCGCTAGACATAATAACACAAGAGCCAAATAAATTTTGTTTGTGTTCTTCCATTTAGTGTGCAGTATTTCCCCCTTACTCGCCACTGTAGTCTTTGCCTATAGGCCGTTGTGGATGCTGTAATGATGTGCTGAATTGTACAGCAGACCCTCTGATAGGCCCTTTCGCCTTTACTCAAAACTCCCTTTTAGGCATCTGTCCTTTACATTATTGAACTCGCTCTTAAATATTTCTCTTTTTACCTCCTTTGCTCACATCTTTTCCTTCCCTTCTCTTCATTCCCACTTCACACACTCTGCTCCCATCCAAACGTCCACATCTTTCATTTTTTTCACCCCCTCTTCTCTGCCTATTGGTCTTTCCCAAACGGATCTTGCTTTCCCAAGTCTTAATCCCCCATTCTGTGTGTCTTTTTTCCCCAGTGTCAAAAGAACCACAAGCAGAATTAATGGTGGATAGAGGAGGGAAATGAGAGAAGAAATTATGACGTCAGCGTGCCTTCTGGTTCAAAGCTATGACATTAGCAGCTCCGGCGCTGAAACGTAGCCAGTATGATGGAGAGATAGATGTACATTTGTGTTTGTGGGTGTGTGAATGTGCTGCCAAGCCCTGAGTCAGTGCTTTACTTAATATGCAAATATAGGTAGGCTTGTGATATACATCACAAGGTATATTACACTATTGCCTGTCTGTGCACTCACGTACACGTCGTTTGTGTGTAAATAATTGTGTTTATTGGGAGTTTAATGAAAGAGAGTGTGTATGTGCACGTCTACAGCGAAGGCGGAGGGATGGGTGGGTAGATTTTGATGGCTGGCGTACAAAGTGACTTGAAAATGATTCATGGTGTTGCTGGCACTTACATGGCCTGCCATTTGTATCAGCACAAGCGCGCCGTCTCTCCCTCCCTCTCTTGTTCTTGTGTGCTCTCGCTTTTTCGCTCATTGTGCGAGGAACACAAACAAAAGGCGCGGAGGGCGGACTCATCCCCTCTGTTCTTCTTTATATTCACTTTTATTTACTCAGTCTGTCCTGAATCTACCCAGGCAGGGATGGACGCTTTACGGCCAGGCAGATTTATAGCGGAGAATCGAGATTCTCTCCTGCGTTGAAGGATCTAACGCATGAATCAGTGCAGGAGGAGTAATGATTTCCCATGTTCCCTGGGGAATGGTGGGGTTCAGGGAGGTGAGATGTGTTAGCTTTCTTCTCCAATCCCCGTGCAGGGACTAAACTACCGCTGCCAGGTTAATATATCTTGGTGTCTAGTGGCGTCCTAATTGATGCTGATGGACTGTATGCTGATGGCTTGCCTTTCATGTTTTCCCTCTGTTCAGTTCAGTTACGGTGTTTCTAACAGTTCTTCTTTCTTTTTACCCTCAAGATCCTGCATAAAGTGCTACCCACCCAAGTGACTCTCTGGCCGTGTCATGGCGGCGAGACCCGCCCTTTCGTTCTTATTGGCTGTGCTGGCGTGCACTGGGCCGGCCCAGCCCTCCCCCCCACTGCTGCTCCGCCCCCGGGAGAGAGAGAGGGACTCTGGAGGGGCTTCGGGCGGAGTCAACATCGCTGTGGTCCACTCCGGCTCCTCCCACCTCCCGGAAACGAGCGCCGGGGTGGGGGGCGTGGGCGGCGCCTCTTCGGCGGGCTCCGGCTCCGGTGCCGGGCCAAGCAGCAGCAGCAACTCGGGGACGGGTTTTCTGAGTCGGGCCTGGTCGGGACAGGTGGGTGAGAGTGTGATGACACCATGGGGACCCGCGAACGTGATCTGGCTGGCTGTGAACGAGAGCAGTCCTGGGAGCCTCTTGCTACAGTTGTGTGAGTTACTGGCTACCACTCCGCTACAAGGCCTTGTGTTTGAGGAAGAGAAGCCACCACCACCCAACCGGGCACCGTTGGCACCTATGCTGGAATTCGTCTCAGCCCAGACAGGAGTGCCTGTGATTGCTGTTGGAGGAGGGGCTGGCTTGGGGAGGGAGCCACAGGTAAGTGTTAAGATTCGTTCTTGTTGACTTACATTTAGGGATGGAACGTTTACCGTTTATTAAATCATGATAAAATTCCCCATGGTTAGTATTACCATTTCATATTTTAATTATCAATAAAACCATATTCGATTACCACGATTTGAACAAGTCAGGATAAATAAATACTATCCAGCATTAGGGGTGGGACAATAAATCGATGTGCAGATTTATTGCGATATTTCCGGCCGCGAGATGTTATCGATACTATCGGCACCAACTATCGATATTTTTTTAAACATACAGAAGACCTAAATTCATACCTAAACTGTGGGTGTTTACCACTTTGGCTTACCGGAGCGGCAGTACCTCCAGACTTCTTGTCGTGGCGCTTCCCAGATTGCGAATGGTCAGATGAACGGAAATTGTAATTCACAGTGAAGAAATATGAGTGTAATAGCAGACCAACAACAAATCAGAGATGCACCGGCGTCTTATGGAGATGAGAACTAAAAAACTGCCCCGGAACAGCTATCAGCGTGGACTATAGGCACTGATCACATTATTATTGCAGAGCGCATATTTTAGTCCGTAAGTAGCCTAACCTCTCAGCTCGGATCACAGGTGGATTTCCCTCATATGAGTGAGAGAGAGCGCTCTCTCTTTTAGATATTACAAGTGTGCGTTATGCAGTGTGGGCACTGACCGGCAGAAATATAAATCTGCACCTATGGCATGGATGACGAAACAAAACCTTGTCAGAGCCACAAAAGATGCGATGCGAATATGTCGTGTGCGGGGCTCCATTTTTATGATGAGAGGAGAGGAAAGTTTGAGAAAACACTCCAGGTAAAAAATTTTGAAATGTACCAGACATATATATATATATATATATATATATATATATATATATATATATATATATATATATATGTGTATATATATATATATATATATATATATATACATACATACATATACATATATACATACATACATATACATATATATATATATATATATATATATATATATATATATATATATATATATATATACAGTATCTCACAAGAGTACACCCTTCACATTTTATGCAACCATTTTAGTATATCTTCTCAAGGGACAATACTATAGAAATGAAATTTGTGTATATTTTAGAGTAGTCAATGTGCAACTTGTATAGCAGTAAATATTTACTGTCCTCTGAAAATAACTCAACATACGGCCATTATTGTCAAAAAAGCTGGCAACAAAAGTGAGTACACCCTAAGTGAAAACAGCTATACTTCGTTTAACCATGCAAAGCCACATGTCCTATTCATCATGTTCATGTTTTTGTCTGCTTGACAGGACCGTACAAATTTGTGTATCTTGTATTAGAGCAGTTAAAATTTGGTGCTTTGAGTAGAATTCTCTCATACTGACCACTGGATGTTCAACATGGCACCTCATGGCAAAGAACTCTCTGAGGATTTGAGAATTAGAACTGTTGCTCTCCACATAGATGGCCTAGGGTATAAGAAGTTCGGTAACACCCTGAAACTGAGTTACAGTACAGTGGCCAGTGTCGTACAGGGGTTTTCCACTCGGAACAGACCTCGCAAGGGTCGATCAAAGAAGTTAGGTCTTCGTGCTGTGAATCAGGTGCAGAAGATGACTTCAAAAAACAGACGCATGAGTGCTGCCAGCATTGCTTTAGAGGTTGCAGAAGTGGAAGGTCAGCTTGTCATTGCTCAGACCATACGTTGCACAATGCAACAAGTTGGTTTGCATGGCCATCGTTCCAGAAGGAAGCCTCCTCTGAAGCTGGCTCACAAAAAAGCCTTCAAACAGTTTGCTGAAGACAACCTGTCCAAGAGCATGAATTACTGGAACCATGTCCTGTGGTCTCGTGAGACTAAGATAAACTTGCTTGGCTCAGATGGTGTCCAGCATGTGTGGCAACACCCTGGCGAGGAGTATCAAGAAAATTGTGTCTTGCCTACAGTCAAGAATGGTGGTGGTAGCATCATGGTCTGGGGCTGCATAAGTGCTGCTGGTACTGGGGAGCTGTGGTTCACTGAGGGAAACATGGATTCCAACATGTACTGTGACATTCTGAAGCAGAGCATGATGCCCTCCTTTCAGAAACTGGGCCAAATGGCAGGTTTCCAACATAATAATGACCCCAAACACACCGCCAAGATGTGATGATGAAGCTGAAGGTGATGGAGTGGCCAAGTATGTCTCCAAACCTGAACCCTATTGAGCACATGTGGGGCATCCTCAAGCGGAAGGTGGAGAAGTACCATGTGTCTAACATCCAGCAGCTCCGTGATGTCATTATGGAGGAGTGGAAGAGGATCCCAGCAACAACCTGTGCAGCTCTGGTGAATTCCAAGCCCAGAAGGATTAAGGCAGTGCTAGATAACAATGGTGCCCCTACAAAATGTTGACACTTTGGACACAGTTTTGACATGTTCACTTAGGGTGTACTCATTTTTGTTGCCAGTTATTTGGACAATAATGGCTATACGCTGAGTTATTTTTAGAGGACAGTAAATTTGTACTTCTATACAAGCTGCACATTGACTACTCTAATATATATCCCAGTTTCATTTGTGCAGTATTGTCCCTTGAGAAGATATACTAAAATTGTTGCTGAAATGTGAGGGGTGTACTCACTTTTGTGAGATACTGTATGTATATACATATATATACATATATATATATATATATATATATATATATGTTGATAAGCCGTTAAATGTGTTTGTATACACAAAGAAATGTGTAAGCTTTTAATAAAGTCAAAGAATAAATTGATTAATTTACTTAACATGTTAAATTTGATTTACAGAACTTTTTGTGCTGTTTTCTATCAGGTTGGACTTGAATAAAGAGAGAAAACTTGCACTTAACCTTTTCACAGGCATTTTGTTTTCATAGTTAGACAGATATCGTGATGTATCATTATAGGATTGTCTAGCAATATATTGATTATCGCAGAATCGCTGTATTCATGATATTATTGTATCTTGAGCCATGTATCGTGATTCATATCGTATCGTGAGGTACCCTGCGATTCCCACCCCTATCCAGCATAAAGCAAAGTTTTAAGTAACAGTCTCAGGTCACACAACATGCAGAGTAGTTTCGTTTTTTGTAAAAACATGGCAGAAAGCTGGTTTTAAAAGTGCTAAGGGAATTGTACAAATGAATATATGAATGAATTAATAATATGAATGTACCTCTGAAGGTTCTGGCTGTCTTCAGAAAAAAATTGATGGCATTTTGTTTTTATATTCGCACCATGTAGTACCTAATAAAGTAGTCTTCTTAATCGCAATGCTGCTTAGTCCACGGAGGTTATGGGAAACAGCTATAATTCTGCTGTTCCATAAGCACCACCTAGTGCCAGAGAGTGGATTTACAGAGAGTTCACGATTCATTTACATTCAGCCTGTGTGCAGTTTTTGTCTGGTCAAAAAACAGACCAAATTTGAATGCCCTGCTGTAAATTTTGATCTGTTGATGAAAAACAAGCTTATGTGGATTCTACACATTTAAATAATTCGGATAAGGTATCTAGAATTATTTATGAAGCAGATAAAATACATAGTCATTTATTAATCAATTATCATTTTTACTTAACCCCTTTCTTTATTTAAAGGTTGAAATGTGAGGTTTAGCATTTTATGAAACTTTTTCAAAGTTTTATTTGAACATTTCGTGCATGCTGTTAGATAAACTGTTGTCAGTCATGTTGTCATTTAAAAGCCGGACATCATTGGTAATGTTATTGTTTCAGTGTTTATGCAAAAAAAAAAAAAAACATTTTATTTGTTGATTTTAAATATAAAACTTGAAGCGGTTTGTGTCAGTACTTTTTGAACATTTCCAGCACATTTGAACAATACTGTGATAATACTGGTAACTGTGATAATTTTGGTCACTATAATCATGATAAGAAATTTTCATACCGTTACATCTCTACCATAGACTG
Source organism: Spinibarbus caldwelli (assembly GCA_039654775.1). NCBI lineage: Eukaryota > Metazoa > Chordata > Actinopteri > Cypriniformes > Cyprinidae > Spinibarbus > Spinibarbus caldwelli. The sequence goes on along the minus strand of CM077244.1, from coordinate 9,941,596 downwards.
TAAAAAAAGATGGACGACGCGTCTCCACTTCCTTCCACTATAGGAAATTGAAGCCAATTCATCTCAGTATGGCCGTTGCCATCTTGAGAAAATGATGACATTTGGAGCCCGAGTCTGCGCAGTAGAGATTCGTTTAGAGCCCGAGTCTGCGCAGTAGAGATTCGTTTGGAGCCAGAGTCTGCGCAGTAGTGTCGTGAGGTGGAGCCGTGGAATCAAACTCCCGCGGACCCAATCAACCATAACAACACGCCCTGTTTTTATAGCATCAAATTACTAGCTAAAATGAAACTTATCACAAAAATGAGCAATTGAACATACAGTCCCCTCCATAAGTACTGGAACAGTAAAGACAAAATTGCTCTGTTGGCTGTGGAGTCAAGACATTTGCAAATATGATTAAAAGATGAATATGAGACAAAACTACAGAATGTCACATTTTAGCCATTTCAACACATACATGTTTTACCAAATAAAAAGAACAGCACTTTTAGAGTTCATCCCACTCACTGATGTGAGCATAAGTATTGGGACAGTTGAACATAAGGCAGATATAAAAGATTAAAAGCTATTATTTAGTTGCAGATAGGGGTGTTCGATGTGACGATTTTTGATCGTGGACGATAAAAATGTCTCCACGATCTGCTTTTGAAGAAATATCGTAGTATCGTGCTACAGCGCACATTCGATCAATTACAGTTCTGGCGCTGCCGTATCAATATACTGTACAACACGACATACAGCGGTAGAGTTACTCTGACAGGACACTGCACTTATTCGCGATCGCAAAAGTACATTATTTGCATACAAGCCTTGCCGGTTAAATGTTTCATTCGCACGCTGGTCTGATGTGCGCTTTTTCTGAGCGCATACACCAGAAGCGTGCGTGCTAAAAAGCCTGTCTAACAGCACCTGATTACTGAACTAAGTTATGTTTTGCGCTAATACTGTCAAAACACACAAGGGTTACATATAGACTCAGCTGGTTATGTCTAAAATGAAGGTAAACAGATGAGAGATAAACGGATGCGTGCCTGTATATCAGATGTGTGCAGGTCTTAAAGGGATAGTAATAAACATGCAGCCGACTTTCATTAAAGGGATAGTTCACCCTAAAATTTAATATCTGTCATTATTTACTCACTCACATGTTGTCCCAAGCCTGTATTAATTTCTTTCTTGTGCTGAACACAAAAGAAGATATTTTGAAGAATGTGGGTAACCAAACAGTTGCTGGTCCACATTGAATTTGATAGAAGGAAAAAAATACTATGTAAGTCACTGTGGACCTACTGTTTGGTTTTCCACGTTCTTCAAAATAGCATTTATGTTTAGCAGAAGAAAGAAACTCACTCAGGTTTAAAACAACTTTTGAGTAAATGATGGTATAAAAATAAAACACTATGACAGAATTGACAGACAGATGACAGAATTTTTATTTTTGGGTGAACTATTCCTTTAACGTTCATAAAACAACAACAACGCAAAGAGAAAAATCACAGCTCTTGACTGAAAAACTTTAATACAGTTGCTTTAGGAATCTGTTTATATAGTTTTATTTTTATATTTGTTCATTCACCTTGAAAATAAATAAATATTGTACCTGAAAATAAAGCACTGTTTTATTTGTATTTTATGTGTATTTGTAATGTGTATCTTTGTTCTTATTTTTTAATAAGAAAGATAAAATAATGACAAAGATTTTTATCTTCTCCCACTTTGCCCTAAATATCTGGCATTCTTTTTCTTTTTATTACCTTGAAAGGCTTTGTCTTTATAATAGGGAAATTAGTTGGGCTGTAATGCTCAGACAACTTGCAAAATAGTAAAACCAACATGACAAAGAATCGTGATAAAATCGTGAATCGTGATATTTCTAAAAAAAAAATCGTGATATATTTTTTCCATATCGCCCACCCCTAGTTGCAGATTCCTTGCGCACAATCACAGCAGTGAGTCTGTGACCCATAGACATCACCAAACTCTTGGTCTCATCCTTTGAAATACATTTCCCAGCCTTTAATACAGCCAATTCCAATTGTTGCTTGTTTTGGGGAGTTTCTGCCTTTACTCTCCTCTTCAGCTGGTGAAATTCATGTTCAACCGGATTTAAATCTGGAGATTGAATTGGGCAGTCTAAGACTTTCCATTTCTTTGCCCTTATAAATTCCTTGACTGAACTGGCAGGGTGTTTTGGGTCATTGTCCTGATGCAATATGAAGCACTTCCCAATGAATCTGGTGGCATTTTCTTGAATATTGGTAGGCAAGATGGTTTTGTACCCTTCCAAATTCATTCTGCTACTGTCATCATACATTAAGTCATCAGTAAAGTTGAGAGGGCCTGTTCCAGAGACAGCCATGCATGCCCATGCCATGACACCACTTCCACCATGCTTTACAGATGAGGCTGTATGCTTGGGATCTTTCGCAGTTCCCTTTTTTCTCCACATTTTTGCTTTCCCATCACTTAGATAAAAGTTCATCTTTGTCTCATCGGTCCATAAACACAGTTCCAAAACTCTTCTGGCTCACCTTTGTGCTCTTTTGCAAACTCTAATCTTGCCTTTCTGTTTTTGGTGCTGGTCAGAGGTTTGCATCTTGCTGTGTAGCATCTGTAATTCTGTGTCAAAGTCTCCTGAGGACAGTAGATTGTCAGAGCATCACCCCAGCTTTCTGGAAGTTGTTGGTGATTTTACAGACACGTCTTTTAGGGTTCATTTTCACAGCTTGTATGATTTGTCTGTCATCAACTACTGTTGTTTTCTCAGCCGATCAGGTAGTTGCTGGTTGTTGGTGTCGCTGGTGGTTTCCAAACTCTTGATTTCTCCATGCCCTTTGTTTTTGCTATAGCTCTAATTGACTTCCTCTTTTCTTTTAACATCCAAATTGCTTGCTTTTCTCTCAAAGTCAGGTCCCTCATCTTCATCCTGGTTTGAGTGTGTCATCATCGAATGCAAGATTCAGAATGCAGAAGTAATGGATATAACTGATACGACACATTCCCTGCTTTTAATATCTGAAGAATTAATGCAAGAGGACACAGCTGATCACTTAGAAAGACCTGTGAGGCAACTGTTCCAATACTTATGCTCACATCAGATAGGGGGATGAAACTCTAAAAGTGCTGAACTTCTTAGCTGGTAAAACATCTATGTGTTGAATCACCCAATAATAAAATGTGACATTCTGTAGTTTTGTCTCATATTCATCTTTTAATCATATTTGTAAATGTCTTGACTCCACAGCCAACAGAGCAATTTTGTCTTTACTGTTCCAATACTTTTGGAGGGCACTGTATATCAGCATGATAACAACTACCTTAAATGACCAAAACCATATTTCGGAAAATTGTATTGGAAGTGTTTTTTTTTTTTTTTTTTTATTTTGACTCAAGTCCCATTCGTTTACATGGAGAGGGCGGGGTTTATGACCTGTACTGCAGCCAGCCACCAGGGGGCAATCAAAGCGCACGCGGCTTCACTTTTCAGGACATGTGAGGCACACCCGATCTCTACTTACAATTGAGAGAATAGAGGTGACTTTGTTTCCAAACGAATGGATTCTCCAACCAAAATTGAGAATTTCCTCATCATTTACTCATCCAGATGTGTATGATTTTCTTACTTGCGTTGAAATCAAATGAAGAGTTTAAGTAATATAATCCATCTTTTAAGTCCATAAAGACCATCTTTCATTGGTCCCTCAAAGTTGATGCTTTAAAAACCACATAAAAGAAACGTGACTGTACTCCATACAACCATAGTTGGTGAATCATTATCTTCTGAAGGGAAACGATAGGTGTTTATGAGGGAAAAATACTAATTTGAAACTTTTTAAATTACAAACCATTGCTTTCAGCCTGTTGTCAGCATGCTGTGAGTTTGTGAAACTCTGCCACTGCATCGTTTCATTTGTAAGTTTCACAAAACTAAAAGTTAATTTTACACATTTGAGAGCACTTTTAAAACATTTTGAGCAAAGGAGGAATTTCTGCTATATAATGTGATTTATTTGTTGCTTGCAAAGAAATGTGTTCCCTTAGAAATCCACAGATACTAAATTACCATCAATGGAGAAAGATGCTTTTTGTAGTTACGACATCATCTAGCAGGTGCTGCCTGCACTAGAGGAGCTAGACAAACTCTGACCCCTTGTTGCAGTCTAGTTGAAAAAAAAAACTGATGCTCATTACCATTTTCTTTAGACCTAATTCTTTTTTTTTTCCTGGAATGCACAAAGCACTTTCCCCTAGAGATGTAATAGTATTTGGTCGTTTTTCAGCCATGACCTCAGTTGTCCTCTCTATGTACACTGCTCTCAGCAGCCTGGAAAAGCACTGAGCTGTCTCCCAGATATGCCTCTTCTAATTTTAGTGAAACAGTGGGTAATTATTCAAAGCATTAGTCAACAATACAGGTCACCCAGGGTTTTTTTTTTTAAACAGTGAATGGGCAGTAAACAGAACAGAATGTTGTGTAAGAGGCCTGTGTATAATAGTAAAATGTTTTACCAATGTTATGGTAGATAATTTTTGAGTTATGGTGCCTATACACACTGGAATTTATCTATGTTATGGCTTAGAGAAAAAAATGCAAAAAGGTTTGCGAAAGTGATGCACCATCATTTGATCAGAAAATTGTACCTTTTGACTTCTAAAGTTGTATCAACCCTCTAAAGACAATTCAGAATGGCAGATGCAGAGAGGATTTCTGATTGGCTGGAAGAGTGTGAGACACTCCCAGATTCATTTTTGCTGTTTATAGACCCTGGGGCTGTCAGGTAGGATATTTCAGGTAGGACACATTTTAGTGATTGTCAGGATTTGATTTGATTTGATGTATTCCGAAGAAAACCGCTAAAGCACCTTTAATCTAAATATAAACTAGTATGTACAGTATTAAGATGACATTGTATTTTCATAGTAAGGTGCCAATAACTGAAAATCTTTTGAAGATGGTTTTGTACCCACTCTGTGATTTACAGTGAGCAAGTGTTATTTGTACACAAACACATCCGGTACATCTATTATTGTCAGAAATGACTCAGTCAGAGGCCTTTTGAAGGTCTCTTTTGTCACTTAAGCCTCATGTTGTCAACACATGCCCTGGATTTACAATATTTAAAATCTCTGTCTGTTTCGCACTTTTTCCCCCTCTTTTGAACAAACACCGCCTGGGCTTGTTTGGAAAAATCCCTACTTAAATTATTCATTCTGCGGCAACCGGGATCTGCCACTCACATGTGACGGTGGACTAAAAATTCACCGTGTTGTACTACTTAATAAGATTTCAGCATAATTAAGATGACCAATTAAACTCGAATAAGTTTCAGGCTACCTATGTTGTTTTATTCACACTCGGGAGACAGCCTCTCCGCCACCGCATTTCTCTCCTGTGGAAAAATATTACATTACATTTTCATTTGCTTGCTTAGGCTTTAATTAACTACACTTAGAAAGGCTCATGTGTTGTGGACTGGTGAGAGCGTGGGTTTGGAGCCATGGAGTTAACTCTCTCTTGCAGGGCATGTCTCCAGAGACTTCTTTTACCTCTTCACAAACCTCCAACCAGAGCAGGGCACAAAGGAGTCACTTAACTGGTTTAATTAGGACAGTAATTAATTACATCATGTGGTTAAATATTTCTGTGTGAGAAGACAGTAGATGTTTCAGACACTGTTTTGGCACCCGTCACACTCTGCCAGAGCTGCAAAATGTAATGCTGCAAATGCAAATCCAGTTTCAAGTGCTCATTGTAGATTGATTTCAGCTGAATCAAAGCTGCAGCATCAGAAGAGACTGAAGTCTGTTAGTACTGGGATTCTTTTGAAAACACAAACACCTCAGGCACTCGCTCTCCCCCTAAAAGAATGAAAAATAAATGTAGAATTGCATATTGCGTCTGTTTTAGGCGGATTTTTTGGTGTCATTTTTAAACATAGCCTTCCAGGGTCCATTTTATTCTCCGAAAGCTTTTGAATAAAATAAAACAACTTAGTCCATCTGGACCTCAATATGGCACATAATGCAGTACAGATGATTATTGCTGTCTCAGGGGCACAAGCTAGCACGTGCACAACTTCTGGTTCAAGTACAGTGTGCGCATATGAAACCAGCAGGATTCGGTCGCCTTGCCATTATAATGCAGAGCTATGCAATGCTATAAAATATGTGATACTCATTAGGGCTGTGTATCACCAGCAAAGTCATGATACGATACATATCACGATACAGAGGCCACGATGCGATATGTATCACGATACGGAACTGCACTGAATTTCACCTCAGAATAATTTAGTAAAACAGCTGTTTATTAAACACTGCATACTATAGGGCCGTTGCTAACTAATGGCAGAGCAGGCAGTTGACCTCTGCATTATGAAGGGCCTCCATAACTGCACCACAGTACAATGTAGGTAATGGCATATGTTTCATGTTTACATTGAGCACTCCCCACCAGGTACAATATTCTGATTGCTTGTATCTTGTTTTTAAGCCCATAAATAATAATGTACTTGTTCTAATAAATTTATTTTGAAATGTACTCCATATTAATATATTTTAAAAATCATCTTAACATTGCTGGTAGGTTATCATTTCACAAATTAACACACTCTCTATATTTAAAAAATAAGAATTAGAAGAGTAAACTAATGCACTGTCTTCACTGTCTCAAGCACACACATTCACTCAAACAGATCACATTGCGGCCGCACACAGACATTCAGCAACACAAACTTTTTAGCGCTGCCCTGCAATTTTATGAATAAAATAGCTTAATCGCTCAAGAGCTACATTATCTTTCTCAACAAGGAGCTGGTAACATCATTGTTTCTAAAGGAATTAAGCCACAGCTTCACTGTTAATGGAGAAACACGGCAAAACGGTGGTAATTCATACATACACAGCCTCTCTCTCTCTCTCTCTCTCTCTCGCTCTCTCGCTCTCTCTCACACATAAATGAACAGTTGATGAATTACACTTTTCTGAGAATAGAATATTGAAGTGGAGATTGCTAAACTGCAAGCTAACCAGTGTTTTCAGAAAGCAAGCATGGTTGCCAGGTTTACAAAGATAAGTAACACACTTAGCAGATATTTCCGTATTGCGCAAGTGGGAAGCTCTGTTTCGGGGATTACTATTTATATCAGGCAACCCCGGTATATATAAATCAACCCCGGTTGTTTTCCTCTGCGGCCAGATTAAACCTTGTTGTAGCCTATATATAATGCTCTATTCATTTTTTATTTTTTAGAAACCTCGCACTTTTCTACTCCATTTTAAATGGTGTTCTTGTATTCAAATTAAGCGCGGCCCACTGCTGCACAAGTGCCACAGTATCGATACAGGGCCAGCTGTATCGATACTCGTATCGTCAAATCTCTGTGACGATACATCGTCGTATCGATGTATCGAACACAGCAGTAATATTCATGCAACAATGCAATACATCTTGAAGCCTTTCAAATCTCCCTAGCAACAGCATTAAATGTATTACTGTAGAGTCATTTCAAAGGTTGTGACCTCTGATTACAAGTGGGTAATTGTTAAAACAAAAGTTTATATTAATAACTGTGTTCATCAATAACAAGTGTTCCATTTAGATTGTTGGACTCTTCAGTTGCCAATATGTGATATGTGTGAGAAAATGGCACAAAGCATCTAAATTTCCACTCCTAAAACAATCGAGTTCAAATAAAAAATGTTTCCTGTCACATTTAAATAGGTAATTTTTGAGAGGAAAAAAGAGCATTGATTTTATATTCTTACCAATATAGAGTTGATCTATACGTTTCCAAAAAATATAATGTGTTTGGTTTGTCTGCTGAGAGGTTGCAGTGCAGGCTGTTCTAATTCTCTATGTACAGAATGTAATTGCTAACAGAAGGTACTTCATTAGCACATATAGATTTACATCTGGGGTCATTTAGAGCTGAAATTGATTTAGTTGTGTTTAATATACTGTATATTGTTTTGCAATTTAATCTAAATCTTCCCTCCTGCAATGCATTTAATGCATGCTACAAATCCAGTTTCAAGTGCTCAATGTAGATTGATTTCAGCCGAATCAAAGCTGCAGCATCAGAAGAGACTGTAGTCTGTTAGTACTGGGATTCTTTTTAAAGCACAAACACCTCAGGCAACCCAGCCCCCACCTCCAAAAAGAATGAAAAATAAAATAGAGAAATGCTTATTGCTTCAGTTTTAAACAAATGCATTTAAGTTGGAAAAAAGGAAAGCATTATTGTTTTTTTTCTTCTTGTAAATAATAAAAAAAACAAAACCTATAAAATCACCATCAATTATACTGTAAATACCAATTATTTTTTTAATTATATATTTTAATTTCATTGTATATGTATGTCAGAAAAGTCTGAAATACCTCTCTCCCTCCCTCTCGCTCTCAGTAAAATATAATAAAATATATTTACCTGCTCCAATTTTGGTGAATCAAATTTATCAAGGTATTTGATTCCAATGTGGAGTTGAAGGAAATGTCGAAACGTGGAAAATATAACCTGACCCATTTAGGTGCTTCACTGCTGCAAGTTACAGTACTAGTGTAAGCTCTTTGAGCTTTTACAAGCTAGTCTTCATTTAAATATAGAGCGGAGGTGAGCCTTTATGCCTGGTTAATGCTCTGCAGTCGTGACATTTTTCTCCTCACCAGGTTTGCGGCTCCTCTGTCTGCTTATTATTTGAAAGACTCGACGTAATAGCCTGGCTTTAGTCTTTGGTCACACAGTATGAACACTTGTTTTGCATGTTTGTGTTGTAATGAGCATGTTAGAAAACATGCTGAGTGCCTTGAATGCTGACAGAGATGTTAAAAATTCCTCTCTGTATTTTACAGGTATGTATCATGAATATACTAACAGTGTAAGTGTAATTATAGAAAAAAAAACTACCAGATTGCCAAGGTAACGCCTAGGGAGAAATTATTCATAAGGGGAAAGTACTGTGGAGTTAATTGAGATTTTATTTGCATAGGAAGTGTTTGTAATGGGGAAAACTGTTCTAGATGAAGACAAACTTAACATCAGCGAGTTCAACAGCAAATTGTTAGTAGTTGCCGATATTTTGTTGTGTCAGTATGTCAGGTATCTATACTGGGATAAAAACAAGCCAATTTGGGTAGTTTTTAAAAACGATGTCGGGTAAATAATAGATTGAAGACATGCTGTGTTAATATTATCCAACAAGTTGGGGTGCTCATTTACCCAGCAGGCTGGGTTACACATTTAACACAGATGGTAGCTCATTTTGACTAGAATTCTGGGTTGATTTGACTTCGTAAAATGGTTATTTTAATCTTTATATAACTCTAGAAATAAATTGATTAACCGTGAACTTGAATAGGCTGATTTTACAGTCACACAATTATTAATTCATATATAGATGACTCAGACCATTTAGACAAAATTATCACTTTGGCTCTTGAAAATCAAATTCATTAAAATCTGTTACAGACCAGAAAATAGACGTTATAGACCAGTGCTTAAGTTAAATTCAGTATATGAAAACCTAAGCTAATATTCACTTTTACAAATGGATGTAACACCACTTTATGTTGTATCATCATCACCTCCATTATGATCAACAAAGCTGTCTATACGGTAACTGTGTGCAGTGACAGCTTTGATTATTATAGCACGGGCCATCTTGTATGGTCACATCTCTTCACTCACTCTGACACGGTTGATGTTTGCGTAAACCCAGCAACCCTAGCAAATGAAGTGAAGCTCTAAGTAAAGCTATATCAAAAATGGGCATTTTCTTGGTATATTTTGGTGCAGATAAGCCAGGCGTATTTAACCAGAGGTTTTTAAAGCATACAGACACAAAGCCCTCGTTCTCGCAGAGCACTTCACACTTACGTTTCTCTATGTAAACTTCTCTAAAGGCATACATACACTTGAAATATTTTCTATAGTAGAGTTCCACTATAGTTCCACTATTTCCACATAGTGCAAATGATGATTTGTCTGTATGTAATTTACATCGCTGCAATTACAATATTTACTCTAATGTGTTGTTTTATCAGCTGCAGTATACACAAAACATCTGCCCAGAAAGGATCCTTCAAAGATCTACAGAGGTCACACTTAGCTCGTCTGAATTATCAAGAAATAAATTCAATTATAAAGGCGGTACACTTTCTCATTTAATGGCCAGTGTCACCAGCAGGCACAAAACAGGTGTCATGCCACATTCGTGATATATTTGATCATGATTATGATGCAAGTGTCAGACTAAGCGCTGCTATTTTTCACTATCAGAAATACGGCTTTATGTCAGAGTCATAAATCTCCTCAATTGTACAGTGGAATGGTCACCTTCCGGGGTATAGAAAAAAAGATGCTGAGATGAGCTGAAGCAAAGCCGAACTGACTGTTTCGAATCCTAAAGCAGCCAAGGACACTAATGTCACCTGAAACACAGGCTTATGAATAGCAATGAATCCTTTACGTCATGCTGTGTGGGTATTAAGAATGACTGTATTGATCTGAATGAGTAAGAAGCAGAGGGTGAATGGAGGGAAGAGAAAAAAAAACCTGATGAATGAGATATACTGAAACAAAGGGCTTGTAGATGACTGATCTAAAACTACGAACAGACGTTCAGAGAAAATTTAGGCTGGAAGGGGAATCTGTGATGCCCTAGTCCTTTCAGAAGTTTCTCTGTTTATGCAAAATACTATGTTGCAAAGTTTCTCCATGTCCCACATTTTCTTGTTCTTTCAGGAGAGCGGCTCCGTCTACTTGCAGTTCTTGTGCTCCACTGACCTGCAGCTGGAGGTTATTTTCGAAGTTCTGGAGGAGTTTGACTGGACGGCTTTCTCTGTGGTTACCACACGCCACCACGGCTATGAGGACTTTCTGGCCATGGTAGAAGGCATGATAGATGGCTCCTTTATCGGCTGGGAGAGAAAGAGCGTGGTGATGCTCAACCTGACTGATGACCCGGGAGGGGCTCGTACACGCAGGCTGCTGAAAGAGAATGAAGCACAGGTCAGGAGTGAGAATATAAATGCAGTTGATTCTGAATGTTTAAAACCACTCGTAAAAATGCTTCTATTTTGAGCGCTTTTGTAACTGAATACATTTCACTTATAAATGTTATTATCAGCACAAACATTTTAGTGAAAAGTTAACATTTTAGTTTAAAAATAAACATCAAAATAGTATTTGGTTTGTCTCTCTTTTGCTTTAATGACAGCAGCACTCAAGCAGCTGCTTGAACTCAACAAGCTCGTGTAAAACCTGGTGATCCTGTTCTCCAGCATGATTTGAGAATGATCAAAGAGCATCTTGAGCATCAATGGAAAGAAGAGCATCTGACTGTCTGTACAAAGGAGTCACATGATCACTGTTACAGCTTTACTTGCAGTTGATTAGTTATATAGAAATAGTGCAGGATTTTTAATTAATTTATTTAACTTTTTAAATCCTTAAATGGTTCAAATGGTTCATTTCTAGATTCAAATCTCAGATTTTCTGATGTTTTGACATTCATTCATTGAAATCAAATCTTAAAATCTCACTTTCTTGAACATCATTTTACGTCTTATTTCTAGGTTCAAAGCCTAGAAATCTTTAATGTTTAGATCCCCAGTGTTTCCCCTGCCATTATATTAGGGGGGTGGCCTGCCTCCCCAACGGCACCCCCTTCCCCCCTTGAAGGTCAAGTTAATTTTATTTAATTTTATTTTCTCTATAGTGCCAGATCACCACAGCAGTCATTTAAAGTTACCTTTCCTATAGAACAGGTCTATACCTTGTTCTTTTATTAAACAAACTAAATATCCTTATGTTGGATATATGAACGCACCTATATACACACAGAAATGTAAAGGTATTCACGGCAATCCGTCAAAATAAAAGTTCGGTTTCACGTGAAGACATTGCGGAAGAAATATATTACTATTGTTCATTAGAATGTACGTAATAGGTTGCTACTACTACTAAAATGATTAAAACCTTATTTTTAAGGAATAATCATACAATATTTCTTCAGTGTTTTAATTGTAATATTAAATCCCCTTTATTTTCCAAAAAATAAGATTTGTTTAATTTTCATTAATTAAAAGATAAATTAAATGAATGTTTTATGCCTTAAAAATGAAAATACACAGCACAGAATTTCTGAGGAAAAAAATCATAAGGCTATTGTAAGAATAAATGAAACTTGTTTTTACAATTTCAAATAATTAGACATGCTAAAACAGAATTTGGTAACAATAAAACGTAATGTTGGAAAAAATAAAACATTTCATTGGGCTCTAAACGTAATTTTTGTTAAACTTTTAATAAATTGATGTTAAATAGTTTAGGTTTCATGATTTTAATTAATTAGACATGCTTTTTGATTAATAAAATGTAATTTGACCATTAAAAAGATGTCCAGAAAAAGATGTCCCCACACACACACACACACACACACACACACACACACACACAAAGCCATAAACCTAGGGGAAAAACTGGATCCCACTTTCTTTCTTTCTTTCTTTCTTTCTTTCTTTCTTTAAGTCATTTTATTTAAATCCCAAAATTTTTTTCCAGTTTAAAATAGAAAGCTTTTAATGACATATCTTATTCCAATTGTCTCATCATTATCATCATCTTATCTTAATTGTTTATAAAGAGAGAGAGAGAGAGAGAGAAAGTGACTTTTTTTATTTATTATTGGGACAGCTCACATTTAAAAGGCCAAATCTTGGTAATTCCAAAGTTTTCACAAATAACTTTCTTGTTTAATCTGTTATTTTTTTCCAATCTTCATATAATTGAATCCATTTTGTGAACTGCACTGGAAGCTCTTTCTCTCTATTGCGATTGTCCAGTTCATTCTCTTCTCTTTTTTTTTGTTTCCTTTCACTGAACTATCGTTCCCATTCCACCAGCTCTTACTTCATTTTTTCTCCCTTTTTTAATTCAAAGTGGCTTCTCTGCCAGCGCAATTAACAACTGTATTACCAAATCAGTCTTGGTTAATTATAGAAGTATGAATATGACTACGAAAAGAGAAAAGACAGCTCTAATGCCCCAGAGCAATTATTCCATAGCACTCCAAAATCAGCAACATAAGGTAAAGCTCCTCATGCGTTGTATAAGTCACTTCCTCCATATTCCCTGCTTGATTTCTCGATTAACCTTCTCTCTCATCCCTCATGTATCCGTTACTCTCTTTCTTTTTCTTCTTACTCTCTCTCACTCTCCTGCGTTCTTTGGCCTTTACGTGAAGGCTCCCAAAGAGAAGGAGGTAGCGTGACCTACGAAAGGGGAGATGGCATCCGTAATGTTACTGAGCAGCGTGACATTAAATGACAGTTTCCGTCTGACCCAAAGGTGGCCAACTCAATTCCCCACAGGACGTGCCATGCCAGCAGACATCCTCGACGTTCAACAACTTGACTGATTAATTCTCCACAGTGTCCAAGCACTCAGACTTTCAGACCCTAATCAGTGACTGATACAGGAGCACATTCAAAGTGCCTGTCACAGTTCCCGCATGGAAAAGAATGAGAAAAAAATTGGGGTCAGCTTGATGCAATGTGATAGGAACTTTTTTGCTTTTTCTAGCAGTGATTAAACGTCAGTTTGGTTTTTGTAAGGGCCCAACAGACACACGCTACATCAAAGTGCAGATGTTATCGACGAGCTTTGTTATAAATGTAAAAACTCTGCCTCCAGTGATTTGCTTTGAAACATAAGCTTACTAGCTTTATTTTATTTTAATAAGCTTTACCAAAAAGACCAGCATGATGATAAATTGTAAATGTAAAATGTAAACTGCTCCATTATCAAAATTGCTATCAGAATGAATAATACATTCCTCCTTCACAAGTGTTTAACCCTCAGAGGCCCAGCATAGAAGAATTGCAACAGTTGTATAAAGCAATGAATTAATAAATAATTTAGTAACACTTTCTATGAAGCCCGTATTTATAATACATTATAAAGGTATTCTTAAGGCATTATAATGAATGCATAATGCATTATAAATAACTTTATAATATGTTGTATCATCTCATGAATATTCAAAAGAACAGTTTTAATGTATTATAATAGTTACTTATTTGTGGTTATAGCTTTTAAGAGTATGATGATTTATAACACACAATGAACATGATCCATCCGCTTAAGTTATAATGTATTATCATAGTTATAATATATTATAAGTCTCATATCTTGCCACGTTACTTATGTTACTTTACTTAAAGCAGACGAAGACCACTTATAAGTAATAATAACAACAACAATAATAATATATATATTTTTTCTCAAACAGCCATAAGATCAGATATCAGATCAGATGAATGCACTGTAAAACCGAACAGTGAAATTAATTAAAATAAATGAGTTAATTTCACTCAGATAATAATGAAAGTTAACTGGACTTAATTGAAATAAGTTCTGCAAACTCAAAATGTTGTTGTAGTAAGGTAAACTTAAAATTATTGTGTTTTCTAGTTCCCAGCATGCTTTGCATCAGACAACAAGGAAAATAAATGTAGAAATTAAGTGTTATTTTGTGTTTTTGCACAAGATTAACATAGAGAGACATAAGTTAGTACTTAAATGTTGTGTTATGTTAGGATTTACATAGGTTTCTGTTATGTTGGTTTTGTAGTGTTACCGTTGTGGTGAAGTAGAGCCTGTGGTTAGGTTAAGGATGGACAGCAAAACTTCAAGACTATATATACTGCATGATTTTTGACTATTTACATGCAAGTGTTGTCATGAGTCTTTTAGATAATTACATTAGCATGTGCCAGTGTGCTGTTGCTAACTAGTACTAAACTATAAATCTGAATGAATGTGCTGTTGATGGAAGCAAGTTGTATATTATTATCATTGTGATAAGTGGGGTGGGACAATGGAAGCGAGGCTTGTCTTGGCTCCCATTGCTCTCAGCCCCGCCCTACTTGTCATAAAAAATTTAAGCTCTACTAACTTAAAAAAAAAAATTGAGTTTGTTTACTCAAATGTTTTGATTATTCTTAACTTATCAGGTTTTACAGTGTGTGTAATATGACACATTTGCTTTGAACATTTTTTTTTTTTATTGTAATATCAGTTTGATTATTTTGATGGCACCCTTTAGACAGCTGTGGATAAGTAACTCTGCAACTACATGTCAACTAGCAGTCATGAGAGTATTAGTAGTGTGTCTGCTGAATATACTATATGCTAACACTTTATTCTGATGGTTCCTCAACAGACATACTGAGTATAGGATACTTTGCAAGTATGTGAACAGTCGATCTACCCTACCTAAGTCTACTAATACAATTAGTTTTATATATATAAACATTGCACTCAAGAGATGTAGTAAGGTACTGCGCAGATCTTAAATGAACAATGTCAAGCTATGATATAGCCCATTATAAATGAAGTAGATTTAATATGGTGTTCATTGTGTGTTATAAATAATCATACTCTTAAAAGTTATAACCACAAATACGCAAGTACTATAATGTATTATTATTTTTTTTTATGATTATTCATGAGATTTTATAACGCATTATAAGTTTTTATTTTTTTTTATAATGCATTATGCATTCATTATAATGCCATAAGAATACCCTTATAATGTATTATAAATATGGGCTTCATAGAAAGTGTTACCAATAATTTTCACTATATGTGGGTTAAATACAACACATAACAGTGTTACTCTGAAAATGTCAGAAAAATTCAAAGCCAGCTGATGCAATTCATAGTGATATTCAATTTGAGACAAATTTTTAGTAAGAAATAATAATAATAAGAATAAAAAAAACGTCTCTTACGTATGTAACCCTCGTTCCCTGAAGGAGGGAACAGAGACGTCACGTCGGTGACCGACGAATGGGATCTCGTCAGAGAGACCAATCCATTTCGAGTGTAACTAAACAAGCCAATGGACATTGGCATGCGGTATTTCGCATCTGGCTGCCACACCCCGCAGCGCGAGTATAAGAGGCAGCAGGTGCACCGCATTAATTCATGTTTGCGCTGAGGCGCCAAGCCGGTGACCCGGCAGCTCAGCTGTGGTACAGCGGCTGTGGTGACGGGACGTGACATCTCCGTTCCCTCCTTCAGGGAACAAGGGTTACATGCGTAACCGAGACGTTCCCCTTCAGTTGGTCACTCCGAGTCACGTCGGTGACCGACGAATGGGATCCCTACCAAAGCGTCACAGGAGCTGCCCCCTCCAGTGCCCTGTGTAGGCCTCCTGGTCCTTCCTATAAGGCAGACGATAGGACCGGGCTCTACACAGAAAAGGTGTACTGCTGTTCCTCGAGCAACTCAAACAGTAGGACTTGGATAACACTGGGAAAGTCACCTCCTCCCAGAAGGGGTTAAGTGACATTACTCATGTGAAGTAACCCCGTAGGGCCCTATTGCACATGGAAGTCTCTGAGATGGCTCAGGCTGGATCATTTAGAGACGGCAGAACGTGGTCTGCCAGGGAAAACACGGCCCTAGTAAGTGTACCGTGGAATACACATATGGAATCCCAACAGGGTCACTCATATGGGCACTAGCCTCACACCAGATTTCAAGAATTCATTGGCTGAAAGGCCTGGCGCCGGACGCTCCTCCATGTCTGGCCACTGGAGTGCGAGAGGACTTGGCAGGGTTAGCCCGATAGGGAACTCTCTGGAGAATTTAGGCGTTAAGGACGCCGCAAGCCGACTCTGAACCGGGCCTCTCAGTGCCACTACCCATTTGAGGTGAGAACAAAGGAGGAAACCGGTTCGACACGCAGGCTATAGAACCTAGCAAACGTGTTAGAAAATGCCTGCAGGTCCCCCACCCTCTTGATCGAGGCCAATGCAGTCAGGAGTAGGGTTTTCATAGAAAGAAACTTCAACTCGACTGACTGCAAAGGCTCGAAGGGGGAAGTTTGAAGGGTTCTTAGCACCAATGCCAAATCTCAAGAGGGTAGGGAGGGAGGCCTTGGAGATTTAACCTCCTGGCCCCCCTAAGGAGCCTGACGACCAGATCATGCTTCCCCACAGACCTCCCCTCTATGGGGTCGTGGGGGGTGGAAGTAGCAGCAACATAAACCTTAAGGGTGGAGGGGGACAGCCTACGCTCCAACCCCTGCTGCAGGAAGGAAAGCACGGCTCTGATCGAAAATCTCCGGGGGTCCTCATGGTGAGAGGAAACACCATTCGACGAACAGGTTCCACTTCAGAGCATAGGCCCGTCTAGTGAACGGTGCTGAAGCAATAGTGAGCGCTACCTCCTGGGGTAGGTCACCTAGAACCTCCGCGTCCCATCCAGGGACCACACGTGGAGTTTTCACAGGTCCGGACATGGGTGCCAGAGGGTGCCCCATCTCTGAGGAAGCAGGCCCCGGGGCCAGCTGTGTGCCAGTGCATCCATGCCGAGGGTTGCCTCGGCTAGGGAGTAGAACCACTGGCAGTGGGTGGTTTCTGGAGATGCAAACAGGTCTACCTGAGCAACTCCGAACCGCCTCCAAATCAGCTGAACCGCCTGGGGATGGAGTCTCCACTCCCCTGGAAGTGCTGCTCGAGACCGATTGAACACTCCTGGGATGTGGATAGCACGAAGCTCAGATGCTTCTGAGTCCAGAGGAGGAGGTGGCAGGCGAGTTGCGACACGTGACGGGAGCGTAAACCGCCTTGCTGGTTGATATACGCCACGGTCGCAGTGTTGTCCTTGCGGACCAGACAGAACATCCCTGCCCTGCAGGCGCCCTCTGAGGTGGCTCAGGGCAAGGTGTACTGCCAGCAACTCGAGGCAATTGATATGCCAACGCATTTGGGAACCCGTCCATACCCCTGACACTGCGTGCCCGTTGTGCGTGGCTCCCCAGCCGGTGGCCGAGGCATCCATGAATACCACAGCATGCCTGGATACCTGCTCCAGGGGCACTCCTGCCCGAAGGAATGAGGGATCTGTCCACGGGCTGAAGGTTCTGCGGCAGGCCGGTGTAATCTGAACCCGGTGAGTACCGCGTCGCCACGCCCCCCCTCGGACTTGGCCACGGAGCCAGTGTTGAAGCAGTCTTATATGGGGCAGACCGAGCGGAACTACCGCCGCAGCTGCCGCCATATGCCCCAGGAGCCTCTGAAAAAATTTCAATGGGACCGCCGTCCTGTCTGATAAAGTCTTGAGGCAGTTCAGCACCGACTGAGCACATTCCTTGGTGAGGCTTGCTGTCTGGCTGACCGAATCCAACTCCATGCCTAGAAAAGAGATCCTCTGGCAAGAGTTTGCTCTTTTCCCAGTTGACCCGAAGACCCAACT
Organism: Spinibarbus caldwelli; assembly: GCA_039654775.1. Classification (NCBI taxonomy): domain Eukaryota; kingdom Metazoa; phylum Chordata; class Actinopteri; order Cypriniformes; family Cyprinidae; genus Spinibarbus; species Spinibarbus caldwelli. The sequence goes on along the minus strand of CM077244.1, from coordinate 9,923,327 downwards.
GGCTGAGGTATCTGAGCACCAGGTCCCTGTGTGCGCACAACTGAGACTGTGCGAGTATGAGCCAGTCGTCGAGGTAGTTGAGGATGCGCACCCCCCCCCCCCCCCCCCCCCCCTCCCGATGAGCAGTCTCCTTCATCTCTGGGTCATCCTTCTCAGGGCCTCTTGCACTTGCACTTACCTCCATGACGCTGCCTGGTGGAAGGCTACTGCGGCTGCGTGGAAGCAGGGGCGGCCACAGTGGGCGGCCATGGCGATGAGCAGGCTGAGGGGCTGCCGCCGGAGTGGAAGCAGCAGGTTTTCTCTGGTGCATGATGTGTTTGATCGCCTTAGTCTGCTTTTGTGCTGCCGAGAACTGCTGGGCAAAGCACTCGACAGCGTCGCCGAAGAGGCCGGCCTGCGACACGGGAGCATTCAGGAACTGTACCTTCTCGTGCTCCTTCATGTCAGCTAGACACAGCCAGAGATGACGCTCCTGGACAACTAGCGTGGACATCGCACGACCCAGAGACTGTGCGGTCACCTTCGTCACTCGAAGCGCGAGGTCCATAGCGGCACACAGTTCATGTAGAACCGCCAGGTCGTGACCACCCTCGTGCAGGTCTTTCAGGGCTTTGGCCTGGTGAACCTGCAGTAACGCCATGGCATGGAGGGCAGAAGCCACCTCCTCACAAGCTCTATGAGCACTGCCAGTTAGACCTGACGAATACTTACAGGCCCGTGAGGGGAGACACGGTTCACCCCGCAGAGTGGTAGCGGCTGTTGGACACAGTTGCATGGCCACAGACCGCTCCACCGAGGGGATGCCCACGTACCCCAAAGCAGCCCCACCATCGAGGGGGGTGAGGGCGGAGGAGCCACAAGATTTGTTTCGGGCAGTAAAAGGTGCCTTCCATGATCTTGTGAGCTCCTCATGCACTTCCGGGAAGAATGGCACTGGAGGGGGGTGCTGAGAACCAGCACGACCCCCACTGAGAAACTATTCGTCCAGCCTCAAAGGATCAGGACGCGGTGGAGGATTCCACACGAGCCCAACATTCTCGGCATTCCTGGAAAAGCATAGCCGTCATCTCTGGGTCTGGCTCGGACAACGCTACCACACCCGAAGGGGGCAACGTAGCCGAGTCGTCATCCCTGGAGAGAGAGGGCTCGCCCTCCGATGCAGCGATCGAGATCTGGTCGTCAGAGGGGGCACCGAAGGAAACGAGTGGTGCACTCCGACCTGCAGAAGGCCCAGCGGCAGCTCCACCGGCTGCGGAGTGCTTGAGGGGTAAGGAACTCCACTTGGGGAAGCCCTCACCGTGATCCTCAAATCACCTCTAACTCCACCGGATGCAGCGCCGCCCTGGGTGCCGGGACGAATGCTGTCTTTTATGCAACTCCGAGATGGTCATGTCCCCACAAGAAGAACATGAACCATCCACGAAAACTTCCTCAGCGTGCTGAATGCCCAGACATGGTGCCAGGAAACGACCACACCCAGAAACGCACGGGTGATAAGACATCTTTTAAAAAGACGCGATCACCCGTGTTGTTCTTTTAGAGAAATGCTCTTTTAGAGAAATTGCTCTTTTAGTGCTGAAGCATGCAGGGGAGCTGGCCACCGCACACTCCTGGTGTGGATGTCTGCACGAAATTGCTCTTTTAGTGCTGAAGCACGCAGGGGAGCTGGCCACCGCACACTCCTGGTGTGGATGTCTGCTGCATGAAGACGATCTTTTCCCGTGCGACCACAATCACCTCTGCTACGGCGTAACGTCCGCACTCGTTCAGCAATCACTCGAGGAACAGGAGAGCAGTAGTGATACACCACCGCTCGGCTCCGAAGCAAAAGGATGAATTAATGCGGTGCACCTGCTGCCTCTTATACCCACGCTGCGGGGTGTGGCAGCCAGATGCGAAATACCGCATGCCAATGTCCATTGGCTTGTTTAGTTACACTCGCAGTGGATTGGTCTGTCTGGCGAGATCCCATTCGTCGGTCACCGACGTGACTCTGAGTGACCGACTGAAGGGGAACTTGCAAAGAGGTACCTATTCAATCAATTCTTCCATGTAATCATTCCATTTTTCAGCTGTTTTGTCATTTTCTCATTGCTATAACAACATAATTTTTTTTTAATTAAGTTGTAAAATATGTTTTGATATGAATAATTATTACAGTATTTACAGTAAATGGTCAGATATTTAAATTGATTAACTTTACACCAAATTATTTATTTATTTATTTTTCAAAAATTCAAAACTTTAACTTGGAAAAAAACTAGTAACATTTTGCAACCCTAAATAACCTGTGCCACAGTTTTGCATGATTTGCACAATTTTGAATATAAGTGCTTGGGCCTCTGATGTTAAAATGGCAGTGAACAGAACCATCTACAGTGCCAACATGTCGAAGTTTGCATTGTCATCAACTGCAAATGTCAGAATTGTATTTAAGGAGATGTTTATATTTAAAGTAGGGGTGTCAACGTTAACGCGTTAACGCATGCGATTAATCTAAAAATTTTAACGCGTTAATATTTTTTTAACGCAAATTAATCGTTTGATAAGGTTTGACCCCAACTTCTTCCCGTCATCGCAGCGCGGAAGGTTATCTATCATTGTGTGATGAGGTTACAGTGAACCAGTGTTACCAAGGTAACGGCACAATTGGGCTATTTTGAAAATACAGTCGCGGGAAAAATTACAGAGCCGCGGGTTGCGTTATTTATTGGGCTACTTTTATAATGTACCGCGTCCGCCCAAAGTGTATATAGACAAATAAAAATTAAAATAGATCCTTTTACTAATGTGTATTATAGTTGGAATGTATACCTGGCAATTTAAGAACAGAGAGGCGGTTGTAAACATCACAAACAACGTGAGTTTCAGCCAGAGCACACATGTTAAAGCTTTTACACAGCAGAAATAAACATGACAACAGCCACTATAGATTATATAAGATAATAAACACACGATTACGATAGGATATGGTTTGTATGTGATTTTTTTGAGATGAATGTGTACATCTATGCTAATTTGTGCAGCGATATAAAAGGCTATAAATAGCATATTTTAACAACAGTAAACGACCAAATTCCACATGTGATCGCAAAAGGACGTTATTACAAACACTCGATGGTGGTTTAAAGTGAGTTCTGAGTAAAAGTGTACTATTAATCTCATAAACTGTCTTATGAAGCATGATGCTAATATTAGCTCTAATGCACCTGCAGAACAGGTCCAATTCTTCTTCTTAATGCATTTTGTCATAATACTTCACGTAAGGTCGGAAGAAAATGTTCTGTTGTATTTATTTAGAAATACTTTTGATAATAGTTGGGTAAATGTATACTTGGATTGAAGCGATGTGGCTTGGTAAAACGTTTTACTGCCAGTATAAATGCTGATAATGGCTGAATAAAAACAAAAGAATAATGATAAAAGAATAATAAGGATTATGTCTCATACCTGGCGGAAGTGTGAAAGGTTCTGTTTCCTTAAACTAGTTTGTCATGCATTTCTTTATTTCAACACATTTACAGGTAAATCCTAGTATTTTAAATTTGCGATTAATCATGATTAATCACAATCCAGGACTGTGATTAACGCGATTAAATTTTTTAATCGATTGACAGCACTAATTTAAAGATTTTCATTCATTTTTGCCCATGAAACACAGAAAATAAAACACATGGCCATTGAAAAAACATCTGGGGGTGTAGTTCAGTAGCTGGAGCCTAGTCTTGCCCCGCTGGAAGGTCTATTGATTCCACACTTCTACTTTCGCTGCAGTTGTTATACTGTAGGAATTGTTGGAGGAGTGCAGGTCACCAGTTAACAACCCTCAAGAGTAGTTTTATCTCCCTGTCAGGAGCCTGTGGCTACATGTCGACAAGTGGGATAAGCAACCCATCTCCAGCAGAAAAACAACACCCCTGCACATCAAAGTAATTTCAAGATGTCTGACATCTCTGACCTTTTTCTGAAACGTGTGAAGAAAAATTCCTTGTACACCTCTTCCATGGTTTGAGGTTTACAAAAAAAAAAACCTCGGACATGCTAAGGATATTGAAGAACACGAGTTAGCGCATGTATAACAAGCTGACCGGATCACTCTGTTCCGATAGGACAATCTCTGAAATTACAGAAGTATCAAGAGCAGCCAGAAAGAGCTTATTGAGCTTGATGATTGTAATTCATTTAATAATTTATTTTTGGCGTCTCTTAAAGTCAGCATGATATTTATTTTCTAGATCACATTCTTTAATATTCTTTGGATGACCAAAGATATTTTTTTTTCTTTCTTAATGTGACATTTTAGAGTAAATCAGTACATTTATTGAGAAAAAATTGGCTCAAGTTCCATTTTCATTGAACATTACAATGATTTTTTTTCTTATTTTCATCATTATGCACAATAAAACCATGAATGAACATTAAGTAAATACATTTTGATTTTATATTGACTTTAAAATGAAAAAGTGGTTCCTTTGAATACTTATTCCTTTCTTGCTCTGCCACTCTTTACAGGTGCGACTGCTATATTGCTCACAGGAAGAGGCGGAGCACATTTTTAAGGCTGCATGGGCATCAGGGCAGGCTACTCCCTCACATATGTGGTTTGCGGTGGGCCCGGCTCTGTCTGGACTTGGTCTTGAGGGTCTACCCAAGGCTCTGTTTGCTGTGCGACCCCAGGGATGGAGGGACGAGCCGCGACGGCGAATTGCAAAGGGTGTGTCAGTATTGACGCACGGTGCCATGGCTTTACGTAGAGAGTACGGCGGGGCTCGAGGGACAAGCTTTGCTGGGAACTGCGTGATGGATGGAAATCAAACACAGAGGGTACCGGATAGAATCAGGTGAAAAAATCTAATTGATAGCCGATAAATTCATGGCTTTGTTTGGTGTACATCCCTGTCTCATCTAAAAAGGAATAGAATGAAAAACAATATACACTGCCATTCAAAGTTTGGGGTTGGTAAGTGTTTTTTTTTTTCATGTTTTTTTTGTTGCCTTTTAAGCTCTCCAAGGCTGCATTTATTTGAACAATAATACAGGAAAAACAGTAATATTGTGAAATTTAAAATAACAGTTTTCTAATTTAATATATTTTTAAAAATGACGCAAATGCCAGTAATTTGACGAGCGCAGACTGTAGTAAATCACGTTGCATGATTCATTTTAATACTCTCCTCCCATAAATTTTGTGTCTGAAAGGGAAACTCCTACAAATGCATATTCAATAAGGTCAGGCGCAAAAATAACTGTCCACACCTTTTTAGCGCTAATTCTTCACTGCACGTCTTTAGTAAATCCTAACAGTACTATTTTAACGCTAAAAGACTGTTTGCACTGGCGCAAGCTGTTAGTAAATCTGGCCCTTAATTTCTTTAAAATAAAATAATAAATAAAATGATACTGACACCCAAACTTTTGAAACCTCATAAAATCACTTGACCAGAGCAGATTTGGAGGCATTTCTCTTTCTAATATGAATTGGATTGGGTTAAGATTGTGTTTCAGGTTTTAGTCTTTTTTCAGCAGAGAAAGACTCTAAATAAATGCAGATATCCACTAAAGTAAATTGTCAACATTTAGGAGTACACTTGCATATAAAGGTTATTGTTTTTTTAAGTTTTAAATAAAAAGCTTATTGGAATATGTTTTACAAGAAAGCACTATTTCAGTCTTTCTACTTAACCATTTCATGATTAATTTAATGTGTTACATGAACGTCTCTCTTAATTATTTGTGAAATTTACTAGCTGATTCTGAATGAAAATAGTTTTACCACCAAATTATTTCAGTGTAAGCTAAAACTTGGGTCAACAAATCATGTAATTTAATTTTATGACGTCTTTATAAAATCATGAACAAGTATTTATTTAACCATGATCTGCACATAATTGTGCAGGGAGAAAAATTTCCAGCTGCATTTGAAAGAATAAAAGTACTGGCCCAAATGCAATCCTGACTCATTCCACTCAAAATTGTTAAAGCATTCATTTGATAATAAATATTTATTACATTTTTGTTGTAATATATCTCCCCACAGACTTCTAACACAAACTGAAATCTTTATTTCAGGCCGTGCATCACTGCGGTTAATTATGTATGAACACTACATTGACTTTGTACCGTTAGAGGAAATGGCCCTAAACCGGATGCATCACTAACAGCAAAACAAAAAAATAAAAAATTCCTGTTTCATCTCTTGCAGCACAAAATTCAAAGAGCGGTGCCAAACAGTGCGACTGTGATGACTGTATCAAAAACCCGTGTTGTCTGTTTCCTAGGTCTCTTTTCACCCATCACCCCAATGAGGCCACATGTGTTCAGTCACACACACATGCCCTTAACCTGCGTTTGATTTGTGTTTGACAGCCCATACTGCAGGGATTTGCTGCCTGTCAATCATGCTTCTCATAAATCACTCCATCTCCATAAAACTCTGGCCTCAAACAGCACCGTCGACTAGCTTTATGTTGGGGGGAGCTCTCTCGGAAGTGTTCATGTCACTCAGGCATGAACTGAGAGAATCATAAATCTTTTAACCACCTTCAAAAGTCAATCACTTAAACATGCCATCAGGTTAAGTTAGCTGACCCTGCCGGTTCATTTTCATGCTGAGCGTTCTCTCAAGCCCACTTTACAAGCAACGTTATCAATCATAAGATTTAGTTTGATGTGACATATGCGTACTAGGTGTAACCAAAATGATCCATATTTTAAAATTAATTTCTCTACTCTTCACCTGAAAAGGGATTTGCTTCTCTATCTCAAAGTATTGCAACATCTATTCCTTCAAGGAGCAAACGGACAGCCTTTAAGAGCTGCTGCTTTATTTTGCTCAAGGTTTTCCCATTGATCTCTATGCATTAGCGCTGAGCACGGAATCACATCTGTAGATCCTTTACGAGTGCTTTCGTACAGGCTTTTTCCATTGTTTCCCTCTCATTTAATTGTTTTTTTTCCTTATTTTGAAATCATTGCAAACTGGATTTGAACAAATTCATATCCGATCTTTATGCTTTTGATATTGGATTTAAGCAGTGGGGGAATATGACACCATTAGCACATTCTGCATAGCTTTTTGTATACATTTTTTGTTCTCTAATTAATTTTTGAAAACAGATGGTTGTCTGGATCATATTTCAGTTCTAAAATCAAAACAAAAAAATAAGAAATTATACTTTGCATATTGCCTATTTTTAGGACCATTAAGATTGTGACACTGTGACATTATTTTCATGACAAATGACCATATTTTCCTTCCTCGTTCTCATTACAGCGATATATCAGGATATTTTACTTTTGAGTTTATTTGTAATTTTCATTATTTTCAATGGGGATTCTTATTAGGTTCTCATTAAATTACCTTACAATTTAAATAATATACCATTATTTGTTTCACCGTACAGTAATGAGAGTTTTTTTTTGCCACGTTGTGATAATGAGAATTTGGGGGAAATTGTCATGAAAATAATGTCACGATGCAAAGACAGTGTTTTTTTGGACCCCATTAGCTTTAATTCTATCAAGAGTAATTCAGGTTTGAAACGACATACAGCTGAGTAAATGATGACTGAACTATCCCTTCAATGGTCCTACAAATAGGCTGCCTTTTCTTTAAGCAAAAGATGATTTCTATTTCTTTCATTTGATTTTTATTTAATGTGGAAATATATGAAAGCCTGTTTCTGTCACAAAAAATAAAGGTAATTGTGACTTTTTATCTCACAATTGTGATATTTTTTTTCTTGCAATTCTGAGTTTATATCTCAATTCTGAGAAGAAAACTTGCAATTGTGAGAAAATTGTCATAAAAAGTCACAACTACCTTTTTATTTTTTGTTCTGTGGTGGAAATGGGCTCCCATAGAAATATGAGTTGAAAATCTTTCATGCTAAGTATGGTGAGATTCATGCGGTCTCTTGGCATATTTTGATTGATATTGGTCAAACTTTGAGCTATGAATCACCCATGCTTGATATTTAGCTTGTGGTCATGTATTAGTGAAGTTGAATTGATTATTATCATGGTGGTCAGCTGGATAATGGAAAGTTACAATACAGCTTCTAGTATGAGTAGGATTCATCTACGATCCACTTTTGAGTTGATGAAATAATGAAATACCGCTTTGATTTATATTTCTTTGTCCTCATTATATTCCAGCATTATCTGCGGTCCAATCAATGGCACCAGTTCACAGATTACACGTACGGTTACTGTATATTATACAGATTCGTCTCTGACCATCGCACCGTATAACGTCTGCTCTGGGAACAGTATAATGCAGTCACTCCAGATTAAATATGGAAGCAGATGTGCAGAGAGCTGTTCCTAAATCAGTCATTAGAGGCTGGCGCAGGAGATGCTGGCATTACTATGAGTAAGCATATTGCAACAGACCTGTTGCCCCCTACTGCTAACTTTTTGTTACTGCTTAAGTTAATGGAGTGTGATGAATGCTCACCTGTACTCCTGCCCACTGTTATTCACCGTTCATCGCCTTTCTCCTTTCAACCTTTTCACCCTCTTTTTGGGCCGTTTTCTCTCTCGTTTCTCATTGTTTTGCTTTCTTTTAGTCTCTCAAATCCCCCTACTCATTTTTCTGTCATTCTTTTTGCCTCTTTTTCACGTCCTCCCACTCTTTCATGCCCGTGCATTTCTCAGTCCATGCACTCTTTCATAATAACTCTCCTCTCTCATCATGTCGACATTACTGTCCCCACTCTAATTCCATCTCTTTATCTCATACTCTTCGCTCTCTTCCACACTCATTCTTTCCAGTCCCCCTCCTTTTCGCCCACCCTTTTGTTTGCCCCCACTGTCTCATCCCTTCATTTTTCCTCTCCGCTCTCGTCTTGCCCCTGCGGGCGGCTCTAAAGAGGCACGCATGCGGTGTCGTTTTGCATGTAAATAGGATAATTGGTTATGGTGCGCCAAATGCAGGGGGAAATATCACAGACTGTCACCAATGGAACTGATCTCGCAGCCACCCGGCTTCACCCACACACACACTCAAACTCAGTCTTACTCTCACTCATTCACTCACTCAAGGTCTGCTCCATCCTTCATTCGCTCACTCTTACGCCCACTTCCTCCTATTAACTCATGCTGTCTGTGCAGGATGTCGCAGCAGTATTGACGTCTTCAGCCAACTTCACCAACTTCGCCAACTTCCCCTCTCTCTCTCTCTCTCTCTCTCTCTCTCTCTCTCTCTCTCTCTCTCTCTGGTTGTGAACTGCTTATCTAGACTATTTTTTTTATTGGATATCACAGGCACATTGGAACTTTCCTGTGTGGGTGCATTCAAATAGTCCTAATTTTTTAACATTATTAATGTGTGTGAATTTTCCTGCATAAGGCTTCTTTTTTGGGCATCATACTGTAGGTGAATTCAAATATTTCCACCTAGACCATTTTTTGGATCGAATTTTGCAAATATGGGTACATTCAACAATTTTACAGACTGATTTTTTTTGGGGCATCATGATTGCATTCAAACTGCATCATGGGTGTATTTTAACAGTCATATGTAAAACATTTTTGGGCATAATAGATGCATTTTAAGCATTCTACTTAGACTGCTTTTACAAATAATTTTTTTGGGCAGCTGCACATTCTTAGACTGCCATTTTGGCTGTCATACACACATTTGAACATTTCTACCTGGATTTTGTTTTTTTTGCATTGCAACTGCTTTCAAACATTCCTACATAGACCATTTCTGGGCACTATACATTTGATGCACTTGAAGGATCCAGCAGTTTTGGGGCATTGTGAGCATGTTCAAATGTTCCTAAAAGCATTTTTAGTCATTAGGCACATGCAAATGTTCCATCATCTGTTCTTTCAGACATTCCTAAATTGACCATTTTTTGGAATTATAGATATATTTGAAGGCTGTGACCTACTGTATTTCATTAAAGGGTTAGTTCACCCAAAAATGACACCCTCACCCTCATATCATTCCAAACCCATAAGACCTTTGTTTGGAACACAAATTAAGGTATTTTTTGATGAAATCCGAGAGCTTTCTGACCCTGCATTGACAGCAACACAACTGACACTTTTAAGGCCCAGAAATGTAGTAAGGACATTGATAAAACAGTCCACGTGACATCAGTGGTTCAACCTTAATTTTATGAAACTATGAGAATACTTTTTGTGTCGCAAAGAAAGCAAAAATAAATGACTTTATTCAACAATATCTTCTCTTCCCTGTCAGTCTTGGATGGGCATTCATGACAGTACCACGTATTTGTGTGATGCTGAGCAGAGGAATGCACACGCATGCGTCATGGTACTCTCATAAACAAAAATCAAATTGTTGAATAAAGTCATTATTTTTGTGTTCTTTGTGCACAAAAAGTGTTCTCGTAGCTTCGTAAAATTAAGGTTGAACGACTGATGTCATAGGACTATTTTATCAATGTGTAACACCACGCCAGCAAAGGGAGCCCTCACCCGAATATTGACTGTTAGCACTACCCCTGCTTCCTCTGCAACCACTTCCTGTTTGGTGGCCATATTAACCTGGCCACCACATGGCTTCCTCGTGAAGTATTGCCAGTTTATTCTGCTTTACCAAGCATTTGTATCTTTTTCCCATTGCCACGGATATGACCTGTTTTCTGTTTGCTTCGACTTCTCCTTTGGATTATCCCTTTTGCCTGTTTGCCTGGTTGGACTGCCTTACTGTGTTTTTGACCTCATCGCCTGTTTTGCTGACTCTGACTTTGGCTTTGTTGAACTGTTTTAATAAACATCTGCAAATGGATTCTTCCTCAGCTTCCGGCTCATCTTCCTTACCTAATGTCCTTACTAACTTTCTGGGCCTCGTGTCAGTTAGGTTGCTGTCTGTGGAGGGTCAGAAAGCTCTCAGATTTCATCAAAAATATCTTAATTTGTGTTCCGAAGATGAATGAACCCAGATAGCAAATTGGTTGTGGGCCTTAACTGGTTGAATTTAGGCTGTTGTTGTGGCCCACATACTGCCACGGCCCCCGGCCCTCAAATGGCCCTTAAGCTGCTTGCCTAAAGAATACCAGAACCATGCCTGAAGCAGACCTAAACTCACCCACAACTTCACAGTGCCCCCAGAAATCAGCCATAACTGGCCCACAACAGTGCTGGAAGCCCCAGATGTCAGCCGGACAAAAGCCAAACTGCCACCACCTTTACCCCAGAACTCAGTCACAACTTATCCAGCCATAACTGGACCAATATTATGCCAAAACTAAACCAGAAATTACCCTGTATTATATTTATATATTGTGCAAGGTATAATAAAAGAACAAAACAATGCAAATGCAGTATAGTGTTTTATTGATGTAGAGGGACAAAAAAATCACAACCAGGTAACAGTAAAAATAAAAACAATGGGGAAAAAGATAAACCAATAACACTAGTATAAGGCCAAACAAAAGCAACAAATAAATAGTCACAATACAAGGGGGAAAAAAACACAAAACACAAAACAAATTAAACTGTGACAAACATATACGTGATAAAATAGAGAAACCAACAAACATTTTTTACAATAAAAATGCACTTACCAATAACAATGTTTTTATGCTTCAAACTTTGGTTTGGTGTTTTCCCATTTACACTTCTCCATCACCGCTTTAGCCAAGTCATTTTTGATTGCCTGCCTCATAATTCACCAGACCATGTCCTTCACATCCACTCCACCCGACAATCTAAGTTCAAGTACCTGAAAAATACAGCACAAAATATTAAACACAGGAATTAGAAGGTTTACCACACCACCCATGCTGTGAAATGAGCCTTAAACAACTGTGAATATATGATAGAAAACAAAGAGAAATCTTACATCTTATGAATGAGTCACAGCTTGAGAGGACTTTTCTTTGGGGTCTGGGTGTTTCATGATGCCACGGTGCCTGCAGTAGGTGGTTTTATCTTTTTCCTAGAGGACTTGGTTAGAAGCTGAACAAATCCTTTTGGATCGTGGTTGTATTACAGACACTTGTGGCAATTTTTTTAGGGGTGTGGAGGCCTCCTCATCAGTGTCTCATTCATCCAGCAGGTGCTTGTTTCATCTTTAGAGAAGGCAGGAAATTTAATGATTACTAAATTTGATAAAGCGAGGGTGTTATGTTCATGTGAATATATTATTCAGCGAAATAATCCTTTTTTGCCGATTAAAAAAAAAAATGTGCATGTTAATTTGTTAAATTGCACAATGTTACAAAGACCTGTTAGACAGGTCTGTGTCAAGGAATTACATAATACACACAATCTTACTTTATTTTGTGTTTGGTGGCATCAGGGAGTCGGGCACAGCCTCTGACTGGAGATCATCTGTTCTGCAAGAGCTTCCAGCATGCTTCACTGTAATTATCTGTGAAAGATGAATGTAAAAATCAGAACAATCTGAACAGTTTTCTACCATTTAGCCTTTTAAATTAAACATACTGTATACAGAAAGGATGTATACAAACTTGCAGTATACATAATTTTAACTTTATATGCAGACAAAGACTCCAGGGGTTGCCTGAAACACTTGGTGTCTGGGACTGGGCTTAAGCCTAGAGAAAAAGATTTAATTCTATTATTGTGATCTAGGTGAATAACTACCTTAAACAATAAAATTGATTTAAATGTTTGTATGGAGGCCATAAACACACACCATTCTTCACCCAGATTGCAGGCACAACCTCAGCTTCTTCAGTGTCAACAAAGCTGACTGTGTGGCACATGATTTCTGCAAGCAAAACACAAATGTGAATAAACTTATTTAAAAAAATTAATAAAAAGATAATATAAAGGCCAATACAGAAAAACAGTTATGACTTTCAGTTGTCATACTTGTGTAGATTGTGTCCAAGCATAGCACAAAATCTCCATTTGCAATTTTTTCTAAATTCCTTTTCCCCCAGATTCAAACATCTTACTGACTATTTTAACAGCCCTTTTTCACGTTATGACCACGTTTTCCATTATGCTCTGTAAGTTAAATGGGGACTGAGAATAATTGTAGTACCTTTAACATAAAAACAAATGAAATCCAATGACAGAAAAGAGTTAAACACGAACAAAAAGCCAATCAAGTAACACACTGTAGAGGTGCGTGGGTGGAACCTACGTTAATGTTAATGTAAAAAGAATTAACTTACCTTGATGTATTAAAGCTCCAAAAGACAAGACCAAGGTACAGCGTGATCACAGAAGTTTGAGCGGCAGTTTGAATTTCACCGCCAGACTGTGTTGGTAAATGTGAGTGGCTGGCTGACTGCTACGCAACTTCCGGATCCTCTGGTAGGCGGGATATGTGCATCTTCTCGTCTCGAGGTGCGCTCTGGGAAAAGTAGTCCTTTTCGTGAAGCGGATTTAACGCCGTAGATGTAAATCAACTACTATTTCCAAGATGCATTGCAAACTACGTCATCGCATTGACCCGTCCGCCACATTAGACTGAGCAGTACTGGGGGATGTTCCAGAAAGCAAGGTTAACTTACCATCTGCTAAACCCTGAACTCTCGGTTGATTAACCCAAACCTTGCTTACTCGAGGTATGCTGGTTCCAAAAACGTGTTCGGGAGTAAGTTCATTCAACACTGAGTATGTTCCTGGTTAACACGCAAGACATTCTCAACAGAGCGATGAATCGTCGAGTCACTATGGAAACTGACGCTAAGAAAAAGCGCGCCATACTGTTTCTTTCTTCTTCTGTTCAAAGGTCATTTACATACTTAGTGCATATTGCCACCTAACTTGTGGTTGTGCAATCATTTTTATTTTTTTTTTTGTTTAATCTTTAATCCTTGAGAATAAGAATTATATTGTTTGTTTGATGCTAATTATATAATTAGTCATATAAGATATGTATTCTTCTTATAAAAATACATTATAGAAAATGCAAATCCATGATGTGTGCGATAATAAAATATAATAAACATAATATAATAAAATAAACATTACCTTGTCATAATAGTGTTTTATAATTTATACAGATAAGTATTATATATGCCAACAAATATATTATATTATATTTATATTTATATTATATTTAAATATAATAACCATATTAGAATAATATATTACATATCATACAACTATATATATAGTTGTATATATATAGTTAGCCAATATTTTTGGGGATCATAGATACAATATTTTTAGGTATTAGGCACATGCAAATGTTACATCATCAGTGGTTTCAAACATTCCTACATTAACCAGTTTTGGGCAACATGGATGTCTTTGAATGCTCCAACCCAGATGTTTTCAACATTCAGCGTTTTTGGGGCAGAATAGGTATGTTGAATGTTCATAGACAATATTTTTGGGCATTGTTAGGGACAGTTAAAACAGAACTCTTTTTTTGCATTCCATTGCACTGATTTTCCATTGTTGAATGTAAAAATGCACTAGATGGATCTGAGTGACCATTGCACTTGCTTTTGCATTGCCCCTTGTTCCTGTCTGCCTTTTTGAGCATGATAGGCATGTCAAATGTGCCTAGAAAGCATTTTTGGGGTATCACCCTTGAGTTCAAACATTCATATTGCTGTTGTATACAGCCATACTGCTTTGAGATACTCTCTCTTTCAAACACACACACACACAGCTGCAGAGGGAAGTGCCTCTGCTCATCACCATACTAATGCCGCTTTAATGGACACATTAAAACCCCTCAAATGTTTCTGATGTTTAAACACCCCTCTGATGTTTAAACATTCCGCATCTCTCCTTATCCTGTCCTGGTGTGTGCGCCAAACACTTTTTACCCCTGCCTCCTCTTCTTTGTGTCTCCAGGCCTTTTCATTTCACATTCCGTGTGACAGTACATCACTGCTACGTTTCCATTTTGTGTCAGGCTCACGCTCCCTTTTTCCTGCCTCTCTCTTTCTCGTCTTCATTGTGATGACACAAGTGACATCTGTATTCTGCTTCGTGCTGTGCTTTAGGTTGTTTGTTCACCCCACAATGTAAGGCATTAGCGGAACACATGTAATGTCAATGGCTGTGTCGCTATGACAACCTTGCAGGGGTCTAGAGCGAGGGAATGAGGGAAGTGTGAGTGCTGGCATTGCCTACTCGAGGTTGTTAAGATTGTCACGCTCTCCATTGCACTCTCGAAATGAGCGCCAGATAAATTAATTACGCCGGATTGGACGGTTTCTTTAATTGGCGATCCATGGCAGATATCGTGTGTGACGGATCGAAGAAGTTTAAGAGCGATTTGTAAACTCAATTATGGTTCCCTTCTGAGTGTGCATGAAAAATGAACAGAGCTCCATTTCGTATTTCTAAAAGTGTTTAGAGTGCCGTTTCGAGACGGAGGAAAGAAGTTTGGCTAAGCAATACCACTCACGTTCTATTAAACGGGGCATTAAACCAGAAGCCTGCTATAGCCGTCATTGCAACCGGCGATTTGAAATTAACATAATCTCTTATATAGAGCCTGACGTAAATTATGGATCAGATGTCAAGTACAGTTTCTCCCAAAGACAGAAGTGGAAAGACTTATGAGACATGTCTCATAAAAACGAACCTAGTGTCCCGTGCAATGACGGGCTAAAATAAAAAAAATGAAAAACGAGCTGGTTGAAAGAGTCTTTTTCTCTGGCCATTACCGCATCACCAGTGAAAAGAAAACTGCTGACGAATGCCCAAGGAGAGGAGCAGCTTCCACACGTGCAGGGGAGAAAGATTGCTCCGTCGCGATGTTCACGTTTGGCGTCTGTTCCAGAGTTTGGGTGCTACTCTTGTGCTCCTAGTTGTCATGGCGACTAACAAGAGCATCTCTGCAGCATCCTAAGAGCTCCAAACACTGAATATTGAAAGAAAAAAAAAACACTGGCGAGATGACTGCTGTGTCCTGCCGATGATCTGGAAGTGCGATAAAAGCGCAATCGGAGCCGTGGCTGCGGTGCTTTAGGGCATGTCATTCATCCTCCATCCACCCAGCCCCTCTTTCATAGATTCATCGATTCATTCCTCTGTGAAGGTTATCCTTTACTTTACCCATTTTTTTTTCATCTGTCCATCACAATTTTTCTTCATAAACAGTGAAATCATAAATAAATACAAATTTTATTTATTCTGACATTAATGTTTTCATTTGTTTTTTTTCTCCATAATTTATTCCGTAAATACATTCATTTTAGTCATTTATCTATTGATCCACGGATTTCCTGTCTGCTTATTCATTCATTCATTCATTCATTCATTCATTCATTCATTCACTATTTTACCTTTTAAACTATTCTTCAGTTTTTATCATTAATCCTTTTTTTTCTTATTTGTTCATTTATTCATGAAGTTGATCCTATTTTACCTGTCCATTCATTGTTCTTTTCCTCTTCACTTATTAATAATTCCCTGATTTATGCTTTTGTGAAGGTTATCCTACAGTACTCTTCATTTTTTATTCATCTATGAATCTATGAAAGAAAAAAAAAAAAAAAAAAAATATATATATATATATATATATATATATTTATTTATATTTATTTATTTATTTTTCCATTTATTCATTTTTTTAATTCATTCGTTAATTCATTCATTCATTCATTCATTCATTCATTAAGTTCTATGTTCTTTCTTTGGTAACACTTTATAATAACCGCACGCTATGAATCATTAGTTAAGCATTAGTAAATAGTCAATTCTTCCTTTATAAAGCATTGTTCCAACATTAATAGGCATTAGTAAGCAGTTTATAAATACAGCTATAAATGTTTTGTTCTTGAGCATATCTATAATGTATTTTCATACTTTATTAATGACCAATTTATCATTTCTAAATTATTACCTTATTTACAAACCAGCTATTTAGGAGTTATCAGTGGTTCATAAGATCGTTTAGAAAGTTTAAGTAAATGATTAATAAACTATTTAAATGTACATTTATAAATATTATTATTTAGACACATGATAATAGTTGCTCAGTGTGTTAATAAATGCTTTATTAACACATAGTCCTGCTGTAATTCATGATTAAGTCAGGTAGTTATAAAACATTTAGTAGTTGCCAGCCATCTATTTTTGTAAGCTCATCTAAAGTGAGGACTATTTATACCTTGTAAAGCATTTACTAAGGAGATTTAAAGGCTCATTTATCTTCCAAACAGAAAAGTTAATCAAACACAACACAGAGGGATACAGAACACAGAAATATTTTTTCAAGATGCAAAATATGAAACTGTACAACTGTACACTTGATAAAACTTGATACTTGATATTTTTTTCTGTTAGGAAGATAACTGAGCCTTTAAATCTCCTTTGTAATAGATATGCTTATAAATCAAGAACAAGGCATTTATAGCTGTATTTATAAACTGCTTACTAATGACTGTTAATGTTGGGACAATGCCTTATAAAGAATGAACTGACTATTTACTTACCTAATGATTCATAGCGTGCAGCTATTATAAAGTGTTACACCGTGTCCTAACTACACGTGACGCAATAAGATTCCAGCGACAAGCAATTTGGGTGTCCACACCAGACGCGACGCGACGCGACAGAATCAATCAAATGTCACAGCCAATCAGAAGCGTGTGTGGGTGGGATCTCTCTGGAAGCGCACTGCTCTCGCAACGAAATGGATACGTTTATAATCTAATTCATACATATTAAACCTTTTTAACATTAAATGTACATACTGAGTGACTGATACCATCTTTATCATGGAATACACTCGTTGGTTCGCAGTGAGTTCACAGTTTTAACGGTCATCTTTGCTTTAATTTATTTTCAAGATCTGAGGTAAACTATCTGTTGTTGCTTTCAGTATGGCTTTAAGGTCACGTAATATCATATTTAAACTAATATTCGACACGTTTAACTTTGAATAAAGCACATAATCACCTGAGATTATCTACTGTCATACAGTTTGTATGTTGTTGTTCCAGCTGCGACGTCGCGGAAATAGAAACCATTTCTAAATTAAAAATTTTGTGTGTCGCCGTCGCGGCTAGTTAGGACAAAAACTCTGATTAACATGGAAAAGATACCTTTTATCGCATGGCACGGCGTCGTGTGTAGTTAGGACATGGTGTTACCCATTCTTTCTTTCTTTCTTTCTCTTTCTTTCTTTCCGTCCATACTGTCTATTTTCATCGTTATTAATTCATTGAGTCATTTATTTGGTTAGGCAGTTATACTGTGAGTTTTTGGTCATTCTGTTTTCACAGAGATTCAGTGTTGTCATTTCTATTTAATGTTCATAGTTTCATTCATTCATTATTTTTACCCTTTAAACTACTCATTTTTGATCCATTCATCCATCCCATTTTTCTTTCCTATTCGTTCATTTATTCATGAAGTTGATCCTTTTTACTCGCATTCATATTTTATCTGTGTTCATCCATCTTTTTCTCTATACTTTTTCGTTCCCTAATTTATACATTTCTGAAGTTCATCTTTCAGCACCCTTCATCTTTTTATTCATCTATTCATTCATCTACCCTTTCTTCCAATATATTTTTTAGTCCATTCACAAATACAGTACATTCACCCTAGCTATTCATTCGTTCATCAACTTTTTTTTATATTTCATTCCAAATTTAGCTTGTTCATTAATTAATTAATTCATTCAGCTTTACTTTCTCCATTTGTTTTTTTAATCCTTCCATACTGTCGATCTCCTTCTTTATTAATCCATCAATTCATTCATTTGGTTAGGCAGTTTTAACCTGAGTTTTCGGCTGTTCTGTAAATGAATTTTTTTTTTATGTTCATTGAGATTCAGTGTTGTCATTTCTGTTTAATGTTCAGCAGAGAAGGTTTGCTTAAGAGTCCCTTAAGCATTCAGCACAAATCACACACAGCACCCCAAGTGGAGAGGTGACTAATGGAACTCCCATCTATCACTCTTTATCTCCCGCTGCTCTCTCTCCTTCTCTTTATCACTTTCACTCAGACTCCTCCTTTCTCACCCTGCTCTTTTTTCCCTCTTCTCCTCCTGCAGGTTCTTCAGTAACATAACTCTATCTGGACGGGACTATTCCTTTAATAATGACGGTTATCTGGCAAATCCGCTCCTGGATGTTATCTCCTACACTGCAGGAAGAGGCTGGGAGGAGGTAGGGGTGGAGCCATTAGTATGCTTAAATGTGTTTAGATATTCATGGTTATCATTGAACTGTTTTAAATGCAGCTCCCAAGTGAGTTCACATTTTGCCTTGCCATTTAAATTCAATATAAATGAAATGTGAAGAATGCATTTGAAATTAACCGTGTGTCGCATACAGAAGGGACTGAAGTGCATCAATGAATAAATATATGCACATTCACATTACATTACAATACATTTTGTGCAAAGCCCAAAAGTTGGATCGACCCAATTCTTTAAATTGCATTATAATGTATAAACTGTGTTATGAAAATCAAGGTCTCAATGGTGCTGTATTCTGTGAAATTGTAATTTTTAAATCTGTCTGATAACTTATTTTGTGTTTATTAACATAACCGTGATTTTTATATTCAGTACTATGTTTAGTACATGTACTTTTGATATAATGCAGCAAAATGATCAACTTACTGTGCACTGACAGTTTTGTGCACAGTGAACTTACTGTGCACTGTGCACTGAGAGTTATAAAAATGACTAGTCGGTAGTGCATACCTTTTATGTTTTCATATGCTTATTTATATTTTACTGTATAATTCACAATTTTCCTGTTTTTCCAATGACTTGTCTGTTATTTTAAATTACTCTCAAAAAGGAAATTGTTTATGGGGCAGTGCACTTGAATGCAATTGAACGGCAATTGCAAATGATTGCACATACAGCATTTTCCAGGCAAATGTCAATAAGCCATGGGAAATAATAGATTTTTGCAGGAACGTGTTTGGTATTGGTTATTCATGCACTTTTTGACAGTTTGAAATGGCTGGTTTCACAAGCGTGCCAGTGGAGCTGCAGAAATATTAAATCATCTATTGTCAAGCTAGAACAAGTCTTTTTTTTCATTATATTTAATTGTCATGTTCACTGACAGATGGTTAACACTTGGGATTGGGAATCAAGTGAAGTTAAAAAGGTGCCATGCTGCAGTAGCTTTGAAAGGTTTGGGTTTACGTGACTTGATGAAAGGTAAAATAGCTGTCACTTGGGAAGACAGAAATTTTTAATGTTCTTCAGTTTCAGTTTCTTACATAATACAGTTGGCACTACATCCACAGTCTGTCTTGATGTCAAATAGGAAACTGATGCCAACACCAATCATTTAACTTCTTCAAAGGACCATTATGAAATACTCTGCATCTGTCTGGGGTCTCAGAAATGTTTTTGTATCATTTTAATGGCATCTTGTTATTGTTGTAGGTAGGTTGGTGGGAAAATGGTGTGCTGCGTCTGCGTTACCCACCCTGGTCCCGTTACGGCCCGTTCCTCAAACCTCTGGATGACTCCCAGCACTTGCGTGTGGTTACTCTGGAGGAGAGGCCATTCGTCATCGTAGAGCCTGCTGATCCTGGAACAGGCTCCTGCATCAGAGACTCTGTGCCGTGCCGCCTGCCGCTCAACAACAGGTCAAGGTTCAGTCTGTGGATTTTTAGACTGGAAATGTTCAACCTTTGAGGTTATCACTTTGGCAAATGTGGCAGTGAATATGCAGATGTTGCAAATTACATTCACATTACCCCAGGGGCATTCATTCCCCATCCTGTCACTAGCACAGATGGAATTTAAATAAATTATATTATATAATAAATAAAAATGCACGTTGAAATGGAAGAGGTTGATCAGTGATGGTTCTGTGTTAGAGCACTTTACTTCATTTACTTTATTTAAATGCAGAATTTCTCAGAATTCTTCCTGGTCCAAAATACAGCGCCTGGGTGAATCTCACAAAAACAAGAGCATGCCCAGGTCACATTTAACCACAAAAATCAAAAGAAAGATCAGCTTTATATAATTAGATGCATTATGATTTTGTTTAACCAACCAATTTTGCATAAATGAATAAATAAAAAAAATACATGACATTTTCATTATAATTCATATATAAACAATTATAATTTAATTACATAAACACATCTGCCCCACATATTCTCATTACCAGAAAATAATAATGTAATATCTATATTAATTATATCAAATTGTGGAATTTTTTTGGGTAAAAATAAATAAATAAAGCTGCTACAATATTTTGTAATGGCTATTTTTTGGAATAAATTGCATTTTAAAAGAAATTCAAATAGAAAACCATTATTTTAAATCATAGTAATATTTCACATTACATATTTCTGTTTTACTGTATTTTTGATAAAAATACATAATTGGTGAGGATTTATTAGATACGCTAATTCTTTGAAAAATATAGAAGAATCTTAATTATTCAAAACTTTTGGCCACCAGTGTATATTTTACAGTAATTATTGCAATGGTGATTCACTAATAATCAGAAGTAAAATGTGGGTTATGATAATGAGAATAAGGGGAAATGTGCTTAATTGTCATGACAATCAAGCCACAATGTAAAAAAATATTAAACAATGGCTTCAATTAGGCAAAATTAATACAAAAAGTTCAATTAGGCAAAATTAATACACAAAATATTTTTTGGTGATGTATGGCATACAATCTTTATATAAATAATGACCTTTTCCTGTTTAATCACTGCTACAGTTTCTATTGAGTAATGCTTGTTTTTAAAACAGCAGACGAATTCCTTTAAAGAATCTTATTCTTTATGCTGATAGACCTCAGATTATATGTGTTTGCCTTAGGTGACACAGCACTGAATTCTGAGCAGGGATGTTCATTTAGTTTCTTTTTGCTTTCTTTCTCTACATTATTTCTTTCTTTTATCACTGTCCCCTTTCTGTTTCTTTTTCCTTTTCTATGTCTTTCTCCTCTTCTTCTTCTTTTCAATTACAGCATGATTGTTGAGGGCATTCAATCCATGAAGCACTGCTGCAAAGGCTTCTGTATTGATGTTCTCAAGCGCCTGGCTAAAATAGTGGGCTTCACATATGACCTCTATCTGGTGACCAATGGCAGGCATGGAAAGAACATAGACGGAGAGTGGAATGGAATGGTCGGAGAGGTCAGGCCCTCATTTTATCTCTCGACTATTTGTTCACTTTGATTTTATTATCACAAAGTCCACTGAATTCAGGTGCAGCATTTTTTTTTTGTCTTAAACTGTGACACTGGCAAAGCACCATAATATACAAGCTAATGTTCTATAAATTATAAACAATGAAACTGAATATTTTTTTAAATGTATGAACTAAACAGCATTCAAATTCACTAAGTAGTTCATAAAGGTTACTTACTATCTTGACAAACTTTTTCACTTTTATAAATGCACTTTCTCTGTTCGTAATGTTATTAGTCTCTTTCCCCACCAGGTGGTGTCCAATCGGGCCGACATGGCGATTGGCTCCTTGACTATTAATGAAGAGAGGTCAGAGGTTGTGGAGTTCTCTGTTCCTTTTGTGGAGACTGGGATCAGTGTCATGATCTCTCGCAGCAATGGCACAGTGTCACCATCTGCTTTCCTCGGTAAGGGAATAGGAGAGAGCACCAGACTTCTTTTTTACTTTTAGGCATTTGGCATACACTTTTCCAAAGTAATACAATTTATCAGTATGTACCTTTCCTGGGGAATCAAGCCCTTGACCTTGATTTTGCCAGCAATATGCTGTACCAGTAGCTATAGGCTTCATATTACTTCAGATTTAGTTTTATATTGGTGTTAAATGTTGCCTTTGCAATTGTTCAGATAATTTAAAAAAATGATTGCCTTTTGGTTTTTTATGCATACTGCCAAATGAGAGTGTTTTAAGGATCCTTATAATCTTGTACTTAGCAATCCAACTTGGCTTCTCCCTAACAATGAACATTTTTAATTGTTTAGACAATCTTGTCATCAAAATTTTCTTAATTTTTTTTTTTTGTTGATAAAAACATACTATGAACATCCTCCCCAGTCTAAAAAGAACATTTATGTCATCTAAATTGTTCTGTACAGAGATTAACGCATCAACAAATTGGCGATTTTTGCATGTCAGTGAAATGTATTGGATTATCAGAAGAATAGATAAAAAGAAAAAATGGATATATGCTATTATTCCTAAACAAGAGGAAGGATAAAATGTGAGAGTTTGTCAAACCTTGTGTTGTTACTGGCTACGTGTAGCACCTACTGCTCTGCAAATACCTCTGAAGGATCCCAACATTAAAAAAAATGACTGAAATTTATTTTAATAAGGTGCCTGATAATTTCTAATTTGATTTTAACAGTTTGTATGGAACACGTTTGCATGGATTTTGTTCAAGTAAGAAGCTGATAATTAGACTGTTTAATTCTTGGGTGGAAAAAGGAGCTCAGGGGGGAAAAATGATGTTGTTTGGATTGCCATCCATTCATTTTTATACTTTTCCCACCATTTTAGAGCCATACAGCCCAGCTGTGTGGGTGATGATGTTCGTCATGTGCCTGTCTGTGGTAGCTGTGACCGTCTTCATATTCGAGTTCTTCAGCCCTGTTGGATATAACCGAAGCTTACAGAGCGGGAAGAGTATGTTGTTTATATATTTAAGGTTTTGCTCTAGGCACTTTCATGAATGCAATCAGCAATGAAGGACTTGTTTACAGATTGTTATTATCATTGTAAGCGTGTTCCACAGTTCACCTCGAGCTGTGTTCCTTCTTTTCTCATGTGTATTTTTGTTGTCTCCCTTTACACTGTTATCACTGTGTATGTCATAATAAGACACGCCTCATTTGGCCTTCCTGTGTTATTCTTCTCTCAGAGGCAGGAGGTTCAAAGTTCACCATAGGGAAGTCTATTTGGCTGCTGTGGGCTCTGGTGTTTAATAACTCTGTTCCGGTGGAAAACCCAAGAGGCACCACCAGTAAGATAATGGTGCTGGTCTGGGCTTTCTTTGCTGTCATCTTCCTGGCCAGCTACACTGCTAACCTGGCTGCTTTCATGATTCAAGAAGAGTACATCGACACTGTGTCTGGCCTCAGTGATAAGAAGGTAGACAATGATACCAGTGAATTTTTTGTAAAAAATTTCCCTTTTTTAGCTATTATGTTGAGCTGAGTTTATGGAGGTTGTACTTGTGTGGAAACATTGTCATAAATATGATTGTTTTGTATGATAATTTGCAAATAAATTAATTGTTATATGGTATTTTGTTGTAATTTATAACCTGTATAATTATTTATAATTTACAATTATCATAATTTATCAACCACTATTGGATACTGAATTGTTAGATGACCATTTATCACTAACTTAAAGGGATATTCATAGATTATAGTAAAAACAGGGCCCTCTCTGAGCTATTTTTTCTTATAGCAAGTATTGAAGAAAAATGTTTATTCATTTATTCATTATTCATTTTGCACATTAAGTACAGATTTATAATAGTATTATAATTATACTATTATAGTATAATTAATTAATTAATTAATTTAATTTAGCCAAGCAATTTTGTTGTGTGCTTTTGTCATTTTATTAGTTTTTATTTTAAATATTTCTTTTTAGCTTTAATTTCTTTTTATTTAAATTTTCATTATGTAGTATGTAATATATGCAGATGTGCTATGGCAACATTTCACATTTTCGTTTAAGTTTACGTTTTTCATCTAGTATTTGTTTCATTTTATTTCAGCTTCTTTTAAATTACTTAAAACATTTTGTAATAATGTCATGGTTATCAGTCGTAAAGTGAAAATGATTATTGGTTTATACACGCTAAAAAATGCTGGGTTAAATACAACCCATTGCTGGGTAAATACTGGACAGAACACATACTGGGTTGTTTTCAACCAACAATTGGGTTAAATGTTTAACCAACCTTCTGGGCAGTAACCCAACCGCTGGGTCTAAACAACCCAGTCGCTGGGTTCATCAATATTTTACCCAGCGCTGGGTTGTATTTGACCCAGTATTTTTTAGAGTGTAAGTATCAGTCACAATTTTAATAGCAGTACATTCCTATTTACTGGACGTGAAATTTTATAGAAGCTGAAATTGTGGTTTTATAACAATAATTGACATTGCAGTGATACAGATACACACTATAAATCTTTTTAAATGGGTCTCACTTGTATTTGAACCAGGCATTTGTTTGTGTGGAGCAGTTGGGGCCAAATTATGTAAATAAATCATCGGCCTATAATCATATGAAACAATTCAATTTTCATTCTTTTTACACCCACCACACACTTTAGTGTTTCCAATCATAGTTAGCCACATGATTAATTATGTGAATTCCAGTGGCCTAAACTGTAATCTCATATTTCAGAAACCTAATGAAGTATCTCCTACTGTCGTGTTCAGTTTCAGCACCCCACAGAGCAGTATCCTCCTTTACGCTTCGGCACTGTCCCAAACGGAAGTACGGAGGAGAATATACGGAGCAATTACCCCAACATGCATCAGTACATGGTGCGGAACAATCAGAGAGGAGTGGAAGAGGCCATCGACAACCTTAAAACTGGGTGAGTGAACCGTAAAACTGGGTGAGTTATACATTAAACTGGGTGAGTTATTATTTATTCACCACACATACTTATTTTTTCATTTCAAATTTGCACATATCATAACTGTACATACATAATTGTCTATATTATATATTGTGTTTTTGCTATTTTGTACATTCCCTATTTGTATATTATTCTTTTATTATCTGTGCCCTGTCCTGTTGCTGTCTTTCTGTTGCACTGTGTCACTATAACAAATTCCTCGTATGTGTAAACATACCTGGCCAATAAAGCTCATTCTGATTCTGATTCTGAATGATGACCATTGTGAAAGACAACATTAAAAGGTTACAAATTAGGTTCACCGTTTACACGCTCTCTCAGAAGAATCCATAGGTTAATCCATATGCATAAGCTGTATCTATAATGAAGTGTTTTAGTAGTAGCCAACTTGGCAAATGAAAAACCTGCCAAACTCAAGCTTCAATCCTGCCCTGAATCAGACCACAAAAGTGTTACGTCCCAATGAATCAAGATGTTCTTTTAAGCAGTGGGGGAAAACAGATGTGCTCACAAGTAATTGACTGATATGGGTGACATGATGGATCACAACAGAGGCGTTAATTATTTTGTTGGCTGTTACTTTTCGCCTCCATTTCGAAGGAGAATGTGAAGATTGACTTGGTGCTATGTCACTGGAAGGACCAAACATTCAGCGGGCATTACTACTTCCACAGGATAATACTTCTTTAGCTGGATTTGTGCTGGCAGGGCGAGCATGATATTGATATCTCTCATTTAATGTACTGAAGTCAAACTGAAGTATTTTATTTAAATTTATTCATCTAGTACTCGCTTTTATCCAAAGTGACTTATAAATGAGGAACATCACGAGCAATTTGTCATAACAGGGCAGTCTTTTTAAATGTACAGTATAACTAGCATTCAATAATTTTTTTTTTTTTTTACCATTCATACTTTTATTCAGCAAGGATGCATTAAATTTATCCAAATTGAAGACTTTTACATTGTTATTTCAAATAAATGCTGTTTTTAAATAAATGCTTTTGGGCTTCCTATTCATCAAAAAATGTAGGATGGTTTCCACAAAAATATTAACAACTGTTTTTAACGTTGATGTATGTAATGTTTCTTGAGCAACACATCAGTATATTAGAATGATTTTTGAGCGATCATGTGACACTGAAGACTAGAGTAATGATGATGAAAATTTAGGTTTTGGAATAAAAATTCCATCACATGATTAAATTACATTTTAAAATATATAAAATTATAAAACAGTTACTTTAAATTGTGATATTTCACAATATTACTGTTTTATTTTATCATTATACTGTTTTTTTTTTTTATAAAATAGATGCAGACTTAGGGCCAGTTTTACTAACAGCTTGCGCCAGTGCAAATCGTCTTTTGGCGTTAAAATAGTACTGTCAGGTTTTACTAAAGATGTGCAGTGATGAATTAGTGCTGAAAAGGCGTAGACAGTTATTTTTGCGCATGACCTTATTGAATATGCATTTCTAGGAGTTTCCCTTTCAAACGCAAAAGTTATGGGAGGAGAGTACTCAAATGGATCACGCAACTAGATTTACTAACACTTGCGCTCATCAAATTACTGGCATTTGCGCCATTTAACGCATGTCTTAAAATATTTTGCGCTTGAAATGGATGCAATTTGTTGCTAGGAGAGGCACCGCAGAGAACAGAGAGCGCGTGGTCAAAGGGAGAGAATTTTTTTCCACACATATTAATTTATTTTGAATGCCAGAAGAACACATTATCCAAACATATCGTTTGCCAAGCCATGTTATTTTTAATTTGCTTCAGGAAATAAAAGACGACTTGGAACCCTCAACTAGGAGTCTCGCAATACCAGCTCTATAAAAACTTCTAGCAAACCTTAATTTTTTGGCCTCCCGTTCTTTTCAACTTACTGTTGCTTATTTATTTCTTTGTTTATTTGCGACTACGCTAATTTGCGCCGCGGTTGGTATATTGCTTTGGTCAATATGTAAATGAGATGTTGCGTCTGTGTTCTTTAATTTGCGCGTTGTTAGTAAATCACCCGCAGAAATTTCCACGCCCATCGGCGCTCTATTGGAATTGCGCTCTCGCGCTAATTTTCCCTTTTTAGTAAAACTGGCCCTTTGTGTGCATAAGAGACTTCTTTCAAAAACATTTAATTTCATGCATTTTTCTGCTATAAATTTAATTTTTTTTATTTTTTGACATATTTTTAAATCTCCAATTGACTTACTCTGACTTATGTTGTGACTTAAAATGTTTTATGCCATTCAAAACATTTTATCTAGTTTGTGTTGTAATATTAGGTAAAAGCCACTGTTTAGCTCTTTTGATTAGTCAGGTGTTCTTTGCTTTTAGTAGTTCAAGTTTAATGCTGTCACACTAAATATGATCTTTGTTTTTATGCCAGAATAAATACTGCTCTAAATGCAAAAACAAATCATATAGTTGGCTAGTTGCATATTTAAAAGATTACCTCCTTCTGGAAATGCAAATCTAGCCAGTAGTGTCATTACCTTTAATGTATTCATATAGAAGGCAAACAATGACACCTGCTTTAAACTGTAGTAGCAGAATGTGTTTTTGTTAGTGCCACATTGTGACCCTCAGCCATAGCAGCTTAGTGTAGAGGCATGGCGGTATTATAGTTGTTCAGTCAAGCATAGTTTTCCTATGATGCTGCTTTTACGTGCCGAGCCAGTTGACACCACTCTGCATGATGCTGGTTTAGGAAACAAAACTTTTTAAAAAGCTTTGTCAGACTTTGTTATACAAAGAGCATTTGATGTCATTCCATTTTCATCTGTTAGCGTTTAATCACAGAAACGAGCAATTCTGCACTTGTGTATTATTCATGATTGTTGCCATGATTGTTCCAGAATTATTAAATTGCAATGTGATGTCGCTAACACTGCCTCACTGCCCTCGGATCTGTGTGCATGAGAGTGTGTGTGTCTATGGCCGTCCTATCTAAAGCTCAAGTCTCTGCATTATGCATACAAAGAGCATGAATATGCATCCCATCGCAAAAAAAGGTTATGTTTGCAGGCTAGAATGTGTAATCGCAGTGTTCAGGCTTTGCAATTGCTCGTGAAGATTTCATCTGTCATTCATAAGCACTTGGTTTGTGTAATAGTTGTAGCCTGCAGAGTGAGACTTTCGATTTCAAGCCGTGCAATGCAAGGCAGGCCCGCCGGCCCACAAGTCAACAAGTCAGGTCTCCAACTAGGCGCTAGCTGATTCTCAAAGGCACTTGTGTACCTCAACAGCCTACCTACTGCTTTTACTGCCTTCCTATTTCAGTCGGGTTGCACTGTGGTGCAGTGTGCTGTGTGCTGTGCTATCAAACACCTGTCTGTGTGTGTTCTGTTCGTTTGGTTTCACCCTTACTGAAACGTGTGACTCATTTTCCCCCAAGGGCTCTGTTTTGTTGGATACAACACTTCTGACAAAAGCTGCCACCTTGAATGCTAATGTGGTGCTCGCTGGTCTTGGAGGGCCAAGTTGAGCTTGTTAATAACCTCAAGGTGTGCTTAGCAGGAGGTTGAAGAGTAGCCAGTAATAAGCTGTCAATTTGGGTTTTTGCTGAGAAGACGTTGGCATGTTACAAGGTAGGTGAAATATGATCAAAGAAAAGAGGCATTTTCAGAGTGCACCTGACTCTGATAAGGCACAAAGCTTCCTTGACTTCTGAAAAGCAACTTAACTTTTATGTCTTTACTGTAAGAGACTCCACTGCTGAATTATTTAGCACTATGAATATGGAGTAACAAGATTAAAGTGGATTTTTGCATTAAGTGGCACGATTTTTGCCTGTTTTATCATGCAGCAGGTGAACATTTTCAGTCTGATTGCTTAGGAACATAATTGCACAAAATTCCGAGCATCACATTTCAAACTGTTACTCAACAATCTTCACCATGGAAGGAATGTGTATTTGTGACAGTACAGACGTCTCAGGAAACTAGCTGCTAGCTAATTCAGTCCCAATTTCATGTTTTTTATTATTATTTTTTTTTACATGGGGTTTATTTGAAGACCAGTGTCTGCACAAATTAGCCTTTCTATTATGTGCTGCTCATTTCAGCAAAGCGAGCAGCCAGACAATATCAGCGTTCTTTGGAGCTATTCTGCAAAGTGTTTGTGTGCATATATTATCACATTTATGGCAGAGAAACAAGTAGTGAGGTATTTGATTATACACCTGCATATAAAAACAGAGTATGCCTGCATGAAGTAGCTGTTTATTTGAGGCTTATTCATGCTACCCTATTACCTTATAGTTTCATTTTCTTCACATCTTTTATAGCTTTATCACTGTATTTTTTAATGTATAAATTTAAACATTCATTGTGATGTTGTTAATTGTGTAGTGAAAAGACATATAAATGCTGTTACAGTTATTGAAATGGTTTCCAGTCCACCTAACCATGAGAGTTTATGTTTTGAATGTCCTCCAAAAACTTGATTTTAATTTCCTGCAGTGGATGTACAGTATCAAAAGTTTAGGGACAGTAATTATTTTAATGTTTTTAAAATGTATTTTATCTTAAGTAAATCATTACTATTGTGACATATAATCACAAATTAAATAACTTTTCTATCTGAATATAATTTAGAATGTAATATATTCCTATGATGGCAAAGCTGAATTACTGCAGTCTTCAGTGTCACTTGATCCTTCAGAAATCATTAATTCATCTGTGATTCACACTCGAAATTCAGGAATTTGTTTTATTTTTGCAGGTTTTTTCTTCAGAAATCATTCTAATATGCTGATTTGGTGCTCAAGAAACATTTATTAATAATGAATTAAAAAAATAATTAATAAAAAGTCCAAAAGAACCGGATTTATTTGAAATATTTTTATTTATTTATTTTTGGGAACAATGACCCCAAAATTTTAAACAGCGGTGGAGATTTTTCTGGTGATTCTCTGCTCTGAAATATTGCATTGGCTCTTTTTGAGTGAAACTCTATAAAATTATTTTAAAAAAATCCTTACACAGGAATCCAACTGGAAAACCCATAGAAAGGTAATGGAAAAATCATGGAAATTCAGTGGGGGTTTTTTAAGGCAGTTGCCAGCAGCAACAAAGAGTTTTTTGAGAGGGAATAAAAAAAAAAAACGTTAAGCCAACAAATGCATAGTGTAGAACTGGGATGGGTGCTTAACTGGCTTCACTGATTACCTGTTACACACTATTTAGCTTAGAAATAGGATTTCCCTAAAGATCATCAATGTTTTCATCTTTACATGTAACAATCAATTAAGTGATAATTGGTCTCGTGAAGTAATTTCCCCATGCCTTTGTTTCCCATTTCCTTTTTGTCTCTGCAGGAAACTGGATGCATTCATATATGATGCGGCTGTCCTGAACTACATGGCTCGTAAGGACGAGGGCTGCAAAGTAATGACTATCGGCTCTGGCAAAGTGTTCGCTACAACAGGGTATGGCATTGCCTTACACAAAAACTCCCGCTGGAAGCGGCCGCTAGATCTCGCCCTCCTGCAGCTAGTTGGAGACGGTAAGAGAATAAAATACCTAGGTACACCCCAGATCCCACGTTTAACAACACGTTAGCCTCTTGCTAATGGTGGTTTGTTGTTTGTTTGTTGAGTTGTAAGCTCCTAGACTCAGTCTCAAAGCCCTGATTTTAACTATGACAAACAAACATTCCTGCTTTTTTGTTTACAGTGACAGAGTGGAATTTTTGGGAAATTAAACCTTTTTGAGTGTTGTTACACTTGTTATTCTGATTCTCTGAGGTACTTCCCCCTTTCTCCATCTCGCATTCGCAAACATTCGCATGTTTTTGCTTGTTTTTCTTTGATCAGACTCGATGATGAGGAACCTAGTGCCTCATAATGATTAAAGAATAAATCTGAAAGGGAGCTGGAAGAGTCTCACTGAAATATGATAAATGATATTAGAAAGAATGTCACAGCAAATGAACACAATTATGAATAGCCATAGGGTCACTTCAGTAAACAGTGCGATTTTTAATTTTGACGCATTCCAATTTTGATTGAAATTCTCAGGGCTGATTTTTGCTTGTTTGAATAAATAAATATAATGAATAATATTTGGATTTCAGATCCTGTGATTAAATTTTCCATAACCTAAACCATAGTTCAAGGCCATATTGTCATAAATTGAAACACGTAATTAACCTGTGGGTCAACGCAGTTTTGTTTTTATTCTTTGTTTCATATGAAAAGAGGATTTAGACTTATCTCTCTCCCTCCTTCGCAGTGAAGGAATAATCCTCGATATAAAGCCGGCATCTAAATGCATATGTCATTTTTCTGCTAGAAACATGCCCTTGTCATACCTTTATTTTTTCCACAGTGACATTTTCACTCTGATAAATGCACTAATGGCTATTGTTGGGAGGTAGGCCCATCAGTCTAGAGCTTTCATCTCCAAACTACTCTGGGCCTGTCTTATCAGAAGAGCCTCGAAACCAGGCCATTTCAGACCTCCATCAAAGCTGTTATTATCCTCCAGTCTCTCTTTCTCTGCTTCTCTCTTTCCTCCTTCTTGCCTTTCATGATTCTTTACCTCTGTTTTTTCTTTTCCATTTTTACCTTTTTGTGAACACAGTGTAATAATAACCAAAGCTAAACCAAGATCTCCACTGTCTGGAGATTTGAATTAAAGACTCACTTTTCCCAAAAATAGGGTTTGAATCCAGTGCTCTTTTGCTTTCTTTAGACTTTCTTTTTCATTCTCTCCCTTCTGTCCATCTGTCTTGTCCCCTGTTTGTAGGCCTGCTTATCTTTCATGCTCCTTGTCTCCTGTCATTGTGTTCCTTCTTTTTAGATGAGATTGACATGCTTGAACGACTCTGGCTGTCTGGGATCTGTCATAATGATAAGATTGAGGTAATGAGTTCCAAACTGGACATAGACAATATGGCAGGAGTCTTCTATATGCTTCTGGTTGCTATGGGCCTAAGTCTGCTGGTGTTTGCATGGGAGCATCTCGTCTATTGGAAGCTCCGCCACTGTTTGGGCCGCTCTGGAGGACTGGACTTCCTACTGGCTTTCAGTCGGGTGAGCAACCCAAATGAAATCCATTATAATAAAAATAGCAGGGCTGTCAGTTATTTATTTTTTTGTTAAAAGTTAATCCATCCAGTTCATTTTTAATGAAAGAAACAAAATAATATATGTAATTATTGTTCTTCAGTTTGTGTTAATGGCACTCAGAATACATGTACTCCCCCCTACCACCACCATTGACCCACAGTCCTCCGCTGGTGATTGCATTAACATTTTTATGAATGACTGCATTCCACTTGTGTATGATGTTTCACTTTTTGAACCTCAATGATAATTAAATTTCATTATATAAAGGATGCAAATGACTTTACCATTGTTAAACGTCCCATCTGGGTTTGATTTATAAATAAATAATCTGTAGAATAAAATCTGTAGAATAATGGTTTTCTCAGTCATTTAGGCCACTGATAAACGGGAGCTCCCATAGGGAATTTTGTGCATGCGTGTGAGAGAGACTTGCGCTGTGGCTCCAAACGGTTTCGGTCACTTCTGAAAGCTTCCTATTCATTTTTAGAAATCACACAAAACAGATCTAGTTCAATATCAGATTGAATAAATGTGTTATTCGCACTTAAAAACATTTAATTAATCACAAGCATTAACATGTTAATTTTCACAGCCCTTATAAATGTGACCCTGGACTACAAAACCAGTCTTAAGTGTCAATTTTTTGAAATTGAGATTTATACATCATCTGAAAGCTGAATAAATAAGCTTTCCATTGATGTATGGTTTGTTAGGATCGGACAATATTTGGCCGAGATACAACTATTTGAAAATCTGGAATCTGAGGGTGCAAAAAAATCAAAATATTGCGAAAATCGCCTTTAAAGTTGTCCAAATGAAGTTCTTAGCAATGCATATTACTAATCAAAAATGAAGTTTTTATACATTTACGGTAAGAAATTTACAAAATATCTTCATGGAACATGATCTTTACTTAATATCCTAATTTTGGCATAAAAGAAAAATTGATAATTTTGACCCATACAATATATTTTTGGCTATTGCTACATATATACCCCAGCGACTTAAGACTGGTTTTGTGGTCCAGGGTGACAAATATACTCATTTTAAGAATATTTCTTATGAAACTCTGCGGCAATTTGAGAGAAGGTGATAAAATATATTGAGGAACAATAATTGTGCCATAATGATCATTTAATTCCAGCTCTGTAAACTGAAATCAGTAGCCCAGGAAATGTAAAAATGAATCTAACACCGTGTCCTATCTACATGTGATGCGACAAGATTCCAGCGACAAGCAATTTGGGTGTCCACACCAGATGCGATGCGACAACGCGACGCAACAGAATCAATGAAATATCACAGCCAATCAGAAGTGCATGTGGGCGGAATCTCTCTGGAAGCGCACTGCACTCGTAACGAAATGGATACGTTTATAATCTAATTCATAAATATTAAAGATTTTTAACATCATTAAATTTACATACTGAGTGACTGATAACATCTTTATGAAATACGTTGGTTCGTGGTGAGTTCAGTTTTAACCGACATCTTTGCTTTAATTTATTTTCAAGATCTGAGGTAAACTATCTGTTGTTGCTTTCAGTATGGCTATAAGGTCACGTAATATGATATTTAAAATCATATTAGACACGTTTAACTTTGAATAAAGCACATAATCACTTGAGATTATCTACTGTCATATAGTTTGTACGTTATTCCAGCCGCGACGTCGCAGAAATAAAAACCGTTTCTAAATTAGAAATTTCGCGTGTCACCGTCGTGGCTAGTTAGGACAAAAACTCTGATTAACATGGAAAAGATACCTTTTATCGCATGTCGCAGCGTCGTGTGTAGTTAGGACACGGTGTAAGAAACAAAACTGGAATCATTTAAATGTATTTGCAAGTAAAAGGAAAGATTACCTTTTTTGCAGTTCTTGTTATTTGCAGCAAGAACAAATACTGACACGCAGTAATCTCTTGCAATCAGGCGTTAAATCCTTAGAAGGGGACTTTGCAGCACACTCCTTTAATTCCTGTCATTTCTAAAATGTGATGGCACATCCAGCATTCCCACTGCACACACAGAGGGATTTTATGAAAGCCCATAACTTCTCTCATAGTAATGAATAGGGGAGGAAGAGGATGACAGAAGATGGATCATTTATTCATTCTGTATTATCACTGTCTTTGCTTACATTGTGGAAAGAATGAGAAGAACCTTAAATCCCCCTTTCAAGCAACCAGACTTTCTATGAGAGAATTGTAAGCCAGTTAGGTTAGATGGGACACTCAAACAGTGAGGTCAGCATTGCCATTACCTCAGAGAAAGGTTAGCTGAGCTTACAGTGTGTACTCTTGCATCAGCAAAGCACTGGGAGCTTTACAATTTCATTATTATGGTAATGTTTCTCGTCTTTAACAAGACATTTTCCAAGCGCCTAAATCGGTTTGTATGTCACCTAGGGGAATATTATGATATCCTGAACTGTTTGCTAAATAAATCTTTTGCTTGTTATCTCTTACAGGGAATGTATAGCTGCTGCAATTTTGAGGATGAAACAGCTCCTGGAGGTTCCCAAAGCACACTTCCTCAATATCATCATGTCTCCACAGTTCCTCCTCCTCCACCACCTCATGTGATCTCTACAGCCGTGGCCAATCCCCCCATCGCTATGGCACAACAACAACAACAGCAGCAGCAACAACAAAAGCAACACCACCAGCAGCCACCGGTATACAATGCTCTTCTTCCTGGCTCCCCTCCTTCAGTTGGACATTCTGGAATGGCCCTAGGCCCGTCAAACAGTCCCATTCTTGGAGCACCCATGCCTTGCTCTACATTCCTACCACGGCATGATCGTCGATTAGCTGTGGTGGATCGGTGGACACGCCCAAAGGTTGGTCCTGAGAAGCCATGCGGTGTGAGCAGTGGGATAACAGACTTAATACAATTCCAAGGCATGCCCCCTCACTGGAGTGCAGGAATAAGTGGAGGAGAGGGGGGTCTGGATGAGTACAAGAGATACTATGGGCCAATTGATCCAGAAGGCTTAGGGGTCTCTGCCGAACCTCAAAATATAGGCACCCAAACTCCAAAAACGAAGCATCGAGGGACGAAATCCTCTGGAAACCCACGGTTACTTCCTAAAGGTCAAACCTCTGGACACTTACCAATTAACCATGCTTTGCCACATCCCTCTCCACCTCAGCAATCTATCTGGAGGAGAAGCAGCTTCTCAAAAAGGAAGGGCTCAGGTGGGCCACTCTACGAAAACATCCTTCCACTCGGAAGGAGAGGTGGTGGCAGATATGGAATGAGGGATGGAGGTGGGAGAAGAGGACGTCGTCCTCCCCTTCCTCTGCCTATACCTGTGCCCCTCTCTTCCCCAACACAGACTCCGCCCTCACCTTCTCCATCTGTATGCTACACATCCACTTCGTCCAGCAGCTCCAGCACCTCCAGTTCATCCTCTTCTTCAGAATCAGTCTCCCGATCCAATTCTCCTTCATCTTCATCATCGTACACATCATCCCAGAGCTTTAGATACCGAGCAGATGTACGAGATGTGTATGAGGACTATGACACAGATGAGCTTACGGAGGAGTCGAGCTTGCTTTTGGGGAGGAGAAAAAGTCGTTCACGTATGTCCTCTCGATCCCTGCCCAGTAGTCCTCCACCACCACCTATACCACCTCGCAAACCTTGTGAACAGAGGCCGCAGGTGAGAGACAGAGCAGGCAGCCAGATTGCACAGCTTCAAGAGTGGTGGGCCTCTTGGGGGGAGAAAGAAAAGGGTAGAAGAGCAGCTGGAGATAGAGATGTTAAGGAGGAGAAACGACATCATAAAGAAAGGGAAAGAGAGAGAAAGAGGAGGAAGAAGGGTAGAAAGAAAAAGAAGAGAGAAGAGCGTGAAAGAGAAAGGGAGCGTAAAAGACGTAAGGTGAAAAAGAAAAAGAAAAAAGAGGAGAAATCAAGAAGAAGGGAGAGGGAAAAACGATCTGAACAAGAGGAAGTAGATATGGACAGGAAAGATGTCTTTGAAAAAGGTATAGGACAGGAATACTCTTCTTATCCTGCTCTGAGGAGAAGCTCTTTCCGAAAAAAGAGCGAAAGCTCTACAAGGAGTTATGAGTGGGATATTATCAGAGATGGAGTTAAGAGAGATAGGGATGATCAAGGTGGAGAAGATGAAGAAGGCAGTAGAGGAAAGGAAAGGCATCAGAGAAGCCCAAAATCACAACGCCACTCCAGGCCAAGGTCCAACAATAAGCATTTTTCTAGCTCAAACAAACCTTCTTCAACTGTCAAATTTTGGAGTAGTGGGAACCCAACTTCTGATTCGCCATCGTCTTTTGTACCCTTGCGTCCCACATCTAAAAGACAAAAGTCTGTAGGAGCTGAGAGAGACGAGCGAGGAAGAGGTGGAGAGAGTCTGCCCCTTTTGGGAAAAAACAAGAGAGTTAAACCTTGCTCGAGAGAAGGCCTGTCATTTCACGAATGGGATTCCGAGGAAGAAGAAGATGAGGAGTCTGTAGTGGAAAGAAACAGGCCAGAAGAACAGGGGCGACAACGAGAAAGCAGAGGAATGGACTCTGAATCTGAAAGGGACAGAGAAAAAACTGTTGAGATATACACAGATGATGAGGGTTCCTCAGGAGAGTTTGGTAAGTTTGAGAGATATTGGGAGGGTCACGAAGGAAGGGCAGTTGGAGGCATTGGAGGAGGAGGATGGTTCTTTGGCACCTACCCTGCCAGAGAAAGAGGAGGCAGTATAAACAGTAGAGATGACTCCTTTTTGGGGTGGGGTGGTGGAGAAAGTGGCCTGGGTTTCGGAGCAGGAACAGGGTGGGGATCAGGAGGCTTAGGTTCAAACCAGTGGCCTCCAACTCCATTGACTCCACCACCTCCTCGAAGATACTGGTCTGTTGATAAATTACCAGTGAAGACTGAAAAGAAATCTAAAAGCAGGTCTCAAGAGAAGAGCCGAGCCCACACATCCTGTTCCTGCCAGTCACCCCATCACTCTGCCAGCACTCACTCCAAATGGAATCGGGTGACTTCTAGGAGTCAGGAGGAGCTCCTCCCCCACTGCCACAGTTTCAGCAGCAGCGTAAGACCCAAACGGCAATCATCCAAACCGGATCAGGCTCAGAGCCAGGCAAAATCTGGAAGCCAATCCAACTTCAGTGCACAAAGACCACAGCGCTCAGACCGGTCCCGACAACCACCGTCCCCTCCTCAGAGTCTACCGCCATCTTTACCCCCTCCAATGGTCCCTGCACTCCCAGCCCCACCCTCTTCCTCTCACCATATACATGTACCTCCACCTACCTCCTCTTCATCAGTTTCTTCCCCTTCGGTTGTCTCATCTACTCCTGGTGCCCCACAGCCCTCCTCTTTGTCCTCCTCTAGTGCTAAGCTGCAGTACCAGAAACTGCGATCGGTTCCCCAACCCCAACGGTATCAATCCCCACATCTTCCCCTCAAAACCAAGAGCCTGTGCACTCGTCGAGGCTCTGCCCATTTCTCCAGTGTGGAGAGCGAGGTCTGAGGAACATGATTAAATGAGGAACATCAGCAAGTAGCCCCTAGGGGCGATCAAATCACCTGCTCATGCCGCAAACTGTTAACTGTTCATAGCAGTCGAGTTGGGTTGTTTTCGCTGGCACCCATCTCTTGCACAAAGCTCTAATGCTCACAGACAAACCTGGATTGGGATGTCAAATAAATTGTAGCCCTTTCTCTTTACTTGTGTAAGAATGGAATACTGCCATGCTGACAAATCTTGTCGACGTTAGCAAGGCTGTTTGTATGGGATTGGCTTTGCTTTTCTTACTTCTTGGGGGCTTTAAGTTGAAGCCTCAATAATGTGGGTAAATGTGATTTTTCTTGGATTGTTTTGCTGCTCGATGGCTCAGGAAGGATTTTTCGAAGGAAGATTCTGAGGTCAAAATACAAAGCCCTAACGCCCCACACCCATCTCTTTTTTTTTTTTCTCTCCTGCTCTCAGAGCTCTGAATCACAATGTAATTGTTGTGTATATTTGTTCAAAATATCTCAAGGGAAGCATTCACAAAGGAAAGTAGCAAACCAGTTTTCTTGACCTCCACCTTCCGCAAACTGACATCTAGCATTCTGTGTTGTTGTCTGTTTGTATTCCTAGCAACAGGGTAAGTTAGCCATGACTGATCACATATTGGCTTACTGAAGCTGAATGCCAAACTAAAAGTGGAGAAGATGTACAGTCCTGTTCTTTTGAAACCATTTCACAGGTCCTCATGTTTCATTCTCGTCCCTTGAGCAATACATAATTAACTACAAACAACATACAATACATATATTTTATATTTGAAAGTTATTTTATTATATGTAATATATATGTTTTGTGATCTGGTTCAAAACAGTTGTGTTGAGTTATTAAAAGAATATAAGCACTGTGCTGTATTACCGTAGGGCACATGCAATGTTTCAACTACCTATAATCGTTGGCAGCCCTTCCCCTCTCGACTGAATGTACATGTTGCCATAACAACACAGTGTGCTGCAACCAAGACACTTTTAAGATCATAGCTTTCTCGGGGGAGACCTTCTCGTCGGAGCCAGTTAGGATAGCTTTGAACACTGATGTTGAGAGTGCCAGGATGACAGGGCTAGCCATGCTGCAGCACTGTACTCGCTAACCGAGATGTCAGTGAGTGATGAAAGACGTCATCCTTCAGAGAGTGATAAGCGAAGGAGAGCACTGTTTACAGTTTAACACTGTGTTTTTACACCTTTTTTTTTTTTTTACAAGCTGCTCTGCTCTGCCATTTATTAGCTTTGGACACAATACTCATTCTTGCTTAGCAAGTTTGCTTAAGCTGTACAAGTAGCAGCAACAATAAACTGGTCAAATGAGAGCAAAATAGAGTTGCAGTTTTATACTTTTACTAGACATATCTGTTAAGTAAAAACGAAAGAAAAAAAAGAAAGCCAGATCATGTTTTACTTTGAGTTACTGTGAGGAAAAGACTGATTAGCAGACCAGTCAGGTAGATCTTTTGTTTAATTTAGCTTTTACCATTAGCCAAAAGCTAGCATATTTATAGTGATCGCTATAATTGACTGTGAATATTGCTAAGGGCAATGCGTGTTGACAGTAGGTCTGAGTCAACTATGTTTCATTTTACTTATTTTGTTTATACAGTATTTAAAATGTTGTTGTCTTTCAGAGTTACTTTTGTTTCATATTACTGGATTTTGTAATTGCGTTGTCTTAACAAAGCTATAGCATACTATAACAACAAAAATCCCAACACCTTTCTGAAGTAATTGGAGGATGTTCATGCTACATCCATCCAATCCTTCAGGCTGTTCTGACGAGTGTTGTGGGTAACACATTACAGGTAATGCAAGTTATGTAATCAGATTACTTTTCCAAGTAACTAGTAAAGTAACGCATTACTTTTAAATGTACAAGAAAATATTACTTCAACCTTGCCTTGCTTTACTTCAAATAAGTAACGCAAGGTACTTTGTTTCCCTATTTATTCACTGACACCTCTCCTGTCCTGTGTTGAGAGAAATTAGGAGTGAGGCACAGGACAGAGGCACTTCCTTCAGCCTGAGGCTTAATAGTTTCACTCTTGGTGCGAAAGGGCCTTTACAGTTGCCAAAAATATAACTTCTGGGTTTTCTGTTGTTAAAAATAAATAAGAAATCCCAGCCCAGGTGACAAAAAGTAACTCAAATGTAATGTAATGCATTAATTTCCATAAAAAGTAACTAAATAACGCAATTAGTTACTTTTTATGGAGTAACGCAATATTGCAATGCATTAGTTTTAAAAGTAACTTTCCCCAACACTGGTTCTGACTTTGGTATGTTTTGTTTTTCTGATTAATCAGGTTTTCGATTTTTTTGTTTGTTTGTTTTTTCCCCTACCGAACAGTTTAAAAATTGACCAAAATTAAATAAGTATATCCTGTATATGTATAGATCTTTTAAGCATTCAAACTGAAGTTTATTTGAAACTTTCAGGCAGGGCTTTGTCAAGCCAGCAGCAAACTTTGACTAATTTCAATATGGTTTGAAGCATTGTATGTTGTTATTTACATATGTATGAATTTATATAAGTACATATTTGACACAGAACCACTCACAGTCCAACAGGCTAGTTGTTTTTTTTTTGTGTGTGTGTGTGCTTGTAACTGCATCTGAGCCATATTAAGCTTATGTGTTGTATGCTGAGCTTTTTACAAGTAGTACTAATTAATTTGGGTATATTTTGTTGTCAATGGGCTAAACAGCAATGTCAAGAGACTTTGGAGTACTAGAAACATAATGGGTGATGATTTTTATTATTATTTTTTAAACACTGATGACTTCTGTTTGGTGAAATCGGGAGGGCAGTTACACAAATCTTGTCAATTCTGACCAGAACCATAACAAACTGCCTCACTGTCACAGAGAAATTCTGAGTAATTTGACATTAACATTTAGAATATTTGGCAGCTTATGTATGTATATCCTTTTGACTCCAACTTTGTTGTGTAATACGTGTCTGGATTACTTTATATATAGATGTACCTCATACATGTGTTTGTGATGTTTAGATAGCAATAGAGAAATAGCTGTTCAGCAAAGCAGTATAGGTGAAGACGAGTATTGTTTTCAAACATTTCTCTCGGCAGACTTGATAATTAAGATGTTTCATGTATTAGCTGTGAAAAATAATTTGGAATTCTCTTTCCATTCCATTGTGCACATTAAAGTCAGTAGACAGCTTTGATAAAACATTTGGGCTGAAACTGCAAGGACCTTAAAATAATGTCTTTTTTCTTTTCGTTTTCAAATGATAAAATATCAGGCGTATTGCACAAGTTTTAGTAGGAACCGCCGCCACCAAGAATCTTAAAATGGCCTTTCTCTAGACGTGTCTTGTGTTTATATTGTCTTTGACGGTAAATGTTTCGTTTGTTTGTTCGTTTATTTGTTTATTACTCTAAGAATAAGTCTCTTATCAAAGCAGCAGCATATAAATATATACATATAGATATAAATTATATATTTCAACAAATAACATGCATATATATATATATATATATATATATATATAATGTTTATCAACTAAATTTATTATCTTTGAATTGGTCTTCTTTTGTCTCTTTGTCCTCTCTCGTCTCATAACAGCTGACATCAGAGACCAGTTTTCAACTGTGTTTTTATGAATAACATGGCCGACCATCGATTACGATGAATTTATGTTGCGAATAACCAACGCTGTGATTGAGGTGTGTATGTGTACATTTTGGGACGTGGTGATGCACAGCTGTAGGCTCCACACTAGGATCACCATAAGCGTAGCAAATGGATTTGACCTCGCTACGTCAAAACCTTTTCAGTCTCCACGTGTGTCACACAGGTCCGGCTTCGGAAACGGTGTGTGTGTGTGTGCGCTCTGTCTGTGCCAAGCTGCAGTGTGTTATGCTGAAAACACATTCGACCACTGCTGCTCTGTAATACTTTATGATAATGTAGCTGAGCAGAGCCAGTTATGTTCTATGCCACTCTGTGCCAGGACGGTAGTGCCCCTCCCCCTCCCCCTCCCCCGGTAGCACTGTGTTAGGTTCTTGTGCCATACTCCTCTCAGTAGGGGAGCCTCACAGGGGGGCCACTCGCTGAGCCGCACGACCATGGGAGACTATACTATGCTGTGCTGGGAGCAGAACAGAATAAAAGACTTTTAATACAACGGCGTTTGGTGTGTGTTTTTTTTTGCTTTCAGCGTGTGTTCGACAGAGAATGTTCGTGATTGACAGCAAACGTGGTGAATAATTGTGTAAGTCTTTGTTTTCTAGGTTTCTGGGGAGAGGAAGGACATGAAAAGAAAGAGTGAAAAGCCTTTTGAAACCACTGGTGAGGACACCTACGTTTTACCTTGATTAATGCAGAGAATTTTAAAGTAGTTTTAATAGAGTTGGGAGAGCCCATTTATATTGCTGTAAATCACAAACGAGAGCTCGTCAATATATCAGATGTTTCTTCTAGACAGGGCCAACACTTTTCGTCAAATTCTTCACACACAAAATTGTCTGAGCTCTTTAACAATACTATACATACTTTAATGTTTAGTGTTATTTTAATGTTTGTGTATTATAGTATTAATTAATGT
Source organism: Spinibarbus caldwelli (assembly GCA_039654775.1). Classification (NCBI taxonomy): domain Eukaryota; kingdom Metazoa; phylum Chordata; class Actinopteri; order Cypriniformes; family Cyprinidae; genus Spinibarbus; species Spinibarbus caldwelli. The sequence goes on along the minus strand of CM077244.1, from coordinate 9,880,669 downwards.
TTTAAATTTTGAATTTTATTTAGTACTTTAAGTTTTCATTTTATTTTATTTTTTGTTTCTTATTATTTCTTATTTTTCTTTATATATATATATATATATATATATATATATATAATGTGTGTGTGTGTGTGTATGTAGTAAGTATAGTGTTTATAATACAGGTGCAGCTCAATAAATTCGAATGTCATGGAAAAGTTCATTTATTTCAGTAATTCAACTCAAATTGTGAAACTTGTGTATTAAATAAATTCAATGCACACAGACTGAAGTAGTTTAAGTCTTTGGTTCTTTTAATTGTGATTATTTTGGCTCACATTTAACAAAAACCCACCAATTCACTATCTCAACAAATTAGAATATGGTGACATGCCAATCAGCTAATCACCTCAAAACACCTGCAAAGGTTTCCTGAGCCTTCAAAATGGTCTCTCAGTTTGGTTCACTAGGCTACACAATCATGGGGAAGACTGCTGATCTGACAGTTGTCCAGAAGACAATCACTGACACCCTTCACAAGGAGGGTAAGCCACAAACATTAATTGCCAAAGAAGCTGGCTGTTCACTGAGTGCATGTTAACAGAAAGTTGAGTGGAAGGAAAAAGTGTGGAAAAAAAAAAGATGCACAACCAACCGAGAGAACCGCAGCCTTATGAGGATTGTCAAGCAAAATTGATTCAAGAATTTGGGTGAACTTCACAAGGAATGGACTGAGGCTGGGGTCAGGGCATCAAGAGCCACCACACACAGACGTGTCAAGGAATTTAGCTACAGTTCCTCTTGTTAAGCCACTCCTGAACCACAGACAACGTCAGAGGCGTCTTACCTGGGCTAAGGAGAAGAAGAACTGGACTGTTGCCCAGTGGTCCAAAGTCCTCTTTTCAGATGAGAGCAAGTTTTGTATTTCATTTGGAAACCAAGGTCCTAGAGTCTAGAGGAAGGGTGGAGAAGCTCGTAGCCCAAGTTGCTTGAAGTCCAGTGTTAAGTTTCCACAGTCTGTGATGATTTGGGGTGCAATGTCATCTGCTGGTGTTGGTCCATTGTGTTTTTTGAAAACCAAAGTCACTGCACCCGTTTACCAAGAAATTTTGGAGCACTTCATGCTTCCTTCTGCTGACCAGCTTTTTAAAGATGCTGATTTCATTTTCCAGCAGGATTTGGCACCTGCCCACACTGCCAAAAGCACCAAAAGTTGGTTAAATGACCATGGTGTTGGTGTGCTTGACTGGCCAGCAAACTCACCAGACCTGAACCCCATAGAGAATCTATGAGGTATTGTCAAGAGGAAAATGAGAAACAAGAGACCAAAAAATGCAGATGAGCTGAAGGCCACTGTCAAAGAAACCTGGGCTTCCATACCACCTCAGCAGTGCCACAAACTGATCACCTCCATGCCACGCCGAATTGAGGCAGTAATTAAAGCAAAAGGAGCCCCTACCAAGTATTGAGTACATATACAGTAAATGAACATACTTTCCAGAAGGCCAACAATTCACTAAATTTTTTTTTTTTTGTCTTATGAAGTATTCTAATTTGTTGAGATGGTGAATTGGTGGGGTTTTGTTAAATGTGAGCCAAAATCATCACAATTAAAAGAACCAAAGACTTAAACTACTCCAGTCTGTGTGCACTGAATTTAATACACGAGTTTCACAATTTGAGTTGAATTACTGAAATAAATGAACTTTTCCACGACATTCTAATTTATTGAGATGCACCTGTATATTTATTTTATACTTTAAACTTTTAAAGTATTTAATTAATAAAATGCATTGTTTTGTCATTTCAGTTAGTCATTGGATGCACTTTTGTCATTTTGTAATAATTCTAATTTTATATAATTATGTTCAGCTTTATTTAACTAATTACAGTATTAGGTTTACTTTTAATACTTCAGCTTAAACATGTTTCTGTTAAATATCAAGGAAACATTTAAATTTTCTATATATTTTAGAAGTTTTTCATCTAATATTTATATTTTATTTTAGCTTTATTTATTTTTTTAAAAACTGTTTAATGATTAACGATAACAACACTGCAGTATATGGGCCATTCTACACAATTGGCTTCTACACAACCAAAAAACGTATTTAAAAAGAATAGTATTCAAATCTTAGATGTTATCTTAAATGTAATCTTAAATGCTAAGATCCTTCTATTATCTATTGAAACCCACAATAATATTTAAAATATTAGTAAGCTTAATATATATAAAATCATAATTTATTGGGTACTTTCAGTTGGGAGGTGGCTGTTCCAAACCCTAACCCCTAAATTTCAAGTTATGGAAATTATATTGAAATAATTTTTGTATTTTTGCATTGTTGTTTTTAAAAGTATCTTTTTGATTCTTTTAAAAATTGAAGTTCAAAAAAGCTATTTATTTTATATTTTCTTTGTAAATTATGAAACTTTATGTAAAAAAAAAAAAAAAAATGTGTCCCACATTTTCATGTCAGTCCATTGGCTGAGACTGATTTTAACTACGCCCCTACATTTATGATCAGGAAATATTTGTGTCACTCTCTCATAGCTACATGGTGAGTAGACAGGCCCCATCATTTGGGGGTAAATGCGATTTTTTTATTTTTTATTTTATTTTAGTATTTATTATATGCAAGTTAAAATTCTGTAATGTGATGTGGTCGCTACCGAAGCATTACTGTCGCTAACGAATGTGCAGTCACTACCAAATGTGCAGTCACTACCAAAACATGGGATGTTTTGTCAATAATAAAGTATACTGAATTATCAACAAAGATGTTATGATAGTTTTTGGTTCAATGTATATTCAAACTAATGAATCCTTAACTCTGAAATGAGTATGATCAACTTTTTTTTTTTTTTTTTAAAAAGAAAAATGGATTCAAAATACAGCAAATCTCATAAATTACACTTGAAAATTTGTTAAAAATGTAATTGTTATTGATTTACCTCTAAAAAAATTAATAAAATAGCAAAAAAAAAATATATTTACAATGTAGATGTAAGCAAAATCTTAATAGGTCAATATAACCCTTCTAGTTTTTTTATTTACTGTGTTTTAATTATTAATTAAAACACTAATAATAATTTAATTATTACTGTGTTTCGGTAGTGACAAATTTGGAGAGAGGACATATATTTCAAAACTTTCTGAAAATACAATATGAGAATTAACTGCACAATTACTAGAAACATGTACCTTGGATATTATACAATGTATATACAAATTTTTTGGAAAAAGACTTTTTTAAATAATTCTGTAGAGTGGCACATATATACGCATGCAAACATATGATTTTGTGTAATTTTATCTAGTCATGTTTCAGATATTTTTCCTAAAATTTGAGGCATTATTTATTAGGCCTACGATTTTTTTCTTTTAAGTAATTTTAAGAGAAGTGTCTGAAACAAAAGTCGAAGCTCCATTAAATCTCCTGAACTATGAAAGGTTCGTCTGGATAAATTTGATTCCAGCATCACAGTAGCCTACTTTCACAAAACTTGCAAAAAATTGCAACCCATATCTTGCGAGGAAAATCTATCACACATTGGGCATATTGAATTGCAAGATGTCCACAGGTGTTGGCTTTCCAGTAGCATTGCTATCTATTCACTATCCTCAGCAAAGGATTTTAGATGAATCTACCATTTATTCTTCGATTCCAAATATGCGAGTGTCTGCAGTGAATTCAGCATGTGTGCTCTGTGTGAGTGAGTAAATTCTGTGGGAAATATTGGAAATAGGAGATAACAGAGCTATTGGACACAAGCTGTTGATATGCAGGAACATTAGAGATTGTACAACCCAAGAGAAATATAAGCATGTAAAATGCAGGTGACAGCAAGTTTGCAGAAAGCATTGCCTCCTCGTCTCAGCAGACGCTGAGGTGAAGGCAACTAGTATTACTCATTTTCCAGAAAGAGAAAAGCGAGAATGAAAGGTTACTGTGGGTTACCCAAGTAATAGTTTGAGCATTTATCAAACATCAGATATTTTGAACAGGCTGCTGCCGCATTTTTTTTTTTCCTTCTCACGTCTCTCTCGCCCTTTTTGTTTGGTATCATAAGTCCGTGAACTCTCCCATTTTTTAATTAGTTACAAATGCAAGATTTATGTAACCACACTGTTTCCATGCCACCACCGAGGGAATATAATTAACGGATGGGGGCCATTTACTGGAGATTAATGGATGAAATAAGAGGCGAGCTGTAAGAAAATCATCTTTCAGGGCTTTAGTTGGAGAGTGTGAAGAGGAAGGAGAAACAGAGAATGTTGTTGAGAAAGCCTTGTTCGATATACTCTTACTTTGTAGGATTATATACAGTATGGATGAGTATTGATTAGTAAGGATTTCATATCAAACTTTCTTAGCATCTGCTGTTACTCTGAACTGCAATGTAGGATCAGAGGGTTATTCAAACAAACAGTGACGTTTGACTCTTTCAATTATGTCTTATCACCAAAGCAATTCTATTTGATGTTGTGCCAGTGCATGGGCGAGTAGGCCTATCTCTCCAGACTTCGAAAAATTATTCTCTCTCGTCTCCTTTTCTGTAGTAGAATGTAGAGCAGAAATCAGGCCAAGGAGAAAGAAGATAAGAGATTAAAAAATCATACAGGAAGGTTTGAGAAAGATTGGGAAAAGGACACATGTATAGACAAAAGAGAGAAATCTGGGATTACGGGGACTGGGAGAGCCAGATAAAATGATCAACGTTAATTTGAAATTAATTTAAGGGTGTGATTTGCAAAAATGCGCTGATAAACTGCCGCCTCTGGTGAAATGCACTCAGGAAAAATTCTATCTTGATAGAGCTCCTGCTATTGTGTGGAAGTTGGATTACAGCATCACAGGAAATGGATGCCTGCAGTGAGATTATCCGACTCCAATCCTGAGAGGTGGAGGGCAGGAGTTTGCTAATCACTGTGAAAATGAAAAGATAGGCCTACACCATTTGGGGTTTCTCAGATCATCACACTGACAGAAGCCTCTGGAGAACATCTAGGCATGCTTTTGAAGGTACCTCTAATACTGATAGAACTTCAAATATGTATTTCAAGTGCCTCGAGTGTCTTTTAGAGTTCTTGCAGGATCTTCTATTTTAGAGGTTCTCCAGAGGTTTCTGCTAGTGACAATCCGAGGAACCCCAAATGGTGTATCAAGAATCTTTTTTGCAGCGATGTTTAATTTCTGTTCAAAGGGCATCTTTAAAATTTCTTAAGAAATTAGCTTCTTTTATCCTCTAGGTTGTTTGACACATTTAATTAATGTTTTGCCTCTAAGCAAAATGATCATTTATGCTGGTATACAGTGCGATCTCTAATGAAAATGCTCAGAATGTCTGAGATCAGTAGTGAAAAGGCGACTGTTTAAAAAATAAAATAAAAAATCATTTAAATAGTTTTATTGGCATAACAATTTGAGTCAAAAATCATGATGTAAAACCTAATGATCATGATATGTTCTTCAGCATGATCCACAGAAAGAATGTCTTGAGCCTCAACATTAACGAGAACGATTGCCCGTCGGTAGATCGATGTCACAAATCTACTAATTTGATGAGTGCACATCTGAAACATTTACTTTAGATAATTTAATTATTTTTAAATTCCTAAAACTTTTTATTATTAGGTTAAAATAGGAAAGACTGACAGGTTTTCAATGTGGTCTCAGACAGATCACACTATAGGCTATGTTCAGTGTTATTACATCAATAAAATCTACGAATATAGAAAGGCCCATATATCATGGCATTCTCATACCATGCCACAAGAGGACAGCATTTCCATACTTCCTTACAGGAAATTCCCAAACGGACACGTTCAACAGTATAGCCCATAAATCGGAATGACAACCAATTACACAGCCTTCTGCCTATTAAATCCACTACAACCATATTTAGGGCAAGAACCTCCGTGGCAGAAAACATACAAAGAAAATATGGCCCGCCTGTCTTGACGCATTAAATATACTAATAAACTCCAGAGTGGTAGATAAATTTACCCTGCGCATGTGCCACAGCTGACAGCGGCGGGGCGCTCTCAGGCTGGACGGGGGAATCTCTTTATACAGTGGGTACGGAAAGTATTCAGACCCCCTTCACTTTTTTTCAATTTTGTTATGTTGCAGTCTGATACTACAATTGTTTAAATTCTTTTTTTTCTCATTATTCTACACTCTGTCCTTTATAATGACAAAGTGAAAACAGAATTTTAGAAATGTTTGTAAATTTATTAAAAAGAAAAAACTGAAATATCACATTTACATAAGTATTCAGACCCTTTACTCAGTACTTAGTTGAAGCACCTTTGGCAGCAATTACAGCCTCGAGTCTTTTTGGGTATGACGCAACAAGCTTTGCACAACTGGATTGGGGGAATTTCTGCCATTCTTCTTTGCAAATCCTCTCAAGCTCGGTCAGGTTGGATGGGGACCGTCTGTTGACAGCCTTTTTCAGGTCTCTCCAGAGATGTTTGATAGGGTTCAAGTCAGGGCTCTGGCTGGGTCACTCTAGGACATTCACAGAGTTGTCCCTAAGCCACTCCTGTGTTGCCTTGGCTGTGTGCTTAGGGTCATTGTCATGTAAGAAGGTGAACCTTCGGCCCAGTCTGAGGTTTTGAATGCCCTGGACTGGGTTTTCATTAAGGCTATCTCAATATTTTGGTGCATTGAGCTTTTCTTCTACTCTGATGAGTTCCTCAGTCCCTGCCGCTGAAAAACAGCCCAACAGCATGAGGCTGCTACCAGCACACTTTACTTTTGGGATGGTACTCTGCAGGTGATGAGAAGAGCCGGTTTCCTTCAAACATGATGCTTAGAATTGAGGTTCATCAGACCAGGTAATCTTGATTCTCAGAGTCTGAGGGTCCTTTAGGTGCTTTATTGCAAATTCCAAGTGTGTTTTCATGTGTCTTCACTGAGGAGAGGATTGAGTTTGGCCACACTCCCACAAAGCCCAGATCGGTGGAGTGTTGCAGTGATGTTTGTCCTTCTGTAGGTTTCTCCCATCTGCATATATGATCATGGAGCTCAACTAGAGTGACCACCAGGTTCTTGGTCACCAGTCTAGACAAGCCCCTTCTCCATCAATTGCTCAGTTTGGCTGGGGACCAGCTCTTGGAAGAGTCCTGGTTGTGCCAAACTTCTTCCATTTGAGAATTATGGAAGCCACTGTGCTCTTGGGAACCTTCAGTGCAGCAGAATTTTTTTTGTAGCCTTCCTCAGATCTGTGCCTCAATACAATCCTGTGTCTGAACTCTGCAGGCAGTTCCTTTGACCTCGTGGCTTGGTTTTCGCTCTGATATGCATTATCAGCTGTGAGGCCTTTTACAGAGAGGTGTGTGCCTTTCCAAATCATGTCCAATCAATTTAATTTACCACAGGCGGACTCCAATCAAGGTGTAGAAACATCTCTGCAATGATCAAGAGACATGGGAGGCACCTGAGCAAAATTTCAAGTGTTGTTGCAAAGGGTCTGAATACTTATGTAAATGTGATATTTCAGTTTTTTCTTTTTAATAAATTTACAGACATTTCTAAAATTCTGTTTTCACTTCATCATTATGAGGTACAGAGTGTAGATTAATGAGAAAAAAAATGAATTTAAACAATTGTAGTATCAGGCTGCAACATAACAAAATTGAAAAAAGTGAAGGGGGTCTGAATACTTTCCGTACCCACTGTATGTGCGTGGAGGATATCTTGGGCATGTAATGATGACGCGGTGGAATTTAATTTGCATCGATAAAAAATAAATAAATAAAAACATGTCACTGTCAATTAAATATCTCAGCGACGAGATATAATTAGGAATGAGAAATCTGCAAGTGTGAGCTGATAGGTGAGGATTTATTTTTTTTGACAAACTTTTTTTAAAATTACAAATGTTCCATATAGGCTAGTCATTCATTTAATATGAAATTAATGTATAATAAATATAAAAAGTCATGTTTTATTATATTTTATAAAAGAAAACATGTAAAGGAATAATAGTAGGCTTTATAATAGAGATATATTTAAAATTGCTGAAATTGAAACACTAGTTTCACTATTCACACAGTATTTACTGTCAAATTAAAAATGAAAACAGAATTGTTTAGTATGTTTTAACAGCTGTCAGTAGATTACAGGTATTGGCCTTTCCAGTCAATGATTTTTAAAAATAATTTTGATTCAGAATGATTCACAAATGAATCAGTTTGGGAATGATTTGACTGATTAATTGAAAATAACTGATTTAAAATAACAGTTCTGAGCATCACTAGCTGTGATTCAGACACAATTTATTATTTTATTTAAACAGTAAGTTGATTAATATCTAAATATTAACACCAATGTATTTTATATATATATATATGTGTGTGTGTGTGTGTGTGTGTGTGTGTTTGTATATGTGTGTGTGTGTGTGTGTGTGTGTGTGTATATATATATATATATATATATATATATATATATATATATATATATGAGTATATATATATATATAAATATATGAGTATATATATATATATATATATATATATATATATATATATATATATGTATGTATGTGTGTGTGTGTGTGTGTGTGTGTGTGTGTGTGTGTGTGTATATATGTATATATACAGGTGCATCTCAATGAATTAGAATGTCATGGAAAAGTTCATTTATTTCAGTAATTCATCTCAAATTGTGAAACTCGTGTATTAAATAAATTCAGTGCACACAGACTGAAGTAGTTTAAGTCTTTGGTTCTTTTAATTGTGATGATTTTGGCTCACATTTAACAAAAACCCACCATTTCACTATCTCAACAAATTAGAATACTTCATTAGACCAATAAAAAAAAAAAACATTTTTAGTGAATTGTTGGCCTTCTGGAAAGTATGTTCATTTACTGAATATGTACTCAATACTTGGTAGGGGCTCCTTTTGCTTTAATTACTGCCTCAATTCGGCGTGGCATGGAGGTGATCAGTTTGTGGCACTGCTGAGGTGGTATGGAAGCCCAGGTTTCTTTGACAGTGGCCTTCAGCTCATCTGCATTTTTTGGTCTCTTGTTTCTCATTTTCCTCTTGACAATACTCCATAGATTCTCTATGGGGTTCAGGTCTGGTGAGTTTGCTGGCCAGTCAAGCACACCAACACCATGGTCATTTAACCAACTTTTGGTGCTTTTAGCAGTGTGGGCAGGTGCCAAATCCTGCTGGAAAATGAAATCAGCATCTTTAAAAAGCTGGTCAGCAGAAGGAAGCATGAAGTGCTCCAAAATTTCTTGGTAAACGGGTGCAGTGACTTTGGTTTTCAAAAAACACAATGGACCAACACCAGCAGATAACATTGAACCCAAATCATCACAGACTGTGGAAACTTAACACTGGACTTCAAGCAACTTGGGCTACGAGCTTCTCCACCCTTCCTCCAGACTCTAGGGCAGTGCTATTCAATTGGCGGCCCGCGGGCCCAATCCGGCCCGCCAATCATCTTCATCCGGCCCGAGGAAGAGTACGCAGGTTGCACATTCGCCTTGAATTGTTCTTGCACTAATAAGTTTGTCCACAAGGTGGCAACACTGGCCCGGGCCAGCCAAAAAGAAAAGGGAAAGACGCAATAACAACAATCTACCGGAGACCGCAACATCAATAGATGACAGTATTGACAAGCGCTTATGTGAGGGAGTTATGAGAGATCCACAATTCTAACGTTAGTTTAAACAAGTTTAAAGACAGTATTATTGGTCATAACTTCTGGCGTGAAATAGCGCCGACACTGGACGAAGATTTTTATCAAAGCAGGAAGAATAGTTTGAAAATCTGCGCGTTTGGCTGTACTCATAAACTGAGCCGCTTCAGACAAGCACGCCAGCGCTTCAATGGACAAAACCACACACAATGATGTAAAAATACGTGGTTTTGGCGAGTTACCTCATAAACACAGTCTTAAATCAGTTATAAAATCCTAAATGACCGTAAAGAGTTGGGAGAAAATTGGATGTGTCTTTTGTCATCCGCGTCATGTGCATCAGGTTTTATTAAAGAAACAGCGCTGCTTTTAAAGTGAAACCTGCTGCAGCCTGTGATTGATGTCAATCAAAGAACTAAAGAAAAAGAAATCACTTGACTGCTCTGCTTGCTGATTAACTTTTGTAGCTTGAATAAAGAATCATCAATATAGCTTATGCATACAATTTATAGTTTGTGAAGATTACTTTTCACTTAAGTTCAAAATTGTTATATTTTTCAAAGCCTATTAAATGTTAAAAATAATATCATAACATTTAAATTATACTGTAATATTAAATGGCTAAAATTAAAGGAAAAAATGGATTTAATAGAGACAACAGTAACATTATTTGTATCAATGATACTTCTTCATTAATAATAGGCTAGTAAAAAGATGAGAGAGGCCTGTAATTTTCATCATAGGTATACCTCAACTATGAGAGACAAAATGAGAAAAAAAAATCCAAAAAATCACATTGTAGGATTTTTAAAGAATTAATTGGTAAATTCCTCGGTAAAATAAGTATTTGGTCACCTACAAACAAGCAAGATTTCTGGCTCTCACAGACCTGTAACTTCTTCTTTAAGAGGCTCCTCTGTCCTCCACTCGTAACCTGTATTAATGGCATTTGTTTGAACTCCTTATCAGTATAAAAGACACCTGTCCACAACCTCAAACAGTCCAACTCCAAACTCCACCATGGCCAAGACCAAAGAGCTGTCAAAGGACACCAGAAACAAAATTGTAGACCTGCACCAGGCTGGGAAGACTGAATCTGCAATAGGTAAGCAGCTTGGTGTGAAGAAATCAACTGTGGGAGCAATTATTAGAAAATGGAAAACATACAAGACCACTGATAATCTCCCTCGATCTGGGGCTCCACGCAAGATCTCACCCCGTGGGGTCAAAATGATCACAAGAACTGTGAGCAAAAATCCCAGAACCACACGGGGGGACCTAGTGAATGACCTGCAGAGAGCTGGGACCAAAGTAACAAAGGCTACCATCAGTAACACACTGCGCCGCCAGGGACTCAAATCCTGCAGTGCCAGACGTGTCCCCCTGCTTAATTCAATTCAATTCAATTCAAGTTTATTTGTATAGCGCTTTTCACAATACAAATCGTTGCAAAGCAGCTTTACAGGAAATTAAGTTTCTACAATATATTTATATATTGTAGAAACTTAATATATTTAACTTATGGCGAAATTTGGTAGTTCTGTATGTTGTCTGAGGGTAGGCATCATCTGAGGTCCTCTGAGGGGTTGGCATCATCTCTTCTCAGGTGTTCTGGATCCAGACTGAAGCTTGTGTAAATCCTAGTTACCACGGGATGTTAATCCCGTGGCAGAAACAGAGAAACAAATAGAGACATAATTATCGTAGCTGCTGTTCCAACCAAGCAAAAATTATTTGTTCAATCCAAGCTAAAGAACAATAATGTGTGTTTGATCAGATATAACTGCAGTACAAGATTATGAGATGCATTATGTGAATGCTTGGCTAAAGAGATGTGTCTTTAATCTAGATTTAAACAAAGAGAGTGTGTCTGAACCCAGTACATGTCCGGGCCCGACTGACGTTTGCTAGAGAGCATTTGGATGATCCAGAAGAGGATTGGGAGAATGTCATATGGTCAGATGAAACCAAAATAAAACTTTTTGGTAAAAACTCAACTTGTCGTGTTTGGAGGAGAAAGAATGCTGAGTTGCATCCAAAGAACACCATACCTACTGTGAAGCATGGGGGTGGAAACATCATGCTTTGGGGCTGTTTTTCTGCAAAGGGACCAGGACGACTGATCCGTGTAAACGAAAGAATGAATCATGTATCGTGAAATTTTGAGTGAAAACCTCCTTCCATCAGCAAGGGCATTGAAGATGAAACGTGGCTGGGTCTTTCAGCATGACAATGATCCCAAACACACCGCCCGGGCAACGAAGGAGTGGCTTCGTAAGAAGCATTTCAAGGTCCTGGAGTGGCCTAGCGAGTCTCCAGATCTCAACCCCATCGAAAATCTTTGGAGGGAGTTGAAAGTCCGTGTTGCCCAGCGACAGCCCCAAAACATTACTGCTCTAGAGGAGATCTGCATGGAGGAATGGGCCAAAATACCAGCAACAGTGTGTGAAAACCTTGTGAAGACTTACAGAAAACGTTTGACCTCTGTCATTGCCAACAAAGGGTATATAACAAAGTATTGAGATGAAATTGTTATTGACCAAATACTTATTTTCCACCATAATTTGCAAATAAATTCTTTAAAAATCCTACAATGTGATTTTCTGGATTTTTATTTAATTTTTTTTCTCATTTTGTCTCTCATAGTTGAGGTATACCTATGATGAAAATTACAGGCCTCTCTCATCTTTTTAAGTGGGAGAACTTGCACAATTGGTGGCTGACTAAATACTTTTTTGCCCCACTGTGTATATATATATATATATATATATATATATATATATATATATATAGTCCAATTCAGTCTTACATTTCATATTTATACAGTGAATCAAGTAAATTAGCATTAGCTGGGAGATGACTAAAACAAAAAGTGTTGATTTGTCTGAATCCATCTTAATTCATGGTCTTCAGAGAATTCATCCATCTAAATAAGCATGAATAACTAACAGAAACTGAAGATTGAAAGACCAAAACAGTCCCAAAGTTTTTCTCACTCCTGGGAATGAGTTGTCAAAAGTCAAAAATGACGGATGAGGTAAATAAACAGTTACAAGCTCTAATGACATGAGAGACGTGCTGGCAGCACACAACCGCTCCATACATGCAACCCAAACATCATTAGATACAAATGGCAAGCTGTGGCCTTAAGACATTTTGTGATAACAAGAAACTGTGATCTGACACCATAAGCGGCTGCACTCTCAATTCTCCTGTTAGATAATCGCGGGGAGCAGGAGTGAATGCCAGCAGTGGGTGTAAGGCAATTTTAAATGTCCCTTTAGTTATGACATTTTCTAGGTAATAATATGCTCTGAACTATAACTAATGGTGAAGTCAAGGTGATAATTAAAGAGGCTTGTTTTAACTATTGGCCACTGAAGCATTTCCTAGTTCATTCCTGGCTCACCACGGTCTCCTAATTAGTCAAATTAATTAATAAATGGGCCTGTTTCTCCTAACAAGACTATTAGCAGCCCTGTATGAGTCTAGCTAATAAGAACAGATTGCGCCTGTATTTTGACCTAAAGGGGCTTATGTAATTTGTGAGTTTCTAAGTGAGTTTGTACACACTAGTGTGTGAGTCTTTTTGCACTTAGTAGACTTCTGACAGTAATGAGCAATTAAGGTACGAGAAAATAAACAAAGACTTTTTCCACGTAATGGTTTTTTTGTATAATCCTTGACTGAATTTAACTGCACTGCTTCTCTCTATATCTGTTCGCAACTTCAAATGCCTATTGCAGAATCTGCAGCATTTACCATTTTTCAGTGAAAATAAGAGGGATCATATTCTTTTTTTAGTCCTACCAGTATGCATTTATATGATGAAAGCTATTTACATGTATTCTACAAGAGAACATTTTCAGAAATGATCCTGTTCAAAGTTCTTGGTTACTAAAATCATGTCTCGTCTCCTCGAGCATCGATGACTGTTTGTCATCTTTTTTGTGGTAGTTTCATGAGTCACTGGTTTGTCCTGAGCAGTAAAGCTTTTGACAAACATCCTCCAGGACCTGTCAGTTCTTTGGAATATACTGAAATCTGTTATGCAGATATTTTAAAACCAGGCTAAATTATAATAAAAAAATATACTCCATTTAAAACTTTGGGTCAGTAAGATTGTTTTTTAAGTTTTTGAAAGAAGTCTCTTATGCTCTCCAAGACTGTGTTTATTTAATCAAAATACAGGAAAAACAGTAATATTGTGAAATATTTTTACATTTCAAAATGTAGTTTATTCCTGTGATGGCAAAGCTGAATTTTTAGCAGCCATTACTCCAGTTACTCCATTGCTTCAGTGTCACATACATTTCAGAAATGATTATATGCTGATTTGGTACTCGAGAAACATTTACTATTATTGTTAATGTTGAAAACAGTTGTGCTGCTTAATAATTTTGTGGAAACCATTTTTTCAGGATTCTTTGATTAATATAAAGTTCAAAAGAACAGCATTTATTTGCATCCTCATTGAATAAAAGTGTTCATTTCTATCTATCGATCTGTCTGTCTGTTTGTCTGTCTTGTTTTTAAGTAAAATATCACACAGATTCTGCAGGAGAAGTAAATTTATGATTATGATATGATTAAGATATATGTTCTGCTTTTCTTGTCATTTAGGACGGGCTTTTCTGATACCTATATGACACAAGGAATGGGACATTTTTGAATAATTATCTTCCTTGATGCTGTGTATAAATGTAAATGTAATTTTTTTTTTTTTTTTTTAAAACTGCTCCAAGTAAAATAAAAGAGCTTTTATTAGGCTACTGATATAGTCTTCTGGTTGGAGTCTTGTGTATCTCGTGTGATACCATTTATAGTATATGTACCATTTATTATTTATTTCTGTTCAGTGTTTGAGCAAAAAATTAGTTGAATATAGTACATTTTTGGAAAATATGTTAGATTAGAAGTGATCAGTTATTAGTAGGTACTGAACACAACTCATATCATGCAACATGTCAGAAGTCCTCAAAAACTTGAGTTCCAGTGATTTTTGTCACAGATGTGGCAGAGCTGGACAGCTCGAGGCCACACACACTGAACATCAAGGCACAGCACAGCGCTGCCCCGAACTGGGTCACAACCACAAAACATAACAGTCCTAAAAAAAAATCCAGTGCATCACACAAACACTTTTAATCATTTCCATGCACTATATTTACATGCATACAGCAAACTCATTAAAAAAATAATTTATATAAGTAAACTTGTGAATGCTTGTAGGCAGGTTTGATGCCTGTCAATTTAATTTTACTGTAAACCTTTTGACAAACTTTCCTCACTTTTAAAACTGAGTGTGTGTGTGTGTGTGTACTTGTTTATGCTACATTATGGCGTGTCCCCACAAGGATAGTAAAACCTGAAATTTTTGACATTGTGGGTACCAGCCTGCAGTCCACACGAGGGGGAAAAAATATTAAAAATAGTAAATGATGTTTAAAGTGTAACAATGCAAACAGGTTTTCTGTAAGGGGTCGGTTTAGGGTTAGGGTATAAAAAAATATCATTAGGTCAGTATAAAAGTAATAGAAGTCTATGGAAAGTCCCTACAATTCACAGAAACAAATGTGTGTGTGTGTATGTGTGTCTTTATGTGTATGTGTGTAATATGTATATATGTATTATAAGTGCTCATTATGCTCATAATTAACTCCCTTCGGGATTTCATGACTGCCTTTGCTCTAAGGGACCAAAGAGAAGGGAGATAATGCTAGTTTTAGATTTTTAAAGAAATGACTAGGCACTATACCGTGTGGGTTTGTGTGAGAAAAAAAAATCAGACACTTGTATTAAATTACATGCTTTTTCAATTAATTAATTTCGTTTTCTCTGTGTAGCTGCAGAAGTAGTGCTCAATAATGTTTGTAAATTTTATTTTATTTTATTTTTCTATTTTATTTTATGATTTTGAGGCCAGAAATGACACTTCACTTGTAATATTTTTTGAAAAATCTCTCTTTCTCTTTCATTCTCCATAAAATTGTTTTCTCCCTGTTGCTCTTGTTCTGACTCCTTCCCATCCTTCTCTGTACGAGCTGCCTGTATCCCTACAAGTTATCCATATGCATAAATGTATTCAAATCATCTGTGCATGTCCCTAAAATCTGTCCTCATTTGCATAATCTTCACATGGGTACTTATGCATTTCCCACTCTGTTCTCACTGGCTGGACTGTGAGCTTCTCCCTCTTGCATCCTTGCCTTCCCCTGTCCTGTTCCATCAAACTCTAACTCTCTCTCTCTTTCTGTTGATTTCATGTTTTAACTCGCCCCTACTTCCCGCCTCTCTCTGATGAAACCTCTTTGAAGTCATGGTTGTCACAGCAACGACATGATAGTGAGGGTTGGTTGCGGGCCATTTCTCTGTGGAACGCTGGGGATTCTCTGATCGGCCCAAGTCTATAAATCAAACTCCAAAATTAGCCTTTTTCTTGGTAAGTGAATACGGTAATCATTCAAGCACAATGGTAAATGTTCACCCACAGTAGTGCTATTTTTCCCCCCAATACGTTTAAAGACATGTCTGCAATCATTGCATGCTGTGAAAGCCGTTTCAAATTTCACTCCGTCTGTGATATTCAAGAGTGCGATAATTTGTAGAAGGAGGCTTGGATGCAGATTTTAGGCCATCCTTGAATGGAGATATCAGGTCAGTCAACAGCACTGTGTGTTATTTTTATCACACATGTATTGGGTTTCCCCACCAGGGGTCTAAAAATAGACAAAAACAAAAAAAAAAAAGAGGAAGGGAGAGGCAGTCTAGTGAGGAGTGGGAGGGAGGAAGAGGAGAGAGAAGAAGAATGAGCGCGTGAAAGACTAGCCCGCTCCTCCTCCTCATGTGCTCTCTCTGCTGGAGAGGATCGATCACGAAGACCCTCAGAGGGGCTCAATCTCAAGACCAGCATAATGTGAATTCTTTATTGTGTACTGCCAGTAGCAAAGCCTTTTCCGTGTATTTGTGCAAATTGAAGCCTGAATTTGGTGCAAGCTCTAGAAATTAGATGAAGCCTATATTAACGAGGATATCACCAGATTGACAGATTCATGTGTTTACATAAAGCTATTTTATAAAATAGTAGCACTATATATTCAAAAGCCGTTTCTGCTTCAGTTGACATGACAATTGACAGTTTGCAAAGAGCTTGATTGACAGGCGATCTGACCAATCATAACGCCAAATCCGCCATTTTGCCCAACAAACAAATCATACAGGAGAGTAGATTAACTTCGGTGGACTTAAACTTGAAAAATTGTGTATATTGATGTCTTTCCGCAGTTGAAATAAAATACATTCTGAGGTTCAGAATCCTGTTTATTTTGTGCTTTAAGTAAATATGAAAAGATGATCGGTTCACGTGTGCCGTGACACATTAAAGAGCCACGAAACGGTATTTATTGTTTGAATTTCTTAAAAGTCAACATTTTAAAACTGCCTTGTTTCATACCGAAAGTAACCTGCTCTGTCTTGTCTGTTAGCGTGTTGTCAGTTTCCTCTTTGATCAGCATGAGAACGTGTGTGAGAGCGGCATGGCTTGTTGGACATAGCAACAGTAACAGGGGCCACTTGTACTTTTAGGGAGCACAATTTTAAAAGTCATCTTAACCTATTTCAAGTATTATTCATTCAGTCATTTTTTACCATGTCATGTATCACTGCAATCTCTCGAAGTAATCTATAACAATTTCATATAAAATAAAAGTTTCGTCCCGTTTCATTTATTTGACAAATAATTTTGTACTGTAGTGTCAGGGGCATCATACACTCATTATTTTTGAGGGGGCACACGTGAAGGGGGGGGGTATAACTGATATATATATATATATATATATATATATATATATATATACCTACTTTAAAAAACCATCAAAGAAAATTTTAATTGTTTTCCTCTACAAATAACATTTCAAACATTACAAACATCAACTTGTAACCATTAAAAAGTGTTTTTTTTTTTGTGTTTTTTTTTTTTTTTTTTTTGTAGTGTGTTTTGGGACATACTCCATTAGGATTTATTGGTTTTAACAAGGCACCAATAGAAGCCAACCAATTACCAGTAGAGACCAACAGGATCCATTACAGTTTCCAGTAAAACCAATACAACAGTTATAACAAGTAAAACCATTACTAATTTTGTAATAGTGTCTATTGTTTTTTCAGCAGGGATTTTATTAATTAATTAATTTATTTTTATTCGATATATCCCCAAAATATATCTCGATTCTCAAATGTGTGTAAGTAAATGCATTTTGCACCTTTATAGATTATGTTAGTTGGTCTATAATGGGCGATGGGCAAAGTAGCCTACTGTAATCTATTAACTACACATAAAAGCCTGTCTTTACCAGATATGGGTGTCATACCATAAAATACTTTTAATACGACTGACTTTGTATTTAATGTGAATTTAATAAAACCTTTGTAAGTTACTAATTAGCCTATAACACTTTCATTGAACAAAAAGAGAGCAAAGAACGTTTACGTTATCAAAGAACATTTTCACTTCAGTCCAGCGAGTTCAAGCACTCTCAAAAACTGTCATAATCTCTAAAGCTGTTTACACTGTGAAATTAATATCTTACTTACATTCGTACATCTTCACTTTGTTGTTTCTGATGAGAGAATTAGAATTCAGTCAGCCAGCGCGAGCGGTGACGAAACAGCGTGTTTTACCGATGACTCATCTGAACGCCTCTGATTGGTCATTGCATTCATAAGCTCAATAGAATCATATGTGATTGGTTATAATGCGCAGCACTATAAAAACGTATGTGGCTCTGGCTTTGTGCCAGCCAGCAAACGCAGATTTGAATTTAGCAGCTGGTGATGTTTTTCTTTATTTATATATATATATATATATATATATATATATATAAAGGCCCCTGCCCCCCCACCCCCCCCCCCCCCCCCCCCCCAGAACCGCCCCTGAGGAGAAAAAGGTGGGTGGGTGATTGTGTTTGTACAGTACACTGTCAGAAAAAAATGTGCAAAAAGTGTACCTTTAGGGGTACAATAGCTTGTGACTGGGGCAGAACTCTCAAAGGGACACCTCTGTATCTTCTTTACCTCCAAAGGGTGCATATTAGTGCTGTAAGAGTAGTAATATGTGCTCTTATGTTACTGTTATGAACACTTTATGGGTTAAGAAGGTACAAAGGTGCCCCAGTGACCAGATGTTGTACCCATAAAGGTACAATTTTTGCGTGGTTGTTTCCCCCTCTGAAAGTGTATGTTGCATATGCATTATTTTGTGGTTTAATCTAAATATTTCCACCTGACCAGCTTTTGTTACTTTCACCTTACTCTTCCTTGTTCAAGCACAAATGCACATGCACCACAAACATCAGAGCTTCTCTGCTGCATGAGCAGGTTGGGAGTAAAAAAGTCCAATGTACAGTGCAGCACCTTGAACCACACAGACAGACAAACACTTTTTCTTTAGCACATAATGGTTTATCACATACAGACACTCAGAGGCTGCATACAAACACACACACTGCAGTGTTGTAAACATCTGCTTATGTGCTGCAGTCTAGTGGTATCTCTACATTTCCCCCAACAGAATTAACTTTCTTTTACTGCAGTACAGTGGGCATCTGTGGACCTAAACATCTGTTATTCACCATACTTTCAGATGAGTATCACACAGGAGTTTGTAATTGTTCCCTTTGAGAGAACATAGTTTAATTTAATACATTATGCCTGTAAATATTGGGCAATTCTGATATCGTTCCTCATTGTTTTCACCACATAGCTTTTTATATTTCTTATCACTTTAAAATAAAAACTGAAAATTGTCATGCATTGTAGAAAATGTTAGTAAAAAGTTGCCTTATAATTATAATCTTATCATATACTGTAAAAATATATTAAATTTATACATACTAAATTCATTTTTTTTACAAAAATATGTTCTTTTAAAATATATTTTATATTTAATATTTTTAAAACTATAAATAAACATTTACAGTAAAAGTATGTTGTTAAAATGTTTTTAGAAGTAAAAAGTGATTTAGTTTATATTTAAATGTTTCTAATTATTTTGTTATCAGTTATGTACATTAGGTTCTTTTGTGTTGCAGTTTATGTTGTTTATTTAATGCATGTTGCATTATTTGAGTGTCTTGTGTATATATAAATTATTAATAAAAGGGTTCCTTACCATATACTGTAAAAATATATTTTACAACAAATACATGTAATTTTATTGTAAACGTATGATTTCAATATATTTTCTATTATATATATTTTTAAGACCATACATATACTTTTACAGTAAAAATATATTGTTTATATATATATATATATATATATATATATATAATTTATTTATTTAATTTTTTTTTTTTGAGAAAACTATATTGTAAATATATATGTGACCCTCAACCATGAAACCAAGTAGCATGGATATTTGTAGCAATAGCCAGCAATACATTGTATGGGTCAAAATGATTGATTTTTCTTTAATGCCAAAAATCATTAGGATATTAAGTAAAGATCATGTTCCATGAAGATATTTTGTACATTTCCTACCATAAATATATTAAAACTTAATTTTTGATTAGTAATATGCTTTGGACAACTTTAAAGGCAATTTTCTCAATATTTTTATTTTTATTTTTGCATCCTCAGATTGCAGATTTTCAAATAGTTAGTTGTATCTCAGCCAAATATTGTCCTATCCTAACAAAACATACATCAATGGAAAGCTTATTTATTCAGCTTTCAGATGATGTAAAAATCTCAATTTCAGAAAATGGACCCTTACTGGTTTTGTGGCCCAGGGTCACACACAGTATATACATTTAGTAATTTCTGATATCCAATCACTTTATGTACAAATCAATCAATCAATCACATGTACTACAGGAAAGTACGCATAAGTAAGCCCGTATGCATTTTAGGTTTTGTTGTTTAGAGAACAATCTGCTAATTAAATGTTAAATTCTCCGTATCTGACTCACATGCCTTCACCAACATATGCAGACCTAAAACTAACCGTGACCTTATTGAGCCTCATCAGCGTCAAACTACATGAGTGAAAGTCTCTCTTCTGTCATCCCATCCCCATTCAGCCAAATCACCGCAGTGCTGAAAGAGTGAGAGAGCGCGCGCGCGCGCGAGAGAGAGAGAGAACACGCGTGTGTGGAGTGTGTGTTAGTGTGTGAAAGAGCGAGTGAGGTAGAGAGAGAGGAAAACTGCAAAATCTGTCAAGGTTTCCAGGCGTTCGCTCATTCCTCTCGACGCCTGTGCCGCGCTGACTCGGGTCGCGTGCTGGACGGTGAGTGCTCGCGCTCTTCGTTCTTCATGCACGTTACCGTCGCCGTATGAGTGGAGCGTGATTAGACAGCATAGTTTGAAGTCGAGAGATCGATTCGTTCCAGTGCTTTCGAGCCAAGTATGACAGAATCGGTCAGTTCATATCTTATAGTCCTTGCATGTGAGTATATCGACTGCGGACCTCGTAATATAGCTGGTGAAACGCTCATTTAATGTTGTTGTATTTATGTATTTTACATTATTTTCTCATTTTCGCGGATTTTCTGAATTGTTAGATGTGAGTTTTGTATCGTTTATTTTTTAGACTCCTAGTCAGGTAAGAGCATAGGCTCGTGTCGTGGCGGGACTGGTACTGTATGTGTCATGGATGTTGTACATTTCTCTAGTGCTGACTTTGGTAACGCCACGAGGAAAGAGTGTACTGCGGGTGTGGGGATTTGAGAAGGGGTAGTCACGCTGTTTGTGTGTGTGTGTGTGTGTGTGTGTGGGTCAGGATTTGTCTTCATTGTGAGAACCAAATGTCCCTATGACAAGGATAATAAAACCCAAAATCAGCTACATAGTGAGGACCAGCTTACATACCGTATAGTCTAAATAGGGTCCTAATGGTATGTAGATATGCAGAAATGTTTCTGTAAGGGTTGGTTTTAGGGGTAAGGGATAGAAAATAGCATTAGCTGAGTATTTAAACCAATAAGAATGTCCTCATAATGATGTAAAAACAAAATGTTTATCTCAGTTGTAAGGACCAAATAAAGAATGCAAGGATATCACCTACTTTGTGGGGTTCATCCAGCTGTTCCTATGAGGAAAATGGCTTAATATGCTAAATAATGTAATAAAATAAAACACATCGATATACGTTGAAATAAAAACAATAAAGGTTCTTTTTTGGAATCGATGGTTTCATGAAGAATTTTTAACATACATGGAAACTTTTGATTCCACAAAAGGTTCTTTTTAGTGGAAAAAGTCTTTTTAGATTTTTTAAATATTCTTCAGACTTTGAAAAAAAAAAATGGCTCTTTTAAGAACTGATGACTGAAAGATTCTTTGGGGGACTAAAATGGCTCTTTGACATTGTTGCAAAACCCCCCTTTTGAAACCTTTATTTTTACAAGTGTAAGGAAAGTCTCCTTTATGATAGTGGTTGTGTGTGTGTGTGTGTGTGTGAGAGAGAGAGAGCGGACGAGGACAAAGTGATGTGTAGAATGGCCGAATTGTTTTATATATATACAGAGCTGGGTAGATTACTTACAAATTGTAATCCGTTACTGATTCCAGATTACATGACAAAAATTGTAGTCAGTAACGTAATCCGTTACACATTTTATGTAATATAATCAGATTAATTTTGGATTACTTTTAGATTACTTTTGACAACTCTTTTATCACATTGATTCAAAAAGAATTATCTTGTACCATAATGATGTAAAAAATGTGTTCCATTCATTGTAATTTACAAAATGAAGTGCATTAAACATTATATTACATAAAGGCTTCCCAAACTAGGGTTTGTAAAGGAACTGCAGGGGGTTTGTGAGTTAATGAAAAGCTAACAATTAATTAAATCATAAAAAAATTAAATTTAAATAAATCATTTTCAAACAAAGTCCCTTTCAAGGAAAGTCTCTTCACTCGGCGGCCATATTTGTAACGCCTCCGGGCAGCTCAAACAAGACCAAGTCCTATCTAAATGAATGGGGGAATCTCGAAATCTCAAAAACTTGCTCGCTGAACTCACAATTAAATTACATATGTCAAATCAGCAACAAAAATCTGAAATTAATTGCCCAGCGAATGTTGCTTTTATGCTCAAATAACATTTAAAAAGCTTATTTTTCAGGCTAGACCAGCCGATGCGCATGCACAGTCATAACGTGCCTATGACTGCGCATGTGCCTTGGCTGGTCTAGCCTCAGGTTTCTATGAAAAATTTGGCTCTTTCATTTAGGAGGTGGGACTATTCTGCCATATTGCATGTTGCAGTTTCTCCCATTCTTAAGTATAGGAGTGAACCGTCTTTCTATTTCTATAGTTTTTGTTTTAAAATAAAAATTAAAATAAAACACTTACTAAAAAAGATGAAATATTTTTATTTACCTGCCTGCCATGTGACCATTAATCAACATCAAAGAAACCGTGAACATGCAGGTGATATGTAATTATTGAAATATTTATTTTCAAAATCTCAGGGGTAAATAATATATTTGGTGAATAAGGTTTAGATGTCAAAAAGTTTTGGAATGCCTGCATTACATGTAAATAAGAAATAACGTGAATATGTGCATTTTAATGAGTTTGAAAAACAAAAGCCTTCCAAAGACATAATAATACATGGTTAAAAATCCTACAGAATGATAGTTCAAATGAAAATGAATGCAATGTTGAAATCCTTCTTAAACCTGAAATGATTTTTGTAAATCCAGTGGTCAAATGCTGTGTCACCACCTGACTAATAATTAATGGCTAATGACTGTGTTATGTGTGAATGTCCACAAAACTGCACTTTCTTTATGTATATAATCGGTAGGCTATTTTAGAAAGGAAAATTTAAAAGATGAAAAATAAAAATGAGGGAGAATCAATGAATTTAGAATAATTTATTGCTATTGTGTGAATAATATGTAATCAAGTAATCCATGAAAAAGTAACTGTCTGATTACGAGTATTTTAAAATGTAACTTACTCTAATTACAAGCACTTAATTTTTGGAAACTGATTACCTAATCCAGATTACATGTAATCAGTTACTACCCAGCTCTATATATATATATACTGTTGATTCTGCCTTGAGACACGTATGATTGTTTTCTAGCTTCTTGTGGCTCAGCTGAAATAAAGATATCAGTTTGAACTTTATGAATGGTGCTTTCTATCTCTGTGAAGTGAGCTGAAGTCATGAACGTGCACATGTGAATGCATGTGCGTATATGTGTGTCATTGTGAGCTCGCACATGCGTGCAGGCCTACATGCACGTCTGTCCTCTGAGATATTTTGGGCCAAGGTCTTTCCCCAGACCCTGTCCTTTTTTTCCTCTTATTCCTTTTGCTCTGCTTGAATACCATCCTTTCACAAAGCACGCATCTCTCCGTTTTCTCTACTCATTTTCCTCCCACACTCTTCCCACTTGCCAGTTGGCCTAACCTGCTGACAGGGGAACATATTGCCATCTCAACAGAAAACTACTCTCCCCTTGGGCTCTTGCTCCCCAGTCGAGTGGACACACCATCTGTGGAACCCCCAGTACACCGCGAGGGCTGTCTTTCGAAATGTGGTTATGTCTGGCATGTATTGAATGCCCTCTGACGTAAGACCTATATTGCCCAAATCCCCTGGAAGATATAAAGGACGACTAGATATTGTTCTGTTGTGCTGTATGTCTAATAGGGGCTGATGTTTTAGATTAGTTGAGTTATGTTATAGTGTTTTTAATGGTCACAGCAGTGAGGGTTTTATTGAGTCTTTGCTGGACTGCCAGATTGTCAGCCCAATGTAGATTACAGCACTGTACAGTTACTTTACTTTCCACTTGGATGCTAGCGTGGGTGGGCATAAAAGTTTTTGATTACTTCCAGAATCCACATTTCTTTTTATTTCAGTTTATAAAAGAGGTTATTCTACAGTATATTGACTACTTTTACAAGAGTGCATTTTTGTTACACATATGTTTTGGACAAAAATAAATTATTTCATACTTTATATTTTCACAAATCGCTAAACCTCCAGAAACCCTTCTTGATCAAGATTTCAGAGCTTTGGTGAGGGACCACAGGTCTGTGCGTCACCTGATTTCAGCACCACTGTGACGGACAGCTCCCAATTGCCTCACTGTTTTCTCTCCCACCCTGTAGCCTTGATTCGCTCTCTTTTATCTTTTTCTCTTTCATTGAGTGTCTTTCTACTCACTTCGCCCCTCACGGCTTTAAAAACGGGTTACATTTGGTGCCTGCACATTTACATTTCAATAGCCATATCACATGACCAGCTGTTTCTGCAGTATGCACATATTGACCACTATGATTTATATCTGATTTTTTTTATCTGTTTAGTATGACCGTATGCTATTGGTACACTATTTGCACTATTAAACAGAGGTGCAAATGTAATCATTTTACTCATACTTAGCATTGGGGATTTAAACAATTCCCTAACTCTGTTTTGACTAAATATATTTAATTTATTATTTTATATATATATATATATATATTTAAATCAATAAGTCGAATTATTTGCATTCTTTTGATTTTTAATTTTCTCAATTTTGTACAATTCTCTAACTCTAATAAATAAATTAAATTTAGTGCTGTCAAATGATTAATCGCGATTAATCGCATCCTAAATAAAAGTTTTTGTTTGCATAATATATGTATGTGTACTGTGTGTATTTATTATTTATATATAAATACACACACATACAGTATATATTTTAAAAATATTTACATGTATATACATTTATATAATTATATTCTTATATTTTATATTATATATAAATATATTTAATTTATAAACAACATATTTTCTTAAATATATACATGCATGTGTTTGTATTTATATATACATAATAAATATACACAGTATACACACATATATTATGTAAACAATTTTTTTTTATTTTGGATGTGATTAATCGTGATTAATCATTTGACAGCACTAATTAAAATCATTAATTTTTAAATAATTTCTATAATTTCTATATCTATATTTGTTAAGATTATTTAAATGGCATTATTTAAATATACTTATTTAAATGATTAAATTCAATTATTTTCACTTATTTTATTTTAAATATTAAAAATATTAAAATACTTTAGTTTTTTTTATGGACAATGAATCATCGCAGATTGAGCAACTAATTTTTTAAAAAGCAATCAAGCAAGATTTTTTTTTTTTTTTTTTTTGTTACAACCAATCTTCCAGCATATTCCAGACACATGCACATATTTCTCACATTTTCTTCATAAAATGTACTACTATTGCAATGCTGGTACCCAAAGTGCTAATGCTTTCTTCAGAGGAACTTCATTATTCACCATATTATCTTTCCCGAAGCCATTTTTCCTCACCTTTAACTTTCTTCAAAGCACCCCTTTTCTCCTCAGCTCTGCTCTGTCAATGCTCTGTGGATTATCTTAACCCGCACACATAAACCACTATGAATCCTTCATTCATTTCAAGCACACCCTGGGGCTCCCGACACTAACCGGCGAGGATTTCACCAATAATAACCCATTATTGTGTTCTTCTCTCCCTCTTCTCTGGAATCTCTCCAAAAACCAAAGCCCCCCAAAAAATGTTAATTTTCCGGGCTTCTAATCCACCAGCTATATGGTGCCATTCAGTGAATTAAGGGAATTGTGGGTCTTCTGGAGGCATGCCAGTCAAATTCTCACTCGTGTTTTAGAGCGTGAGAGCAAAACGTGTAGCAGTCCAGGAGGTATTACACTGCAAAAGCTTTCTGATACACTTCACGTTCTCTACATTTCTCGATTATTCTTTCTGATTGTCTCTTTCGGTGTTAACCTTCAAGCTTGAATGTGTTGATCTATTCAACAGACATACATTAGTCCAACAGACAGCTGTGATGCTTATAACCCTACAACCATGGGTTCACCCTTGCCCTTTAACCTTAAAGGATGAATTTAGCTAGTGATCCATACCTATTTGTCAGACTGCAGACCTTTTAGGGACTAGTTGATTAATGGCCAATGTTGGCACAGTGGGTAGTGCACATGCTCACATGGGGTGCAGAATCCAGCTTGAATCCCAATCCCATAAAATAACTAAAGATTTATAGTGTCTTTAAGCCCTCATGTAATTCTGAAGATATGTCTCACTGCACGCTCGCCCTTAATCATTTTAGTCATACACTATTTAAAGGTCACTGTTTGTCCTTCATCTGTTTGTTCTGTTGATGAGTCACACACTAGTTCAGTAGTCGATGGAGAGGAATTTTTCATCAAGCCCTTCAGGCACAGCTAATATAATCACTCCTGGCTTATAGTTGTTATAGTGCACTCTGTTTCCCTTAATTGGCCAATGGTTGATATCGAAAGAAAACCCAGTAAAGCAATTTTTGAGTTTTTCCACATGATTTTGCACAAATTAAGTACTGTGAGTATGAATCATTGGCAAATGGTTGTATCATCATGGGTACCAGAACCATAAGTTGTTGAACAATTGCCGAATAAAACTAAGTAGAATTCTTTCTATTAATTTTTAATAGTTGCAAATATTTGTTTTTATAAACATAAGTTGATTGACTCTACAAAAGGTAAGTAGCAACATTATTAAAAACAAATAGCAGTTCGTTTATCTCAGTTGCAACACCAAGCTCATCAGTTTTGTTTCTTAGGGAGCACGCTTAGAGATGGGGTAGAATTGCCTATGTAATTTTATGTGCTATTTTAACATGTTTATCTGTTTATTTATTTGTTTATTTATGTGATGAAACCTACATATTTCACCCAGGACATACACAATCATTTAAATGTTTGGGGTTGGTAAGATTTTTGTTAATGTTTATGAAAGTCTTTCACCAAGGCTGCATTTATTTGATCAAAAATACAGCAAAAACAGTAATATTGTGGAATATTATTATATTTAAATAACTGTTTTCTTTTTGAATATATATTAAATTGTAATTTATTCCTGGGCTGCAAAGCTGAATTTTCAGCAGGCATTACTCATTCTTCAGTGTCACATAATCCTTCAGAAATCATTCTAATATGCTGATTTGATATTAAAGAAACATTTCTTATTATTATCAGAGTTTTATTTATATTATTATTAGAGTTATAATATATTTTTGTGGAAACCAAGAAACATTTATTTTCAGGATTTTTTAATATGTATAATAAAAATCTTTTGTAACATTATAAATGTATTAAATGCCACTTTTGATCAATTTAATGCATCCTTGGTGAATAACTTTTTTATTTTTTTTTATTTATTTATTTTTTTACTGACCCTAAAATGTGAATATTAGTGCATCTAGAAACAGTCCAGAACACCCTTACAACCACATAGCAGTTCCCTGGCAACCATCCACAATATATGAAATTATATTTTATTTATTTATGCATGTTCTTCTCTCCCGTCTTTCTAGATGAGTTCATTTAGCACCAGGGCGCTGACGCTCCTGTCGTCTGTGTTTGGGGCGTGCGGGTTACTCCTGGTGGGTGTGGCTGTGTCGACAGACTACTGGCTGTTAATGGAAGAAGGTATTGTCCTGCAGCAGAACCAGACCACAGAGGTGAAGATGGCTCTGCATTCTGGACTCTGGAGGGTCTGTTTTGTGGCTGGTAGGTCCCATTACTGATGATGCTGCATCGTCTTCTGTCGCTGACCAGTTTGTTGCTGAGACAGATGCCTGATTAAAAATCAAACGCCAGTTGATTGTGGCGTCACGCTGTTATGCATCGCTTTGTCTTGACTTTGACTCCTGCATCAGGTGTTACACGCAGATCTACTGTTGAATCCCTGTGCATCGGTGTATCAGAAGACAGCATCTTGGTTAAGTCGCGGTTTATTTGCGGGGCATCCTGCTGTGTTATGCAGCTGGTCTTCTTTGTCCCTGCACTGCACTGGTGTGGCATCCTATTGCATCACCCTCCCAAATCGTGCCAGACATTGAAACAGGAACTAGTGAGGCTGTGTGGGCAAACCGCTGCGAGATGGCAAATCAGTAACCACATCAAATTCCTAGGCTAATAAAAGATGCAGTGAAACATGCATTTTTCGGTTTTGCTTATGGAAAATTACATTTTTATGTTGCTTTGCATTGCATGCTGGTTTGTTTTCATGACACTGACAGGAAGTGCTGAGGTGGACTGAAACGATGCCACACCAGTTGGCTGCGAATGGCTGACTAAGAGAAGTGTGAAGATGATGTCACCTTGTTTCTAGCTTAACCAGTCCTGGTATTTAGTTTGTCTGTATGTATGTGGGAATTTGATAAATCACTACAGGAAGACTCTTCGCCAATTAGGTGTGTTGTATGTACAATTTGCACACTTTTCATGTGCTCCGGAGAGCATATGATTTATGTGTGCTCAAACAGGATCTAGTTTTTTATATGTGTGTGCCGAGAGGGAGGTCTGATGTGCCCTGCTTTCATGCACGATACACAGAAGTGTCATGCACATTCAGATTTTTGATCTTACAAATATCTTTACATTTAATAAAGTTAAAATAATTAAAATGTCTTTAGGTTAAAATATTTTGTCTAAAAAAGGGTTTTCAAAAGGGAAAGGAAGGTTGATTGGTCAATTATTTAATTTGTCTTAATATCGACATTTTGCACACAAAATGCATACATTCAATTATTATAGTAGCCTTTATATTTCAGGAAGGGAGGCTTATATTTGGGGGATCCTTTGCATCAAAAAGGGAAAAAAAAAATATATATATATATATATATATATATATATATATATATATATATATATAGACTTATTCAAGACAACCACTGGTGCAAAAAAAATAAAAAATAAAAAAATAAAAAATGCATGATGCTTCTGACTAAGTGCAGTGTATACGTGTAATGCATGTGAGTTTGTGAGTTTTCTCACCTCTCTTCTCAGTGTTTGAACCAAAATCATTGCTGTGTTTCTCTCTGTTTGTCCCTGTCTCCCCTACTGTCATTGTCAATCTCTGTCCCGCTCTGCCTCTACACTCTGTCTGTCTCTGTTTGTGTCCCTGTCTCTCTCTTTCTCTGTCTCTCTTTGTTCCCCTGTCTGTCTCTCTCTGTCTCTCCTTCTATCTCAGGGCCAGAGAAGGGGAGATGTGTGGCATCTGAATACTTCACCGAGCCAGAAATAGAGATCACTACTGAGAACACAGCCAATATACTGAGTAAGAAAAATTAATGCACTTTATTGTATATGAATAGAAATGGAAAAATCAAGGTGTAAGTAAATATTATATTATATTATATTATATAAATATCTATTATTTATTTTCATGTGCTCCTAGCATATTTTAGGTGCTGTGACTGCTGATGTGCTTGAATTTTTTTTTATTTATTTTTTTTATAATTTTTACATTTCTATTTTTAAATCATTTAAATAGTCATTTCTAGACTTTAGTCTTTTGTTGTGACAATAATTTTTATATGTACAATTTAAAGATTTTCAAATAATATGACACCATAAAAATACATGTATAATAATTATACAAAAATATTATTATATTATATTATTATTTAATGTATATATTACATATAAATATATTACAATTTTTTAGGTGCTGTAACTGATAATTGCTTAATTTTGCTGCTTTAATTTTATAAGTGTTTTTAATCACCTTTTAGTTTGAGAGTTTTAATACAATTATTACTGTCACCCTTGACTCAATGATTTTGAGGGACTATTTTTCTGTCTCTGTTAGAAATGGTCAGGACGGCCACTCCGTTTCCTATGGTCTCACTCCTCTTTGTCTTCACGGCCTTTGTCATAAGCAACATCGGCCACATCCGTCCCCAGCGCACCATCCTGGCCTTCGTCTCTGGAATTTTCTTCATCTTATCAGGTAAGTTATATGGAAATATAGTGTGTGAAAATCTGCTAAATAAGTTCTTGATTCTCATCATCATGTTTCTCATTTTTGCAGACCATAGTTGTGTATCTGCTTACAAACTCTAGATTAGATGCTGTTTGTTGATATCCAGTTTCATTGGTGAGCCTGGTAATTCTCCACAACTGCGTCCGAAATCAGGCTGAGAATCCCACTGAGTGGCTTGCATATTTAATGAATGGTGTTCCCGATACCCATCTATGGTAATGTGTGGGACACAATATCCATTAAATGCTCCTTTTTTTCTCACAAACAGTAATTAATAACAGCGGTCTCTCTGATCAAGTCAACAGAGCTGTGCCTAACAGCTGTCATTTGCATTCAGCTAATAGAAACAGATTGTGAAGAATGTCAAAGTTTGTTTAGATTTGACTAATTTGCATGCAAAGTATGTCTTAAAACAGATCTGGTGTGCATGAATGTTCTGAAAGAAATTTTGAAGCATTAGACTAAATACATAACAGATATATGTAGGGCTGGATTGATACCAAAATAATAATGCCGTTTAATTGCTAATTTTCTCAAGGTGTACCAGTACAGTATGTTCAGACTCAACCAAGGAGCTGTGAATTTCACAATACTCAGTATGGCTTGGAGACAGCGATGTGGCAGAACTATATCAGTTGATTGTATTAGTTTCCTGCTGACAGCTGTACAAATCAGCCTGCAGGAACAGATTTCCCATGAAGGTTTAGAAGGCTTGTGTTTGAACAGTTCTAGAATGCTGGAACAGGACGGCTTTTAAACAGCACTGGAATATTTCATTCTAATTGCAAAATTCTGAATTAAGTCATATAGTTTTATATAATTCTCACTCATCTGTGCAACTGATCATTGTCTCATAGCTGTGTTTCGTGTCTCTCATATCATGCCACAGTCTTCTCAAATAATAAGATCAACTCCATACAGGATCCAACAGTGGTTCGCAACATTTTTGACTCCCTATAGGCTATGATATTTCCTTTGGTATGTCTGCTGATTATGAGGCATATAAAGTCAATCAATCAATCAAGTTATAAAGAAGGTATTTAAAGTTTAAAAAAGTTATAAAGAAAGTATTTAGTTATAAAGAAGGCTTTTTTACAAACTAAAACAAACTAAAAGTGTCAGTGGATTTAAGTAATAAAATGTGATTAATTTTGAATGCAGATGTTCTAAGAGTTCAATAATGTTCTTAATTAAAATCTTAATGGACAAAAAGGAATATGTCAGTTTTTGGGGTTATTTATATATTTTTATTTTTTATTAATTTAATTTATTTTCAAAAATTGCAAGAAATCATGCAATCCCCTTGAAAGTTTGCTGAGGCCCCCTGGTGGCCCAGCCCCCCAATTGAGAACCACTTGAACATTGAAAAAAAAAAAAAAAAAGAAATTGAAAGAAATTAATGCTTTTATTCAGCAAGAATGCATTAACCCTTTAAACCCTGAAAGCATTTTCAAAGTTTTTTTTTCTGAGTGACATACAAAAAAGTAAAGACTCGTAACTCCAAAACTATAGCAAAGAGAGTCAAAAGGTTGGTATCGTTTGAAAGGAAACTTTTTAAATTTAAACTTAAATCGGACATTCTCATGCTGAGAAACTGCTAATAAACAGCAAAAAAAAAAAAAAAAGTGTGTACAAGGAAAAATTGACATATCTTTCTAATTTGACATGCAATATCTCACGAAGGAAATAAGGTAGTGGGATCATTCTTTTTTGGTGATGTTCCTCTATATGTGAGCTGTATTTTGTGGTGATCACATAAAGAAATCAAAAGTTACAGCATTTGGAACAAAGGTAGGCATTTGAAAAAAAAAAAAATTGAGTAACATGCACCAAATTAATGACTCATAACTCCAAATCTCTAGCAAGGAGAGTCAAAAGGTTTATATTTTTAAATTAAAAATAAATAAATAAATAAATTTGGACTTTCTCATGCTGAGAAACTGCTGATAAAAGACAAAAAATAAAAGTTTGCTCAAGGGAAATTTTACATATCTATCTTATTTGACATGCAATAACTCAGGAAGGAAATAAGGTAGGAGGACAATTCTTGCTGATGTTCCTCTATATGTGAGCTGTATCTAAATCATAATTTTGTGGTGATCGCATAAAGAAATCAAAAGTTCCAGTATTTGGAACCAAGGGAACCTTTTTTGTTTAGCCTTTGTCGCCCCCTAATGGGCATTTTTAAAATCGTTCTTTCACTCATGATCAATGCATGGGATTATGTTGATTTTGGACTCATTTCAATCAGGAGCATCCACTGTAAGTAATGATGTGCCATTTTCTACAATCCATGTATGTTTTATGAAGTTATAAGCGAAAATGCCACGTGATAGCTACATTTTAGTTTTAGTTTGCATCTGTGCGCCTGTGGGGTTTTATGTGTCGTAATTGCGTGAGCAATATCTCGTAATCGACTTATTGGATTATGTTGATGTTGGACTCATTTTAATCGTGATAATCTGCTGTAAATAATGATGTCCTCCAATTTTCCACAATCGGAGCATGTTTCATGAAGTTACGAGCCAAAACGTGACATAAATGCTACATCGTTTATTATTTACATATGGGTCTTGCGGGGCTTCACGTACAAAAACTCGCTCAAGTTTAGTCAAAGCCCAAAACAATTATACTCGTTGTAATCTACTCTGTGTAAGCTTTCAAATGACATATGACACATGAATATCTGAGCTTTGTGATGTTTTTGACATATTACAGTAAATAGTGCAAAAATAATATTTCAAGATTTATGATTTTTTTCCTCCAGTTTATCAGCAAATAACTCAGCACTACTTAGGAGTTTTTCCATTTGGCTACATGCATTGTAAAGTTCAGACTCTAAGCTTTCAAATGACACCTACTGTATATTGCGTTGATCAAGGCTGTAGTTTTGAAAATATTATTATTAATTTTTGCACAGCTAGGGGGCGTCCCGGCAGCGGTACAGTCAGGTTTAGAGGGACTGCTCAGCACTCGTTAAGAACTGACCAAAAGGATTACATTCATTAAAAAAGCTGAGAGTCTAAGCTTTAAAATGATACCTAGTTTGTTACTCCATTTAGTGGTCGCTGAGTAATATGATTATGAATTTTTTTTTTTTTTTTTTTGGGGGGGTGCCGTCCTGCCGGCGGGCACGCTTAGGTTTTAAAGGGTTAAATTGATCAAAAGTGACAGTAAAGGCATTTATAATGTTACAAAAAAATATATGTCAAATAAATGCTGTTTATTGCGGTTTCCAAAAAAATATTAGTCAGCACACCTGTTTTCAAAATTGATAATAATATTTATTAAGCACAAAATTAGCACATTAAAATGATTTCTAAAGGATCTTGTGACACTGAAGACTAGAGTAATGGCTGCTGAAAATTCAGCTTTGCCTTTACAGGAATAAACAACATTTTAAAATATATTAAAATAGAAAATATCTATTTTAAATTGTAATAATATTAACAATTTTACACTGTATTACTGCAATATTACGCAATATTTCTGCATATGTGATCAAATAAATGCTACAGTAGTGTGAATTATATAATTGATCATTGTCCCAGGTAACTGATTTCCTACGTCTTTTTTAATTTAATTGATCTCGTCTCACTCATCGCTTTTTTCTTCTCGCATGATACGATAATTTTTTTAATTGCTATATTCAATATACAGCATAGTCTCGCATAACTTATTGCTTAATTGCAGCACTTGATTTACACTTCTACGTGACACCATTTACACTTCAATCAAAAGAATCAACATTTGCTAATACAGTAAATCATTGAGTGGCTGTTAAAATCTAATTTGCCTCACCGTCTTCGTTAGATGCCAGGAAATGAACAAAGAGGCAAAAGCAAGGAGTCAGCAGCAGTGGGAGAGTCAAGAATCAGCAAAGCCCCTCAATCGTTTGCACAGAGCCAGGTCAACATGTCCCATGCATTGCAGTCGATACGGCTCTAATGCATGCACTACTGCAGTTTAATAATAATGGATTCTGTAGTACAACTGCAGATTCCTGTGGCAGCACCGGCAGCCGTCCAGCGCTGTGCTGTGTAGCGCTGCATCAGGTGCTAATGTTACATTTAGCTCAGCATTTTGTACTACAGAATTATTAATAAAGCACAAGACACCACAACAGCGCTGTTGTAAAATGCTGAACACAGACATGCACAACACTGCAAAAAAAACAAAAACGCAGTCTGTGATGTTCTAAACTGTAGTATACAGTAGTTTACTATGGTATAGAAGCAGGTAGATCCAGTCTTTATGTATCCTACTTGAGCTTGGTTGTTTGGGAATATATGCCCTAGTGTGACACAGCAGTTTAATATCCAATGTCTTGCATTTCTAATGTGAAAAGGAAATATGTAAGCACATTCCTTGTCGGTATTCGCAGCATAGACAGCTGGCAGTGACAGACTGCGATAATGTTTGATTATGCCAGAGGCTTTCCTTACCACTGTCTCCCCCTCTCTCTTTTTTCTCCTGCGCTCCACAATTATCGCAGCTGTGCTTTCTCCATCATAACACAGCAACATTTGAGCACGCTATAAATGTTAATGTTTCCCGGTATGACAGGTTGCGTGTTGGTGCGCTGCTTTATCGTTCCCTTTCCGCACCGAGCTTTCAGAAGAAAACAATGTTGACTGTTCAGTAGCGTAATAGGAAAGCACTGCGGCATCAAATGTACTTTCATCTAGATATTTACAAGGCATATTTGTTTCTTTCATGTCATTTTCATTGAATACTTTTAGGCTCCTTTGTGTGCATATAATAGTTTCCCCCTTTACTAATGTGAAAGTGATACCACAAATTATGTGACTTGTTGAGAAAAAGTGTGCTATTAATTGATCGATGGAAAGATTTTAGTGTGAAGTATGACCAAAAAAAAAAACACACACACACATTAGAAACCGCATACTGTAGCAAAGCTCTGGCTGACTTTTCTCCTAATAAACCAGTAAGTAATCACCTAGCAACCACATAGTTATCACCCATAACACCCATGCAACCACAGAGCAATGCACAAACTGCTATTTATAACACCTTAGTAGCCACAAATTTTGAATGGGAAAGCTCACATTTTCTTTAGATAATGTTTCTTGCAATCAACCAAGCAATTAATCAGTCAATCAATAAAAATGTAACTAAACCAGCATAAACCAGGTTTTATAGGGGTTTACAGCCATGTTCAGCTGGTCAAGCTGGAAGTCCAGCTAAACACAAGCTTGGTCAGACTGGGAAACCATCTTAAATAAGCTTAGACTAGTTTAAACCATCTAAGACCGGAGACTGGTCAGGCTGGATTTTTGCCATGGTTTTAGAGGGTTTTAGGGAATTTTCTGTTTGTCAGACTAGTAGTCCAGGTAAACACAAGCTTGGTCAGGCTGGGAAACCATCTTAAACCAGCTTAAACCATCTAAGACCAGAGCCTGGTCAGGCTGGACTTTTGCCTGGTTTTAGAGGGTTTTCATCTGGTCAGCCTAGGAGTTCAGCAAAACTGGTCAGGCTGTGAAACTATCTTAAACCTTGTACTGTGCTGAAAATTCTTTATTTAATTTGGTGTTTCTAGTCAAAAATGACTGGCCTTTCTTGCAATTTCTTGTAGATCACTTATAATGCTATATTATTACCTAGGATTCAATCTTTTTGTCAAATTGTTTTCTTTTAGATAGCAGAGGTTTTGTATTTCTTTTTGGTACTGGCTGATCACAGGCATCACTGATCTCAGCTTATGCATCTTTTGAGTGAAAAAAGCCTTATTTGTTGATAATTTTGGCAATATGCATTCAAAAACTGAGATGTATAAGCAATCAGCCAGTTTGAAAAAGAACAACAAAACGTGTGCTAATTGATAGAAAACAAGTTGATAAAAAAAGATTGAGCCCAATATTGAGTAATAATATAGAATAACACGTATAAGCAATTTTTGTAAGTTGTTTTTGACAGGGAACACCACAAGTGTAACAAGGAAATTATTTTTAAATTATTTTTTATTATTTTATTATTTTTGTTTTGTTATCACTGTGTAGGTATAGGTTTTTGTCCAGTGCAATCTGATTAATAGCATGAGGGTTATTTTTTTTTTTATGATTTACCACTTTTCTGTCATGATTTACTGTTTTACCCTCTTTTATTCTCTCTCAGGTTTGAGTTTAGTTGTCGGTCTGGTGCTGTATATCTCCAGTATCAATGATGAAGTAATGAACAGGCCTCGGGAGCCGGAGCAGTTCTTTCACTACCACTACGGCTGGTCGTTTGCCTTTGCTGCCAGCTCCTTCCTGCTCAAAGAGGTCAGTCACAGAGACTAGAGACTGTTAACACTCGAGCTGACTGCGTGTGTACTCTTATCACAGAGCTCAGTTCATTAATATGCAGCTGTGTTAACAGCTTTCACTGCTGTTAGCTGCTAAACCAATAGGTGTGCCCTCATCAGTATGCATTAATTTTAGCCTAGCTTTTGCTGGGGTGAAGGCTACACATTTTCGTTATGCTGCATATATGCTAATTAAGTTCAGTGCAGCAATTTGTAAATGTCAGCATATACTGTCTGCAGTAACCTCAACTTATATTCTTATGATATATATGCATATACAGTAGAGTCCAAAAGTCTGAGATCGTACATAAAAAAACTCAAAATCTAATTTAAGCCCGGAAATAGACAAAGTTTTAAGATTAAATTAGTAGTCTTTCGAACTTCTGCCAATTTTGTGCACTGTCATTCAAAAGTTTGGGGTTAATAAGATTTTGAAATGTTTTTGAAAGAAGTCTCTAATGCTCTTCAAAGCTGGATTTAATTCATCAGCAATACTGATCAACAACAACAACAAAAAAACTTTAATATTGTGAAATATTATTACAATTTAAAATAACAGTTTTCTATTTTAATATATATTTTCTATTTTGAGAGATTAAATGTAATTTATTCCTGTGATGGTAAAGCTGGATTTTTTTAGCACCCATTACTTTTTTAGGATTCTTTGTTAAATATGAAGTGCAAAAAAAAAACAAAAAAACACGTTTATATGAAAAAAAGCCTTTCATAACAGTTCATGTAGTTTATTCCATCAAACTACACAAATACATTACATTTGAATGGCTGTCAATGCAAAAATATGCTTTTTGCCCCCAGATGGTGTAGTTACAGCTAACTGGGTCATGCCAACCAGCCAAACTTGACCCCTTGGGCAGAGAGCATTTCTAATTGGCTAGTTTTCGGCTAAAAAAACACAAGCTCAACCCCTGAGACTTTTTTTTTGGATTTTTTGCATAGGAATATCACAGAGAAAGGTGTGATTTCTCAGATAATCTGTTTGCAGAGATATCTGATAGGTTGTAGGAACATTAGGGTTCCTGTTAGGTTCTGAACATTTTATCTGTGATATTTAAAAAAAAAAAAAGACACTTGAATTTGAATTTAAAGAGATAGTTCACTCAAAAATGAAAATTCTGTCATTAATTACTCACCCTCATGTCATTCCAAACCTGTAAGACCTTTAAAGGTTCATCTTCAGAACACAAATGAAGATATTCTTGATAAAATCCATGACCCTGCATGCGTCGTGAATGTACATCAAAGTCTGACACAGAAGAGAAGAATTGTTGAGTAATTGTTGGTTTTTTGCACACAAAAAGTATTCTGGTAGCTTCATACCATTACAGTTGAACCACTGATGTCACATGGACTACTTTAACAATGCCCTTACTACCTTTCTGGGCCTTGAACGTGGTAGTTGTGTGGCTGTCTATGCAGGGTCAGAAAGCTCTTGGATTTCATCAATAATATCTTAATTTGTGTTTCGAAGATGAACGAAGGTCTTACGGGTTTGGAACGACATGAGGGTGAGTAATTAACGACATAATTTTCATTTTTGGGTGAATTAACCCTGTAAACTGAATAATGTTGGTGATTAACTAGTTTTGTTGTACCAGGGTGCTGGAGTCATGTCTGTCTATCTCTTCATGAAACGTTACGCTGAGGAAGAGATGTACCGGCCCCACCCTGCGCTGTATCGCCCTCGCTTGTCTGAATGCAGCGACTACAGCGGCCAGTACCTGCACCCCGACTCCTGGCCTCCTCCTCAGCGCGGACGCAGCGCCTCCGAAGTGTCCAGCGACATCTCCATTCAGCTCAACCAGACCCCGCTGCCTCCTCCGCCAAAAAGCGGAGGGCCCTCCAATCCACCCTCTTCCTCGGGCCCCTCGTCCGGGGCCAGCTATCACCTCCCACCTGCTTCCTCCTCCTCTTCCTCCTCCTATCCTCACACCATCCACTCCACCCATTCTGGTGGCCACGCCCCTCAGTCCCTCCCAATGGCCACACCCCCATATGCAGTCCCGCCCCCTCGCTACCATGCGCACATGCGTATGAGCGCCTCCCCATGTTAGATTTCCTCCGTTTAAGATACTTAAACAACAGAAATATGGGCATAACATTAGATAAGAGGATAAATCTCCAGAGACTATGGGATCAAAAGGGTGCTAAGTTAAAAAGAGGTAGACGAGGAAGCGCTTCACTTACAACTCTGTGCCTGAATGAAGTTTAAGAGATTCTCAGAGCGAGATTAATAAGTGAAGGAAGAGCATTTATACATATGGAAAGAATGTATGGAGAAGAAAGGTACAAAATACTGACTTGCTGAAAATAGTTGAAAACAACTGTATACATATTTAAATTTCTATGTAAAATGTTTAAATCTTATTGCACACCATAACATTTTTCATCCCCTCATATATCATGAGCACGATGACTCTATTTATACCATTTCTTGTTTATACTAAAGCAAAAAGACACGGATGTGCCCTAAAGGTGGCTGATTTCTTTAAATGGTGTTGCAGATTTATTTCAGCGGACAATTTCTGTACATAATGTATCAAGAGCAGTAGTCATCTAGTGTAGTCCAACATATTTACCTACGTTTTATCATGTGGGCAGAGAAAAGTTTAGGTGCAGGGGGTTCGATTTGTCCTTTACTATCAATTTGTAATGTTTTTAGATTTGTACATCAGGGTAGATGTTCTACAAAGCTGGCTGATGTTTCTTTACTGGGATGTTGTACGCTTGGCCCCACGGTCCTCAATATGCCTTGTGTTTTCTTGTGCTCTCATATTCAAAAAAAAAAAAAAGTTTTAAAAACATTTAGCAGTGGTATAGCACGATACGAAAAGGAAACGTTTGAAAATTTTAAACATATTTACCTTAACCTAGAATGGAGGCTGACTCCTATAAGAATTCACTGTTCAATCATCATCTTAAAAATGCAGCCGTTACTTCTAGTTTATTATTGATATTATTACTACAACTATTAATTGAAGTGTTTATTATACAAAATGGATTGTAAACCTACATATATGTGTTATAACGGATGCTATAGTACATCACTCCTGCAGTGTTTCAGAGATCATGTTTTAGAGTAATATGGGTTAATGAAAAATAACAGAAATCAACATGAGGGAGAATTTAACAACACAAAACAATGTGCTTGAGAGCTCCTGGTATATTACTCCATCTACTGGTCATGCAGTATTAGTGCATTAAAGCACTGAAGGACCTTGTCTGAACCACAAGTTGTATGAAATCTGTATTCGATTCATTGACTAAAATGAGGCAGATGAGTCAGCACTTCCATACCTGGTGCCTGCGGATGCTGCATTGATTGAGCAATGCAGTAAAGACAGTTTGTACAGTATGATTATTATACCAATAAATCAGTCCCTTTTCCTAATGCATAAACGTCAACCTTTGTAGAAAAATATCCCTTAATAAATATTAGCTAATAGATATTATTATAATGACCTGTTATGCCCTTAAGACTAAAAGTTTAATGCACAGAAGCTTGAGATATTTTCCAGAGTGTTATAACTGAGATTTCATTATTGCGTGTAAATATTATGATCATAAATAGTTATGAAATACGAATAGTTATGAAGAACAGGACTGGCTCCTGCTGGATAGTAAAGAAATACATAGCATAACAATTTATATTATAGCCATATTACAAGTGAAATATGCAGAATTGAAAGTATGATTAATGGGAATTGAAAAGAGCAAGAGGAATGATTTTTGAATCCTAATATTTATTCAAGCATTGCTGGTGGTACAAATTTAGTCTGCTTTTAAGTCTGAAATGTGAATATCTGTTTATGTTTTATTGTCTTTTACTAATAATTGCGTTATAATGAGCTTTCTGCTCTCTCAGTTCCAGTTGACATTTGTTGTTGTTGCGCTCTACGCTGAGGGTCTGGCTTATAAATATGTATGTACCATTTTGCATGACTTTTTTTTTTTTCATCTTCATACCCTTTTCCTCTCAATCATTTTTTTCCCCCGGTGGGCTGTCCTTTGTCTTGATTTGTCTCTCTCAAAGTCCCATTAAGCTGAAGCTGCCTCACTCATTTGACTTGTCTTTTCCTCTTTTACCCTTCATTTCTCTCTCTTCTCGCTCTCAGCCTTCCTGTCTTTACTTTTCTGTTTTCAGTTATCAGTTTTGCATGCCTTTCATTCCATAATGCCAAAGCAATTGTGCCTGACTTAAGATGATGATGACAGTTATTATTATTATTATTATTATTATTATTATTAAAACTGTGGCATTTCTTCTTTGTAATCTGGAATTTGCTTAATAAAAAATTAAGAAACTAAAACGAATTGCACATCGAATGACTCGTGTTTTATGTCCAGTGCATTTCTAATACATTTACTGCATACTGTATGCTTGTACTTTAATTTGATATTTAAATATAGGACAAAAATACTGGAATGGTTATTACATGATATGCCATCATAAATACAACTTTAGCTTACATTACAGAGAACTGCTTTTTCTGGTTATGCTTTATTTTATCACAGTATACAAGTGCATCTCAATAAATTAGAATGTCGTGGAAAAGTTCATTTATTTCAGTAATTCAACTCAAATTGTGAAACTCGTGTATTAAATAAATTCAATGCACACAGACTGAAGTAGTTTAAGTCTTTGGTTCTTTTAATTGTGATGATTTTGGCTCACATTTAACAAAAACCCACCAATTCACTATCTCAACAAATTAGAATATGGTGACATGCCAATCAGCTAATCAACTCAAAACACCTGCAAAGGTTTCCTGAGCCTTCAAAACGGTCTCTCAGTTTGGTTCACTAGGCTACACAATCATGGGGAAGACTGCTGATCTGACAGTTGTCCAGAAGACAATAATTGACACCCTTCACAAGGAGGGTAAGCCACAAACATTCACTGCCAAAGAAGCTGGCTGTTCACAGAGTGCTGTATCCAAGCATGTTAACAGAAAGTTGAGTGGAAGGAAAAAGTGTGGAAGAAAAAGATTCACAACCAACCGAGAGAACTGCAGCCTTATGAGGATTGTCAAGCAAAATCGATTCAAGAATTTGGGTGAACTTCACAAGGAATGGACTGCACACACAGACGTGCCAAGGAATTTGGCTACAGTTGTCATATTCCTCGTTAAGCCACTCCTGAACCACAGACAACGTCAGAGGTGTCTTACCTGGGCTAAGGAGAAGAAGAACTGTTGCCCAGTGGTCCAAAGTCCTCTTTTCAGATGAGAGCAAGTTTTGTATTTCATTTGGAAACCAAGTCCTAGAGTCTGGAGGAAGGGTGGAGAAGCTCATAGCCCAAGTTGCTTGAAGTCCAGTGTTAAGTTTCCACAGTCTGTGATGATTTGGGGTGCAATGTCATCTGCTGGTGTTGGTCCATTGTGTTTTTTGAAAACCAAAGTCACTGCACCCGTTTACCAAGAAATTTTGGAGCACTTCATGCTTCCTTCTGCTGACCAGCTTTTTAAAGATGCTGATTTCATTTTCCAGCAGGATTTGGCACCTGCCCACACTGCCAAAAGCACCAAAAGTTGGTTAAATGACCATGGTGTTGGTGTGCTTGACTGGCCAGCAAACTCACCAGACCTGAACCCCATAGAGAATCTATGGGGTATTGTCAAGAGGAAAATGAGAAACAAGAGACAAAAAATGCAGATGAGCTGAAGGCCACTGTCAAAGAAACCTGGGCTTCCATACCACCTCAGCAGTGCCACAAACTGATCACCTCCATGCCACGCCGAATTGAGGCAGTAATCAAAGCAAAAGGAGCCCCTACCAAGTACTGAGTACATATACAGTAAAGGAACATACTTTGCATAAGGCCAACAATTCACTAAAAATGTTTTTTTTTTAATTGGTCTTATGAAGTATTCTAATTTGTTGAGATAGTGAATTGGTGGGTTTTTGTTAAATGTGAGCCAAAATCATCACAATTAAAAGAACCAAAGACTTAAACTACTTCAGTCTGTGTGCATTGAATTTATTTAATACACGAGTTTCACAATTTGAGTTGAATTACTGAAATAAATGAACTTTTCCACGACATTCTAATTTATTGAGATGCACCTGTACTTATACATTCAAGTACTGAGTAATATTAATTAACTACTTTTACTTACTATATGGTGAGGGTTTAGATTAGGGTTTAGGGTTAGTTGTATGTCATTATGCATAATTTATTGTTATTACTATAGTATGTACATGTAACATATGTAACAAGGACAGTGTAAAATAAAGTGTTACTCTTTTCCATTATAATTATAATTTCATTATTCATAAGTAAGAAGTTTTTTGTGCATGCAGAGAAAACAGATTTTTTTTCCCCTAGATTTTGCTTAAAGCCATTTAGGACCTATTTTAAGATCATTAAGATTATTTCCATAGTAACATTATTTTCAAATTATTTGATTATTTACAAAAAGAGAATGACAGCACATGAAATAATTTTCAATTTAAGTAGTATTTGCATAATTGTATTTTTAGTGGCAGTAATGAGAATGAGGGGTTGCTTAATTGGGATGAAAACAATGTCATAACTGAAAACAAAAAATAAATAATAATAAAAAAAAAAGCTTATTTTTCTTAAAGCAAACACATTTCACATTTCTTTCTTTTGATTTCAGGGTGAGATATGACCAAGACAATGTTTCATGAGATCCAGTCTGCTAGTTTTTTGAGGTTTTAACTTGACAATTTCATCAAAAACCAATTGAAAAAATGGCTAAGAGTCTAAATTTGTCTGCGTTGAAGAGTTTGTGTTGTTAATCATTGCAGTTTATTTAATGATCACATGGTGAACGTCAGCATGGTTGTTTTCATATTTCGGATTTCCTTACATGCCATTATACTGACAAGTACATGTTCTCAATCAAATCATTCTCATCTTGCTATATATTCCTTATGCAGGTCAATGCACTTTTGCTGCATATCAGAGAGACGTTTCTTAATATTCTCAGTGGTTTAAAAACACCCTAGAAAGAGGCCAGTGCCAGCTGGTTTTATTAATGAAATTTTGCCTGTGGGTGATGAAAATATCTCTTTAAGCTTTTGAGTAAAACCACAGTTAATATATCTGTTTAATCAGATGCCAATGTAAGCATGTCTGTGGGGCAGGAATTGTGGGGCGAATGAATGACTGGGTGGCAGGCTTGTGGAGAAATGAGTAAATGGTGGAGGAGTGCGAGTTGATGGGTCAGTGCATCAGCAATGAGCACTTGCTAATGTTCAGGCCATGTGCTTTAGATCCAGTATCGACT
Organism: Spinibarbus caldwelli; assembly: GCA_039654775.1. Classification (NCBI taxonomy): domain Eukaryota; kingdom Metazoa; phylum Chordata; class Actinopteri; order Cypriniformes; family Cyprinidae; genus Spinibarbus; species Spinibarbus caldwelli. Next base: position 9,836,596 of record CM077244.1, on the reverse strand, counting down.
TCATGAAATTACATTGATTCCTTCTCTCTCATGTCTAACTTTGATAGAATGGCCTTGAAAGACCTTGGGAAAGAATCTTGAGGCATTATTTACCCTCAATGCACGATGTTTGTAAGGAAAGGCTCCCTGTTGGTTAAAGGTGCGATCGAATTATTGCTGCAACAGCATCCATTGAATCTGAGGAATTGCTTTCATGGCAAAAATACCCTAGTGACAGAATAAACACCCACGTGAATAAGGAACCACAGTCTCTAATACATGCATCTCTCAGTGAGTTCAGACCACAGGGATGTTTGCAGCACTACATAACTGAGTGCTGATAATCAGCGCTTCTTCTCTACCTGAAGATGTGTGGGCGAACAGTGGCTGGTGTGTCTCTTTCTCTCCCTTTTTTCTCTCTCAGAGGAAAAAAACACTGAGGAACATGTGAGCAAATGAAAACATGAAGCTGCATATCTTCAGCGTTTGCCAAAGCATAAAAATAAATACATCACACGGCGTACTAGAATAGTCACACCAACCTGCTGGAGTCCTTACAATTTTACAGTGGATCAAAGTGCTGCTAATTAATATATAGCCTATATATTTCCTGATCCATTTCTACATAAACAGTCTTCCAAGTTTGGTTGGTCAAGACTGATTAATTGGCCAATATTACACTATTTGGATTAATAAATTATTACAGTTATTATTTTCCTGTAAAAATATCTTTAATAATTTCTCATGGGGGTTCATTATGCCTTTTCAGGGATCCAAAGCCCACCACCGCCTTATCGATATCAGACAACGTTTTGTCCCCTGAGTTATACAAAACCAGTTAATATGCCAAATGATATTGCAAATGCTCTCTTTACAAATATTTTAATTGGATTTACTTTAAATATTGTGAAAATATGTGGAATCTTAGCAATTTTGTATATGCTTTAATTCCTATCTGATCTTAGAGTTCACTGCAAATAGGCTGCATACATGGATCTTATTCAGGGTCATATTTTTTTCACAAATGAAAAGAAGGCTGTGAGGGAAAATGCAAATAAATATGACATAGAGGTAAATTCAGCTAAATTAGGACACTTTTTGCCATTGAAATGACTGGGACAAAATGTCCCAATCAACCTGAACTCACCCTACTCTAAATAAGGTGCGTTCTGACTAAAACATATCATGCCCTCATTAGCCATATTAAACTCTCTTTCCCTTTAAGGTTTTTTAATGGCTTGAAAGCGTGTCACATAATAAGGAAACAATCCAAAAAATTACAAAGAAAATGTTAAAACCGTAGGCTAAGTCTGAGATGGTTCAAACAGCCTACAATCAGTCCATTCTTCACTCTCTGACAGAATCTATATGCTTTGTTCGATTAGTTCGGGTCTGTCATTCTGCAGACCTGTTCCTAGAGAACTGTGATTTGTCTCTTGATCAATATTAAGCAAGTCCTGTCGGTTAATTCCTGCTTCACCATCGTTTATTCATATGAACACAACTGTCTCTTAACGCCCCCTCATTCACCGCCTCTCCAGAGCCGCCTCAAAGAATTACGACCAAAAAGCAACAGGGATACATGTCTAAACTGCTAAGGTAAGGCGAAAAAACATCAAGCAGCTACATTTTATGCGATTTGGCACGTTTGGTACAACTGAATCGTGAAATTTAACTGACGCTCTGTGGTCTTTTTACATGTCGCGCAAAAGCTTCAGTCGATTGTCAAGCGATTCATTCGAATCAGTTTTTGTATTATTTATGTATTGTCATGAAGAACGTGTTTTATGTTGTTTCTATACACAGTTGTTTGTGAACATTGTGAAATTGCTCTCTGGTTTGACTCGCGTCTCGATGGCAGATGCGCGAGCGCAATGGAGACGCGCGCGGACTGAACGCTTCTAGTAACGCTCTCAAGAGAAACATCTGTCAGTCATTTTGATAGCTGAGGGGGATCAGGCATTGGTTTTATGTTGTATCATCCCCTTTAAGGCGAAAACAACAAATCATTGATCGACTGAAGGTCTGCTGGCACTTCATATCGCTACGTGTTGCTCTAGTGGCACTGACCTATACAAACAAGAGATGTTAATTGACGCTTTATACTTCACAGTTTAGGTGATAAATTACATTTATACCCGTATATTAGGCTATATCATTATAAATGGGTAAGTCTACCTTAAAATGATTGGATGCTTCTTCATTCCTTTCTTCATTCATTCATTCACTCACACACACCAAAGACGCAAACGTCTCTTGGTGCTCATTAACCTAGTGCCAATGCGCTTAAATGAAAATGCGGTCACTTTAAATGGCTCTAAATGCCTTTATATGTGACAGACAACAGATATAATGAAAGCAATGGAAACTGGCTGCATGTGCAGTTTAAATGACTGGTCATAGAGGTGTATTCCTCTTGTTGAATGAGATGGCAAGGTTGAACCGTTCCTGCAAGCCGTTTGAATCCTCTGTTGTTTCTATCAGACATGACACATGGTTGCCATGTTATATGAATGTTTCACTGCTGGGAGGCCATTAGTGCCCTACAGAAGCTCATTCATATGCATCATTGAAACACTAGCTTGCCTTTTCTCCACAGACTTGGCTAATATGTGGCCAAAGGATGGCCTGCTGTTTAGTGCCCCAAAGTAGTTTTTATAGTATTTCAGTATTTTATATTAGATATAAAAAATCTTTAAAGTTATCATTGTAATAGTAGGCTAATAATAATATGTATAATAATGCATAGTAATACAAAGGAATTTTTATTAGGATCTTTGAGTCCAAAAGTGTTGTGAGCAAAAACTGCATGAACTGTAATAGATCAAGTAAAATATTATTATTATTACTTTTACAAATATTTATATAGTTAGAGGTATAATAATAATAATAGTAATTCATTCACATGCAAGAAACTTTCAATAAAAGAGACAGAAGGTCAAATGCATATAATATATGATCACTATTTTTATATTATAAATTAAAATATTGATTTTGACATAATAACAATAAAGTTATGTTATTATGAATTAATAATTTAATTATTATTGTATTTTTCTTATGTATGATTCTATATAAAATGTTATTTTATTGTTTTCTGTCACCAGGGTATATTATTCTTTTTTTAAAATTCATATTAAATTTATCTAGGCGTGAGATGTTTTCATTAGGATCTTTACAGAGACCAAAAGTTTTGTGAGCAAAGACTGCATGCACTTTAATTATATTACAGAATAAATTGAAATATTATTTTAAAAGGTTTGTGTATATATAATGACAGATATGACCTTCTTCTTCTTCTAAATCTTATTCTTGATAAATTCAGTACATGCATAATATTTGTGTAAGAAATTTCTTAATGAAAGTTGCATTAATTTATTATATCAATATTTGTACATTATAAAATAAAACATTAATTTTGGCATATAACAATAATATTTTAATTATTTATTCAGTATCTAATATTTTTATTTTAGATTTCATTGTCTTTTCTATCTATCATCTATCTATCTATACACACACACACAAATAAATTTATGTAGGTGTGAGAACTTTTCATTTTTATTTCTGGAGGACTTTTCATGTGTTTATCTCATGCCATTTATCATCCTTTGTGTGTGTTCAGCTATGGTGTTTGTTACCATTTGGTTTCCAGTTTCTGAGAATGAGCATGAGTGACAAGACTCTGAACATACAGAACAGAACTCTAAGTAACTGCCTATTAGAGTCTGAGCTCGTCATGGGGGGACAGATCAGCTGTCCTCACTGTGCATGTCATTACCGCATCACCATACGGCCAGAAAAGAGCGCTGATCGAAGCCACCCGCCAGGTGCGTTCTGAACATCCATGACAGTCGAGGGCTTGGCAAATCACTAGGTATGTTATGATGAATACACCCCCCCACCACCACATGCACACACTATCATCACCTCACTCACCAACATCACACACACCATCCTGTTCTGTTCTCGACTTCAGAATGCGCTGTTGCCATGGTGACGGAATGGCGCACGCTCTGTCTTGCTTTCTCTCTATTCTCTTTTTCTTTATATATCCCTCGCTTTTCCCGTGGATGTATGGGCGACATAACCATCTAGATTCACCGCTCGCCTGTGTCAAATACATGCACTGCCGTCATGATAATGATCATTTAATGGCAAGAATATAACCTCAAGCTGTTTTTTTTTCTCCAGCGTGCACCTTAAACATGTTCTGTCTCTTTCAGCTCTGTTCTCATTGTTTGTTTCTCCTCAGGAGGAGAAGCAGTAGGATCCTGCCATGAAATCTCTCTAAGAGGAGAAAAGCAGAGAAACCTAGAAAATCTACACCCACCCACGGGCAGGAGACAGGGGGAGAGAGAAAGAAAGAAAGAAAGAGAGAGAGAGAGAGAGAGAGAGAGAGAGAGAGAGCACGGAGGGGACCGTGAAAGAGGGGGGGGAGAAAGAGCGAGGGATAACAGTCGATGGATGCTGCTTGGACGCTCTGGTCGGTACAATCTTCAGTGACAAGGACCGGAGAGCTGCAGGGATGGATGGGAAGGGAAGACACATTCCTCCAGGTAATCGGATCTCATTAATGCCCACCGGTGCTGTGCAGAGACCACCGTGTCTTATGCTTGTTGTCATGTTTAGTGAAATGCTCTTGAGTGAGAGTCTGAACGGGTTTCGCTGGATGACGGCATCATTTTCAGCTTGCTGTTGTCTTATCGGGGAACTTTCTTGCAGACGTCTTCAGATGTTCCAAAAGTGTTCATTGTCAGTCTTAGTTTTTGCGTTCTGCTTGGTTTCTCATGATTGAGTTCTTTGTGTTCCTTTGTTACTCAACTCTCTATTTGGAATACTTGATTGGTCAATTGTGGAAACTGAGCGGTAAAATGTTTTTGTATAATATTTTACTGTTGTCCATGGTAACATGCCGGTGCTACTTTCATGTCACTCAGATCAAGACATTGCTATATTGTAATGAAACATTTGAGCTAACTAATCTATAGAAAAAGAACCTTGAATTGCAGAATAATTATAATTATATAAATGAATATATATATATATATATATATATATATACATATACATATATATATATATACATATACATATATATATATATATATATATATATATATATATATATATATATATATATATACATATATATATATATATATACATATATATATACATATATATATATATATATATATATACATATATACATATACATATATATATATATATATACATATATATATATATATATATATATATATATATATATATATATATATACATATATATATATATATATATATATATATATATATATATACATATATATATATATATATATATATATATATATATATATATATATATATACATATATATATACATATATAATTATGATAATAATATACATCAATATAATATTAATATTGTAAATAAATATACATATCAAATATTTATAATTGTATATAGAGAGAGAGCAAGAGTGAGTGTTGTTGCACATTGTAATGAACTATTTTTCATAACATAAACTTCAAGTTCATCTACAAGTAAAAAATATAATAATCATTCAAATCACTCAGTATTTCATATGCACATTTATTTTTTAGTAAGTAAGTATCAATTTAATAATTAGCATTAATGTACAGTCTGGACATTAGCTGGACATTATTGCAAAAATTTAGAGTTTATATTTTTTGATAATGGCCAGCTGGCTGTTGAGATTTTATATATACAGTGCTGTGAAAATGTTTTTGCCCTCTTCCTGTCTTTTATTTTTATTTTATTATTTTGTTTTTTTAATTTTTGCATGTTTGTCACACTTACATGATTCAGATCATCAAACTAATTTTAATATTACACAAAGATAACCCAAGTAAATAAAAAATGCAGTTTTTAAATAATGATTTTATTTATTAAGGGAAAAAAGCTGTCCAAACCTGCCCGGCGCTATGTGAAAAAGTAATTGCCCCCTAAATCTAATAACTGGTTGTGCCACCCTTTGCAGCAACAACTGCAATCAAACGTTTGCGATAACTGGCAATGAGTCTTTCACATCGCTGTGGAGGAATTTTGGCCCACTCTTCTTTGCAGAATTGTTTTAATTCAGCCACATTGGAGGGTTTTCCAGCATGAATGGACTGTTTAAGGTCATGCCACAGCATCTTAATCAGATTTAAGTCCAAAACCTTTTTATTGAGCCATTCAGAGGTGGACTTGCTAGTGAGTTTCAGATCATTATCCTGCTGCATAACCCAAGTGTGCTTGAGCTTGAGGTCATAAACAGATGGCCGGATATTCTCCTTCAGGATTTTCTGATAGAGTGCAGAATTCATGGTTCCATCAATTATGGCAAGTCATCCAGGTCCTGAAGCTGCAAAGCAGCCTCAGACCATCACACTACCACCACTATATTTGACTGTTGGTATGATATTCTTTTTATGAAATGCTGTGTTGGTTTTACGCCAGATGTAACGGGACACACACCTTCCAAAAAGTTCAACTTTTGTCTCATCAGTCCACAGAATATATCAATATATTTTTTGGCAAATGTGAGATGAGCCTTTGTGTTATTTTTGGTCAGCAGTGGCTTTTGCTTTGGAACTCTCCCATGGATGCCGTTTTTGCCCAGTCTCTTTCTTATTGTTGAATCATGAACAATTACCTTAATTGAGGCAAGTGAGGCCTGCAGTTCTTTAGATGTTGTTCTGGGTTCTTTTATGACCTCCTGGATGAGTCGTCGTTGTGATTCTGGAGTAGTTTTGGTAGGCCGGCCACTCCTGGGAAGGTTCACGACTGTTCCAAGTTTTCTCCATTTGTGGATAATGGCTCTGACCATGTTTCGCTGGAGTCCCAAAGCCTTAGAAATGGCTTTATAATAGTAACGTTCGGTTCTTGAACGAATCGTTCTTTTGAGCTGGTTCTCAGCAAGTAACCGGTCGAGCCGGTTCACAAATCGAACTAAATCAAACTTAAATTCCGGGTTGATGACACAGGACGCACAGCCGAAGTAGCATGTTCACCTCAAAAAGAACCGAATGTGCCGTGGCAAAGTTTGCAGAGGATTACCGAAGATTCTGATGAGCGAGTTGACGATACTGTGCAAGCCTGAAGCGCGTACTGGAAATATGCTTATGACTGTTATTAATTTACATTTTATCAAAACCTGCAAAAACCTTTCTGTCGAGTGATGTACATTTTACTATAGTTTATTGTGCATGCATGCATATTATATTTAAAGTTGCTTAAGTGAAATCAAGGCGTTTATAAGGTTTATTCTTTCTTTATACTTTAGACATGTAGAACATATCCGCGTATGTGCACCATTGTCTGTAATGTGTGCTGTAGGTGCGAAACTTTTAGGAATCTTATCCAAGTTGTAGACTAGTCAGTATTGGTCAGTCAGTCTGATATAAAGGATCCGCGAATGAAACTGTGACCACAAACACCATTAACTTAAGTGAATTATATGGCAATAATCAGCAATATGCGTTCACACAAATAACTTTATTTTTTGAATGTTTCAATATGTGTTGACACAAATGACTTATTTGAATTTTTCATTGATACAACATGGCACTGAGTTGTTAGAAAAGAAATGCATAGAGACGTACTGCTTGATGACGTCAGGAACCGATGAATCTGATTTTTGAACAGGTTCAATGAGCCGAACTGTCCGAAAAGAACCGGTTCGCTGAAATGAATCAGACTTTACATTACTAATTTATAACCCTTTCCAGACTGATACATGTCAACTACTTTGTTTCTCATCTGTTCTTGAATTTCTTTAGATCACGGCATGATGTGTTGCTCAGTCTCACTTTGTCAGACAGGTTCTGTTTAAGTGATTTCTTGATTCAACAGGTCTGGCAGTAATCAGGCCTGGGTGTGGCTAGTGAAATTTAACTCAGCTTTCTAAAATAATGTGTTTAATCACAGTTCTTTCATGATTTAACAGGAGGGGGAAATTAATTTTTCACGTAGGGCCAGGTAGATTTGAACAGTTGTCTTCCCTTAATAAATAAAATCAAATAAAATTGTGTTGAATTTGCACAAAAAGATAATTTAACTGTAACTATAAAAAGATGATAGTTAGGAAATTGTGGCCATGTATATTCAATCTTATTTGTATTACTGTGTTGTATTAAACATAAAATGTCAGTCACATTATTGCACTCATATGCTTTGTAATATAGCACTGTCTGAGATCTATTTTAGATTCACTGATCAGAGATTTTTAGTTCAGCTATTTATTTTTTGCAGTAAACATTCACTAGACATATTTAGCTTTATTAATCAGAAACAACCTAATCTACTGCAAGGAAGCAATGGACCATATCCCTAAATATCTTTCATCCACATCAACATGCTTGAACTGCTCCTTATAAAAGATCTATCCATGCAAAGAAATGCTCAGTTACAACTGTCTCGTGACTGTTCACAATTACTGCCTGGCAACTATGTGCCCAATGGGACTGTGAGCAGTTTGGTTATGATCTAAAAGCTGTGACCTTTTTGACTTCTCTTTTTCTTTAATGTATATTCAGATGTTGCATTGGCAATTGCTCATGATCTTAGTAACCTATATTTGGACACGCTGATGTCATTTGTGCATCTTGGCTCCAAATGTCCTCACAAAATGCTACTGATCTCCCAACACTTGATATGTTCTGCAGGATCACACATTCATCTCATCTACTTCTTCCTGTAACCTTGGGCTCCGATTACAATCTTTCTTCATGTTTTTGATTCATACTCACACTGTCCACTTCACCCAGCTTTCTGTTCACAGTCTCTTAGCTGCTCATTTAACCGTGTTTCTGTTCACGACCCCAGCCATGGTGTGGTGCGAGCGGGGAATTCAGGTGCTTCTCACCACTGTGGGAGCATTCGCAGCCTTCGCCTTGATGACCGTGGCCATTGGCACGGACTACTGGCTGTACGCTCGGGCCTTTATCTGCAACAGCACTGCCAACTCCTCTCAGGATGACCCCCACAACAAGGACAAGAAGGATCCCGGAGCCCTCACCCACTCCGGCCTCTGGAGGATTTGCTGCCTGGAAGGTAAGTTGAACGGCTGTGTTTGTGTGTGGGGGCGAAGGAATGGGCCATATATGTATGTAAGGAGGAAATGATGCATGAAGGAGGTCCCCACTTGTACAGTTTGCGAAAGTGTTTCATGGAAGTTATATTGCAGAAGGAAAAATGGTTAGATTTGAAATTGTGTTATACGGTCTGGACGACCGACCTAACATTTGAGCTCATTTTTGCAGCTCTATTTTGATCAATGCCACTTAATAGAATTTTTAGAGGAGCAGTTCAAGTGTTCAAGAGCTTTTTCAAGTAGATTTTATGTATAACCATGAATGAACCTGTCGGGATTGATAGTTGGGGTCAGTAAGATTTTCTTATGTTTTTGAAATAAGTCTCTTGTGCTCATCAAGGCTGCATTTATTTGATCAAAAATACAGTAAATCAGTAATAATGTGAAAATATTTTTACATTTTAAAATAACAGTTTTTTTAGTAATATATATTTTAAAATGTAATTTATTCCTGTGATGGCAACGCTGAATTTTCAGGAGCCATAATTCTAGTCTTCAGTATCACATGATCCTTCAAAAATCATTCTAAAAAGCTGATTTGATGCTTAAGAAACATATATTATTATTATTAATGTTAAAAACAGTTGTGCTGCTTTATATGTTTTGTGGAAACCACCATGATTTTCCCCCAGGATTCTTTAATAAATAGAAAGAATTTTCATTTATTTTAAATAGAAATCTTTTGTAACATTGTAAATATCTTTAGTGTTACTTTTCATCAATTTAATGTATCCTTGCTGAATAAAAGTATTAATGCCCTAAATTAAAAGTACTGCTCCCAACTCTATAATTTTACCATTTATTTTTATTTTCAGTCTTTTACGACATTTAAATTGCAAATTTAAAAGGAATCAGAATCAAATCATTGCAGAAATAAGCAGTGAGGTGACTATTCACAAAATAACATGGCCTCAAATGCCTTACTGCTTTTGTAAAACGACTACAACAAAAAATATTAAGGACACAAATTCTCTCTGAAATTTCATCACATGATCACAATCAGTTTCAACTCTTTTTAAGAGTTCAGTCTACAGATGTCAACTTGCGATTCAATTTTGGCTTCCACGCGAAAGCATTTGTTTCTTCCTGACTGCAGTCATATTTTTTCACTCCTAAAAAAAAACTTATGTTAGCACATGAAGTACATTTTTTAGATTTAGGAAGCTTGTTGTTACAGAGGAAACAACACCAGGGCACTGAGTCAGAACCCTAACACAAACTGATTTCATTGTCTAGCTTTAGGGTTACTTTAAAGTTATCAAAAGCACTGTGGGAAGCGCTGCCTCCAGATCCTTTTAACCATTGCGCTCTGCAATGCGGGGTATCCATGTTAAGCTAGTTGTTTTAACAGTAGTTGCTCTAGCCAGGTCTCAACAGACAGATTTGAAACAAAAATGGGCTGTATTGTTTCCATTTGCATTAGAAACCTAGAAGAGTACATGTCAATGGCTATGATTATGTGGTGAGTCATCGCAGGTCAAAGGTGCCGTGCTGCTCTCTCATTGCATTTGCAGCATAATCAAACCAGACAAAAACAAAGTCATTTTGACTTATTATATCGCTCAGTTTGGTTCTCTGCTTTATATAGCGCAAACTGATCTGTTTTTTAAGGGAAATTCTTTACTTTACTAATAGTGTTTCTTACAAAATGGCACTGTCCACTATATATGTGACGCTGGACCACAAAACCAACCATAAGGTTAAATTTTTTGAAACTGAGAATTATACATCATCTAAAAGCTGAATAAATGGCTTTCCATTGATGTATGGTTTGTTAGGATAGGACAATATTTGGCCAAGATACAAATATTTGAAAATCTGGAATCTGAGGGTGCAAAAAAATTTAAATATTGAGAAAATCGCCTTAGCAATGCATATTACTGATCAAAAATTATTTTTTGATGTATTTACGGTAGGAAATTTACAAAATATCTTCATGGAACATGATCTTTACTTAATATCCTAATGATTTTTGGCATAAAAGAAAAATCGATAATTTTGACCCATACGATGTATAACTGGCTATTGCTACAAATATACCCATGCTACTTAAGACTGGTTTTGTGGTCCAGGGTCACATATTACATATAAAATATTAATACTTTTTGCAATAAGAATTCTGTTGCAAAAGCCTCTACACATTGTCATATAAGTGAGTGATTCAGCAACAGAACTGAATGATTCTGTCAAAGATTCAAACCAGTAACTCATGGGTTTGTGGTTCTTTGATTAAAAGAAGTGGTTCAAAAGAGTAATTTGCTCATGAATCGAAGCATGCATACAAAATTATTTCAATAATTTAAACTAAGTTTTATTATTTCACTTTTTCGGTCTGTTTTTCAGAGTGATTTTTACTAATATAACTCATTTTTTACTAATTTTTAACTAAGTTATTTATTTATTTACCATGGTACTGTAGATTGCCAATGAAAACCCAAATGTAAAACAGTTTCATATAAATATTAATGCCTTCTTGGTCATCTTGGTCATCCTTGGTCTTAAAACTTTTTTCACACAGAATTCTCCAAGATTCTTGGCACACAAAGGCATTAAACATTCTCGTTGGCCATCTAGTAGCATGAAATGAAAACAGCAAGCACTGGGAGACACTGGGCATATGCAGTGCATCAACATGTTATCTAAAGTGAATGGTTTTTATCACACAGGAGAGCACTGCATGACGCCTTTGACCTGGGGTGACTCACAGCCATTGACATCTACTCTGAATCCATTTCCAACAAAACACTTCACCGACTGTTTGACTGAACTCCATTCAAACACCTTTTTTTTTTCTTTTAGCCTTTTGTCAGTTTTATTTATAGGGACATTGAGAAATAAGACAGGAAATGATTAGGGGAGACTGGATTGAAAAATGTTGCAGTTTGAACTCAAACAAAGTCACCCAAGCAATTGTTGCGTCACCCATGATAAAGAGCAGCTTTATTTAGTTAGTTTAGAATTGACACTTTTGAATGATCTCTCTCTTTGATTCTCTTCAGGATTGAAGAGAGGAGTATGTTCCCAGATTAATCATTTCCCAGAGGATGCTGATTATGACCAGGATGCTGCAGAGTACCTTTTACGTGAGTCAGGAGTGTTGATTTGTGCATGTTTTATGGACTATAACTGATTTTTACATTATAAATACAGGGGTATGGGAAAAACCAATGCATTTGTTGTCTCTGTTTATTTTATTTTTTTCTTTTCAGGTGTAGTCAGGGCCTCCAGTATATTTCCTATCCTCAGTGCCATATTATTGCTGCTAGGTGGAGTGTGTGTGGCTTCTAGTCGGTTCTACAAGACCAAAAGACACATCATTTTGGGAGCAGGCATTTTGTTTGTTGTGGCAGGTAATATGTCTCATTATGATAGCTGTAGGATCCTAATTTACAGTAATTTGTGATGGGATGAATTCACTCAACCTTTTTTGACACTTTTGTGTGCCATATTTCCATGTCTTAATCACTAACCTACAATCCAGCAAATTATATCAGTGTTGTTATTGTTAACTAGAACTTCTGTAAAACTAAAGCTATTAAAAAATATTTTTGTTCATTGAAATAAAGCTGAAATAAAATAAAAAATAAATATTAGGTTAAAAACTTAAAAATGTCACATTGGCAAGTAACTGAAATAAAATAAGTTGAAGTACTAAAATGACTAAAACTAAATGAAATTACAAAAATTTAAACTAAAACTAAAATGAAACTTAAAATATAAAAATTATTTAATTCAAAATATTAATACATACTATAAGTATATAAATAATAATAAAATAACAATGATTTAAATGTCTTGTTTTTATATAAAAAAAATCAAATGTAATTATTTAAATTAATGTATTAAATATTAAAAATAATTAAATGTCAACATTTAATCCATTGTCATTCTTTTCAGAAAATCTTTATTATAGCACATTATTCAAGTCAGATTAGTTCACTATTAGTTTGGTGTAATTTATATTTAGCTATCATGATTAGAGATTTTATAAACAGAATTCAGTTTTAACAAACTACGGCATCAACAGGTGCACAGGTACAATTCTGCTGAATTTGAGTGAATTCACCCTAAAGTGTTTGAATCCATGCTTTGTATTAAAAATAAAACTGCTGACCTAAACAAACAAACAAAAAATACGTTTTGTCTTGATTTAATCCAGGCCTGAGCAACATCATAGGTGTCATTGTATACATCTCAGCGGCGCTCAGCGACATCTCTCCCAAAAAGGACGAGGACAAGAAGTGGCACTACTCCTACGGCTGGTCCTTCTACTTCGGCGGCCTGTCGTTCATCCTGGCGGAAGTGGTGGGCGTGCTGGCTGTCAACATCTATATCGAGCGCAACAAAGAACTGCGCTGCCGCTCACGCACTGACCTCTTCCGCAGCACGACCTCGGCCGTGTTACGCCTGCCGGGATACCGCTTCCGCCGGCGCTCCTCCCGCTCCAGCTCGCGCTCCACAGCGGAGCCGACCCGCTCCCGCGAGCAGTCCCCCACCTCCACCATCGCTCCCAAGAACTTCGGGCCGCCCCTAGCTGCCGGCCCGCCGCCCTTTTCGGTAGCCACGCTTCCCAATCCGCACACGCACTCCGGAGGAGGCATGGGGGATATATCCATGTACACGCTCGGCAGGGAGGGTAAGCCGCCCATGTACGGCACAGTTGACCGTGCCACGCTCTACCAGCTGCACAATTACTTTCCGACGAAGGAGGGCGGCGGAGGAGCACTCATGACGGGAACGCTGCCTTCTCTCTCCAAGTCGAACCTGGCCGCATCGACCAATGCCACCATCAACACCTCATCTTCCTCCGGCCCCCAGCAGGCGCCGCTTTCCGCCGGCTCCTCCGCCACCATGGAGAGGGATCGAGGCCTGGGAACCTTGGATCGGCTTGGTAAAGGAGACAGTTCTAACACTAACACTCTCAACAGGAGAACAACACCTGTGTAACGACTGGCTGGAGGGGGGAGGGAAGAGAGTGATGGGGAAAACAAGCGATTACATGAACTGGAAGGAAAGCGGGAATGGGGGAGGGAAAAAAAGAGCAAGAAAGGGCTGAGAAACAAAACAAGGTCCGCTTGCAAGACAACAAAGAAGTGAATAAGAAGGCAATACATCCTCTTTTTTCTCATTTTTGAACATGGTGACTTGAGTAACAGAATTCCATCCGCACTTCTTATTGATTCATGTTGAAATACTCGATGTGTGTGATGGTGATCTTTTGGTTCTTCGAGCTCTTTCAATTCCAGTGCTTTATCATCAGGTTATGCCTGTAACTTATTTAGCATTCCAATATAATTGATGTTTTTTTTTTATTATTATGCTAATTGTTATTGCTGAGTTAACTTATACATTATACATTTTTATCAAGGTATTTTGTTTTTGCACAATTATCCGTTTTTAATTTATTTCCTTTCGATTGATGAACTCAAACTGTGATTTTTTTCTTGCACATGTTGACACTATATTTCACAATGTCATTCAGTGTCAAGCATGTGTTAATTCCGCGAGAGTGTGAAGACTATTATTATTATTATGACATTTTTTAGTTTTTACAAAGATTGTTAATATTTAGACCTGTGGAATTTTTCATTGTAACCGTAAGTGTACAAGTAGTTAAATCTTCATATAAATATATTGATTTATTTATCATATTAACAGTCTTAATATTGTTACGATGGGATAATAATTATAATGAACTACTTTTGAGACTGAAAGTCAAAAAGAGAAAAAGAAAGATACAGAATACAGAAGTGAAAGGCATTCATTCCAGGGGAGCAATACGTATACCTAAAAAACCTCACCAGAAAAGACAAAAAAATCTATTAAATATATAGTATATTATGAATATAAATATATATATAAAATTGTGTGTGCGTGTGTGTGGAAAAAACTTTTTTGGTAAAATAAAATATATTCTATGAATGTGTAAAACTGAGATCTATGTGTATACTGTTAGCAGTTTTGACTGCAGCATATTATTTTCATGTTTATTTGTAACTTTGTATGCATGATTCATATCTAATATATGATATATTCATAATGCTCTGCTTTTTGGCTTTGTGTGCATCACGTTTATATGCTCATGCGGATGGATTTGGGATGACAGACGAGGGTCAAAAGGAAGGTCATCATCAAGACCCAGAAGACTAGAAAGGGATCTGATACACCACACTTTATACACACATATTTTTACATAAAAAACAGAACTTTATCCTCTAATTAAGTTATTTTTTACCAGTCTACAACTATGGGAAGTGCAAAATGTGCATCCAAGAGGACGGCTGTACACCACCTGGTAATCATCGCCAGTGATATCCCTTAAAGGACACCTACATAGTCAGCTGGCTTTTAAGAAAACTCATAAGTGACCATTTGAAATGTTTTAATAGACAACAACTCATTGAGCTTCTAATTTAACGCACACATTCCTTGACATTAGCATTTTGCTAATGAAGCAATACTCAGCATATAAGCATAAAACATACACAAATATGCAAATTAGATTAATTTATTTTTAACCTTATTTAATGACCTTTTGACTATATATATATATATATATATATATATATATATATATATATATATATATATATATATATATATGGGTGATTCTATAATTGCGGGTACATTTGGTGTCCAAAGTCATTATTTTTTTCTGCTTTGTTTCAAATGGTTATATTTTTAATTATTTTAATAATTTGTTACTCATTGTTATGAATTGCAAGATGTTACAGTCCATAACAATATAATCATTTATTTAAAAAGTGTCTTAAATAGCTGAAAATCACGATTTCTTGTTGTCCGAATTAGTCAGTGTATTTTTTTTTTCATCATGTATCAATGTGTAATCAAAATATTTTATAGTACTTTTCTTTTGGTAATATTTTATTCATTTTTTTTTTTATAAAAGCCCTAAATAGTCACTTACTTAATTCTACAACATTAAATTATTTTAAATTTATTTTTTTCTTATAAAAATGTGTGTCCATAAATCTTGCGTAAACTCTGTTACCATACCATATTTTCCCTTTAAATTGGTGGAATTATCTCTCACAACTGTGTAAGTTACAGGAAATGATGTCACTTTTCCCTCACTGAGATCTGAAGCACTGAAAAGTATGTGTGCTCTCTCTGAGAAAATATTTTAATCTAAAAAGTTCTTACACCAAGAGTTATTTTGTAAAATGTCAACTCTGTTACCACAATATCAAAAGGAAAACAGAATTAATAAAAAATAAATTAAATAAAAATAAAATAAAATTGCCAATTCTGTTACCATCAAACTCTGTTACCAAGGTAGAGTAACAATACTGACAACAGAATTGACAGTCCATCGGAACAGAATTGACAGTCCATCGGATAATTCTGTCAATTCTATTACTTTACAATTTTGTTACTTAAAGGGTCAACTCTGTTTATGAACTATTTTCACACACACAAAAAATAATAAAAATAATAATAAAAATAATAATACATTTTTTTACTGGATATTGTATATAATACATTTTCAGATGAAAAATACTTGCTCTAAGTGGACAGTTCTGTGAATACATAGGTATTTTTTTTTAATTTTTAGGGTATGCATAGGTGAAATATTCTCAGTTTTGAGTGTTGGAATGTAACGACTTTTTCTCTAATGAAACAAGAAGGATTTTTCCGGTTATGATTTATTGATATTTCTGCACATTACCTAATTTGTCTGTAACAGAGTTGAAAAACAATATCATAAAGACATCTGTTTTTTCATTAAAAGAAAAAAAAAAGAAAACAAAAAAAGAAGTAATTTGTATTTGGCAAGCACTGAATTATTAAAATGTAATATGTTTTCAATAAGGTACTGGAACGAATATCTGTTAGTGAACAGTTTTTTTTTTTCTTAACTTTCTGAAATGCCAAATGTATCTCCAATTATAGAATCACCCATATATTTGTAATCCGTATTTCCCAGGATTCTGGCATCACCTTCTCTGGAAAGGCTGCCTTTGAATTTGGCCAGAATGAAGTACCTAAAAAGGCCTTAAAAATACTGTCTAGGTAGACAGCCAAACACACAAGCCTTCAGGAGACGCACACACACGCATCGAGTAATTAGAAAGAAAGCAACGCATTATTGCTTTCGTCTAGCTCAAGGGAAGGACATAACTGAAAGAGATAATTCTCCAGAGTGTCACGTTCACTTTTATATATAAAAAAGTGCTGTCTGAAGGGCCTCATTTGTGCCTGCGTGTCCATCCACTCCTACACAAATATTTAGTCCTAGGCGTCCTTACTGTACATACCTTTCAGAGAAGTGTCAGGCAATTAAATTTCACCTGCGCGTCTGTTCAAGAGAGCTGTCATCAATCTGAGTTACAGTTTGAATCCGCACCAACAGCGCTCCTGTCCAAATCACATGGATACAAAACACAAACAGCAGCAATACACATCTACAGTGAAAGAAGTAGTTCAGGATCAAGCTCTACCAAACATCACTCTAACACAATAATAATAATTGTAAAAATAGTTGTACTTTTTCTTTTTTTACTATCATATACTAGTAAAACTAGTATTTTTCACGGAAAAACACTGACAACACAAAAAGCTTTGGTCACAAAGTTAATAAATTTCATGCATCCACACCAATGGGTGTCAGTATAAAGATCCACCAAGACCAAGAGATGAAGAAGAGCCAGCAAAATGTGAGTTTGTTTGCAAGTTACGGGCTGCATCTGAAATTGTATATTTTCCTACTGTATAGCAAGTGAAAAACAGTATGTGAACAGAGTAGCATGTCCGAATTTACAGTATTCATAAAATAGTAGGCAAAAAGTCCACAGATGACCTACTATTCATGGCAAGAATCTGAAGTGTGCTTCCAGTGGACTCCCACAAGGCCATAGGAGAGATCTGTGAATGGCAGTGAAGGGATGCAACTTCAGGTCATATGACAATGACAAGAAAAATGTAGTACGTTCATACTACACACATTTATACTATATAGAACATAGTAACTCAAAAGTAGTACCTACTCAGAGAGCATGCAATTTTGGATGCAGCTCTTTTGTTGTTGTTGTTGTTTTGTAGCTTTTAGTTAATATGTGTTTCCAAACTTGCATGCTGTCTGAGAAGGTACATTTGATGAGGAATGAACTTTAGCTTTGGGAACATTAAAAAGATTTGTTCATAGTGCTGCGCTGATGACATTTTTTGTCCAACCTGGAAGTTAGCATCACCATGGTTCCCTCAACAAAAGAATAGTTTGCAAGAGCGTGATTATACAAAACAGTCAGTCTGTAAAAGCAGACTAATGAATAGATTTGTTTACCTGTTCAGCTTGATGACGTTTAATGTCCCTGATAACCTCTGTAGTCCCATTTAGCCACTTGCTGGCAATCTCCTTTCTTAAGACACATCACTGATGTATTTTATGTCATAGTGCTAAAATGCTAAACTCATTTCTGGATTTGGTCTACAAAAATATGTCTATTTACAACTCTTTCCCATAGCCTCACAGGATAGTAAATTGTCCATAGTATGCATACTTCAAAATCTGGGCAGAAGTAGTTAGTCGTTTGAAGTTTATTAATACTAAAAATTTAGATGCACTACTAATTTCACCTAATATATAGGGAAGTAGGCATTTTCAGACATAGGACATGTCTGTTAACTTTTAACCGTCTTTTTATCTTTTTACCATCTTTCTCTTTTAGAAATCCAGAATAAAAATATTTATGACACATCCTGAATGATAAATGTTTACAAATTTATATCCAATAATACATTCTTTAGAATAAGATGTCCTTCCTACTAATACTACCTGCTTCTGACTAGCATTAACAAGTAGCAAATAATGATTCATGACTGTGACGTAAACTAGAGGCTACTAGCTATTTAAAGAAACACGTCGTCTCAAGAAAACAACACTCGTCAAGCATTTTCTTGGTGTCTTTAGGATCAGGTATCTCATGCGTTGGAATACCGGTAGCAATCATTAGCAGCCTGAAGGTGTGTGAACTGTAAGCGCAGAGTTTTCAGAGGTCAAACCAACAAAGGGCAGAGTTTAAAGATAGGCCAAACATAAACAAGCTGTAACTCATCAGAAGATTCAGTTGCCATGTGGCCTGCAGATTTATCTAGGTCACACTGAAGGTAAAGACACCTGATATGTAACCAAAGCTGAACTGAAGTAGAACATCTACGCCATACTGGTGTCAGTCAGTGTTTAGGTGTAAATGAAATTAGTTATACCGATGGTCACTATTTTACGAGAGGCTTGGGTGGCTCTGTAAAAGAGGGGAACCGCACTTCTAATCCATGTTTGTGTTGCTTACGTCCTCTGGAGCGCGATTGGCCATGCTCTAAATTTAGAGGAAGCAGAAGGGAGGAAATGAGATGAGTGGGATGAACAGGGAGATGGAAATCTGGAAGGAGGTCAAAAAAGAAAATGATGTGTTTCTGTGTGACAGTGACAGAAAGAAACGAGGTATGAAGGCAAGGTGGTTGATGTTTTATTCTTTATGATAAATTTTCATTAATCCAGTTCAGGAGAGAAACTGCATTCACTCGATGATTGGCACACACAGTAATGCATATCAAGAGATCATGCCAAACATCCAAAACAGATGGATGGAAATAGGCAATAGAATCTTGGCTTCGGCATGGATGTCATTTCACATATCTGACAAATACTGAAGTGCATGTGTAGACTGCACATGTGCAAGTGCTCTAAAACAGGAGAGCTCGACAGCAGACAAAACAAGATTTAGCATAAGAATCAACGAATACATATTTGCATCACTCTTTTTTATGAACAAGGCATTGATATCACACTTTGATTTTAGAAATTCATGTGTACAGTAAAACTTTTGAAGTCAAAAATTATACAACTAAAAAAACTTCACCTGATAATATAATATAATATAATATAATATAATTTACAAGCAGAGAATTGATGAATATTATATTATATTATATTATATTATATTATATTATATTATATTATATTATATTATATTATATTATATTATATTATATCAATCCATCCATTTTCTCCATCGTATAATATAATATAATATAATATAATATAATATAATATAATATAATATAATATAATATGCACAAAATTAAAATATCGAAATATTTACTTAAAATTCACTCAGAAAATATTTGAATACAAAAAAGTGCAATTTTTATTCAGTCAGACAATAAAAGATTTAGAATAAGATTCAATGCATACACAGATCTTTACCACTCTTTATTTATGAATATGCACTAGTATCACACTTTGTTTTAATGCATTTGTTAAAATGCATGTGTACAGTAAGACCTTTGAAGTCAAAATTGATAAAACTAAAAAACTACACCTGAGTGGATATAATATAATATAATATAATATAATATAATATAATATAATATAATATAATATAATATAATATAATATAATGCACAAAATTAAAAATATGTATTTAAAATTCACTCACAAATATTTGAATACAAAAATGTGCAATTTCCATTCAGTCAGTAGTAAAAATCATGAAATTAGTCAGAACCAAAACCAGAACTGATAATATTAATAACAGAACTACCAGAAAGACAGAAAACATTGCTTAAATGGGAAGAATTAGTCTAGTTTTGCCTAGGGAAAAAACACTGAAAGCCAAATTGTCTGCTGAAAAGTAGAGTACATCATTGTGGTGCTGGATGTCACTGCAGACCTGCAAAAATACTTTCATCAAACATTCTTTTGTTTAATAAAAAGGTCACATTAACAGGCTAAAAATAAATAAATAAATAAAACACTCAAAGTTTGACTTTTAAACCAGCGCTTTCCTACTTCGGATTGTTGTATAATCTAGCCCAACTCAGTATGAAAGCTATTTCTGTCATGCACCAGAGGCAGCCAACAATGAATGTTTCTCATTATTATGATCTGCTTTCCTCTAACACTTTCAGTAACTGATTCTAGATCAGCATCAGTGTCAGCGTTCACAATGGGAAGCAGCAGGAGCAGCAGCAGCAGACGTTGGGGCTTTTAATTAATGCTTTTGATTTCAGTTCATCAAGCGACCACCTCCAGATGAAGAGGGCTGGTCAGAACCGGAGATGAATCAACTGGGCTTTCCACTGGTGCTGTCAGTTGCCAGACTAAAACCACGGATTAAACCCCAAACCAGATTTTCATTAGAACTGGAAGCACCATCATGTAGCTGAAGTTCCTTTTCAAAGACTAAACTGGCCTCTTTCTGAGAATTTGATGATATATTTCCATCGTTAAAACCAACACGTATCTTATTCCGAAATATCAATTTCTCAGTATGTATACTTTTGCAAATCAGCCAGCACATTTAAATTTGTGTTCCTGTGAATAATCATCATTTATTTGTTATTTATTTACAGTGCTGCAGTTTTCTCCAAAAAGAAATAAATTGAGTGATCATGTTGCTTTTCAAATATGCAATTCCATGTGGTTGCTTCACGTCTAAGGCGCCACCGTTAATAAACAGTCAGTGTCGGCCAGGAACAGAATAAATTCACTCATGTATCTCAAGCAGCTTTGTTATGGATGTCAAGTGGTTCTCTTATTTCCCCCACCGACGACACATGAAGGCTGTTTTCCACATCACGAAGGAGAAAAAATTCATATGTTTTTTGGATGTACTTTAGTGCCAAGACCAAATCAAAGCTTGAAAATGTCTGCATAAACATAAATATAAAAACATAAATAAGCTTCATTTCTGTTACCTACAACTTCAATAACAGTCAGTGTTTGGAAACCCAGTCATGCCAATAATAACATTTATACCACAATTACATTTATACCACAGCATAACTACAGAATGGCTTCAGTATTTAGACTTCTGTTTCCAAAATTATAGTCCTAGATATTAAATATTATTATTAAGTTTACCTCAATTATACCTCAATCTTCATAAAAGGTTAAATATAACAGTATCCAGAACCTCAACTTTTAAATGTCCCAAGCTGTATATAAAGTCGATCAAAATATACAGCATCAAGTTTAACTAGGACATATGTCTTATATCATTTAAAAACATTAAAATAACAAAAGGTATATAGTTCAACCAATAATGAAATATTGCACGAGTTTCCCCAAAATATGTGCTATTATATTAAAGTTATGAGCTTATATGTATTATTGCTTTACGCATTTCATCCTAATGGTACATATACTCTGCCAAAATGTCTGGCCCACTTCCTGCTGGTTACATTTCCAACAGCATTCTCTCTAGTGCCAACTTATGCACAGTATAATCACATTGCCAACCACAGCTTATATATATATATATATATATATATATATATATATATATATATATACCTCAGATTCACCAGGATGTACTACTGTTGTTTTCTGTTCCACTTTATCAAGAGGATTCAGTGCAAAACTGAATGAGAAGTGCACTTCAGCCCCCACACCACTAGATGTCACTGTTTTTCTTAGGTAAGCACTTTTCCCAAGGACTGTATGGAAGAGCAAGGACCAAGAACAAGACCCCGGCGACAATAACCAGACCCCCGGCACAGCCCACACACGTCACTGACCATGACATTTCATGATGTAGAGGTATGGATTGGTCACTTGCTAAGAAAGACAGCACTGATTGGTGGAAAACTATGAGGCAGAGGAAGATTAAGACACCTGTGGAGAGACAGAGAGGAAAAAAAGAATACCAACTTATTATACAAATATACAAACTTATGTTGTTTGGCTTTTATTAGCAATAAGGAATTCAGGGAATTGTCTTTTCTAAATGACCTGGCAGGATTTGTGTTAGCGTACATTGTTTGGCTAGTTCTGCTTTCGAAAAAAAAAAAAAAAAATCTGTTGGTCTTAATGTCATTACTCCAAATTTATATTTTTTGTAACTTTGTGAAATTTCCTAGCAATTTCTGACTAAAAATTGTTTTTTTTTTTTTTTTTACATGTGTATGGTGCATGTCATGTAGCATAAATGACTGTGATAGGAGTGAAACAACTCTGAAATATCTATTTTAAAGAAACAGACAACCCATAACAATATTAAAATCAGTGTATACACTAATGTTCGTGGTCAGTATGAGGGTTTTTCATTATTATTAATATTTTTCAGCAATGCATTAAATAGATCAAAAGCGACATACTAAATATGTTTATAATGCAAAAAAAATCAAATGCTAAACAAATGCTGTTCTTTAGAAATGAAATGCATCATGGTTTTCACAAAAATATCAAGCACAACTGTTTTTAACATTGATAATAAGAAATGTCTCTTGAGCAGCAAATCATCATATTAGAATGATTTCTGAAGCATCATGTGACACTGAAGATAGCAGTAATAAATTACATTTATAAATGACATTTTACTGTTTTCTAATCAAATAAATGCAGCCCTGGTGAGCATAAGAGACTTCTTTCAATAACATTAACATTAAAATCTTTCCGACCCCAGACTTTTGAACAGTTTTGTATGAAGATTCCAAAGAATGAACTTAAAGTCACTTTGGATAAAAGCATCCCGTAAAATGCCTTTGTAATATTTGTTTAGAAGTGTTAGCCAATAGCATAATAATGTTACCTGACAGTATGAAGCAAACTGCGGCTGGCTTCAAGAAGAACTGAACACCTTTGCTTACTGCCATGATAATGCAGATACCTCCCATCACCATCAGGAAAAGACTAATGATAGCAAACATGGCCGACGCTACTGTCAGATCTGATGGGAGAAGAGGATATTATTCATGCTATTTGTTGCTACTCATACACCATCTAAACTATCTATCATGTTTTGGTGAAAAATGCATGGGGTCAGCACTCAGTGACGACACAAAGAAAGACACATTAGTGCTACGGATCTAAAGATAGAGAGGAGGATGTGGGATGACTCACCCTTTTCTGGCGTTTTCTGAAATAGGACAATGTTCTCTCCAGTGGTGTAGAACTTAAAGAAGGTGCAATTGGATTCTATAATGGGATCCAAAAAGGTGATGTTATTCTGACGGATTATTCAGAATTCTCCTACTCCAGCTGAGACATTTTTCACAAAAGCTCTTACCTCCCTGTAAGTGCAAAGGCCCACAGATCTCCTGCTTTGGCTCCATATCTGACACCCAGAATGTCTTGGTACAGCATTTCCATAAACCATAATGTGCTACCAGACAAGTCTGATTGTTGTAGAAGCTCTTGGATGGTTTAAGCTCCACCCAGAACTCCGTTCCCACCCCGAGCACAGTAAGCATGATGCCGGTTACAGCCATGAACAACGTCAGCTTGATTTTGCCTTCTTGGCTTTCGCTAATTCCATCTCCAGAACTGGATTGCGTTCTGTGTCGGCGTTTACGTCCACCGCCTCGTGATCCCAAAAACCCTTCCAGCCCACCGGATGTATTAACCGTCCTTACCTCTTCATCCTGCACGATGAACGTGGACCACATGATTGATTTGCAGCTTCAGAGATCCAGACAAATGAATGAGAGGCTTATTTTGAAAGGACATTTAAGTCTTCTTAGATGTTTGAGGTCAAAATAATCAGATGGGAGGACAAACAAAGACAGTTAGTGCTGGAGAAGTCTGAGTTAGATTGATCCAGCGTGATCGATCTGGGCCAGTCTAATGTGTTTGTAATGTAGGCTTCGTCAGAAGAAGATGCGGTTGAGGATGTTAATAATGGAGGCGTTAAGGCCAGCTGAAGGATGCTGGTAGCTGTAGGACAGGGAAAGACATTGCCCATTCATACAAAGAGTGCTGACATTGAATGCTAATACAGCTTGAAGATGTGAATGATGAGATGATGAAGTCAGAGGTTGGTCAGGTTGGTTACTCTAAAAAATCAAGAACATGATGAAACCGTAAATCAAACTTAAGCACAGTTTTATGGAGGAAAATGTTTAACATGAGTAGAATCACTATATATGCTACCGTGTATGTCTCAAGATGTGTGTCATAATTCAGTTTATTGCAGCATCATAATTGGATCAATTGGGCCAGTAATTCTTGAAATCAATCATTTGAATATAAGATATTTTAATGTTTTTGTTGATGGTTTTTTTTTCACATCTTATAATGGTGTCTTTAGAGTGTTACATGGATAGCCCCCCTATGACTTTTTTTGTCATTTTTCTTTGAAAATCTTTTCTTTCTTTTTTTTTTCTTTTTTTTTATAAATACAGAGCATATTTTGAGCTTTTCCCCCCCATACAATGGAAGTCAGTGGTCACCAAAACTGGTTGCCAAAATTCTTCAAAATATCTTATTTTGTGTTTCATGAAATTGGCTATATAACTACTTTCTGAACTAGAGAATTGTAGTGTGTTTGCAATTATAGTCTTAATTTAATTGATTGACAGTGTCAGCAAAGACTTTTACGTTGTTACAAAAATACTGTATTTCAAATAATTGCTATTTCTATGTATCTATATTCTATATAGATCTATAATATGTATATTTAATCAATTATTAATATTCTACATTACATACAGTCTATATTATTTATATTAATCCTGAAAATGAATGAATGAATAAATAAATAAATAAATAAATAAGTGTGTAAGTATGTAAGTATCACAGCTTCCACAAAAATATTAAGCAGCACAAAAATTTCCAGCATTGATAATAATAAGAAATTTTGAGCAACAAATCAGCATATTAGAATGATTTCTGAAGGATCGTGTGAGAATGAAGACTGGAGTAATGATGTGGAAAATTCAGCTTTGCCATCACAGGAATAAATTACATATTAAAATATATTTTAAAAAACACATACAAAACAAAAAAAAAAAAACTGGTTTTAAATTAAAAATATAAAGTAATAATATTTCACAACAGCAGTATGGTTTTCACTGTATTTTTTATATTTTTGATCAAATAAATGCAGCCTTGTTGGGCATAAGAGACTTCTTTCTTTCTGTGCTGAGAGTCACATGTCACAACAAACCACCCACAAAAAAAGTAAGCTATTAATCTCATTTCTGATAATTTCCAATAGTTTCAAAAGCTGTTTGGCACAGATTAACCAGAACACAATGAGTTGTTTTCCTTTTAATAGTAACAATGTAACCAAGTAAATCTTGAAATTTGTTTTAGTGCCTTTTTATACCATTTTATGCTGCAAAAAAGCTAGTTTGCTGGTATGGCAGAAGCAGAGACTGTACAGTATATAGAACATACAGAATATTTCTAAAAATATTTCATGCAGCTCTTGATTGACTCATTAGCTGAATTACCTTGCGGAAAATACCAGCCAAGATATAAACCACAACATGTTTAAGGAATAACAGGACATGCTAATACTGCCAAACAGCACAGAGTATATAGTATAAAGAGAAAGAAAAACATCTAACATGACTTCTTATTCAGGCATACCATGTTGTACCTAGTATATTAGTAATAAAAAAGCACGTAAGCTCCAGACTGACACAAATTAAAGTTTTCTGCAACAAAAACGAATATTATGACAGTGCTGACAAAGCAGGCACTTTTACAGTGAATCACAAGAGCACAAACAAGCAGCTGACCTGTTGAGTGTCGAATACGTGTAGGGGGTTTCTGTGAGATGGACAGAAAGTACGTAAGAGGGGTTTAAAGAGGGAGGACGTCGATATGGCACAACGCTAGTATTTAGGGGTGGGGGGTTGTATGCTTCTGAAAAAGATCACGCCCATGTCCGGGCATAATGATATCAATGATTTTTTTAGGGACGTTGGCACCGGGTCTGTTTCTGTCTGTCAATTGTTACTTCATGGCTGCTCTGCTGAGATTTCAGTGTGTGTCTCCATGCCAGCATGATGTTTGTATCTTCTTGCGTCGCTATGTGTGTGAGTATGCGCGTGAGCATTTCTTGATTCTATTTTAGAAAGCCACCTGTTAATGACATTAAAAATCGTGGCAACAAGCCCACTCGAGAGCTGAGGTTACAGGATGCATGTGCATGGGTCTTCATGAGGCTCATTCTGGGAAAATGAGGCCTGGATCCTGAAGCAGTGTCAATGTCAGTATTTCAAGCGTAGAAATTTACTTTAAATGTTGATTTAGACTGCCTGCACAGCACAAAGGAGTATGTCTTCCATGGTGCATAATTATATATAACAAAATATTTAACAGTCTTATTATTATTATTGTTATTATTGTTGTTGTTGTTGTTATTTTTGATGATTCAAGATAAATTATATAAATTATAATAATAATAAATAATAAATTATTATTATTATTATTTAACTATTTAGACCTGTTTTTTATCTGTTGAGGAATTAATCATTACATATAAATTTGGGTTTATACAGCTGGACCTGAACACCTGATAAAACAATGCAGGTCAAATTTATTTTATTTTATTTTATTTTATTTTATTTTATTTTATTTTATTTTATTTTATTTTATTTATCTGTTGAAATTAATTTTATTGTTATAATTAACTTAAATTTATCTATCTATCTATCTATCTATCTATCTATCTATCTGTCTGTCTGTCTGTCTGTCTGTCTGTCTCTCTCTGTCCATCCGTCCGTTCGTCCATCCATCCATTCATTATCTGTTGAGGAATTCATTGTATAAATTGTTAAATTTGAGTTTATAAAATTGAATCTAAAATTGTCAAAACTAATTTTATTTTATTTTATTTTACTAAAGCATCTCCAGATGGAAGGTTGGTATTTATTTACTTTAATTATTTTGACTTTTTATTAGTGAATTATTTTGACAATTTGCTGGTGAATTAATTATATTCTTAAAACTGTGTGTTAGTAAATTGATAGTCAGACCAGCAACTTTTGCTAAAATATGTCAATTTTGATGTCTTAAAATCAGATGAAAATGGGAACAGGGGAATGGTTCTGGTTACCAAGAATGCAGACACGTCGCAATTCAAACTTTCTTGACAGCTAGTTAAGTAGGGTGGTTAAGGTAGCTATTTACAGATGTTATGTAAATGTGAGTTATGTGGATTAGCCAAATGTAAAGTCCCCTTTTGATGTCACGGTGGAATGTCAAGTGAATTATGACCATGGACGTGCGTGAGGGGCACCTGCTGTACAGTGTCCCACTGGGTTATATAGATTTACATTTATTCCTTTATGAGCATTTCACATATCCAAACAGCCAAGATTTGGTTTAGGCAGAACAAATACCTCAGTCACCAGTCTTTCTTTCAATACAGTGATGGTAAATGGCAGTCATCTTTTGAAGAAAGAACGTCAAGCGAGTTTGTAGCGACGTAAAAGGTTGTAGGTGAGTAAAAGATGACAGGTGAACTATTGTTCATTTGTGCTGTTGAGATGATTGCAGCTTCAACATGCTTGCAATCCAATCTGTATTCAGTCCATTCAATGGATCTGTGATGTACTGACATGGGTGGTGCTCATTTGTATTATGTAGCCTTATCAGACCGACAAGAAAGGAGAGCCAGCGAGAAAGAGACAGACACTGTGCTGCAGTCTGATGTGCTCAGCATGGCGATGGCTCTGATTTGTGCACTCACTAACCTCTATGGAACCCGTTGCAGTACCAACACTGTCCAGTAGGTGGCGCCACCAGGCAGCGGTGCCTCAATACGTCTCCAGAAATCCAATCAGCCTATTAAACAGGGTATAATATAACATTTGTCTATTTTTATAATGGCTATCAGTGTCAGGGAATTAATCCCCTATAACAGGGGTCGCAAACTCAAATTAGTTATGTGCCACAAGCCAGGTGGTTTCTATTGGGGGCAACAAACACAAGTGCTTAACAAGCCTGAAATGTAACTGCATATGCATTACTGCTCAACAGTTTGTGGTCAGCATGATTTTTTTATTAAGTTGTCTATTTATTTTTGTTAAAGAAATGAATGCATTTCTTCAGCAAGGAGGCAATCAACTGAGTCAAAATGACATTTATAATATTACAAAAGTTTTCAATTTCAAATATGTGTCATTCTATAGAACATTGTTCATCAAAGAATCCTGAAAGAATTATATTTGCAAGCAACACAACTGTTTTAAACACTGATTATAAACATTAATAATTTTGCTTTTTGTATTTCTGATTCAACAAATATTTGGTGAGCCTTGGTAAGCATAAGAGAGCACCTTGGTGAGTATCTTTTTTTTTTCTTTAAAAAAAAAAAGAATATCTTACTGACTTTTAGTGTAGTTACAGACATTTTTTTTTCATTCAACTTTCTCATCTTTTACTCATGTCTAGAGGACTGCTGTACATGTGTAATGATGTGTGAGATTATATGACTTGAAAACTGCTATTTTCTCCCTTGTAGAAGACCTGAAACATCAGCTGAACTAAAGGTATTAGTTCGATATAAGTAGTAAAATACATAGCAGTCTGACACCTTAAATATTATATTATATATTGGTGCATAGAATCCTTTTATTTCAGATGAGAAGGTAGAATAAAGGGACTGGAGTAGCTGTCAATGTCAAAAAAAAAAAAAAAAAAAAAAAAAGGGCTATTCTCAACTGCAGGAGATATTCATTTGGTCAGTCTTTTTTTTTTTTTGCGCTTTTGGGGTTCTCAGAAGCAGGTCTCGTCATAGTTTTGTAAACTTCTGTAGGGGTGAACAGAAACTACAATAAATATAATTTTTGTGTTCCTTTTAGATCCCATACCAAAAGAAAAAAATCAACAATAGTGTCTCTATGACTTTCCAAAAGAGGAAAAAAATATAGAGAGATTGATTATGTTGTAGCCTGTTAGAATCACCCACATCAACATTAACTAGTTTTCTGTAAATTAATGCAAAATTAATTACACACTATTTTTAAAAAAATGAAAAAAAAAAAAACTTGAATATATTTATGATATTAATAGTTGGGGAAATGCCTCATCACAAAAAGGGTCCAGAAAAGAACATTTACACAATTGCCTAATTTAAGAAAATAAATAAAAAAGGAAAATATATATACGGTTTAAAAAAAAAAAAAAAAAACCTTGCTAGATTTATGATGCTAATAGCTGTAGAAATGTGTTATAACAGGCTGTGAAAAGGGTCTATTCATTCAAGTCACCTGGAATTTTGTCTTACACTATATGTGTGATTTATTTTTACATTAGTGCATTTTCAAATATTCTTTTGTGATTGTGAAAATGCAATACAATTCCATTTTCTATTCCAGTGTGAATTCAAAAAGAACTGTTCTTCACTTTTCACTCACTTCATAAACTCAGCATTGATCAGCCATTGTAGATAGTGGGCAAAAAGGTTCATTTCCTACCTAGCCCATAATGCCTCACTGCCTCAGCGTGTGCCATCGAAGTGTGTGCGTGTGAGCATTAAGCTTTGTCCTGACGCACAGGAGAGAAAGAGATAAAGAGATTAGGCCTATACTCCCAATGGAGCTTCACACAATGAAAAACTCTGTTGTCTGTATTGCTGCCCAGTCATTCTCATTCATGTCATTCCTCTCCATACTCTTCTCCTAAACAGCGCAATAGCACACATAGTGTATATATAGCAATTGATTAACTGTAGGAGCCAAGAGTCAAGCGGAGAGTCTCTGTAGCGCTTACCAAACAGAGGTGAGTGACTTACAGAGTAATCAGTGCAGAAGCTGTTAATTAAGGATCAATTACATCTGTAAGTGGAAGATTACACAACACCAGCAGCGGAAGCCATTCACCTGATCCTGACCCTACAATAGGCAGCCGTTCACTCAGAAATCGCGAGAAACAATACCAAATATTATACAACCTTAAATATAGGTTCTTCATTGACAGTTATGGTTTGATGAAGGAGCTTTAACATCCACAAAAGGTTCTTTAGTTATTAAAATTACTAAATTCTTCATACTATGAAAAATGTGGTTCTTTTAAAAACTCTTCCCTGGAAGGTTTTTTAGAGAACCAAAAGTGGTTCTTTTTGTAATCTTTATTGTTAAGAGTCTAGGGAACTGTAAGATTGAATCACTCTCGCCAATAATCTCGCAACTTTGTACTTACTTTTGTTAAATAATATATAACATACTATATATAATTCTTTTTAATATAATAAGCCATGTTGTTGTGGAAAACAACGGTTGAAAGTTGAATTACTTTTTGTTTTGTTTTAAGAAGCTGTTTGGACTCTCATTCTGATAGCACCCATTGATGGCAGAGGATCTAAGAATCTCCAAATCTTGAAGACACAAACTCATCTACATCTTGGATGGCCCAAGGGTGAGTAAATTTTAAGCAAATTTTAATTTTTGAGTGAACTGTTGTTGTGGTCAAGTCGGACTGTGGTTGTAAAAAACGTTTTTTTTCTTATATATATTTTATTTCATTTAATATACTTTTAAATAAAGGATCCGCACTCACTGTATCTTCTTAATAAATTGCAGTTTCTTTTTATTTTGCAATAGAGCAATCAACAATCAGAAATTTTGGCAACAAGCCTTCTTAATTGAATCATCTTGTTTGATATAAAATACTATTTTGTTTTTTTGCAAATTTAAATATAATGTGTGTCATTTCTTTCTCCTCTCTTGCAGCGCTTTGTGAAGCTGCACTCACAGATATCCAGCAAACCGGTTAATTTTCCAGATGTGAAGCGCTTGTCGAGGGTTCGGGCTCAGTTCAGCAAAATATTTGGCTTCCAAGACTCCTCACTCACACGCCCCATTGCCCGTGATTGTATTTTCACACCATTAATGCAGGTCTCTTGTCATATCTTGATTGAAAAATAGTTTAATGCTGTAAAGATGTGTCTGTAATGCATTTGAGTCAATTAATCACAATTAATTCAAAGTCAGACATCAGATTCAGCTCTTGCTGTCATTGCCATCTGATACCCCTTTAGATTTTATATTTCCCAGAGTGCATTTGGCAAAGCTGCAGACTCCTCCCAGTCTAACAGCAGGTCCTTTACTTTAGCTCAGGAGTGCCTGCGAGGAGGATGTTGGCAGACCGGCTTTCAGAAAACATATGGGTTTCTGTCCTCTAGCAAGTTCACTCTTCATCAATGTGTGCAAGGTACTCGCTCATCCAATTTATAGTAGTGCACCAAGCCCATATATCCAAAGTTAAGATTGAAAGCACTCAGGAACTAGCCCTCTATGTACTTGGTGTAAATGTGCAGATGCCTCACTTGGACAGGCCCCAATCTGGAGCATTATTGGCGATCTGTAGGCTATTTGAGACTGTCTCAGCAGTCTTTGAGCGCAGATTAGAACCAGATCCTCTGGTAATGTTGTTTGGGGTTATCTACAGGAGTTGTGACATGATTTTTACATTAATTTATACATTGACATTAATATATATTGCTTAAAATTGCTTTTTTTTTTAAATAACTAAATTGATTATTAAAATTTGGACTTAGTTTTATTAGATCCTCATTCATTTTGCCATAAGTTTCTGTATGTTTTAAAAATCAGTTTTCAACATTGATAATGATAAAAAAAAAAAAGTCTCTTAAGCATCAAATCAGCATATTAAAATGATTTCTGAAGGATCATTTGACACTGAAGACTGGAGTAATGGCATAAATAATGCCATTAATAATTAATAAATTACGTTTTAAAATAAACAATACACTACATTTATTTTAAATTTTAATAATATTCACAATATTACTGCTAAAATAAATTAAGCCTTGATTCATCCCATTAAAGTGTAGCCTTTATATACACTTATAATATAAAAAGTACCATATTAAAACAAATTAAAAGATCTCTGTGCTATAAAACAGAACTGTTTAACCATTGTTATTGACCTTTTGTCTAAAAAAAATGGCAGTCCTATAAGTTATCTCAGTCTTCCTGTTTGTATTCGTCTATCTGTATTTCACTTTCTCTCCCTTTTTAGGCCAACTGGCATCGGTTGTGTGCGTGAATAGCTTTAGGACTGATGCCCATTATATCATGGAAGGTTAGGGCTGCCAGCTGTCCCTTTTCACATTCAAGCATCATTGTTTCAAATGACAGTGAAAAATGCAAATATTGAAATTAAGAATTTCCTTCATTTCCTAAAAGAAACCAAAAGTGGCCCATATATCCTTCTGTTGGAGTTGGGAACTCTATGGTTGTGCCAGCAAGTTTGTTCACAGGTCACCTGAGAAGAATCTATTTTCAGGATGCCATAACCAGACTGAGTGGGTTCAGCAGTGACTTGATAGACTAAGTTTAGCACCTCGGACAACACAATTAGTGTGAAGCACAAACACAATTAGTGTGGATTATGAAACATACTTAAATACAGTTATGAGACAGTATGAGACCTGCTCCTTTCTTTGTGGCTAAATGTTTTATTGGTGCTGAAAACTATGGATGCTCCCTACATATTGGTTACTCTACATATCTGTTATATCTGCATTTTGGAACTAAAACTTAAAATGCCAGTGATTAAATACCCCGTCAAGATTAAAAATATTATATATATATATATATATATATATATATATATATATTAGTGGCGGGGTGGAAGGATCACACGACAAGGAGAGTTCAAATAAATACCCTGGAGGGTGGATTTATTCACAAGTAAAGAGTGGGGAAGTGAAGGTAGGCTCGCTGAGGTGCTCTGGTGCTCTCCAAGTGGGATTCCGGTGCGTGGTGGATCGGTGCCGTGCTTGAAAGGGCTGGATCGGTCATATGCTTGTCTCTGGAAATAAAGGAGAGATAGCACGTTAGTTCTCAGCATGCAGGAGATTCGTCTCTCTCCATTACCCAGCCTCACGCGGCTTATCTGGCCGCGGGCAAACGAGCATCAGGTGTGGCCGATCCAGCCGTGATGAGCGGGTGCAGGTGATTCATGTCCGTCTCCAGGGCAACGCTGATGAGTGCTCGGGATGCTCGTCACACTCCCCCACCCCCAAGCGTTGTCCTGGTGGAAACATAAGGTAACAACAAGGGGGAGACTGTGGGTGGGCGGGGAGTGACCCCTGACAGACCTGCGAATGCTGACCAGATCCGAGAGAGTCCGTCTGCGTTGGCGTTGGAGGCTCCGGCCCGATGGCGGACGACGAAGCAGAAGTCCTGGAGAGCAAGGAACCACGGCGTCACCCTAGCGTTGGTGTCTTTGGCCCTAGCCATCCATTGGAGGGGCGCGTGGTCCGTAAGGAGCATGAACTTACGGCCTAGTAGATAGTACCGCAGCTCCAGGACTGCCCATTTTATGGCCAGAGCCTCTTTCTCGACCGTCGCGTAGTTCCTCTCGGCTGGCGTCAGCTTCCTGCTGATAAACAAGACGGGATGTTCCTCACCTTCCTGGACTTGCGACAGGACAGCTCCCAATCCCGTCTCGGAGGCGTCCGTCTGTAGCAGGAAGGGGCAGCCGAAATTGTGGGCGCGCAGGACCGGTTCCTCCGTCAGCGCGCTCTTGATCCGCTGGAACGCTTCCTCCACGTCGGGGATCCAGACTACGCGCTCAGGCTGCCCCTTCCTGGTCAGGTCTGTCAGAGGGGCGGCTAAGGAGGAGAAGTTAGGGATGAAGCAGCGATAATACCCCGCCAACCCTAGGAACGCTCGTACCGGAGTCTTCGTGCCCGGTCTCGGGGCGGCGCGGATGGCTTCCACCTTCTCCTGTGGCTTGATGAGGCCCCGTCCGACCTGGAAGCCCAGGTACTTTGCCTCAAACAGCGCTAGGTGGCACTTGTGAGGGTTGGGGGCGAGTCCAGCCCTTCGAAGTTCCATAAGCACCCTCCACAGCCGGTCTAGGTGATCTTCCCAATGCTCCGAATGGACAACCACGTCGTCGAGGTACGTGGCTGCGTACTGCTGATGGGGCCAGAGGACTATATCCATGAGCCTCTGGAATGTGGCCGGGGCCCCGTGAAGGCCGAAGGGAAGGGTCCGGTACTGCCAGTGGCCACTTGAGGTCGAGAAGGCAGTCTTTGCCTTGGCGCTGTCAGAGAGTGGTACCTGCCAGTAGCCCTTTGTGAGATCTAGAGTAGAAATATACCGGGCCCTTCCCAGGCAATCCAGGAGTTCATCCACTCGGGGCATTGGGTACCCGTCGAACTCGGAGACTTCGTTGAGGCACCGAAAGTCATTGCAGAAGCGGAGGGTACCGTTCCGGATTCGGGACCAAGACAATTGGGCTGGACCACGGACTGCGTGATGGTTCAATCACCCCTAACTTCAGCATCTATTGAACTTCCTCCTCAATAGCCTGCCGACGAGCCTCTGGGATCCGGTAGGGCCGTTGCTTTACGATGACTCTGGGTGGCGTCCTGATGTCGTGTTGGAGGAGGTGAGTTCACCCGGGCACTGTGGAGAACACATCTGAGAACTGACCGATCAGATGCTGCAGCTCAGCCTTTTGTGTCGCCGATAGATCGGAGTTGGTATCCACCAACACGGGCTCCACGGTGGCCAGGGCAACGGTCTGTTCCCTGGTCCCCACCCATTTATTCAGCAGGTTCACGTGGTATAACTGTTCAGGGCTCCGTCTCCCTGGTTGGCGCACTCCGTACGTCACGGGCCCTACTTTCTCAATTACCGTGTACGGCCCCCGCCAGGTGGCCAGGAACTTGCAGGCGGCAGTGGGGACCAGTACCATCACCCGGTCGCCCGTCTGGAACTCCCGAGGCTGAGCTGCTCGGTTGTAGTGCCGTTGCTGGGCCTGCTGGGCTTTGGCCATATGTTCCTGGACTAATGGCGTAACACGGTCGATTCGCTGTCTCATTTCGGCGACATGGTCGACGAGGGAGCGGTGCGGGGTGGGCTGTTGGTGTTCCCATGCTTCTTTTGCCATGTCGAGCAGCCCGCGAGGTTGTTGGCCGAAAAGGAGCTCAAATGGTGTAAAGCCGGTGGATGCCTGTGGAACTTCCCGTATACCAAAGAGGACATAAGGCAGCATCTGGTCCCAGTCCCGTTTGTCCTCAGCTGCCAATCGCCGCAACATCTGCTTTAGGGTCTGGTTGAAGCGCTCGACGAGCCCGTCCGTCTGAGGGTGGTACACGGTTGTCCGCAGCTGCTTTACCCGGAGCAAGCGGCAGAGGTCCGCCATTAGCCGTGACATAAACGGGGTTCCCTGATCGGTCAAGATCTCCGCCGGTATGCAAACCCGGCTGAAAAGCATGAAGAGCTCGTGGGTGATGTTCTTTGCGGTGACTTTTCTCAGGGGTATTGCTTCGGGGTACCGGGTGGCATAGTCCACGATGACGAGGATGTGTTTGTGTCCCCGGGCCGACTTCGGTAACGGCCCCAGGAGATCCATCCCAATGCGCTTGAAGGGCACCTCTATGATGGGCAGCGGAATGAGCGGCATGGGGGGAGGAGGCTTGGGGGAGGTCTTTTGGCAGACCGGGCAGGCTTGGCAGAAGCGCTTTACTTCGGCCTCCAGGCCAGGCCAGTGGAACCGGTCCCGAATGCGCTGTGTGGTGTTCGCAGCGCCGAGATGTCCTGCCAACGGGTGAGTGTGGGCCAGCCTCCATCTAGGACCGTCTCTAGGACCGTCTCCATTTTTGAGCGGGGTACCACTAGAAGCCTTCTTTCCTCCCCCCTCCGCTGGGCGACACAATAGAGCAGGCCGTTCTCTACGACAAAATGTGGGAGAGGATGGGGTTTTGGCCGTAGATCTTTTCCCTCCATCACACAGACCTGTGACCAGCAGTGTTTCAGCTGCTCATCCTCGCGCTGGGCTCGGCCAAATGAGCCCCCTCCCGAGACCTGTTGGTAGACAAAGAACACGTTAGCACTATGGGAAGGGGACTCACCATCTCTCCCACTGTCGGAGGCCAAGAGAACGGGGCGGCGACGGGACCTCCACGTGGATTGCCGTCCACGGCGACCCCCTCTCCAGCTGGCAGGCTGTGTGGCGGCAGTCAACAGTGCCTCAAAGCCCGGCCAGTCTCTTCCTAGCAACATGGTCACAGGCAGATCCCTGACGAAGCCCACTTCGACGGGCCAAGATTCTGGGGCCGCTGAAATGGTCACGCGTCGAGTGGGTACCTGCTGCATGTCCACGTGCACGCAGGTGATCGACAACCGGGTCTTGGTCTCGTGGCGAGGGGGTAAAATCCTCACCTGGACGAGACTGACGGCGCTGCCGGAGTCGAGCATCGCTTTGAACGGTTGGCCGTTAATCTTCACCTCGGCCTCTGGAGCTCCCACGGGGGGTTCTTGGTGAAGCACACAGCATGCCAACCAAGTGTGAGAGGGCACTGTGGGCATGGATTCGTCACGTGGTTCGGGGGCCGCCGTCCTGCCTATTGGCCGTGAGATGCCCTCCGGCGTGCGCTGCTCGGGAACCACCCTCCGGGGAAACAGCGGCACTCGCTCCCCAGCCTCGCGTCGATGGGCCGCCTCTGCCAGCTCGATCGCCTCTACCAGCTCCAACGTGGTGGTGGGATTTCGCATGCCAACAGCCTGGCGGTAAGTGCGGGGTAAGGCTCGGAGGAGGCGATCGACGACGACACGTTCCGTTACCTGGGCAGCCGTGGGTGCTCCGTCCATAAGCCAGTGTTGTGCCAGACAAGTGAGTTTGGCAGCTTGAGTTCGTGCGGGACTTCGAGGCTGATACACCCAGTCGTGGAAACACTGGGCCGCGCACACCAGCGAGAGACCTACTCGGGCCAGGATTTCCTGCTTCACAATATCATAGCTCTCTGCCATCTCCGTGGGCAGGCTGAAGAAAGCTCGTTGTGCTTCGTCGGTGAGGAGAGGGGCCAGTACGCGAGCCCAGTCATCCGGGTCCCACCCTTCCGTGGTGGCGGTGTTTTCGAACATCTGGAGGTAAGCCTCGACGTCGTTGTGGGCGGTCATTTTCAGCAACAGATGGGCAGCCTGTCTCCTGGAGTCCGGTAACGGAACGCGCTGGCGGGCAGCCATGTGGAGGTCCACGAGCTCTTGTTCAACCTGGCCCTGGTGTGTGGCAAGATGTTCCAAAATTTGCTGTTGGCGCAGGCTGACCTCCGTCAGCTGCCTGAGGAGTTCTTCCATCCTTTGGGGAGGAGTAGTCGCCTGTCAAGGAGAACGGAAAACAGGTCGCTTGTCGGTGAAAACTTCCACTAATCTGCCCGCATTCTCCACCAGTGTGGCCGGGTGGAAGGATCACACGACAAGGAGAGCTCAAATAAATACCCCGGAGGGTGGATTTATTCACAAATAAAGAGTGGGGAAGTGAAGGTAGGCTCGCTGAGGTGCTCTGGTGCTCTCCAAGTGGGATTCCGGAGCGTGGTGGATCGGTCATACGCTTGTCTCTGGAAATAAAGGAGAGGTAGCACGTTAGTTCTCAGCATGCAGGAGATTCGTCTCTCTCCATTACCCGGCCTCACGCAGCTTATCTGGCCGCGGGCAAACGAGCGTCAGGTGTGGCTGATCCAGCCGTGATGAGCGGGTGCAGGTGATTCGTGTCCGTCTCCAGGGCAACGCTGATGAGTGCTCGGGACGCTCGTCACAATATATATATATATATATATATACATATAAAAATCTACAATGCATTAATGTTTTTGTTAATGAAAACTAAATCTAATATAATAAATATTTTAATAAAGCTGAAATAAAACAAAATATAAATATTAGAAACACTTTAACTTAAAAACTTAGAAATATTTCCTCGGCAAATTACTGAATTACAATGAGTTTTAAATAATTGAAGCATTAAAAATTACTAAAACTAATACAGAAAAAAACTGATAAAAATAGCAAAAGCATATGACTTAAAAAATAATAATTACTGAAACTTAAACTAACATTAAAACTGAACATGTAAAATGAAACCTAATTCTAAATATGGATAAATAGTATATAGTACATAAATAATACTAAAATAACACGGCATTGTTTATATGGTATTAAATTGTTAAATTTTAGCTCAGTTCACCTCTAAATTTCCTTAGATGACCAGGCTTCTGTTAGGTCCCATAATGACCTCATGGATCAGTGTTTAGGAATAGGTGATGAGGCAAGTACCATTATCGCAAGCAACTCTAGAGAGCTTTAAGAAAGCTAAATTGCAGTGGTGTTGCAATTTAGTGTTTTACAAGAAAATACAATCAAAAGAACCCTTAAAGCTACGACATTCAAAGAGGACTGATAACAGGAGGAAGGGAAGGATGGATGGGGGAGTGAAGAGAGTTAAAATTATCCTCCCTAAAGCAAATCCCTCTCAATCTGATCAGTGTGTTTGGAATAGACTAACTTGCCCCGACTCTGTGACTGACTGCAGGTGAGGGATCTTTTTTCTCTCCAGAAAACTAAAAGGCAACTTTCTGATGGAGTTCTTTCAAATTTACTTCAGAAGGTATGGTGTCATTTAGAAAGTGTGATGTAATTGTGGCATTTTATTGTATGATTAATGTTCGTATTCATATTAATGTTCGTATTAATCGTATTAATGTTCGTAATGTTCGTTCGTATATTATACTTTTGTTCAGCATGAATAGCCATGTGGTTTTAGGAAAACTGAAGATAATCTGTTTTTGCTCTCACAAACTTAGTCTAATTATTCGTTTATGGAGAAATATGACATTGACATTTATTTGTATTTGTTTTTTTAGGGAATTTTTTTAAAAGAGGTTTTAGATTATGTTAGATATTTAGAGGTTGATTATATTGCTCATTTACAGTGCATGGTTACACACACCATATAAAGTAAATATATTTGGGAAATGTCTTTTAGTAGAGGAATGCATGAAAATTGTGATGGATATTTGCCTATGAATGGGTTTATGTCTATAAATCACATACACTGTGTTTTTACAATTGTGTTCTAGTAAAAAGAAAACAGAAATCATTTAATTGATTCCTGCCGACCTTAACTGGTCTTTTATGGCATTTTTTAGTAATGATCGTATGCATTTCTAACTGTACTGTTTACTGTTGTTTACAGTTGAAAGCAATATTTTTCTTAAAGCTCTCTAGAGTTGCTTGCGATAATGGTTCAGTTTAAAAGCTTGCAAGAGCCTCAGGGTTAGCAATCATTTTTTCTCACTCTATATACTTATCTACTGCACTGTTTTCAACTGCCATATGTAAATATGTAAGGTTTTTGTATATGTAACTGGACGTGTTAATAGATTTAATATGTGGTCAACAAAGGACACATCACCTCATGATGTACTTTGACCTGATACATTAGGTGAACAAATCTCAATATGTCTGTTCTAGGGACACCTGTTCATGTTAATGTTACAAACTCTGAGCAGTGCCTTGCATGGATGATTATTTTAAGTTTTGCTTAAATTTTACCCACTTTTACAGTGTTCATGTTACTGTAAAATTAGACAAGCAATTACTGAGTGATACTACCAAACAACATATATAATATGGGTTACATAGAAAGTATGAAGTTTTCTAACACTAGAGGGAGTTTAGACTTACCTCACATTTAATATAATCTAAACTAACAAACTATCTTTTAAGCAACTAGTGACACAGACTACTGAGCAGCCAGGAAGTCTTGTGGAATATTACAGCTCATTTGACACAAGTCTCAAGTGCCTGATATTTGCTGATACCAACCTGAATGCATCTTCTAATTTTAACCATCATTGATCTCATTTAGTCTTGTTGGTCTCTCAAATGATTCTTGTTTGTAAACAACAATGACATCCATTATGTCATTTGAATTTTACAATATGGCTGGATTTCATTTTTGCTTCCGACTATTTTGTATTTATGTTTTTGGTCCAAAGTAACTTCCAGTTAATTGCAGAAACAGTTTCCAGAGCAAAACCGCATAAATTTAGAGTAAAATTGTTGCTCTTTTTGGTACACCATTCTTTGGGATTTGAACGTTGGTGCACTTTTAACCATTAGTCTACATTACTGTACATCTCTGAATGCCTGCGTGCACTCAAACCACGTCCTTTTCATTGAAGATGAAAAATATCTTATACAATATATGCTTAAAGATATGTAAATTCATTTAATAGGGTGAATCAGGTAGGTTATGTAAATATATGACCCATC
The DNA here is from genome assembly GCA_039654775.1 of Spinibarbus caldwelli. Taxonomy (NCBI): domain Eukaryota; kingdom Metazoa; phylum Chordata; class Actinopteri; order Cypriniformes; family Cyprinidae; genus Spinibarbus; species Spinibarbus caldwelli. The sequence goes on along the minus strand of CM077244.1, from coordinate 9,795,714 downwards.
TTAATAAGATAACCATGATTTTAGAGCTAATCATGTTTAAAAGTGCATCCATGACATCTGTTAGTGACATGATACAGACAGATTTAAGGAGCTTAGCACCAGTCTACTTCCCTTTATCTAATTATACTCTCAATTAGCCAACAGACTATGAATGATTCAACAGATTCATTTAATTATCAGTACCATTAGGTTGAGATCAAGGGCCTACAACAGGACAGGTGTTACTCATGTATCTTGACTTGGTGACGGCTCTGGTTGAGATTCTTTCAGTAGGTTCCTTTTTAAATTACATGTAATAATTCTGACTGATGTGTATGAGTACAAAACAATTCAATTCAATGATTATAAATATTTTTGTAAGAAGTCTCACTAAGGATGCTCACAAGAATATTGGTAACCAAACAGTTGACAGAAGCCACTGACTTTCATAATAATTTTTTCATACCATGGAAGTCAATGGCAACCATCAACTGCTTGGTTACCAACATTGCTCAAAATATATATTTTTACTATTCACCAGAAGAAAGACACTCATTCAGATTTGAAACAAGTGGAGGGTGAGTAAATGACAGAATTTTGATTTGTAGGTCAACTGTCCCTTTAAGTGAGTGCAAGTCACTGTCCTAAATATATCATAATTACAACTGATCGCTTTACACATGCATTTGTTGCTTGTTTCTGGCCAAAATTCTGCACCCAAACTTAAATACTCCCAGAACAGACTTATTAGAAATGTACCATGAGAATAATATTGAAACAATATTGAGACAATATATTTTGAAAGGCCTGTTCTATTGTGTTGCACTGTTTATAAACGGAAGAATACATTATGTGTGAAAAGCCCCCAAGAAACATGTCTGGTGGACTCTAATTATACAGCTGAATAGTCTGTGAAATCTCTTCAGAGTTGCTGCAAGTCTAACTAAGCTGACAGCTGAAGTGTCCTTGGCAATCACCTTGATCTTTCACATTCTCACTCATTCCGTCTCGGTCACTCAAGGATTCTATGAGCTCTGTCTAGTGATATGCCTAGAGTGGTGTGCTGTACAGCGTGAGAAACACATTCGGGGTGGAATGGGCAAGCCTCTTAGGAGTCTGCTGGCCAAATGTAGAGTGTATCTGAACTGGCTCATAATCGCCAGACTACGACCCACCGCCACCGACACATGTGATCATGACAGTACTGCAGGAAGAGACTACCGTAAGCATGCCAAGCAAATCCACCATGGCCTTTAAGCCTTCCTAGATCCTATTAGACAGTCAACCTTGGGGAACGCAAGAGTAAGAGAGCCCCTTACTGTGAGGTGGTAGATCCGATACTTCCAGGTCGAAACTACTTAGATCTTTTAAAAAAATTGCTCCTCTTCAGGCAGGCTGTAATACACAAAACAACTGAACTGATTTTAAAATGCTAGGCATCATACACTTACCGACTTTGAAAATAGTCACAGAGAGAAAACTGGCCATCATACACTAATTGCCTGAGGATCACACAATACCAGACTTTAAAGTTTTTCCTATTACAACAGACTCACGCAGAAAGAGATGATGCATGACAAATGAAAACAATATGTGTTCTTAAATCAGCCCAAAATATCAAACATGTTTGATATCCTCCAACTGGATAGTCTGTGACCATCTTACACTATGTGATTTTATATGGAATCTGTCAACTCGGATCTACAGACTGGCTCTGAATTTCAGCAACTATTGTCAGCTTCTCCAGATTGTAAATTGGGGCAAAAATTTGGCCAAAATCTATCTATCTATCTATCTATCTATCTATCTATCTATCTGTCTATCTGTCTATCTGTCTATCTGTCTTCTGTCTGTCTGTCTGTCTGTCTGTCTGTCGTTCATTCATTCTTTGGTTCGTTCGTTTGTTTGTTCAGTATATCGTTCAATCGGTATATCATTCTATCATTTGCTCTATCACTCTATCATTCTTTCTGTTGTTCTGTCTATTATTATGTCTGTTTGTCTGTCTGTCTATCTATCTATCAATCTATCGTTCTATCTATCTGTTGTTCTGTGGTTCTGTCTGTCTGTCTGTCTATCTATCTACCTACCTACCTACTTACCTCCATACCTATCTATCTATCTATCTATCTATCTATCTATCTATCTATCTATCTATCTATCTATCTATCTATCTATCTATCTATCTATCTATCTATCTATCTATCTATCTATCTATCTACCTACCTACCTACCTACCTACCTACCTTCCTGTCATTTGTCTGATACATAGTTTGCTTGTTTTATCTATTCTTCTATCTATCATTATGTCTGTCTGTCTATTCTGTATTTCTTTGAATTTAAAAGGCATTTTAGTTTTATGGTGTATGCTTTAAAATCTTTGGTGAAAATCCCTTAAACAATGATTAAAAAGTTAACAGTGAGCTGTGTCACAGTATTTGTCCTGTTTGCTATTGTGTTAACTTTATATTGATGTGTTCCCTCTAGCATTAGTTTACCATTCTCCCTATGCATCCTTCATTAGCTACCTCTGACTACAGGCTTTCGAAATCGCTTGGCTGCTCACATTATTTTGAAAGCCATCTTTCATCGTTTGCATCAAGTTTGTGTAACAGTAATCTGATTACAATAGTCGAGGGGGTTTTCAGCTGTTAGTGTCATTCACCTCAGGGACGCATCTGACTCAACAAGTCATTTTGTTGACTGATCGACTCAGTAACTAGAACTGAGCTATATGCGATCCCACTACTGCCCTTTACAAAAAAAAAACATGCTTGTTTGTCTTATTAGAATGTGTAAATAACCCCAAAAGTGTTGAAATCTTTTTTCTAATCTACAGGGATGTGCCTGACAGAATACGGAAGTTAAAGGATTACTGCTAACTGCCAAACACTGGAGATCCGGTGTGCCAAATATTTCATCAGCCTGGGGCAAAAGAGCGGTCAACGGGTCCTGCTTCTGCTCTGGTTTTTTGACATGCGAGTTTGTACACTGGAATGTCTGCGTTTGATGGATTTATAACCGTTCACAGTGGATATAACATTCTGCACTCACAAAAAGTGGTAAACACAGTATAAACAATGCATATTCTGGACATTTCTTGTGGATTTCTAAATCCACTGATTGTTTTCCCTTGACCTCTTTTCATGGTGCTCATCCCACTGCTGCAAAGAAGAAATCGATGATGACGAAAAGCACAAATTATGTCATTATGGCATTGCCTTTTTCAGAACACATGAACTGGGGAGGGATTTTTCGCTCCCACTTTCTTCTTTTTCTCTTATCTTTATTACCCTCGGTTGCAGTTAGTAGCGTGCCAGGTTTGGAATATGATTGGGGAACACAACCCAAACTTGTTTGCATCCCTATCCCTGCAGATGCAGACCCTAGTTGTTTCACACCAGGTGGGGCTTCGCATGGAACTTCACATGGGGCTTCACATGGGGCTTCACATGGGCCAAACAGCAATGGACACGGGAACGGCCATGGAAATGGACATCATGGGCCAGTTAGCGGGCTGCCGAGTAGTCACAGCGGCAGCAGTAGTAGTAGCCGACACGGCATTTCTGATGAGGCCAAAGCCACCATCCTTCACCTGAGGGAGAGCCTTGTGCGACAGAAGGAGACCATCTTGGATCAGCGAGAGACCATTCGGGAACTGACGGCAAAACTGACTCTCTGTGAGAGCTTTGGGAGGGGACACCATGAAGATCATCATGGCCCTTCACAACACAACTCCCAGCATTCCTCACACCACTATGACGGCCACCATGCTGACCCACACTTCCCTTTAAACGGGCATCGCAGTGACCATCACAGAGGCAAATCTCCATATCTGGGCAAACACGGCTTCTCCCCAGAACAGACAGGAAAAACTCTGCAGGCCCTGAAGGAGAGGCTGGATAATCTTCAGGTGGGAGGGAAACTGAAAGTGAAAGCCTGTAAATAATAATAATAATAATAAATAGTTAATATACTGTCGTTCAAATGTTTTTTTAAGTCTCTATGCTGGCCAAGAATTAATTTATTTAATCAAAAATACAAAGAAAACAGGAATATTGTGGAAATATTATTACAATTTCAAATAACTGGTTTTTAGTATATTATAAAGTGTAATTTATTTCTATGATCACAAAGCTGAATTTTCAGCATCTATTACTCCAGTCTTCAGTGTCACGTTCCTTCAGAAATCAATAAAATATGGCGAATTGCTGCTCAAGAAACATATCTTATTATTAGCAGTCTTGAAAACAGTTGTGCTGCTTAATATTTTTGTGATTCATTTTTCATAAATTTTTCATAAAAGCACAGCATTTATTTGAAACCTTTTGTAACATTATAAAAGTCTTTAATGTCAATTTTGATCAGTATAATGCATCTTTGGTAAATAAAAGTAATAATTTCTTTAAAAACAAAACAAAACCCTGAAGTTTCCAAGTTTTCCAAATCCTGCTTGGATTTGTTTTTTAGGGGTTATCCTGCATGTCACAGGCTGATCTGTATTCAGGACAACTTCTCAGCACGACATAAGCTCTTTTCTGTTTCTGTAACGTACACTTTGGTGGCTTCTTGTGCCAACAACAGATCATTGAATACAGTCTTCCTTTTAGGCAGCCCAGTCAGGATTTGCTTATTTAATTAGCCATATCCCTACCCTTGGGAAAGCACATTGGATAAAATGGTATAAATACAAACTAGTTACATTAACATGTATAATTTGTATGCTTATTGATTGCAGTGCACTAACAGTCAATCCTGTAAACCAGCTACAATGTGGCAGTTTCACTGAATACAGTACGCAGTGAAACTAATGGCGTGCATTTAAATTCTCCATTTTTAATTGATCTGTAGTACACAAGTGAATTACTGATGAAGGGTTTAAAGTTGTAGAAATGTCGTCAAGTTTGAACTGTGCTTTAGAATATTCTTCCTGTTTCTCATGTCCACAAGCTTGATCAGAATTGTTGTTGTCTTGGAGAGGAAGTGCATGCACAGCATGCTGGTGACAGCGCTCTGCAATGTGCTAGTTGCTGCCATCTCCAATTAGCCCCATCTGCCTTGATAAGCCATTAAGCGCAGAATGCTGTGGCGCTGAGAAAAGCTGGATTTGCTTCGACTAATCAGAGGAAGGAGTGCTAGCAGTGAAGGAGGGGCTATCTTGTGATGTCATAACACTTGTCTGTATACTAATACTCTACCGTTCAAAAGTTTGGGGTCAGTAAGATTTTTAATGTTTTTAAAATAAGTCTCTTATGCTCACTAAGGTTGCAATTATTTAATAAAAATAATAAATAAAAAATACAGTAAAAGCAGCAATATTTTGAAATAATATTGTGAGTTAAAAAAACTGTTTCCCAGTTGAATATATTTTCAGTTTTGGCAAAATTGAATTTTCTCCAACCATTATTCCAGTCTTCAGTCTCACATGATCCTTTACAAATCATTCTAATATGCTGATTTGGTGCTCAAGAAACATTTCTTGTTATATTTTTTCAGGTGTCTTCAAAAACAGCATTTTTTTATACTGTCACTTGATCAATTTAATGTGCCCTTGGCTGAATACAAGTATTAATTTATTGAAAAAAAAATACAAATGGCATTAACTTGTGAACAGCAGTGTATACTGAATTTTAATGGAAAAAGTTTGATCTTTCTACAGTGAACCTGGTCTGTTGTTAAAAAACATGGTGTCCTATGGTTTGGGTGAATTTCATCCATAATTTTTGCTATTGATTTATAAAATAAAACATTTTAAAATACTGGTCATATTTGTGCAACAATTGAGATAATTTGATCAAATAAGCATATAATTGCATTGGTTACTATTATCATTGATTTTACAAACATTGTGTTTATAATCTTGCCAAAATTGTATATTGTTTTTATTATCTTCATTTTTGTTCTTATAGGCAAGAAATTCTTCCAGTTCTTATTCAAGTTCATTAAGAGACCTCCTGCAGCGCAAGATCAACGTACTGGAAGAACAGCTCCATCATCACTATGACAGTCATTATGGTCATCATGACAGCCATCACGGATATGGTCATCATGAGGATAACCATGACCATGATGACCACCATAATAACCACCATGAGGACCATCATGATAACCATGACAGCCACCAGGCAAACCACCACGATGACCATCATTCCAGTAACCATCGTAACCACCATTATAGTTATCGCTATGACCGTCACACCGACCACCATGATGATCACCACGATGACCACCATGGCAATCACCAAGACAATCATCAAAGTGGCCATGATGATCATCATGACAGCCAGCACAACAGCAACCACCATGATGATCATCATGATGATGGCCATCATGGCAGTGGAAACCATGATGATGGACACCATGGAAATGATGACCGTGTTCATCATCCACAAACCTCATTCAAACCACCTGGGTCTAGAGCACCTGTCCGTGGAGCCATCAACAAACTAGACGCAGTGCTGAGTAACCTTCACCACAAAACTCCAGAACAAGGTGATATGTCCTAAAAGTAGAACAAAATAGAATTGAATTAATTCTACCTTATCAAATGACCTTTTTTTAAAATAGGAAAAAAAAATTTTTTTTTACATTTTTGTCCGTTTTTTTTTTTTTTTTTGCGTAGGACAACTGTAAGTGCAGTATAAAATATTCTATTTTGTATTAAATATTTTAACATATTTAAAAAACAAACAAACAACAAATGACTAAATGTCAATAAATCTAAAGGACTAAACATATTTTAAAATGTAATTTATTACTGTGATGTCACATGATCCCTCAGAAATCATTCTGAAATTATAAATGCTGATAAACATTTGCTGATAAACATTTGCTGATAAACATTTGCTCAATTATTGTCAGTTATTACTGGTGGTCAACTATTAATAAGTCAGGTTCTTGTTATAATAAGGTTTTGCTGCATATTTTGAGAAAACCATGATATATTTTTTTACAGAATTATTTGATAAATCGAAAGTTCAAAATTTATTTGAAATGAATTTTTTTTTTAAATCACATTACAGTCACCTTTGATCAATCACCGTGAGTAAAATCTTTTTAATAATAAATGTTTTTTTTTTATTGAATTTTCCCACAAATTAATTTTCCCAGTTCCCACAAACACAAACAAACAAACAAACAAAATTGGTTAGTATAATGGTCATATAGCTAGCTAGCTATGATAGATAGATAGATAGATAGACAGACAGACAGACAGACAGACAGACAGACTGTTTGGTTCGTTGGTTGGTTGGTTGATTGATTGATTGATTGATTGATTGATTGATTGATTGTAATGTATATTGGTTCATGTACATTCTGGCCATGAAAGTTAATATCTTTATTTATTTCGAGTTTTTTTAAAAGTCTAAATAACTTTATTCTATTTTTGTTATTATTCATTGTCTGATTATAATTTATGTTTTGATTTAGAGTAGAACTAAAATATTGTCTTATTTTTTGTGCTCCTGGAAAATATTTGAGATCTGAATGGGTTAAATGTGAAAACTGCAAAGAGTTTAGGTAAATAGTCTGCTTCCAGGAGTCTCCAACTGTCATTTAGGATTTCAGTGGAGCTTTTAGATGTTATGCTGCCTAGAAATGCAATCCAGTTTCACAGTTTCTTATTTTCTTCTCTAACAGGGCCAAATAAGAAGCCCAAGAATCCTGACGCTTTTCAGATTGGCTTCCCGATGCGCACCAACTACATGTATGGGCGAATAAAGCGCACCCTTCTGAGTGAGATCTTCGCCCTCACAGTCTGTCTTTGGTTGAAAGGGGGCTCAGGTCCTGGGATCGGAACCCCATTTTCCTACTCTGTCCCGGGTCAGGCCAATGAGCTTGTCCTGATTGAATGGGGCAACAATCCCATGGAGCTGCTAGTGAATGACAAGGTAAAGAAATCATCAAATTATAAAACAGGGATTGCATAACAAAAGATTAATGCTCTAGATTTATTAAACACAGGTAATCAAAAACATTTTAGCTTAGAAGTGTATTTAAATTGATGCAATCGAACATGTCATGACATTAGACAAAACATTTGTGATCAAATGCATTGTGATAAAATGCTAGACCTCACAGTTAGGAAAAGGGGTCACCAGACTTACCCTGATATTGCCCTTGTCCTGCCCTTGCAACAGTCTGCAAATCTCTCTCTTCCTCTTGGCTTCTCAGCCATTTGCATCATCCTGCCTAATTAGTTAATGGCTTATCCATGGTTGACGTGTATAAGGAATATATTCTACTGTTTTTTTTTTAAAAAACTGAAACAAGACAGACCTCTTTTCTCAATGACTGTTTACTTGCTGTCAACTAAACTGTTTACAACTAATGCTGGCAAGCTACTACAGCATAATAAGTCTAGAGCTAATAAACACAGTTTGTCAGTGCATAGACTGCATTTTTACAAGGTTACTTTGTTATATTATACAAGCAAACTATAAACATTAATCAGAACTAAAAGTTTAAGGCTTTGATTCAATGATTTGTACATTACCATTTTACACACACACACACACACACACACACACATATATATATATATATCATTTGTACATTTGTAAATTACCAAATTCTGTTTCTTCCATGTAAATTTTTAATTATCTTTTTTTTTTCCTTTCCTTCTTTTTCTAAAATATTCTGTTACTGTTGTTTAGATAAAATGTTGGAATTCAGTCAATGAGTGAGCTGTCTGAATGATTCAGACTGAATCACAAACTATAATTTAGATCATTATGCTAATCAATTTGTTTAAAAGAATCAACACAAAGTTACTTCTATTATTCACGGTTATTCATATGTGAATTAGGCATTGCTAGTTATTTTTAGGCCTGGGGCAAAGCACAGTAGTATTCAAGATTCAAGGGAACACACTTTTGAAAAAACTGTCATACACACTTTTGCATAAAACTTTATTATCTATCAACCAGTGATAGAAATTTGTCTTAAATAAAAGGCTCACATAATAGAAAAAACACACACAGCAACCATGCCATATATATATATATATATATATATATATATATGCAAAAGTGTGTATGACAGAATTCAATATACTATATTTACAAAACATTTTGTTTTTAAAGATATACTCTGTTTGTGCCCTCTTGCAGGCAGTTACTCTTCCTCTTTCTCTGACGGACAGTAAATGGCACCACCTCTGTATAACATGGTCCACACGTGACGGAATGTGGGAGGCTTATCTGGACGGTGTGAAAAGGGGCTCTGGAGAGAATCTGTCCCCGTGGCATCCCATTAAACCAGGAGGAGTCTTCATCCTCGGACAGGAGCAGGTATATCTCACAGAATCAGTCAATCATAATCAAAACACACGGATGCTAACTTGCAATTCTCTTCTCTCCAGGACACTCTAGGTGGCCGTTTCGATGCCACACAGTCTTTTGTAGGCGAGATGTCGGATCTGCAGCTGTGGTCGCGCATGCTCACCTCCACCGAGATCTACAACCAAGCGTCCTGCTCCAGCCACCTCACCGGTGACGTCATCACCTGGAGCGAGTCCATGGTGGAACTTCACGGAGGTGTCACAAAGTATCCATTCGACCCTTGTCATTAGGGATCTGACCAAACAGAGCCTGATTCTCCACACCTCTGCTTAACCTGCAGCTGGAAAGGTGGAGAATTCTGAATCCAGATGGAAAGGCCAAGGAGAAGGCCGCTCCTGCAAGATAATAGGATTCCACATTGGTCTACATAGGCTTCGGGCATTTAACTAAGCACTTTATTAGTTTACGTGTCTAAGAGTTACATAATGTATATCGATAAGCACTTAGGATGTCAACAGACTGGTTGAACTCCATTCCATGTTTTTGATTCACTTCCAAACACTAATGGAAGAACTTCAGTATGCTGAAATTGCAAAACACTCCACAACAACATTTAATAACAGTTGGCATGTACTATCTAAAAAGGCGAGACAATGTGGTCTATTTTTATATCTATGTGATATTAAGTGAAATACAGATTTGCAACTTTTTATTTTTTTTTTGGTTGCTTTGACCCATTTGTATTCGCTCTAGGCAGCATGGGGGCAGCAGTGAGTTTTAAAGGCCTACTTCATTATTACATTTCATTTATGCTGCATTTTTTAAGCCAGGACTTCAGTAGTTTATAACCTGAGGTGCTCTTTTAGTCTTGCAAATCAAGAATAAGTTATACTGGAGAAAAAAATTTTTTTTATTTTTTTTTTTATGTATGTAAATTTTTATTATAGAAAACCGGAAAATGTGCATGCATCATGTTTGAGCATATAAAATGTGTATGATTGCTGATTTGTATTGCATTAGAAGACTTGAAATGTTAGAAAAGAAGGCATTTTTTCATATGTACAATGTACAAGATGACAAGTGTTGTCTGTGGGAAGGTGGGCTGCTGTTATGGCTTTATATACAGTAAGCACATGCCAGAAAACTAGGAGCTAAACAAAAACAGTGAGGTGTCCATGGAAACAGCTTAAAAGGGGATTAAAGAGACTCTCTCTGTCTATCTCTCCCTCCATTTCATAATACATAATGCTCTTTTTTGTGTTTAAACACATGCACATGTAGCTTAAGAAAACTGCGTCAAGAGTACTTGTCACTGTGAATAATATTGCAAATGTTATTCTGTGAAATGTTTTGTAAATGGTTACATGAATGTGTTGTAGATATTTGTTTTGAGGGCAAGTGCAAATCCAATGAGGAGACAATGAACAGATTTTTTGTTTGATTATGGAATGATTAACTTAAGTACAATATTGTTTTAAGCATTTTGATTACAGTAACACTTACAGTATTTCCCTACAGTAGTTTTGTGTCATGTGGAGCTATGAAAAAGCATTCTTTTAACATGCAGTTTTTCTATGTTTACTAAGTTTTTCATGATTAATGCAATTTAATATCATTCAAAACTAACATGTCCTAAGTGGCGATTTAGTGAAAGGTGATAAAAGTGATAAAAATCATCTCATCTTTATGAATGTAGAGAGTTTTGGCCCTAACCAAGTTTCCTACCTACTGAGAAATTTCATTGGTCTAAAAACCATATCATGTTCCTTTAGGACATGTGTTATTCTGGGCAAAGACTCTCGGAATTCATACCTCCAGCAGTTTATTAAAATGCTGCTTCTTATTTTTATGAATTTAACCTATAATCTGGAAGCATTTTTAGATTATGCATTTTCACTATTAAAACCCATTTACTGTTTTATTGAACTTTTTAACTAGATGGCCAAATGTACACACAAAGATAGCCTGAATTTTTATGTATTTTTCGTCTTCTTATCAAATGGACTCTTTACATTTTTACCAGTTAGATAATCTTCCAATCTGACTGGTCAGATTTATGTATGCATGCATTTGTACGTTTAAAATGGACTGCATAAATCAACTGTTAAAACCGCTTAACCTCGCCTTTGGTATATATCTGTATCCAAATGCACTTAGTTTTTTCTGTTATCTTTGTTCTCTCTCTCTCTCTCTCTCTCTCTCTCTCTCTCTCTCTCTCTCTCTCTCTTTTCGACTATAATTTATGTATATAGCAAATATAATGTATGTATATATCATATTTTTACTCATCATTAACAATTTGTTTTGGGCATGTCTTTAATGCCTTTAAGCCAAAATGTACTAGCTTAACTTGAGACAAGCATGTATTTAATTATTTTTAAATAAAGTAATGGTTTTCAACTAATCAAAGTGTTCTTTAAGATGTCTTTGGGATGGATTTAATAAAATGTCAGTCTATTGCATTTCTGGGCTCGCCAGTTTAAAACAAATTATGCCAAAGACACATATTATAATAACCATATAATGATGAAACCATGTTTATATGGTTATAATATGTGTCTTTGGCATATTTGTTTTAAACGGCTCTGGTTTGATGTGGCCAAAAAAAGGGAGATTGGATGAAATTTTCCTTCTTCCGCATACAATATCAGTAGCAACCATTCCAGCCAATCAGCTTTCAGTAGAAATGTTTATTATTTTTATCAAAATCTTTCAATAAAAGTATAGGCACGGTTAGCTATTTTTACAGCATCGTATTTTAATCAAATGTGAGATTACCAGCGTTATACTCGATTATATCATCATAGATGATGAAAGCTGTCATTCACAAAGGCTTTGCCCCATAGAGGATGAGATCTTACTGCATCAAGACACATGCAATTAATCCAGTGCATTAAACTCTACTCTAAATGGAAACTGGGCATTAGTTTTTTAAATAAGGTATAAGAATGAGTATATGTTAGCCAGTTTCTTAGCCAGCCAACTGGCTGCTTTTTTAAATTATAAATGTTTACTTTTGGTATCCTTATGTATGTATGTATGTATGTATTAAGTTCCATGGCAACTTTGGTACATATATTTTTAAAACCTTCTGAGTATACAATTATTATTAAGACCATAATGAGAAAACCTTCATGTGGTCTTTACAACAAAGAATGTTCTTCACAGGCAAAAATTGAAAATGAATAGTGTCCATAGCCAATTTGGGACTAGACAGCTAAGACTGCAGATAACCAGAAGCATTGTTGTCCCCCTTGTGTCCCAGGGGACATCAGCTCACCAGCTGGCGCTTGCAAAAATGGCCTAAAGAGAGTCTGTGAGACACCCAGTGTGATATAGAGACTGAAATACAACAAAACTGCAGTTTAAGTAAATAATCTACTATATCATCCCCAAGCTATCTGTATTTTATAACATTCAGAGTGCTTTTGCATCATTTTTTTGTGACAGTAGTTTCACAACGTCAAAAGCAAAACGTATTTTTCACTGGGTTCCTCACATTTAGGAAATGAACATCAAGATATCAATAAAGTCATAAAGGCAAAAAGCAATTACTCTCCTGCACTGTTGGGAGCCACAGCAGAGGTTTCATCATGTTTAAAGGTAATGGGTGGAAGATGGCAAATGAAAGAAACCTTTGCATAAGAAATGACCTTTGTCTGCCTGACCTTTTCTTTTCTACTTCTAGTCTCAGGGTTTAGAAAGAGCATAAATGACTCGAACTAACTGAACACGAGAAAGCCTTTGACCTTTAAAGTCAAAATGATTGCAAATATATTGATGATTGTGAATACAGAAATTTGGCTTGCACATTCAAATGTGATGTGTGTTATAAATGGAAACTTGGAAATATGACTGTGTGTGTATAAAATATAAAATTGAATATTGATTAAATTAATCAGATATGTTTTTTCCAATTTGTGAGTAATGAAATGGATTAAACATGGATGGCTTGTCCTGTTTAACCTTTATGAAATGCTTTATGTTCAGTGACTATACCATGTAAAATGCATAGCCTACAATGTGATTTGGAAACTTCTATCAAAAGGAAAATATATTTAATGAAGGTAAAATTATAATTTGGTAGAAAAATCTCACATTTCAGTATATTTTTCTGAATGACCATCTTATTCACGGAGGTAAGTACTTTAGTGGTTAGTAGCACTAGACCACAGAGGCCTCTAAGAGCCTAATGTTTGTATTATGAATTTTTTATGACTAACCATTGTCAATAGATGTGCCAATAAAAATGATTTCACAAATCAACAGTACACATTTCTGTGAGAATTACATTACAGATGCCCTATTACGATGCTAGTGTTATTGAATTACAAGCTCTAATGGTGCAGTTCCAAATTGCGTCCTGAGGATGGCAGGAAAGTATCTTTTTTTGAAATCCCATCACATGATGTGAACACTTCTTTTAACACAAAACCATACATTGAAGTTTTTTTTGTTTGGTTGTTTTTTTTTTTTTTTTTTTTTTTTTTTTTTTTTTTTTGCTTTATATGCCTATTTTGCTTATAAATGAAAATGATTTTCACACATTTAAGAAATACAGTATGACAAATTTACAATAACGGACAATAACGTTTATCTTATCTTATCATATCTTATCTTATCTTATCTTATATTTTATTCAATTTGATGGGGGTTTTTTGTTGTTGTTTTTTAAATTATTTTATTAAATGGAAATTAAAAAAAATGTGTGATAATATTTCTTCAATATTTCTAATATTTCTTAATAGAAACAAACTTAATGGACAGAAAAAAACAAGTATCATCATATAGCCTACTTGTAATAGCTCATGGATAAATAAGTGAACACAATAAACCCCACAATGGGATGCATTAAAGCAATCATCAAATATATTATAAAGGTAGATTTTAACTATTTTAACTTAAAAGTTTAACTATGTTCTTAGGACAAGGATATATTGCATAAATGTTTAGATCAGGGCATTAATTTAACATCAAGTTGTCACACGTTTTAGCCCAAGTATGTTTTTTTTTTCTTTTTATACATTTTCTACTTTAGTAGCTCCTTAAAAAAACTTTAGTAGCTACTTTAGCTAGTTCATTTTTAACATTAAATCAAATACAAATACAACATTAAATAGACTATAATACATTTTAAATACAAACATTTACTTTGAATAATAAAAATGTATTCTCAAATCAGTCTCAATCAACAGCAGGTTCCCACTGTTAATTGTTTTTGTCCTGGTAAATGGTGGAAATGTTCAATAACTAACCAATATTTTTACATAATGCACCCATACACAATTAACTAGCCTACAAACAGCCTAAACAATATTCTGACAAAAAGTGTGCAAATTAGCCTAAATCTCCCCTTATAGTTAAGTCGGCAGCACCATTGAATTTAGGTATATTAAAACCAACAGAAACTTTTCACAGTGCACATAAACGAGGTATATTTTTTATTTTATTTATTCCTTTATTTAACCAGGGAGGTCATATTGCGACTATAGTCTCTTTTTCAAATGGTCCCTGGCAATGATGCAACCGCGTTGTGTTATAAAATCATCTGGAGTCTTGTGACTCCTCCTGCGGTAGAATTTGGGCTGTTGTACTGCAGAATTTGATACTACCATGACTCACGTGCCTCTTCGAGGCCTGAATAAACGCAAGTGGGATGTGCCTACTACGGTTTTCAAAGGATATTCATAGGTAAGCAAAGAAAAAAATAAGAAAAGGTGAATATTATATATACTAATAATATTTGTATTACTACTTTTTCAGCTCTACAAATTTCAGGAAGTAAAAGCCGCATGGCTGCATCCTTGGAGATTGTGGTACCCGGCGCTGCATCCATTTGGTAGCACCCATCATCTGATGCTCTATCAAGGTCACCCGCGCAGTGCATCATGGGCGGCGGTATCTGATGCTATTGGTCCCACCCCTCGAGCACAATCCGCATCCTAACCGAAATCTCGCCGAATAAGGTATTCCCGCATCACGAGGCGCTATGACGGAACAGCTGTCACAAGGCGTGATGCGAAATACGAGTCGCGCATAAATAAAGGGGCGGGGGCGAGGCTTTACGTGCTCGGCCGCCGGTTTTCCATCAAAGTGGAACGTGCGGTTGATCGTGTATTTGCTGCGTGTGACGAATGAACGAATACATAATTACTGGAGCGAATTTCTCCAGACTTCAGTGCCAGTGGGTCAACGGGATACGTGCACACGCGAACGGGTGGTCACGACGCACGAGAGACACGGTAACTGCAGACTCAGTTGATGGTATACATTTAAATTGCCAGGTATTTAAATAGTAAGTGACTTACTATAATAGCCTGATGCTGATTATTGTAGTAGCCACATCTTCTATGATCTTATTTGGCTGTTTAGTTTAATGAATTTGACGACGTCTTCTTTAAGTGAAAAAGAGCAGTGAACAATTGTGGTTAATGTCAAAATATTACATGCATATATGATCTGTTTTTTTAATGGTTATGACACCTGTAATAGTACAGCAGTATTAATAAAAGGGGGATGTTTTGGCGCTTAAAATTACGAGAATATTTATTTTTGCACGTGTAAAATGTTTAATGATCAAAAACAGGTCTGGGGTGAAGAAGATGCCATTTAAATCCACTTGTCAAAAAAGTGGAGTCAGCAATATGCAGAAACACCTGTTGTGCGACAGTGTATTGTTTGGGTTTTTTTATTATTATTATTATTTAGGCTATTTAACTAAGACTATTTATTTATTTATTTATTCATTATATAATCGTTTTCTTCTTATTTTTTTGATATTTTTGCACGGTAGAATGAAGGTTTTGGGGGCTGGGGGGCTCGTCACAAAAGGTTTGGGGGAGGGGTCAAAAAACAGTATGCTTATATTCTCTTATTTTTAAGTATATAAGTACTTATGTATACATAAATATTCTGTTCAAAACGGTTTCCAAACATTCATTTTACAACAAAGTTTTACAAGTTCGCCTGAAGATGTAACTAACAGTACTCGTGCTTTGTTGTTAATTTCAGGTTGTGGCAACAGAAAATAATAAATAAACAGAAATACTACTGTCATTTATTACTTAAATTACACATTTTAATATTATACAGGCTTATATGTCGCTAAAACGTTTGTGGTGTGCTTAACGTGTATGAGCCTCTAAAAGATGTTGCGGGAGATGGTAACCAAAGTCCCTTTAAGGGTATTCTGTACACATTGATGATAACGCAACAGATTGTTTATGGGAAAAAAATGTATGACTCACACTGTTTACGTTAATTTACAAATGTTTTACAATTTTTGCAGTTTTTAAAAGCAAAATAGTCAGGAACAGCATCGCATCTCGGGCATAAGAGGATTGTGTGGCAAGTATCACGTTCACTCGGAATTCATCAATCTTGGACGTTTCCACTCTGGCACGATGGAGGGGGAAAAGGTTGGTACTTATGTTTTCCTTAATCAATACCGGCTGCATTATAATGATATGTTCCCAAATCGCTCTACATGTATTTAAATATGACATTTATGCATTGTATTCATATTGAATGAAAGGGTTTACATATACTGTAAGTCTATGTGTTGCATCTTGAATGTAATTAATGTAGGCCTACCATAGATGCTTTGCATGACTTTGATTAACCATTTTAGTTATGCAAATTGTTCATACGTATGTCTTTGTTTCAGCACTGAATTTATGTAAAAAGTCAATCAATATGATCAATCAGCAGTGTCATGCATAATCCCAGTGTTGCCTGTGTTTGCTGTAGTCTCATTGAAAGGAATGTCAATGCAGCTGTCACTCATAGGATGTTGCTATGACAATGAAGGAGTGGCTAAGATGCTGAGGACAGGATATAAAGGATATTAAGACCTATTGGGATGTTAATGTTTGGGAGAGACAAAGAGAGAGAGGCAGAGTGGGTAGTGAAGTTGTTTGTATTGGACGTTTATTTCTATCCTCTTAACCCTCACAATATCAGCAGATTAAATCATTCTTGTGAGCAGATTAGATTATTTCATTCATAGCTCTCTACACGTTATGACTTTTCTGTCCAGGTTGTCTTGTAACTCTTTAATTCCGAGCGTTTGACTCAGAATGCATTTGTCAGATGGCATTTGTTTCGAAACTTATTTCACTGAGTCATCGTGACTTGAGAGTATTTGTATGGGTGCGGAAGAGAGGGAGAGCGAGAGCGAGTAATAGGAATAATAGGATCAGATTAAAAGGAAATGATGCTATTGATCTACATTTCTTTCAGATAGTTACATCCAGTTGGTTTTGCTTAGATAAGGCTAAATGCTGTGCAAGAAATGCCCTGCAACACTGCATCGACCTACACAGATGCATCCATGTCCTAGAAATACTGCTGTATTTATACGGTTTATGGTGAAATCTATACACTGCTTTTGATTTGATATAGTCAATAATAATTTTAAGGTCACCTGTGTCGAATGTCTGACCATCTCAGCATAGCACAGCCCTTCACAATACACAGTGTCAGCACTGTTGTGTCCTATTGCCCTAGAAACCTGGAATCTGTAGTCGCAGTGTTGTCTTACAGCTGGGGGCAGGGCCGTTTCAGGACATGGCTGATTTGTGATGATTAAGATGAGCTCTTTAATAATATAATGTGTTGTTAGCTGCTGTCGTGTTTACATTTACTACATCAAAGCAGAGTGCAGTGTGACTACTGGATCTTTTTAGAGAAATCAGTCAAGCAAGCATTAATGTATATAATGATTATGTATATGTGATTCATTTTATTAATTATTTATTATTTATTTAATTTTATTAAATATATTAATAAATTATATACATTACTGTGCTTATAATAATTATTACTTATATGTTATTATTTCAGGAGTTTACAAAGACATTTTTCACTTATTTCATGTTGATATTTTATGTGCTTAAATAATTATTATAATAAATATGTAAATATTTTGTTAGAATTTGGTTTATTACAGTTTGACAGGTTTTATTCAGTCATTTTGCACATTATTGTCAACTAAAGTATGTGTCATTTTAATCAGAACAAAATGGATGTTAAAGGACATTTTCATCCAAACACAAAAATTATGACTTAAAATGAAGTCTTCTCTTTCTTGCTGCCATGTTCCTCATATCCTCTGTTTGGTGCTGATTTAGTGTTTCTTATTTAATTGAAATCTTTCCTGGGTTGTCTGTTTTTTGTTTGTTTGGTTTTTTTTTTTTTTTCATTTTGCAGACGTAAATCTGTGATTCTCTTTAATGTCTCGACCTTTCTTGCTCTCTTTTTTTTTTTTTTTTTTTGAGAAATCAGTCAAGCAAACGTTAATGAAAGAATCTAGGGGAGTAGCTAGTAAACTAGGACTTTAAAGAAACACACAACCCAAGAAAAAGTATGATTAACATGGCATCTATGTTTTTTAAATGTTTTATAAATATAGACAATTGCGAATATCAATAACTGTTTTTATAAATAAATAGGCTACTTTAATCTCAGAACTCTCTTTTAAAGTCCGTACGTATGTTTCATTTTTATGATCAAAATGTGAAAATGAAAATAAAATAGGCAAAATAAAGTGATAGACAACTAACCGACCTTGAACCTTTTCTCTCTTGTTTTACAGAAGCAGGTGACATGCTACCTCCTGTTTTCTTTATCAACAGCTGTAATTGGCTCCCTGCAGTTTGGCTACAACACAGGAGTCATCAATGCCCCAGAACAGGTTAGTAGGTGTGTATGTGTTGTGTGTAGTACCAATCAAAAGTTCAAACACACATATACTACACATTCAAACTTTTGGGTTCAATATGATTTTTTTAAGATTTAAAGCAAGAATGCATTAAATTGACCAAAACACATTTATTTAGCACTTAATTAAAATGATTCATCAAATCTTAAATAAAATGCGCACACATACACAAATGATAATATAGGAATTATGCAGTGGCCATCTTCAATGACAACATTTTAACCTCTTAGAAACTGCGGGCGTTCTTTAATGCCACATGGATGGAGCGTTACGGGGAGCCCATCAAGCCGGGTGTGTGCACCATTGTGTGGAGTTTTGCTGTGGCCATCTTTAGTGTGGGTGGAATGGTGGGATCATTCAGTGTCGGTGTCGTAGCCAATAAATTTGGAAGGTGAGTGGAAATTAATTCATCATGTGTAATATGGCAAATTTTGACCAGTTTGGACTTGGTAAGAACCTGACATATCATTTGTGGAAGTCCTGTGCTCAGAGGCTTTTGCATTTTAAATGAAAAGAAAGTAATCCTAAGCTTGTGACTTCTTCCGTGTCATTACTCATATAGGTTTACATTTATTGGTAAAGACACATTGAGGTCATAGCCATGGCCTAGTGCTTAATGCATTTTTTTCTAGTACATCGGACCATGGATCTAATGCTTACATTATGGGTTTGAACCTGTCTTCCATGTAATTTATGCATCAGTAAAGTGGAAATGAACAGAGAAGTTTAGTGCTGTCATTTTTCATTTATGTTGTTGTGCTGGGAAACCTCAGTCATATAATACATCAGCTTATGTGAGTTACTCACAATGCTGCTTTAACTGGACAGTAAATGCTTCATTAATAATAAAAGCAGTTTACTGTAATGAGGGCACTCAGAGTAGAAGAGTTGACCTCTGTCTTCCTTTCTGCTTGAACACTGTCCACACTGTCAGAAAAACCTCATTCAAAGCAAGCATTCATGTGTGCTCAGTGGCCATTGTTCTTTTTCTGTGGCCTTCTCTGCCACTCTCCCTGGTTTTGGTTGGTTTTTGATTTTGTCAGCAATAATCAAGAAGGAAAATATGCATAATATTTTTGTCTTTTGTTTTTAAAGCTCAAAGATTTTACAACACAATAAACAGTAACTAACTATATACAAATATAAGCTACCATTTAAAAGTTTGTGGTCAGAAAATAAAATTATTACTCTTATTCAGCAGATGCTTTAATAATCAAAAGTAAAATTAAAAACATGATGAAAACATATTTGTATATAGTTGGTGCTGATAGCCTTGTGGGCAGTGCACCGACATGCAGCGCCGTTGTGCTACGGGCGTCCCGATTTTGAATCCCAACTCGAGGACCTTTCCCGATCCCGATCCCGCCCCCCTATCTCTCTCCCACTTCACACTTCCCACCAGTTCTATTGTAATAAAAAAAGGCAAAAATGCCAAAAAAAAAAATACTTTATATAATTATTATTACTTACTGTATATGTTATTATTTTAGGAGTTCACAAGGACATTTTTACTCATATTTTGATTATGTTGATTAATCTTTTAAATGTTTAAATTATTAAATGATTATTAAATTATTTTCTTTTTTGTGTTTAAATATTTGGTTAGCGTTTGGCACATTATTTTCAACCAAAAATAGTATGTATCATTTTAGTCTGAGCAAATTAGAATAAAATGAATGAATATGACATTGACTATATGTTGTGACATTTTCATCCAAGGACAACAATTGTGACTAAAACAAAAAAGGGTGTAAGTCTTAACATTGTGTTCTTCTCTTTCTTGCTGTCATTTTTCTCATTTCCTCTGTTTGCTGCTGAATTAGTGTATCTAATTCAATTGAACTCCCTCTCTCCCTGTCTGTTTTTCTTTCCACAGACGTAAATCTATGATCCTCGTGAATGTCTTGGCTCTGATTGGTGGGGGTCTCATGGGACTGTGCACTCTCTGCTCCTCCTTTGAGATGATCATTGCCGGTCGGCTGGTTATTGGGCTGTTCTGTGGCCTCTTCACCGGTCTTACTCCAATGTATGTTGGGGAAGTGTCACCCACTCCCCTCCGCGGGGCCTTTGGGACCCTGCACCAGCTTGGTGTCGTGGTGGGCATCTTAATCGCACAGGTACAGCATTCTATGGCACAGCAATGTAGTTTGTTGCCTTTACATTAGTTTTTAATTTTGGATATGATCAGATGGTTTATAAAAAATGTGTAAATCATTTCAAGAGCCTTGTGGCCTCATTATATGTTTGTGCCACAACAAAGCCTTGGGGAAATATCCCCTCTAATTAGTTTTGATGCACTTATGTTACATGAAGCTTGTAATTGAGTCTGCTGATCCATTTTTAAGTCTGCTAGCCTAATTTATGCCATCATAACCTAATCAGTTTTAATTTGATACCTGTAAATGTTCAAATTTCTTATAAGTCGTGTCCTTTTCCATCTAGATTTTTGGTCTGGAGTATCTGCTGGGTTCATATAAGCTCTGGCCTGTGCTTCTGGCTTTAACTGTGCTACCTGCTATCCTGCAGTGTATACTGCTTCCGTTCTGTCCAGAGAGCCCTCGATACCTGCTCATTAACCTCAATGAGGAAGAACAGGCCCGTAAAGGTAAAAAAGAAGTCACAAATGAGCTTCATCTCCACTGAGCTGCAACCATGCTTCACTGAAAAGCTTACGTCGAAAGAACATTTATAGTGGTGAAAGCAAACTAATGTACTTAACCTTACGTTTCCATTTAATGTTAATTATGCCTTTGAGAGTGCTGATGACAAAATGAACTAAAACATCTGCTTAAACAGGAGCCCTTTATTAAATAACATACATTTTATCATTCTGGAGCTGGATGATTAATTTTACACCAGATTATTACGCACATAAATGTGTAATAGATGTCAGCTAGCACAGCTATGCTGTAAAATGCTTTAAAAAAAAACTCCAGTTTCAAAATTTTGCTCTGTTTTGAGCATCTTGACAAACCCGACACAGCAAACCTAGTTTTGAGCGGGATTATCTGTTAGTCAACCAGTGGCAGCTGGCAAGTATTCAGGAAACCTGTTTGAAAGCAATCAGTCTTTGCAATTCTGTTTGGTGATGCTAGGTGTTGGAGAAATTACACACTTCCGCTTTAAGCCAGATAAACTTTGTGAAATCATTTAAGCTACATGGATAATATGGCAGGTTTTGTTAATATAACAAATGTGCATTTGCTTATTTTCTGTAAACATCATAACCTCATTCCATTTTCTGAGACATTCATCTTTAAAATGAATCTGTTTACCCATAACATCTAAGAAGCAGGCTATTAGAGAATAACTTATTCAGTGTTCTGAATTCAGAATTCATGTAAATCAGAAGAACAGACATTACCATGTTTTTAGCAGTAGGTACTGACATGATTCTTGTTCTTTTTCATAAACCTATAAACCATGAAGTCATTGATATCATTTGCTGCGAAGCAAAGTTTTCTCATCTAAGAACCCGATTCCTTGTCAGACTTGCTAAACTAGCCTGGTAACAAGTGTTTTCTGAAACTGGAAATTAAGGTGGAGAAACCATACCTACTGTGATATTGTGGTTTACTGTTCCTTATAGAGGAAGCAAAAGCTTGAGCCTTTAAGAGTCCCTGAACTTGACAAAAGACCAACAGCAGGTTTTGGCATCTTCTTTGATGTTGATGATGCAATAGTTGCCTTTTATTCTAGAATACATCTAAATATACACATACAATTAAGTTAAAATAAATAATACATTTAAAACAGTAAAGACTTAAATTTTATTGTAATTTATGGCAATAATAGAAAGATTAATATTAAGATTTCTCTTTCAAATAATTGCTGTTTTATAAATGATGTATCATGAAATAATGTATCATGGTTATCCTAAAACTACTAAGCAGAACAACTGTTTTCAATATTGATAATAATAAGAAATGTTTCTTGAGCACCAGATCAGCATATTAGAATGATTTCTGAAGGATTATGTGACACTGAAGACTGGAATAATGGCTGATGAATATTCAGTTTTGCTGTCAAAGGAATACATTACATTCTAAAATATATATATAAAAAAATATGATATATGAAGAGTTCCATTTGAAATTTTCTTCTGAAATGAATATTTCTTTCAGGCTTATGTTTGGTTATTTCACTTTAATGGCAAAGTGAATCACAATTTCATTGCCATTAAAGTGAAATTACTAAACCTACACATAGGAGCCCGATAAAAATGCTTATTTTTGAAGAAAATTTCAAATGGCACTTAGAGGCTTTTGCACCTGAACTCTTCCTACACTGCCGTTCAAAATTTGGGATCAGTAAGATTTTTAATGGAGTCTTTTCTGCTCATCAAGGCTTTATTTATATGATCAAAAAGACAGAAAAAAAACTGTAATATTGTGAAATATTATTGCAATTTCTAATATTGGTTTGCTATTTTAATATACTTTAAAATATAATTTATTTCTGTGACGCAGTGCTGAAGTTTCATCAGCCATTACTTCAGTGTCTTCAGTGTCACATGATCCTTCAGATATCATTCTGATATGCTGATTTATTATCAATGTTGAAACTTTTGTGCCGCTTAATATTTTTTTGTAACCCATGATGCTTTTTTGTGTGATTCTTGTGATGAATAAAAACTTAAAAAAGAACAGCATTAATTCAAAATAGAAATATCTTATAACAATGTAAGTCTTTACTATCACTTTTTATCCATTTAACACATTTTTTCTTTAAATTTATCCATTTAAAGAAAAAAAGTACTGACCCCAAACTTTTGAAAAGTAGTGTATATTGTAACACAAAAATTTTATTTTGAATAAACACTGTTCTTTTTAACTTTTTATTTATCGAAAAATCCTGAAAAAAGTATCACTGGTCCCAAAAAATATCCAACGTTGATTATAAATCAGAATATTAGAAAAATGTTATTTGAAATTGCAATAATATTTTGCAAAATTACAGTTTTTTCTGTATTTTTGATCAAAAGATACAGCCTTGATGAGCATAAGAAACTTCTTTAAAAAACATTAAAAATCTTACTTGAACTGCAGTGTATATAGCCTTGGTAAGCATAAGACACTTCTTTCAGAAACACTCAACAATTTTACCCACGCCAACATTTAGTAGTCTTTCTTGTTAGGTTTGTACGACCAAAAGTCCATTATTTTGTCCCTCAGCACTGGTGCGTCTCCGTGGTTACGAGGATGTGGGGAAGGACATGCAGGAGATGAAGGAGGAGAGTGCGAAGATGGCCATGGAGAAGAAGGTGACCATTCCAGAGCTCTTCCGCAGCGCTGCTTACCGCCAGCCTCTGCTCATCGCAGTCATGCTGCAGCTGTCCCAGCAGCTGTCTGGCATCAACGCTGTGAGTGACATACACTACCCATCATCCACTGTGCTCGTTACTACATACTATGTACTATTTTGAATGTGAAACAGTATGTGTATTGCTTATAATATGTGTACTTTATATATGCAGTAACTATTTGGATGTCTTACTATACTTGGAATGCGACTAAAGCCAAACTTTCATTATGTTCCAAAATGCAGTATCCTGAAATGCAATGTGCTAGACTTGACCTTACATTTTGAATGTAACAAATGATTTCTGAAATCAACCATGATTTTTAACTTCCACTTTATAGCTCATTATTTGGTCAGACTGTCAAATGTTTAATATACACTAGTGTTCTTGTTTTACTATCACTTTACATCCTTTAGTTAACCATTTGGACTTTTCTTTGTGTTTCTCAAAGGTTTTTTATTACTCAACTGGTATTTTTGAGTCAGCTGGAGTGAATCAGCCCATTTATGCCACCATTGGAGCTGGAGCAGTTAACACTGTCTTTACCATAGTATCTGTAAGTATTTTATCAATGAACTTCATAAGAAATCTGTGATGTGTTTGAAATAATACTTTAATTTGATCCTTTTCTACAAGCTTTTCTTGGTGGAGAGGGCAGGACGAAGAACTTTGCACCTTATTGGTTTGGGTGGAATGGCTGTCAGTGCCTTGGCAATGACCATTGCTCTCTTATTGGTGGGTCCTGCAGTCTGTTTTCATTTTGCTGAAGATTCAAAACAGTCACTGTAAATATCTGACCATCATAAGAATGCTAATGTCGTACCTGTATTTTCTTACCTTTGTCCCTGAGCAGAAGGACATTGAGGCTCTTCGCTACCTCAGCATTGCTGCAATCTTTGCCTTTGTGGCCATGTTTGAGATGGGCCCTGGACCCATTCCCTGGTTCATAGTGGCTGAGCTGTTTTCCCAAGGGCCGCGTCCTGCCGCCATGGCTGTTGCAGGATGCTCCAACTGGACAGCCAACTTCCTTGTGGGAATCAGCTTCCCTAAACTGGAGGTATGAGCTTAATTTAGATTAACTTTTAAAAACACCTGCCATTGCTTTAACTACTTAAAACTACAGTATTGTTTTAAAGAGTTTTAAGATAAGTATAGTAATATTGGTTATGGAGAACCAGCTTTACAAATAAACATTTCTGGGGGGAAAAACACAAACACATTTGAACCTGAATTTGAAGTTTTTAAATAATCTATTATAAACAAATATTTCATGCCAATTGATTTTTATGTTAAATTAGTGTATTATTCTCCTTGTGGGAATTAGCTTATTACAACTTTAAAAAACATATTAACTTATTAAAAGCTTATTAAAACATATTAAATCAATTGCCATTACTTTTACCACTTAAATCTACTGAATTAATTTTTAAAGTAAAATTATTACTATTCTATATGGAGAACCAGCTTTTCAATTAAATATTTATAAATGTATTTTTTTAAATCACTCACCTTAAAACTTGAATTTAAAGGGGTGGTTGATTGCGATTTCACTTTTTTAACGTTTGTTAGTGTGTAATGTTAATGTTTGAGCATAAACAATATCTGAAAAGTTGCGGCGCTGAAAGTTCAATGCAAACAGAGATACCATCTTTTAAAATTCTGGCAGTTTAATGCCTACAAAAACAGCTCGTAGGGACTACAATGAGTTACTTCCCGGGTTTGTGACATCACAAACCCAGACAAACCCCATCCCCGGGACTGTCTGTTTGCTTATGTGCATCAATCCGAGTGTAAACGGTGAGAGATGTTCAGACAGGTGAAAAGCGTTTGGTTAATGGTGAATATTGACCTATCGTGTGTCCTGTTGCCGAGCCCCGCCTTGATGTAATGATTGACAGGTAGGGGGCATGCTCGGCATGGAATACATTTTCAAATCCACAATGACTTAAACTACCGTATATTCATTGCGGGGTATTTAATGAAAATGCAATTGAAACGTCATATATGTAAGTGTCAATGCATTTAAGGAAAATAAAAGACATTTAAATCACTATTTTGCTACCCTTTTGCTGCACCTTTGGCTCAGAATGCAGTTTGAAATTACTGCATTTTGCTACAATTATCACGCGGTATCACAATGAAAATGCAATCCCAAGTGTCCTACCCCTAAGTCTAAATGCATTTAGTATTTGCATTTGGGTAACACATTTTAATTTTAATTTTGCAACTTATAAAGCTTTAAAATATGTTTTTAATTTGCATATTAAAACTAGTGTAGAAAATGGCAAATTTAAATTATATAATTGAATTTTCATTTTCATTTTGCTCTAAATGTTGCACATATGTATGGGAAAATGTAAATTTAAATACAGAAATACATTGCCATTTTACATATTGCATTGCCATTTTGCATATTACATTTCAAATAGAATTTTGCTACATATATGCTTCCATATACGGTTGCCGTACTGCATTAAAGCTTTAATCAGGATAAAACTGTATATTAAAAGCTAACAGAAGCAGTAGCATTTACAAATAACAGTGTATCTAAAAGTATGAGACAACAGCAAACAAAAAAACATACCATTAAGAGCCATGCTTGCACAGGTTCTGCGCGATCCTCTTCACGAATATCCTCTGCGTCTCAATAGGGCTCAAACTGATAAGCAATATAGACGACGCCATTGTATGCAATACTACCGGAGCACATGCCGCTGAGGTGAGGGGCAGGACGTTTAGACGTGTACTAGAGGCGGTTTAGCCAATCACAACACACTGGACTAGCTCACCAATCAGAGCCCATCGCGTATTTCTGTGGGAGGGGCTTCATAAAAGCAGGAAATGATCAGCGTGTTTATAGGAGAAGGGACAGAGTGGTGTGGAAATTAAGGTAAATTATGTGAAAGTAATGCGTTTTTTTTTTTAAACAAAGCATTAACACATGTTAGACTGCACCCCATAAACACAATCAAGCCTAGAAAAGAAACAGTCAACCACCCCTTTAAAATAATTTTAATCTAACCCATTAAAATAAAGTTTTTTTTTAAAGATAATTATTCTATTATAATACATTTTTATCTCATGACTAGCTGTCACGCCCCTGGACTGTTTTGTTGTAGTTTTTGCTCCCCATGTGTTCCTTGTGACCCAGTTTCTCCCCTGACTGATTGTATTAATTTGCTCCAGGTGTGTCTCCTTAGTTCTTTGATTGTCCCGTCTTTAAAAGCCCCAGTCCTTTCAGTTAGTGTTGGTCGGTCTTTGAATGTCTTCATGTGTTCTATGTTCCCTATATGGATTAAAGACTCCCAGTTTGTGAATTCTCCGTGTCTCCTCGTTCCTGGCTCCAGCATTCGTGACAGAAAGACCGACCCAAAACAGTTACCTCCGTGTGTCTAACCTCCGTTTTGTTTTCCGTTTTCAATCAGTGTTTTTGTTTCCGTTGTGTTGCCCCATGGATCCCCTCGTCCGGCCCGAATTCCTCCTCCTGCTGGAGCAGGAGGACCGATCTCTCGAGGACCATACAAGACTGTTCCTGATGTTAGCTAACGCCACCAGCTACCCGGACGGCGCGCTCTGCACATTTTATAATGCTAGCTTGAACACCGCGTGCAGAGCGCTGTCGTCCGAGGATGGTCCTCGAGAGGATTTCGCCGCCTTCGTGGAGTGGACACTGGCGAGGCACGGATCCCCGTTCACCGTCTGTGCCGAGGGGGATCTCGCCAGTGCCACTCCTGACCCAGAGCCCAGCCCACCAACTCCCCGCAGTGCGGAGCACCAGCACGAGCCCACCGATGACGGAGAGCCATTGCCCGCTACGATCCACGAGCCAGCGCCAAGCCGAGCAACTGAGCGGAAGATCGTCCTGGAAGTTGAGCCCAACACGTCAGATCAGGTGCGAGAGCTGATCATGTGGGAGCCAGCCGTGGACGGTGTGAGCGCGGAGTGGAGCTCCGCCCCCTGCACCGCGGCTGAGGGTGAGCTGATGATACATCTGGGGCTGCTAGACTTTGAAGGGGATCTGTTGGACTGGGAACATGTTCTGGAGGTCGACGCTTCCCCTATCCTCTCTCCGTCTCCGCTGGTTCCAGCCAGCTCCGCTCCTCCCGAGCGCCCCCCTGTGCCCGCTTCCCGAAAGCGTCCTCCAGAACCCGCGCCTCCAGAGTGCCCCACAGTGTCGGCTCCCATTCCTGAGTTAACCCCTGGAAGCCCGGAGGATCTCAAATGCCCACCCTCCCACCCGCTCCTGCCTCCTCCACCGCTGTCGTCTGGCAGCCCCTCTGCTCGCCCTCAGCCCTCCATCAATGCGGTGCGAGCTCCGCGGGTCTGCCATCCTCCATCGCCGTGGCTGGAGAATCCCTCACCTCCACCTCCAGCCTCCGAGGCCCAGACTCCACCTCGGCCCGTAGACCCAGCGGCTCCACCTCGGCTCCTAGCTCCCTCGCCTCCACCGTCATCCATAGATCCACCAGCTCCACCAGGCTCCCTCGTCCCTCCGGCTCCGCCTTGGTCGGGCGTCGACCCGCCATCGCCTCGGGACTCCTCTCCTCTGGCTGCGCCTCGTCACTCCATCCCACCGGCTCCGTTGGGCTCCTTCCTCCCTCCAGCTCCACCTTGGTCCTCAGTCGCTCTGGCTCCGCCGCGGATCTCCGGAGCTCCGCCTCTGCCTCGGTCGCCAGAGCTCTCGGCTCCACCCTGGCCCCCCGGATCCTCGGTGTCACCCTGGCTCGTCGGCTCTCCGTCTCCACCTCGGGCTCCTCCTCCACCTGCTCCGCCTCCGTTGGTCGGCCCCCTGGAGTCGGCGGCCATTCCTCCTCCATGGCTCCTCCCTCCGTCGGCTCCACCATGGGCCATCATCATGGCTGTGGCCTGGGTCCTGCCAGGCTCCTCCTGCTCCGAGTCCCTCCTGTCTCCTCCCTGGCTCCTCCCTCCTTCGTCACCTCCCTGGTCTCTGTCTGCCGGCCCCCTCCCGGTTGTCCGTCCTCCTCCTGAGCCGCCGCCATTGTTCCCACCCGTTCCCCCCCCCTCTGTTGTTCCACGGTGCGAGGACGCACCTTCCGGGAGGGGGGAGTAATGTCACGCCCCTGGACTGTTTTGTTGTAGTTTTTGCTCCCCATGTGTTCCTTGTGACCCAGTTTCTCCCCTGACTGATTGTATTAATTTGCTCCAGGTGTGTCTCCTTAGTTCTTTGATTGTCCCGTCTTTAAAAGCCCCAGTCCTTTCAGTTAGTGTTGGTCGGTCTTTGAATGTCTTCATGTGTTCTATGTTCCCTATATGGATTAAAGACTCCCAGTTTGTGAATTCTCCGTGTCTCCTCGTTCCTGGCTCCAGCATTCGTGACACTAGCGGGTTATTGTTAAATTAGTGTATTCTTATTTTGTGTTAAATTAGTGTATTCTTCTCCTTGTGGGAATATAGTTTCCTAAACTAGAGAATTGGAGGTACGAGTTTAAAGGGATAGTTCACCCAAAAATTAAAATTCTGTCATTAATTACTTACCCTTATGTCGTTCCAAACCTGTAAGACCTTCGTTCATCTTCGGAACACAAATTAAGATATTTTTGATTAAATCCGAGAGTTTTCTGACCCTCCATAGACAGCAATGTAACTGCAATGTTCCCAGGCCCAGAAATGTAGTAAGGACATCGGTAAAACAGTCCATGTGACATCAGTGGTTCAACCGTAATTTTATGAAGCTACAAGAATATTTTTGTGTGCAAAGAAAACAAAAATAATGACTTTATTCAACAATTCATCTCTTAAATTAATTTATTAAATCAATAGCCATTACTTTAACCACTTAAAACTAATAATTGTTCTAATATAGAACATTTTTTTTATCTCATAACGTGATTTGATTTTGTGGTAAAATGTGTGCACAATGTCAGAATTAACTTTTTTCTTATTATTTGTGAATTACAGGAGCTGTGCGGGCCGTATGTCTTCATTATATTTATGATCTTCCTCATCATGTTCTTCATCTTTACGTACTTCAAAGTGCCGGAGACCAAAGGGCGAACTTTCGATGACATCGCCCGTG
Source organism: Spinibarbus caldwelli (assembly GCA_039654775.1). Taxonomy (NCBI): domain Eukaryota; kingdom Metazoa; phylum Chordata; class Actinopteri; order Cypriniformes; family Cyprinidae; genus Spinibarbus; species Spinibarbus caldwelli. The sequence goes on along the minus strand of CM077244.1, from coordinate 9,765,391 downwards.
GTTTTAGCGGGGCTCCGCCTCCAGCTGCCACCTCTGTGGAGGAGCCCGGCAGAGTCACACTTCCTGCCTCTCCGGTCAAAGAAAAGGTCCCATTGGTGGAAGCTTCCAAATCTTCCTCAGAACAGGGTGCAAGCTCATCTGAGAAAGCTGCGGCAGATGCCAAAAAGGTGGAGGAGAAACCGAGCTCGGTTACCCAGCCACTGGTGGATTCTAGTAAAGAGGAGAAATCTAATTCCACCATCTAAGAAATGGTGTAACTATATAGCTTAATATGATTAAAGCCATGACATGTACCACTGAAGATAGAAATATAATACTAGAGATTTATTCACTGGAAAGAGATTATTTAGGGTAAATAGATTATCAAAGGAACCACAGAGGAGAGTCACAGATCTCCTAGACATAGTTTGAAAGGATACGAGCGCTCATAGTACATGAGCTTTATTTTATTGTGTAGTTTGACAACTGATGGTTTGGTGCAATATTGATTCATGTTTTAAGGGTTTTATCCTTTTATTCCTCATTCCTGTTTGTGCATTTTTAGTGCAGTTTTAATGTGAATTATCAAATTGGACATATTTTCCTTTATCAACTCAAACTGGGAAATTTTAAAAAAGGGAATTTTAACATTTGGCCTTCATAGTTCTCACCATTTTCAACTGTCAAACCTTATTTTCTTTTGCTTATAGAAAAACCAAAGTGTTTTCCCCTTGAATGATAGCTGGCGATCATCATAATCTTGAGGTTTTTGCGCTGACGATGTTTATTTTGTATAAAATACAGCGTATACATTTTCATTACTTCAGATCAATACTACCATCGAAAATACTTAAAACATATAATTAATTAGAAGATTCATTAAAATATTTATATTTATAGGAAGTGCTTAGCTAGTCAAGCTTATGCCAAGAATAAAATCGCTAGTTTACTGCCAAAAATAATACATTTAAAGAAACAGACTCTTCGGATAAATAAGTCATTCATTTATCTAAAATCACAGTAAAGGCTGTATTGTAGAGGATGCAAATGGACCAACCAGTGTTCAGTGAATTTCATTGTATATACTACTATATATACAGTCTCAATAACTAAACAAGCTCACATTTCAGATATCCAAGTTTAAGATTTTTAGCAAATGACGTAATCAAAGAGGAAATTTGCTAGATTATGACCATTAATACCGCTACTGAATTTCCTGTGCTTGGTGATTTAGTATTTCAGCGTTACATGTGCTGCACCGACTCACTTTGAGGTTTGACAGAGTAGTGAGACAAGTCTCACCTGATTTGAATAAATGTGTTTATAATAGTAGTTTTGCACTTTCCGACATTCTGTTTTAATCCCTTTCATAGAGAACACATATAGTATTTTTTTGTTCATACATTTATTTTTTACTTTTATTAGAGAATCTTTACCAATAATTTCTATCATGTAAGTCGATAGACGCTTTATGCTGCCATTGCTTAGGTGTTGCTATTTTTGTCTAGATATTGAATGTGAAAGTATTTATTAATAAACACATTTATATGCCAGGGGTAATATGAAGAACTGCATTTTCCCATTCTGATGTCTTGTGGTCATGTATGTGTTGCACGGAGAGAAACTCCAAAAAAGACCAAGAAAGACAACATTCCTCTTGCAGTAGTGCACTGTGGTTTGTATTCCAGCGGTCAAGAGCAGCTTAACATTGAGCCAGCCCTCTTCTAACACTAGCAAACACAACCATCTTATTAACTGTTTGTACCTTTCACTTATTGTATCTTTTACTGTGCATAATGTACACAACTCATAGTTACTTGCTTACTGTACAGTTAGAAGAGCATCACCCTGTAAATACCTGAGTTCATGTTTCTGTGTTGAATGGTCTAATTGATGTAATTGCAGGTCAAAAGGAGAATGTCTGCTAAACAGAAGTGTTGATGTTTTGACGTTTGTATATTTTATGGTGGCTTTTCCTGAATGTGTATCAAAATCATGAGTGGTACTGTGTACAGTTGTTGTATTATTTTGTGAATAAATAGTCTAAATTATTTCTTCTCTTGTTACCTCCGTTTCTTAATTGTTAATAGGATACATCAGATTCAGTGAAGTATCTATAATAGAGTAACATTTGTGGTATTTTGGAGTAGTAATTGTCATCACAAAAATATTTTCAAGATAACTAAAGTCATAAAGATAACTGTTTTACTCAATGTGCATATAAATAACAATATGAATTTGATAATTAGTATTTATAGCTCTTTCCGATAACACAGGTTAGTATTTTTAAAACCCATAAGAACCCACGGTGACGCGGCTGTCACAAACATGGGTGATTATCTGGAAAGGTCTTTTTAAAGCATTATCCCTCACTTTCAACTCAGGAAGTCCCTAAGTGACATATAATGAACACCCAGGTTCAGTCATGTGACAATTTGTGCATTTTTTGTTGCCATGGCAACATTTCCAAAATGGTGTCCTGTCTGGTTAGCACATGTTACAGTGTCAGCAATTTTTAAAAATGCTAGTTTTTGTTACAAAAGGTATGTTTCAACCCATGCAACAATTATAATGTTTTAATAACGTAACCTAGATTACTCTTAACCTGATTTTAATACAGTTCTTGAACAAATTGATATAAAACAAGTTACAAAGATATCGTGGTGACATATATGTCACATCGGGATATTAACCTTATAAAAGTAGGTGGAATTTTGATGTGACATATTTGTCACATTAAGAAAAATGGTAAAAATGGTAATGAGCTGCTCAATTTATTTAGCTGATGCAATTATTTTAGTGATATATATATATATATATATATATATATATATATATATATATTCTGCTGCTCATTTAAAAGCATATTTTAACAAATCTACATGCATCTTTAACATGTTGACCTCCAGTGTGAGGTACTTATTTATTTTTATTCAGTTTGCACATCTTCAAGTTGTGAAAAAAAAATATCTAAAAATCTAAAAATTAATTTCTAAACCATATAATTTCTAAACCATATACCTGAAAATGTAGAATGTTGATATGTTACAAAAGAATTGTTGTAAAATTTAATGGTCACAGTTATGTGGTTTTGAAATATGTTGTGGCAAAGCAAATAAAATGCAAAAACTATATTTCTTCTGAAAAAGGTTTTTGTTTTATCTTCCCAGAAAGTAATCATTTTGATATATGTTGTGTAAAAGCAAATAAACAGAAAAAAAAACTGGAAAAAAAATAAAATAAATAAATATATATATATATATATATATATATATATATATATATATAATGCATTTTTTTTTCAATTGAGAAATAAATGCCCAATGTAACATATGTAACATAAAAAATTTATCATAAACGCCCAATGTCATGAATATGTCACATTACAGATCTTTCACAAGGAGGGGCTGTATTTCAAAAACAACTGCAGAAACATGTTATAAGTGGTCCATTTGGTCTGTTTTATAAGCCCCATAATTTTCCTATAAGGAGAAATTGGTCTGGGTTCTTATGGGGTTTAATCACTGAACAGATATTCAAATAACACAACGTCATTTGTCTCCATTAGCATCATTCCGCGTAAAGAACCAATCATTCTTGCATAATTATATTTGAAAGCCAATCAGATTTTAGCATCACCTTTAAGCGACATCAACCGTGCTTCTGGTTAAAAACAGGTGAAGAGAAACTTTCATTTTTAGACAAAATACAAATGAAATCGCATTTATTGAAGGATTATTATAAAACCTGACGTTACTTCAATTTCCGTCACGGACCAACACCGCAGGCTTGAAGATGTAAGCGGAAAACCAAATATTTAAAAGTAGGCCTAATTTCATGTGAGTCAGGTGACCATTATTATTTACAACTGCACTAACGATGACTAAAAGTCAAAGTGACAAAAATGTAAATTTACATTAATAAATAGTGTATTTTAAATACATACTTCATTATAATGCAATAGACTTCCAGTTACCAATAAACATGCAAATAATATAATTTTAATTTATACCATTTAAATTAGCCATAGCAGTGAACATAATGGTTAACAGTATAGTCCAACCTAAAAAAAAATATATATATATATATAATGATAAATTAAATCACAATACCTGAACTATTACTAGACACAGTTTGTTTGTGTTTTTTCTACATGTTTACATTGTATCTTTTGTCTATTATATTTATGCATATATGTATATGACACAATCTTACGCTGTTGCATATTTTACGTAACATCCCCTCGTTCTCATTTGTGTTACAATTAAGCTTTTAGCCTTTATCCTTAATCTAATGTCCTGAATAACAGCACATGCTTGCCTGATGAGATAATGTTCTTATTTAAATTTGATAGAGTGATGTCACTGTCTGTAACCAGCAGGTGCTTTCTGTAATCCTTTGAAAGTGCTATTCTCAAACCTTAACTGTTCATTTATGCATTGATTGACATATAAAGGGAGCATTAGAGCACCGCATAATTGACCGATTCTCCATAGCCCGCTTCCCTCATGTATTTCTCCATGTCCAGCGGCTCAGACACTCGCAGCACTGCCTGATCATTGGCGCTTCTCTCTCCTGATTGAAGCTTTCTGATCAGCTCAGCCAATGAGACTCGAGCCTTTGGTTTCCACTGACAGCAGGATTTGATAATAGAATATCTAGAGAAGAAATATATAAGTGCATGTTTTAGTGGCTATCGAAACAGAATAGATTCATTGTTGTATGTGTATATGTTTTTTTTTTCTTCAAGTCTTATGGTATAGGCCATCTTGACAAACTTTAAACTGACTTCAAATTGAATGTTATTTTGTTTCATAATTGTGTTTCCTAATAGCTTTTGTTATCACGTACATTAGGGTATGTTACATCTCATGTTGTTAAAATAAATGTTTATTTCATTATTTTATTGTCACATGCAGCAATGATGTTATTTTGTATTTGTGTGTATGACGCAGTGCTCCAGGATTATTATACTGCAACAAAATAAATTTATAGTGCATGTTTTTTAGATAAACATGTTTACTGTATGTGTGCGGGTAAAGAGACGTACAGAGTATTAGAGCAGTTGGGTGGTCTCTTTAGTGTGTTCACTCTCTGTAAATGCTGCAGAAGTTCGCTGGTCATGATGTTGGGAAAGGGTGGCTCTCCTGAGATTAAAACAATGTGATAAAGAGCTTTAAACAACTTCATAATATGATTATTTTTTCCATATAAATGGAACCTTGCAGCTGTAGTTGTACTGGAGACTTTTATAATACTGGATGACAGAAACACTCACCTAATGTCACCATCTCATACAGCAAAATGCCAAAGGACCATCTATGGAGGATTAAACAGAAATGGACACAATGTCAAGATCAAAGGTGACATTAACTGAAAATACCAAATAATTATCACAAACTCACATGTCGCTGCTTTGCTGGAGAGGTTGCCGTGCTAATATTTCTGGAGCTTGCCATTTTCTCATTCCCATATCTTCTACATCTATAGAGCATGCACTCATTTTTCTGCGATATGCCGGACCCAAACCCCACAGCTTGACCGACAGGTCCCGACCAACCAAGATGCTTCGAGCCTTGACATTGCCATGGATGTAGTTCTTACTATGGAGATACTCCTGTGATTTCATAACAGGTTGTGTTAGAATGAAAACTTGATCTTGGTTGTGACAAAGTATTTATTGTACACTGTAAATCATAAATCTTTTGGTTAAGTGCTCATGACTGGCCATGATTAATGCATGCCAGAATCAAACAAAGTAAAAAGCTTTCTAAGATTTATGAGGTTGCCAGTATATGCGTGCCTGGTGTGTCTTATAAATCTCTCCATTCATAAATATACGTTTATACATTGTTTCCAGGCTTTTGTCTGTCAATATGATTGTATATATCTTGCAAGCTGATTTGTTATCTAACCAGAGCAGATGCAATCTGAGCGACCATGGTAAAGATTCGTCTTTCAGTCATGTCACACGGTGCCTCCTGACCTGTGTGGTCCTGTGAAAGAGATTTACAGTCAGTCAAAACAAAGGTGAGGTTTAAACTAGTAGTTTGACTTTTAATCAATCCATTACAAATGAGATCATCAGGAACGACACAACCTCTGTGTTGTCCACTCTCAGGTGACCTCAGCAGTGTAATGTCAGTATTTTGCAGTAATTGCTAGTCGTGTCATATTTATCTAGAAGAATTGGAGTTTTGAGACTTTTAGTTCACAAAGCTGATTTTTCAGCATCATTACTCCAGTCTTCAGTGTCACACGATCCTTTAAAAATCATTCTAATATGCTGATTTGCTGATCAAGAAACAATTCTTGCATTTTTGTCCAAAAAAAAAAAAAAATTATGTGATGTGAACTTAAAACGGGGAAAATCCCTTTGAATGTCCCGCACCCATAAGAAAATATGTCAACACGGGAAAGCCAAGCTAGTTTTATCATTGTCCCTTGCCAGAGTGAAAATGAAGCATTACACATGTACCTGTCTGCACCTCCACAGGAAGCTCAGTAGGTCTCGGTGTTCCAGCTCCTCTACTGCAATCATCAACGGTGTTTGCACAGACACCACCCCCAGCAGTTTGGGCAACGATGGATGTGGTCCCAACTCTGAAAAGAAGTGGGCAAACCCCAGAAAGGAATGGCGCTCTTTGGCATTGGCTGATTCTGCATGTGGGAAAAAGTAGAAGAAAGTAAGATTGTTTGTCTGTCTGTCTACAGTTCTACATGTCTGTCTGTCTATCATTCTATCTATCAGTTTGCCTTCTATCTACCTATCTAACTTGTTGGCCACAGTGGTGAGGTTTTGTAGCTCATCCTTTCAAGAATCAAGCCTGCAATCTTCTAGTTGCAAACCCTGAGCTTTAACAACAAGTGAGGCAAAATTCTACCACTGATTCATAATCAACATTGGAAAAATAGCCCATGTGACATCAGTGGTTCGACCGTAATGTTATGAAGCTTCGAGAATACTTTTTGTGCGCAAAGAAAACAAAAATAATGACTTTTTTCAACAATTTCTTCTCTTCCGTGTCAGTCTTCGACACGCGTTCACAAGACTACCACGACACATGTTCTGAGGATGAACAAAGGTCTTACAGGTTTGGAACGACATGAGGGTGAGTAATTAATGACAGAAAAACGGCAATGAAATAAGTACTAAAATTACTAAAACTGAAATAAAATAAAGTTAAACAGAAATGTTTCAAATGAACTTTAAAAAAAAAAAAAAAAAAAGATGAAACGTTAACTTATGAAATCTAACTTGCTGGCCACAATTGAGATGTTTTGTAGCTCATCTTTTCAAGAATCAAACCTGTAACCTTCTAATAAAATTCATTTATAATAAAATACACTGTAAAATGTCTTATTCTCAGATAACTGTGTGCTTTATGGTGACATATTTGAATTAACTGGTTTTATACAAAATAACCTGACTAGAAAGATAGCTGACAGAGATAGCTTGTTTGTGTGAAGGAAATGATTTTGCCTACAACTTAAAAGAGATAGTTCACCCAAAAATGAAAATTCTGTTATTAATTAACCTCATGTCGTTCCAAATCCATAAGACCTTCGTTAGTACTAAAATTACTAAAACTAAAACTGAAATAAAATAAAGCTAAATAGAAATATTTAAAAAACACGAAAAATGAAAAAGTAACATTAAAATTAAAATAAATTTAAAATAAAAACTGAAAATATAAAAATAAAAGCTAACTCAAAATATTAAATATAATAGTAGACTAAATTGTATAATCTATTAATATTATTCAAATCAAATAAAAATAATATTAATAATAAAAAATAATAAAATAATACTTGTCCAACAGTACCTTTAAGCACTCGTAAAACGACTGGCTGTCTGTCCATGACAGCTCTGTGTAATGTGAAGGTGTTGTCTCGTTTTACTGAGAAGGTGAGAGGAAGTGGAGAGACCATCTGAAAGAGGTCCGGATGCCTCCCGGTGGTTTGCTGAGGTACTGCAGGGCTTGAATCCTGCATGTCGTGGCGAGGTTGGGCTGTCATGGGAATAACCTCATGTTCCAATGGGTTCAGCTCTGCTGGAGCTGTTGTTGCAAAGTAAATTAAAAGATTAAGAGAGAGAAAATAAATAAATCTGTTGTATGTTCTTACAGTATAACTTTTGAAAAAGACCTTTCAATAAACTCTTTGATAATTAATGAACAAGATCATCTATTAATAAACATTGTGATCATTCATAAAGGGAAACCCTTTAAATAAACATAGCGATCATGCATGGTCAGGAAGACTTATAAATAAACATTTCTGTCGTGCATGAACCGGAAGACCTTTAAATAAACACAACAAACAACAAGAGACTTGAGTTTTTAGTGTGTAACAAAGTCAGATGCCGTAGCTACCATCAATGCCTTGCAGGTGCCATCTGTTGCTGTTACGGTGTCTGTGTGTGTTATGATGGTGTTGTGTGTCATCTTTTTCATTTTTGTGGTGTTCATAAAGATGTGATGGCTTATGGGAGCATTTGAGCACAAACAAAATGATCAGCGTGACCAGAAAAGCCAGGAGAAACAGCACTGGAATGACAATCAGTTCGACTTCATAAAAAAGCACCTCTGCAAAGAAAATAGAAACACAATAGGATTAGAAAGCTGAATTCCTTGTATCACATGTTTGCATGTTTTAGTCAGATAGAGGGAACTGAGTGTGTCATGCAGTGAGACACCTGAACACTCTCTCAAGCTCTATTGTTCTCGAGTCGAGTCGAGCTTTATTGTCATTCTGCTACATGTGTGGACATATAGTGGAACGAAATGTCGTGTCTCGCAGGACCACGGTGCTACATACTAGTTAAACATAAGATAAACATACAACAATGCAAGTATAGGAAAAGCAATAGAGCTATACAACAGTTAACTATCTGACTATACATATACTAAAAATACTATAACTGCTATACCTAGTTGTCCACACATACACAAACTGAGACTGTACAAAAAAACTTTACATAAATACTGTACATGAAATTGTGCAAAAGAGATATATGTACATGAAATTGTGCAGAAAAAATATATATTTTGTACATTATTGTGCAGATTTTGTGGGAGACAGTGCATAGTGCAAAAAGATTTTGTAGTGCAATGCTCAAGTAAACGTATTTTCTTAAGAGTCTTTGTGGCAGGGAGTGTTTGTAGAAAGTGTCTAGTGTGCATATAGTGGGATGAGTGCGTTACTACAGGTGGTTTGTATAGCCCACTCACCTGTGTGTAGCACATTCAGGGGTTTGGTCCAGAATTGCACTTAGTAATATTGTCAACAGTTTTTAATGAGTTGGGGGGTGGGAGGGCTGAGGTGTTCATGGTTTCAGAGGGGGACAGGGGGATTGGAGTTAAGAGCTCTCACAGCCTGGGGAAAAAAGCTGTTGAGCAATCTGACAGAGCGAGCTCTGATGCTCCGGTACCTTCTACCTGATGGCAGGAGCTGGAAGAGGTTGTGAGAGGGGTGGGTGGGGTCCTTCACGATGCTGGTGGCCTTGTTGGAGCATCGTGAAAGGAAAATGTCCAGGATGGAGGGGAGAGGGGCACCAATGATCTTTGCGGCAGTGTTCACTGTCCGTTGTAGGGTCTTGCGGTCAGCAGCACTGCAGTTCCCATACCAGACAGTGATGCAGGTGGTCAGCACACTCTCAATGGTGCCCCTGTAAAAAGTGGTGAGGATGGGTGGAGGGAGACTTGCCCTTTTCAGCCGGCGGAGAAAGTGGAGGCGCTGTTGTCCCTTCTTGTTGAGTGACGTGACGTTGGTGGTCCAGGTGAGATCCTCTGTGATGTGCACTCCCAGGAATTTAGTGCTGCCGACTCTCTCCACGGTTGAGCCGTCGATGGTCAGCGGGGGGTGGTCAACAGAGTTTCTCCTGAAGTCCATCACAACCTCTTTCGTCTTACCCACATTGAGGGACAGGTTGTTAGCACCACACCATTCAGCCAGCTGTGCCACTTCCTCTCTGTAGTGCGTTTCATCGTTGTTGCTGATGAGGCCTACCACAGTTGTGTCATCAGCAAACTTGATGATGTGGTTGGAGCTGGACTTGGCAGTGCAGTCGTGGGTCAGCAGCGTGAAGAGCAGCGGGCTGAGCACACAGCCTTGTGGGGCACCTGTGTTCAGTGTGGTAGTGCTGGAGGTGTTGCGGCCGACACGGACTGACTGAGGTCTTGCAGTTAAAAAGTCCAGGATCCAATTACAGAGGGAGGTGTTAAGGCCCAGCAGGTTTAGTTTGTGGATGAGCTGTTGTGGGATTATTGTGTTGAATGCTGAGCTGAAGTCAATGAACAGCATTCTTACATAAGAGTCTTTCTGTTCCAGATGGGTAAGAGCTAGGTGGAGAGTGGTGGATATTGCATCGTCCGTGGAACGGTTTGGACGGTATGCAAACTGGAGTGGGTCCAGCGTGTTTGGAAGACTGGACTTGATGTGCTGCATGACTAACCTCTCAAAGCACTTCATCATGATTGGGGTCAGTGCTATGGGACGATAGTCATTCAGACAGGACACAGGTGACTTCTTTGGTACTGGAATTATGGAGGTGGATTTGAGACACGTGGGGACGACTGCCTGGCTCAGCGAGATGTTGAAGATGTCTGTTAGGACATCCGTCAGCTGTGCAGCACAGTCTTTCAGTACACGTCCAGGTATGTTGTCAGGGCCCGCAGCCTTTCGTGGGTTAATCCTGGATAGGGTCTTCCTTACGTCGACTGGAGAGAGACAGAGTACCTGGTCGTTTGGAGATGTGAGTAGTTTCTGTGCAGGTGTGTCGTTCTGTATCTCAAATCGTGAGTAGAAGTGGTTGAGTGCCTCTGGTAAAGATGTGTCATCATCACTGGCCTGTGGCAGGGGCTTGTAGTCAGTGATGGTCTGAATGGCTTGCCATAGGGTCCGAGTGTCTCTGCTGTCTGTGAAGTGATTGTTGATTTTTTTAGCATACTGATGTTTTGCCTTCTTGATGCCATGAGACAGATTGGTTCTTGCTGTTTTGAGGGCTGCTTTATCTCCTGATCTGAATGCTTCATCTCTGGTCTTTAGCAGCCCACGAACCTCTGCTGTCATCCATGGCTTCTGGTTGGCACGTGTGGTGATGGTTTTGGTGACTGTCACATCATCTATGCACTTTTTGATGTAAGCAGTCACAGTTTCGGTGTACTCCTGCAGGTCTGTGTGGTTGTTGTAGGTGGCCGCCTCTTTAAACATGTTCCAGTCTGTGTCCTGGAAGCAGTCCTGCAGTGCTGAGGTGGCATTGTCTGGCCATACTGTGATCTGCTTTTGAACCGGTTTGGTGAGTTTGAGAAGTGGGCTATATGCTGGGATTAGCATAACAGAGATGTGGTCTGAGTACCCGAGGTGGGGGCGGGGTTCGGCTTTGTATGCGTTCTTAACTGTTGTGTAAACAAAGTCCAGCGTGTTGTTTCCCCTTGTTGCAAAGTTCACATGTTGGTAGAACTTTGGCAAAACTGTCTTTAAGTTTGCGTGGTTGAAGTCACCGGCTATGATGAAAAAGCCGTCAGGGTTATTTGTTTGTTGTTCTAATCTCCTCCCACGTCCTTTATACCAATGGAACATGCAGTGCTCATTGTCTGCAGTGGCACTGGTGGAGATGATGAGGTTTTAAAGTTTTAGATCAGTCATGTTCCTCTCTGAAACAGTGTCTGGCTGTGAGGGCAGACTTCTCTCTTTGTCTGTCTTTTTCTTTCTTATCTTGGAAATATGTTTCCCACCTTTAACCTCCTGTCTTGTCTGTGTGATTTTTCATCATTTTATGTGATTGTTCATCATCTATATATTTATGAACGAGAGAGAAAAAGTCTGGCCTTCCATCAAGGCTCTCTCCAGAGACCGTTGTGATTTTCATTACCAAGTTTAGAAAAGTGTGTTTCCACATGTATTAAAAGAAGTCTCTTGTGCTCCCTAATGCTGCATTTATTTGATCAAAAATACAATAAAAACAGCAATATTGTACATGTTGCTTCAGATATCATTCTAACATGGTGATTTGATGCTATTTTTTTTTTTTTTCGATGTTGAAAGCAGTTGTGCTGCTTAATTTTTTGGTAGAAAATATTTGGTAGAAATCATTTTTCAGGATTCTTTGAATGTAAAATTAGCATATTTTTTTTAAACGGAAGTCTTCAGCATTATTATACATTTCTTTACTGTCACTTTAGCTCAATTTAATGCATCATTTGTAAATAAAAAAAATATAAATTTCTTATTGGATATTAAAAATATTTTAAACTTTTGAATTGGTAGTGTATAGAGAGAGACTAAATCTAATAAATTGAACATAACACACTACTTACCACAAAGAGTGCCTGATACACATAGATTTGTTGCGTTAGTTGAATTAGACATACTGTAAAAGGAAAAATATATATTACCACCATTTTATATGGTAAATACATATGGCAAAGCACCAACTTCAAGACAGTACATGTAAACTGATATCTAGTAATTCAAGTGCAATGCTATTCACATGCATCAGCTTATGTTTTATGAGTGTATATAACATCTCTGCATAATCACTGCATAATCATACAGTGCATGTGTGCAGTTTGGCAGCTCTTTGAAAGACATAAAACCAGACTTTAAATATTTGACATTGATGTAGTTTGCTGTATGTGTTTATTTGTTATACTTTGTTAATGTGTATTCTCAGTAAATGTTTCACAGTTCTAAGTATCAATCATAAAGCTAGATTTGCTTTGTTTTGATTGTCTCTGACATTTTTATTCAGCAATGAAATATGTAAGCAATTGTCTTGTAAAACAAGACAACACTGTCACATTGCACAAAAGTCCCATCCTATTTGATCGCAGCTAAATATTTGTTATAATATCATCATGACAATGATGGAGCTTTTTGCCTCTATATAAAACACTGGCATGAAAAGAAAATATAATCTACACTCGTAGTCACAACATTGACATTTGTGATCAATGGTTTAAAAATCGATTCGAAGTTATAAAGATTATCAAGAACATCAATGCACGCACAGTAAAAAACATTGTGACAACATCACACCTTGAACACTCCCACTACTGATCATCCTTTGTCAGCACATTCTTTCTGTTTGACTTTGACATCTTAAGTTTGTGTGTGAGACTACCAGATATTCACTCAACCGGTTTCTCTGCATTTCTGTCTTCACATTAAAAACACACCACAAACTTCACCACACACAGGAGCCAATGTGAGCTCAGTATAATGTAAATACCAACTTCTTGATTTATCAAATCTTGTTTTAACTAGAATTTAGCCAGTGAAAGTGTGTCTATCAAGTTAAAGGTTTTCCTGTATGTATATTAATAATAATTAAATATATATATATATATATATATATATATATATATGTATATGTTGTTTTTACACACACACACACACACTACACACACACACACACACACACACACACACACACACACTGCAGTATAATGTAAAATAATATTTACGTATAAATGTATATGGTTAGCATGTTAATGAACTTACATGTCATCTTCTCTGTGTGTGAAGAATGATGGAGCTATTTCTCAAACCTGGTCATCTTCTTTTATCAGAGGCTGTTTTGTTTCCATCCATTGTTTGAAAACTGGTGTTTTTGCTGTATTTTATTCTCAATATCAACTTCTTGGTCCCATCTCTTCGTATTCTACAAGTGCTCTTTGTTTTTGCTGTCTGTCATTTACCTGCATTCTTGCTGCCACACCCACATCCTACAGCTGTTTTTTAAGCTCCGCCTTCACCTGAGTTTCTGCCATGCATCACTGTACCACAGACAGCTGATCATAAAGACTGGCTCAGCTGTCATATGTTGATATAATAATGTATCACATGTTTGCCATGGAAGGTTTAATAAAATATTTGCATGAAATTCTACCTGTATGTGAATACATCTTAAAGGAATAGTTCACCCAAAAATGAGAATTTGATTCAAATTTACTCAACTTCAAGCAATCCAAGATGAGTTTGTTTCTTCATAAGAACAGATTTGGAGAAAATAATCTTTATAGAACTGTTAGTATCTGAACGAAATTGGAGAAATTTTAGCATTACATCACTTGCTCACCAATGAATCCTCTGTAGTAAATGGGTGCCGTCGGAATGAGAGTCCAAATGATCCAAAAGTAATCCACACGACTTCGGCCCATCAGTTAATATCTTGTGAAGCAAAAACTGTGTGTTTTTTTAGAAACAAATCCAAAGTGTTTTAACTTTAAATGGTCACTTCAGCTCAAAAATTCCATAATAACTCGTCCTCCAGTGAAAAATCTATCCCCTGTTGTCCTCTCACTTCAAAATCCACCAACATATTTGTTTAGAACCAATTTAGCTTGTAAATGGTGCTTGATCTGTGCATATTTCTCTCCTGATTCAGACAAAATGACTTTTTCATTGGAAGAAGTAATATTATGGATAGAGGACTCGTAATTTAGTAAATACGTCTTAATGATGGATTTGTTTCTTACAAAGGTGCAACTTTTCACTTCACAAGATGTTAATTGATGGACTGGAGTGGTGTGGATTACCTGTGGATTATTGTAATGTTTTTATCAGCTGTTTGGATTCTCATTCTGACGGCACCCATTTACTGCAGAGGATCTATTGGTGAGCAAGTGATGTAATGCTAAAATTCTGCTCGTCCTAGTTTTTTTTTTTTTTTTTTTTCACTTTTATCCAGAATGTGTTTATATAACGCTAAAACTGTCTCTGTGTGTCATTAAGTGTATTGTTTAAAATTCTGTTGGTCATCACTGATGAAAAGGGTGAATCAGAGACGGCACTGGCCAATTTTGTCCTCCCTGTGCTGCCCTCATTATGTTTCATGGAGGATGGGGAGTTCCCTTGGCCGCTCAAACCCTCACTGTGCCCCTTTCCAAATTAACAGGTGATCAAAGTCTTAGTTTGTTGCCAGGGGCGACAGGATTGGCCACTATTAAACAAACCAGCCCCGCTAATGAAGGGCCAGATGGGTTTAGTTTGGCATCTACGCTCTCTTTGTAACTCTCACACACATGCATAAACACATGTACGTGTCCCAGGCACAGGCACGTCCAAATAAACAGACACACACAGGGCTTAGTCAGTCAACTGGACTGCCGTGTTGCACCACATGAGAAGGTGTGTGAGAGAGAGATGGCTATGCATGCGTAAAGCCAGGAAAGAGAGCTCGAGCGAGAGAACTTGCATGTGCCCTCTCTCCCTCAGTCCGTGCCACCCCAGGGTGGGAATGCTAAGACAGACAGGCGGTTTATTTTTGGGTCAGTGACAGTGTGTCAATGGCTGCAGATGCGTCGCAAAGGAAGGCTCTGAGATACCAGCAGACCGTGGTCAGTCCCTGTCTCTCTCCTGCTCTCTCTCTATCTCTCTTGCCCTTTCTTCTGCTCTTTCTTCTGTCTGGTTACTCTTTAGTCTGTTGTGAATTGCTGTTCTTCTGTCGTTTGAAATCGCATGAGCTAAAAGATGTTGCACAATCTTTGCATGACGTGTATATTTGGACCGACTGAGTCACCGCGTTGAGCGCTGGGCTGCAGAACTCGCAGGAAAGTGCAACAGGAGTTAGTCATTTTCCTCCTGTCATTTTCTCTCCCTTTTGCTCCATCTCTCAATTACGTGTATATATAGGCTCCTGAAGAGGTCTATACTACTACTTTGTTTATTTGAATAAGTTTGCAGTTTTTTAAGACAAAAAGCCCAGTCCGTACTTTGACTTAAAACAAAAATGAGTGATTCTTCAATTAGAATGACTATGCAAAAAAAAATATCATTCTAGTTTTAAAGTAGAGATTAATAATTAATAATAATAATTATATATATATATATATATATATATATATATATATATATATATATATATATATATATAAAATTTTATTCACTTATTTTAAGTTTTTTAAATAAACTTTACTTAATTTCTGTTTTGAGCTTGACTTTTAAATACTGTGCAAATAAGGGAAAGTGTATTTTGCCATTTTTCTAACTACTTTTAAAAAATGTTGACAGAAAATATGATGAAATCTTTTTTTCAGGATACTTCTTTTTTTAACACAGTATAATACACATAGAAGATTAATTTTCTAACATTTAAAATCAAAAGGCTAACTGCAGAATCACCCAAATATACATTGTCAACCAAATTCCATATACTACTGTTCAAAAGTTTGGGGTCGGTATGTTTTTTAACGGTTTTTGAAGGCATAAGTCCCTTATGCTCACCAAGGCTGCATTTATTTGATCAAAAATACATTAAAAACAGTAATATTATGAAGTATTATTACAATTTTAAATGACTGTTTTCTGGTTTTATATATTTTAAAATGTAATTTATAACTGTGATGCTGAATTTTCAGCATCATTACTCCAGTCTTCATTGTCACATGATCCTTCACAAATATTTCTAATATGCTGATTTGCTGCTCAAGAAACATTTCTTATTATTATCAGTGTTGGAACCAGTTGCTGCTTAATAATTCTGTGAAAGCCGTATAGAATTTTTTTTCAGGATTTATTGAAAGAACATCTTTTGTAACGTTATGAATGTCTTTACTGTCTCTTTTGATCAATTAAATGCATCCTTGCTATTCAAAACTTACTGACCCCACACTTTTGAATGGTAGTGTAAGTGGAAACCCAATCATAGATTATAAATGTCTTTCTTAATCTCAGCCTGTCATGGGAGACAGTCAGTTTGGTCCCTTGAGCTCCAGAACATCTGGTGTGATTGACTGTCTGCTGTGATTGGTGCTTTGACTGAAGGGGAGATGAATGAGGTTGAACGTTTGAGTGTTTGAAATGGCGATGATACATCTTGGTTAGAGTGTACTATAAACAATGTAGTATTGCTTTCTTATGTCATTAGTTGAGGTCATCTTTTGCCAGTCTTGTCACTGTGATTTATTGAACAGTATCTAACACTGATTGAACAAGAGAAAACGTGTAAATGTTTGGTCAATAAGATTATTTTGGATTATGGGTCACCTACAGATTACCTCACTCTTCCAGTGATTTGCAGGAAGAAAACAACTAAAAGACGTTCATTTTTGTTTGATGTCTTGATTTGTCGGAGTTCAGCTTTATGACAATGAGCAGATATTCCATGCAGCGATAACCAGTGGCATTGTATAGTTTTATGAGTCATGTGATATAGTTGGATACTAGAAATGGCTATTGACAACCAACAACTGGCAAACATCACAAAACTCAAGATGTTTCTTAACAATTACTAACAGGGCTTTAGCTTTAGCTGTTGTACTTTATAGTGGTTTAGTTATTTTAGAGTTTTTGTGATATTATTGGTTGCATTTTTGATAATTCGCTGGTATGTTGTCAGCCTGAATCTCAGCTTTTTCTCATATACAGTGTTTTTAGTATTAAGTATTTATTAATATTTTGAATTAGCAGTTATTCTACATTTTCAGTTTTTAGTAATTCCGTTATGTGCTTTATAGTTTTTTATTGTATTTAGCTTTAATTTTATTTTTATTTCGGTTTTAGTTTAGTCATTTCAGTGCTTCACCTTAAACGTATTAATTTCAGTTAGTTGCCAATGCAGAATTTCTAATTAAGATTTTATTTTATTTCAGCTTTATTTTAATGACCAAAAATTATTTTTTTTAAAGTTAGTACAACACCATGTGATTCACATATGAGGTCAATCATTTTTTTTTTTTTTTTTTTTACAATTTTTTTTTTTTTTTTTTTTTTTTTTTTGCACTTTACTTCTACTTTATAAGAAGTGTACATTTAGCACCAAATGAAAGAGCCTCAACAGAAAGGCCAGGCATATTGGGACATGTTGACAAGTGTGGTCATCCCAGCATGGGAAGAACATCTATTTTAGAAGACCTTCAACAGAATTACATATGACTTTACATAACATCACATGACAACACCATGACAATTGCCTTGATAGCCTTCCCATACAGCCATCAGCATGACCTAAAGCACAGCAGCATACCATCAAAAACTCTTTCCAACACACTTTAGCTTGAGCACATTAGCATTTTCTGATCACAGTTACTTATTTGTAGATGTGCTCTTAGTATTTTTTTATATTAAAATGACAAAATCTTTGGTTGTGCTCAACGTACATGCATGTGCGAACTTCACACATTGCCTCAGCGCCACATTTGTTGTTAGCTGTCTAGTGCTAGTTAGCATGACAGTGTCGCCTGATTATGGGTTTCTAACTTTCCTTGGGAGTCCTTGAAAGACGGATGAACAAATTGGAAGATAGAAAGATTCACACAGAGGTGTGTGGGGAAGTGGAGCTGTGAACATTGGGTCACACCGAAGCTATTATTAGCCTAGAGGCTAGTATTACAGGCCCTGGGTAGAAAGGGGGTAGTTCCAATCTATGGCGGACAGAGGGGGTCTGCGGGGGGTGTAGAAGACTGTAGCTGTAGGAGCAGACTGGTACGAGATGAGAAGAGAGGAGGGGCTGAAATATGGAGAAAGCAAGGGATTACATGTACTGTGGGAACGGGTGAAAGTAACTGGATAGACGCATGGAATGAGAGTGAGATGTGTTATGAGGAAGAGAGATACATGATAAACCTATCATCTACATGGGTCCATTCCAAAGTTGAAAGTGAGCGCCTAAATTCAATAAAACTGCAAATAGTAACACATATAGATACACGTTTAATATTCTCTGTAAAATAATAGGCCTAAACCAAAGAAAAGTGGTTTTAAGCAAGATAAAAATATACATTTATAGCTGCATATACCATAACACCTTATACTACAATTGAAAAGTTTGTAATTCATACTGCATTAATTTAATCAAATATGCAGTAAAACAGTAATATTGTAAAGTGATATTATAATTTTTTATTGTTTTTTATTTTAATATTGCATTTTTCTTTTTTAATATGCTATACTCAGTAGTTTGCACTCAAGAAACATTTCTCACATTGTGTTTCTATGCAAAACTGAGATTATTATCAATGCTGAAAACAGTTGTGCTGCTTAATATTTTTGAGGAAATCATGATACAGGGATTCTTTGATGAACAAAAAGACCAGCAGTTATTTGAAATATATATATTTTTTTGTAAAAATGTAAAAGTATGAATAAAAAGACTAGCATTTATTTGAAATTGATTTTTTTGTAACAGTGTAACAGTTTTTACTGACGCTTTTGACAGTTTAATGCAAAACAAATTTATGAGGTTATTTAATTTTAATTTTCTTTTACATTTAATTTTTATGTTTTAATGTGTTGCCCGTATAACATTTACAAAATGATACAATAATAGTGGTTCAACATAAAAAGACAATACACTCTTAAAAATGAAGGTGCTTCACGGTGCCATAGAAGAACCTTTTTTTATCTAAATGGTACCATAAAGAACCTTTAACATCTGAAGAACCTTTCTGTTTCACAAAAGGTTCTTTGTGGTGAAAGAAGGTTCTTCAGATTATAAAAAAGATAAGAAAGAGATGGTTCTTTAAAGAACCTTTGACTGAATGGTTCTTCTGTGGCATCGCTGTGAAGAACCTTTTAAGCACCTTTATTTTTAAGAGTGTAACATTGAAACTGCTGAAATTATTGCTCAGAAAATTTCCCATTTTCACTTTATTTAGGCGTACCACAAACATGCAAACATACTTGAGCATGTCAGTCTCAAGTGAAATGACTGAAGACCCCTCTGCATCTACAGTAATTTTCAATTTACATTTCTAAAATGAGAATTGAGATCAGTTATATTTAGCATGGGGAAAGACTGTATTTGCTGCTGTCAGTAAAAAAATAAAAATGTTCCTGTTGTGTTAAAATTACTGTGTACGAAGCATCATATTTGTGGCTGTGTACCAGCCAAAACATTTCTCAACCTGAACGCTTCTGTCAGATCCACATTTACCTCTTCACATCTTTATTTCCATACTGAAAATAGCATCTGTAAGTCTATAAGTCAACATTTCAACAAGTTGTAGTTGATCACTCTGATGTTGTGCATAAAGGTTGTTTCATATTCTTAACAGGAGGTTCAGTGCTTGTAAATAAATTAGAGTCATGACACTATGGTTATGCTCACAGACACACAGGGTAGTCCTACATCATGTCCCAATCCCATGCACTCTCCCTATCATTAGTAAATTTGACATTGTTTATAGAGTAATTCATGAGATTTGCAGATTTAAATTAAACATCTGTCTCATTTAATAGATGTAAGAAAGAAACGCTTTTTGTTTCAGGTCGGACTACTGGGGGGTGGGTGTGTGTTAGAGAAAGTAGTGGGAATGAAGACACAGGGAATGTATTTTCCAGATGTCTGGGTCTTATCTGGATGGTTATAAATCTAAATGTAGACTATTGCTCTTCCGCCGGTGGTCTTACTCGAAGCATGTCGAGAAGATTTTCCTCTATTTTTGGACTCCCTCTCCTCTGTCACCTCTCGGGTGCGTCATGTTGTTTTCGAAAATGAGGGCGACTTTTTACTCTTTTTTTTTTCTTTTTTTTTTTTTGAAGACTTTCTGTAACAATTTATTATGTGATCACACCACTGAAGAAAATTAAAAGTGTTATCAAAAGCACTTTTTTTGAATATTCAGTCAAACAGAATGAGTAAAATGCCTTGTAATTTAACAGGGTTAATCTGAAGAACTACTGACAGCAAGAAACAATGACTTCTTGAATGTTAATGAATAATAAAATGTACAAATAAATTGTAAAATATTATAATAAAATCTAATAAAATAATAATAATCATAACAATAATGCTAATAATATTAGTAGTAATAATAATAATAATAATAATAAAAATAATTTATTTTGCTTATTTGGATGAAACAATACTTCAACATTTATTGACTTTTGACCTCCTGAAATAGTGTTGTAATATTCCAAAGTAATGCATCTAGAAAGGTTTTTTGGACCAAAGGTATCATATTGCATTGTTATTTTAGTATCATTAAGATACTATTATAATATTTGGTTATTTATTATATTAATTTGCAATTTATTAAGTTGTTCCATCGGGATTGTACCTGTAAGTTGCTTCAGATAAATGTGTCGGCTATTTATCTGATCTCTTGGGTAACAAAAACCTGTGATTTTCTTCTGTGCTCAGCTATATGGAGAGTACAGGGAGCACCCTGGTGGGTCCCAGAGGAGAGAGGCCACTCGCCTTCTGATGGAGAGACAGCGGAAAAAACACGGACATGGACATCACCATCACGGGCACCACCTTCACAGTCACCATGGGCGCAGTCACAGCCGAAGCCGCCATCACAGCCGCCACCATGTGGAGCTGGACATAAGCAGCATTCATGACAGAGAGGAGGAGGAGCAGGGCCACACGTCCTCCTTCAAGAAACGCCGATCCTACTCCAAGTGCAGAGGTCAATAACAATGAGCCTTGCAAAAGCCGGTACGAAATATATGTGAGGTTTGAGATCTGATAGGGATTGTAATGTTTTCCCAGACTGTGTGGCTCGAGTACAGAAGTTCCTCGTCTCAAAATTGGGAGAAGACTGGATCTTTCTGGTGTTGTTGGGTATTACCATGGCATTAGTTAGCTGGACCATGGATTATGCTAGTGCCAAGAGTCTACAAGGTACTACACTACCCAGAATACCATCTGCTTGATCTTTTACTTATTCTTCTGTTGGTTAATTTCGCATATATGTTGTATTTAGTTAGAATATATTTATTGTAGTGCTGTCAAATGATTAATTGCGATTAATCACATCCAAAATAAAAGTTTTTGTTTACATAATATATGTGTGTATATTGTGTATATTTATTATGTATATATAAATACAAACACGCACATGTATATATTTAAGAAAAATATGTTATGTTTATATATTAAATATATTTATAACATAAAATATAAGAATATAAATATCTTCAAAATACATACTGTATGTGTGTGTATTTACATATACATAATAAATATACACAGTACACATACATGTATTATGTAAACAAAAACTTTTATTTTGGATGTGATTAATCGCGATTAATCGTTTGACAGCACTAATTTATTGTATAATTTAATTTCCCTTATTTCTGTCTTATTTATTATAATTCATGTATTCAAAGAGCGTGTGTGTGTGTGTGTGTGTGTATATATATAGAGAGAGAGAGAGAGAGAGAGAGAGAGAGAGAGAGCGAGAGATTTGGGGGTCCATGTATCAAAACATTTGAAAATCCCTCTTCTATTTTGCCTAGTGTTATATGTCATATTGTTTTGTCTTTTTTCCATGTTTTTCCCACTTCTCATTTCTAAAACTTCTACATACGGCATGCTTTTGTCTTCTTTGCTGTCTTCCTCTTTCTCTACCTCGTGTGCTCCTGCTCCATCACTTCTGTCCTTCTCCGTGTCTCTCAGCCTATAAGTGGTTTTATGGAGAGCTGAGGGGAAATATCCCACTCCAGTACCTGGTCTGGGTCTTCTATCCCATGGTGCTCATCCTGTTTGCCTCCCTCTTCTGCCACCTGGTCGCTCCTCAGGCCATTGGTGTGTAGCTTCATTGTTTCGTTAACTTCTTTACTTTTATTTACTTTTCTTTACCTAATATCCTATATATATATATATATATATATATATATATATATATAATTTTATTTACTTATTTATTTATGCATATCTTTTAGCTTTCGGCAGGGTCTGAAATTATTTTCTGGCTGTGTTTGAAAGCCGTACTCAGTTCTTTACTGATATTAAATGCTTGATGAGTTAATTTTGGACCATGCCTCTTTATACAATCTAATTTTTTTTTTTTTTTTTTTTTATTGAGGTCTCTACATACCCTGTGTTTGTCTCTTAAAAGTACACTTTCTGTATTCTGTGCCACTTGTAGTTAATATACAGTATATAAGCCACATAAAAATAGTCTTTTCTTCAATCACTGTAACTGCTGCGCACTGTTTACTACTCAACAACGCCACCTGCTAGTTAATCTGCTATTGATTGCCAAACTGTGGTAATTATGCAGGTTGCAGGAAGCTATTCTTTTATTTTATCCTATAAAACTGACACTTTAAAATTATTTGGGTTTAGTACAATGTCACAGATTATAATGTGATCAGTAACTTTATTTACAGACCTTTCACATTGATTTTTCATGATTCATTCCTTCTTTTTCCATGCCATTTGATTGTTTTGTCTCTTTTCTTTTCTCCTCTAACTCTTATTTCCCCTCAGGCTCTGGTATTCCAGAGCTGA
Organism: Spinibarbus caldwelli; assembly: GCA_039654775.1. NCBI lineage: Eukaryota > Metazoa > Chordata > Actinopteri > Cypriniformes > Cyprinidae > Spinibarbus > Spinibarbus caldwelli. The sequence continues at coordinate 9,742,221 of CM077244.1, read as the reverse complement.
AAACCATACTCAGAGGTGTTGTGCTGAAGGAGTATTTGACACTCAAGGCATTTATTGCGAAGGTGGTGGGACTCACTGCTGGCCTGGGCAGCGGAATGCCGGTTGGCAAAGAGGTGAGACACATTTGATTTTGCAGTCTCATGTAACATACACAGGGGCCTCGATTTTCCATTTTCCATTATACAAAATGCACTGTGATTTGGTGAGTATGAGTGCCAGTTAAGGTCAGCTAAACTGGCCTCAGCCCCATCTTATGCTAACCTTTAAACTGTGCTATTTTTTATGCATTAGGGTCCCTTTGTTCACATAGCCAGTATCTGTGCAGCTGTGCTCAGCAGGTTTATGTCTTTCTTCTCTGGAGTCTATCAGGTAAGCAGAAGTGCATGGAGATCCTGCAATACACATTCGGCATCTCCATTCATAAAATGCTGAATGCTCATTTATCATCCAGGAACAGGGCAGCTTTTTTTTATTACACATTATTTTTGAGGACAGCACTGATATATCATCCAGGGCATTTATATTACCAAGAATTATTTCCCATCTTCCCCCACCTGTATCCTCAACTGTGTCTGCTTCACTCTTTTTGTCTGCCTCTGTGTCAGTAGAGCCCATACTGTTATACAGACATCCTCACAGTGGGCTGTGCTGTGGGGGTTGGGTGTTGTTTTGGAACCCCTCTTGGAGGTAAAGTGTGTGCAGAAATGGCATTTTCCTTGTTTTGTTAAATTTTTTTCTTGATAAGGATTTATGTTTGTTTTCCAGTAAAGTGTCTAAACAGAAGTTATAAATCTGAAAAAAAAAAATGTAATATGTAGTCAGGTTTGTGCTTAAAGCAAAAATAAATAATCAGGGTAAAAAAAAAGTAAAAATAATTAAGATGTACACTACCACTGAAAAGTTTGGGGGCAGTTTTTATTTATTTATTTATTTTAAGAAATTAATACTTTTAGTCTGCAAGAATGCATTAAAATTGATTAAATGTACTGTAACAGTTAAAACTTACAAAGTTTTAAAACATTTTTTTCATAAGATTTGTATCTCAAATAATTCTTTTTTATTCTGTATTTATGATTGTTTGCCAGCAAAATGTATAAATATCAAAAAAAAAAAAAAAAAAAAGTCAAACTTTAAGGTATATTTCTGACCAAAAAAATTTGTCAGGTTTATGCCTAAAACAACAAGCAATTGAAGACTTCATATGCGAAAACCAAGTCCATCTGAGATTTTTCTTTCAAATGAGCTTTTTTATCAGGCTCCTGTGAAAATATCATTGGACATTTTTGAAAATAAGGTATTCAATAACTGACTAATAACCTTTTCTTTGCCATTAAAGTGAAATTACTGAACCTAAACATATAAGCCTGATTAAAAATGCTCATGTGCTCAAATAATCAGTGAAATATCTAAGATAGACTTATTTAAATAAATAAATAAATAAATAAGGCTGCCAAAAAAAATGAAGATATACACTATCATACAAAATTTGGAGGCAGATGTTTTGTTGTTGTTGTTGTATGAAATTAATCATTTTATTCTACAAGGATGCATTAAATTTAATAAAATGAAAGACTTTTCCTGGGAAGAAATGTATGATGATTTCCACAAAAATATTAAGTAGAACAACTGTATTTCAACATTGATAATTTTGAGAAATGTTACTTGAGCACCAAACCAGCATATTAGAATGATTTCTGAAGGATCATGTGACACAGAAGACTGGAGTAAATTATGGTTTGCCATCACAGGAATTCTATACATTCTAAAAGTATATTAAAATAATAAACAGTTATTTTAAATAATTTCACAATTCACAAGTATATTTCACATTTTTATCATCATATTTGATGGATTTAGAAAGTTTGAAATTCTATTCTGTAGATGACAGTAACCAATCTAATGTTTCTTTGGTTCTTCCAGGTGTTTTGTTCAGCATTGAAGTCACATCAACCTATTTTGCTGTGAGAAACTACTGGAGGGGCTACTTTGCTGCCACTTTCAGTGCTTTTATTTTCAGAGTGCTGTCTGTGTTTAATAAGGATGCAGGTGAGATACTAAATCATATTCATGAATGAAGGTCTTGGCAGCCTCAGATATCTGATGACTCATACACTACCATTCATCTGAGATGAAATATCTTTTTTTTTTTCCCATATCTGTTGTTTCAGTTACCATCACTGCTCTCTTCCGCACCAACTTCCGCATGGATTTTCCTTTCGACCTGCAGGAGCTCCCGGCGTTCGCCATTATTGGGTGAGAGCGCGGGGCCGAGAGCGTGCCGTTCGTGGTGAGGGCACAATCCTGAAGCTGTGTGTGTGCCATACTTAACCCTTGACACACTCGCAGACCTGAGCACACAGCACTTTAACTTAACCAAAGTGACCAGATGGTGGCAGTATATTTGATTTGTTGGAAGGTCATGTTTCACTAACACATTTTGATGAAGTTATTGTATTATATTGCATACTAATTGTGCTCACATTGATCAGAAACAATTCAGCAAAGAGCACAGCAATCTTCTTGTCTTATTATAAAACCGTGAATGTTATTTTTGTGTTTGGATCACTGGAATAATGTGACTGTTTTTGTCTCTGATTGCTTTCTCCCCACAGGATCTCTTGTGGGTTCCTGGGAGCTTTCTTCGTTTACCTGAACCGTCAAGTTGTCCTGTTCATGAGAAGACCGAACATTTTCACACGATTCCTAACAAAACAGTAAGAGAAATTAGCGCCGCAAATGATAACAGACAATATATTACCTTTAGAATAATTACAGGAATATGCAGTACTCACCAGAGAGTTATTTTGCTGTAATCACAATCTTTAAAATTATTATACAAGCTAAATAATTACAATATGTGTCACATTTTCTTTTTCAGCCGGCTGATTTTCCCTGCTGTTGTGACCTTAGTGGTTACGACACTGACATTCCCTCCAGGCTTTGGACAGTTCATGGCTGGAGAGGTCAGATTAGAAATATTTAATAACTGATGAATTTTGTTCATTTTTATAACTAAAAAATTATATCAGCTATTTAGGATCCTCCTCTAATGCAAAGGTTCTCAACCAGGGGCCCGGTGCCTGCTAGAGGACCTTAGCAAACTAATAAATATTTTTTTCTAATTATGCCAAGCTCTAATATTTTATCAGGTATAAATTGTGAGTAAAATACTTTTAAAAATGCTCATCTTTAATGCTTTTCCAGTAAATCTAGTGTTTTCCTGTAGCTCAAATAGTAGAGCATGGCGCTAGCAACGCCAAGATCATGGGTTTGATTCCCAGGAAAAGCAAGAGCTGATAAAATGTAAAAAACTGTAACTTGAATGCAATGTAAGTCGCTTTGGATAAAAGCGTCTGCTAAATGCGTAAAAGTAAATCAACAACAACTGGAAAGGTAATGGAAATTTTTTTGAAGCTCATAAAACTTTTGCAATCTTGAAATTTAATGTACAAACTACTAGGAGTGTCCACTGATTAAAATAAGTTTTAAAAACAAAACGTTGTCATTACAGCAGATATTATTGTGTAGAATGGAGGGAATTTGTGTCACAAAGGTTGAGAACCACTGCTTTAATGTTTATGGTCTGTCTGTCATTCAGACAATCTTAAAATAATGGTTGAATTTTTGAAATATTTCATTTGGTTGGGTTTAAATGTGAATTTGACTTGTGTTATTCCGCAGCTGATGCCCAGGGAGTGCATCAACTCTCTGTTTGATAACTTCACCTGGACTAAAATATGGGGTTCCTCCCTTCCTCCTGGTCTCGGTCGCTCTGCTGTGTGGTTTCATCCTGATGTCAGCATCTTTGTCATTCTTATTCTCTTCTTTATCATGAAGGTTGGTCCTTTGAGATATTTTGTTCACATTGTTCTCTATCAATTAAGTAATTTTCAATTTAAAACACTAAGAAGGTACCATGCACTGAAACTGGCTTTAGTTATCATGTCATTGTTGTCTAGATGGCTTCAATAAAACCTGCTTGTTCCACAGTCATTCTCTCTCTCTCCATCTGTCATGTTTGAAGCTGCTGAAGCAATGACTTTTCTTTTGAGTTAGGCTCATACAGGTTGTGCTGACAGCGGTCTTTGAGATTTTAGAATTAAGGCAATCGTGTGAAAACATTATTATTCATCTCACAGTTCTGGATGTCTGCAGTTTCCACCACGATGCCCATCCCGTCTGGAGCTTTCATGCCTGTCTTTGTTTTGGGTAGGTCACTGGTATTATTCATTTATTAGTGGCTGCCATTATGGATATTTTCTGATTTATATTTAAGAATGCCTTTATCATACACTGGGATCCAAAAGAAACCATGTTGTCATGCTGGAGATCTATTTCAAATTTATACTGGGGAAAAACAAAATTTATTGATTTGAAGATTTTGAACAAATACATGTTTATAAAAGAAATGAGTATTATGACAAAAAAATAATATCAATATTTTATTATAAATAAATATTAATAAATATGTATGTTTTTGCACAATTTCAGGACACTAATCAAATAAGTACTTTTTTGGTCAATATTCACTCACATTAATATGCTTATAAACTGTAATGAAGAAATATTTAAATTTAATTTTTAAATTTATTCTAATTGCAAAAACATGCAATAATATTCAGTAGTAGTCTCAGACTTTTGGATCTTACTCTAAATATGTAAATTCACTTTGACTTACTGAAATTAGCCATGCACATAAAATGTTTTATTTCATTTTATTTTGTATTATTTTATTTTACTTTATGCAATAATATTCAACAGCTAAATATGCAAATTCACTTATTAGGCTTACAGAAGTTAGCCAGGCACATTTTATTTTATTTTATTTTATTTTATTTATTTATTTATTTTTTTGCAGTAATTTTCACTAGCTGTCTCAGACTTTCGGATTTCACTGTAAATGCACTTATTACACTCATAGAAATGACTTTTTTTTTACTTTAATTTTTTAATTTCATAGAAACACTTTATTTTATTTTATTTTATTCTATTTTATTTTATTTTAAAAATGTTTGAATGTCCACTGCAATGTCTTACAGGTGCCGCATTTGGTCGTTTAGTGGGTGAGATCATGGCTACTCTCTTTCCTCAGGGTATCCTGTTTGATGGAATACTGTACCGCATCATCCCTGGAGGGTACGCTGTCATTGGTCAGTCATCCTTTCCTCCTCTTCCGATCCACCACTGTTACCTAATGTTTGCTCATACTGTGCTGATGATGTCACTTCCTGTTCCTATCTTTCTTCTCTTAATCTCTGATCTTCCGCGACATGTGTCCATATACTCTCTCCGTTCATTATGTCACTCCTGTCATGACTCTGTCTTACAGCACTCCATCTTTCCGTCCTGTTACTCCTATTGGTCTTTCCCTTTCCCTTAAGGTGCGGCGGCGCTGACAGGGGCTGTCACTCACACGGTTTCCACTGCGGTGATCTGCTTCGAGCTGACCGGTCAGATCTCTCACATCCTTCCTATGATGGTCGCCGTCATCCTGGCCAACATGGTAGCGCAGGGTCTGCAACCGTCACTGTATGACTCCATCATCCAGGTCAAGAAGCTGCCCTATCTCCCCGAGCTGGGCTTCGGCCACATAAGGTGCGCAGACATTGCAAACGCCAGCGCCGTGGCTCCACGTATGTGACAAAACAGCTTGGCTCACAGCGCAGCCAGGTTCCCTCACCCTCGCATGCTGACAGCACCTCATAGTCTTTGTGATTCATTAGCAGCGGGAACTATTAGTAAATACACTTGTCAACGGGGGGCGGCGACATGAAGCTTTGGCACACTTCCAGCTAACACTGAGCCACTCCACACACATTAGATTTGGGCTATTCATTACCTCTTCATCAAGGATGCGCTCTGCGTCTTAATCTACCCTTTTGTGGTCTGAAGTAGTGGTTCTGCTTCAGCACCCAGAGTTTACATTGGACATCAAGTGGTGACATGTTAAAAAAATTAGCCAAAATAGACCCCGTGTCAAGTTTTTAACATTCTTTACATGTCTTTCAGGGGGTTGTCAATATGCTTAAAGACAAACCATATGGAAATTCATCAGACAACATCATTGCTGAGCATTTTCTCCTTAAAACTGCAGTGTACTGAAGACGGTCTCAAAAATGTGATTTAAAACATCCCGTTTTCTACAGTCACAAAACATGTGACCAATCCTGTCAACTTGTGGGGTGGAGCTTTTCATATTATTAGCTGTCTAAAATGGCAAAATAAAACCATATTTTGTATAAAATTAGCAACATTAGCTGTTTGATAACATAGTCAAGCCAAAAGCTAGTGATATCAATTACCATTATCTTGAGCAATGCATAAAATGTATTACCATTCTGATACATGGACTTTTAGGCAACCCTGAATAATTCACTCCTCCTCTTCTTCATCTGAATCAGTTTCTGGTTCAAATATGAATGGCTGAATTAATCCAGTATTGCCACTTGTCATTCTGTAGCGTTCGCTACTTCAGTTAAACGAGTGAAAGTGGAGCAGGTATATTGAGTGGAGGTGGGGACTGATTTGCATATTCATTGGTCTACGTATACTAAAAGAGCTAAGGGTGTAGAGTTATATTTAAGCCATTTTAATTCATGAAGAAATTGTTACATTTAAAAAAGGAAATTAAATCGAAAATTTAAAAAATATGACTTTAAATGCTATGTTAATTTAGACATCAATATAACATTATAATGTACAGTGTAGAGTTATTATAGTTAACTAAAACTAAAAACATAATGGGATTATTTAAAATAAATGTTAACTAGTTAGATGTCAGCTAGTTTCCAAGGTGTTTTAATTTCTTGATATACTAAAATAACTAAAACTGAAATAAAAATTTATATACTAAATGAGATATCCAGTTCTAAAAGAGGTAAGCGTGTAGAGTTATATTTTAGTTCAAGACGAAATTATGTTCATGGGAAAAAACATTTAAACGTCATCTAAAATGAGTTTTACGGGATAAAATTAGGGACTAAATTAGGAAATGAACTATGTAAGCAACATGCTAAATTAATAATATGACATGAAAAGGCATGAATAGGAATGTGTAACTGAATCAATATTAAAATTTTGTACAATACCAATAAGATGATATTTAAAAGGCTGATATTTAAATTCTTTACTATTTTGTATAAATAAATGTAAAAAAAAAAAAAAAAAAAAATCTATAATTGAATTCAGACATCTATATAATGTTATAATGTACAGTACAGGGTTATTATACAACCCGAATTCTGGAAATGTTGTGAAATGTTTTAAATTTGAATAAAATGAAAACTAAAAGATTTTCATATGAGCCAATATTTTATTCACAATAGAACATAGATAACATAAAGGTTGAAACTGAGCAATTTTACAATTTTATGCACAAAATGAGCTCATTTCAAATTTGATGCCTGATACAGGTCTCAAAATAATTGGGACGGGGGCATGTTTACCATGTTGTAGCATCTCCTCTTCTTTTCAAAACAGTTTGAAGACGTCTGGGCATCGAGGTTATGAGTTTCTGGAGTTTTGGAGTTGGAATTTGGTCCCATTCTTGCCTGATATGTTTCCAGCTGCTGAAGAATTCGTGGTCGTCTTTGACGAATTTTTCGTTTAATGATGCACCAAATGTTTTCTATAGGTGAAAGATCTAGACTGCAGGCAGGCCAATTCAGCACCCGGACTCTTCTACTACGAAGCTATGCTGTTGTAATAGCTGCAGTATGTGGTTTTGCATTGTCCTGCTGAAATACACAAGGCCTTCTCTGAAATAGAAGTCGTCTGGAGGGGAGCATATGTTGCTCTAAAACCTTTATATACCTTTCAGCATTCAAACATGCAAGCTGCCCATACCGTATGCACTTATGCACACCTATACCATCAGAGATGCTGGCTTTTGAACTGAACGCTGATAACACGCTGGAAGGTCTCCCTCCTTTTTAGCTCGGAGGACACGGCGTCTGTGATTTCCAACAAGAATGTCAAATTTGGACTCGTCTGACCATAGAACACTTTTCCACTTTGAAACAATCCATTTTAAAGGGGTCATTGGATGCAAAATTCACTTTACAAGTTGTTTGAACATAAATGTGTGTTGGAAGTGTGTGTACACATCTATCCTATAATGATAAAAATCCACCTAGTGTTTTTTTTTAAATCCCTATTTTAAAATCCCCTTTCTCAATCAGGCTGTTCTGAGATTCCTGTCGGAATGATGTAGTTCTGTACAGGCCGCTCCCACGATAGTTGATTGACAAGGCCGTCTTACCTTAGCCCTGCCCTGAGTGAGCCGTGAGCTGTCCACGATTGTGTTGACTCCGGTGCAGGGGAAGACAAGAATGTCTCTGATTAAGCGATTGAGGTGTTTTGTTGTCGGATGTAATAATGAATATAGCAGTCGTTATTTACTCCCGACATCTGAGCCGCTGAAGATGCAGAGGATTAACTTTACTTTCGTTTTTGAAGGGAATGCGCCGATCCCCAATCTGCCTAAATGTGTCTATATTTACACGAATCATTCGTGATCCAGCTTCATCTACAGAAGAAGTGAGTAGAAGGGTTTTATGAATCTTTGCAAATCGCCTTTCCTAATATTGTGCTAGTTAGCCAGTTTTGCGGCTGAAGTTTACAGTCTGCGCGTCACTCCATGGAAGAGAGGGGTGGGGTCAGCAAAGCTCATTAGCAGTTAAAGCAGCATGGACTAAAAAACAGCTTGCTGAAAACAGAGCTGATTTTGACAGGGTAAAAAATGTGTTTTTTTTACACTACCATTGAGAAATTTTAACCAAAGTATGTTATAGACTTTTCATTAAGACCATAAAGAATCATATCAACTTATGGAAAATGGGCATCCGATGACCCCTTTAAATGAGCCTTGGCCCACAGGGCACAACGGCGCTTTAGTTGGCATCTGCAGATGGCACGGCGAATTGTGCTTACCGACAGTGGTTTCTGGAAGTATTCCTGGGCCCATTTAGTAAAGTCAATGACAGAATCATACCGATGAGTAATGCAGTGTCGTCTGAAGGCCTGAAGACCACGGGCATACAACAAAGGTCTTCGGCCTTGACCCTTACGCACAGAGATTACTCCAGTTTCTCTGAATCTTTTGATGATGTTATGCACTGTAGATGATGAGATTTGCAAAGCCTTTGAAATCTGATGTTGAGGAACGTTGTTTTTAAAGTATTCCACAATCTTTTTACGCACTCTTTCACAGATTGGAGAGCCTACTTCTGAGAGACTCTGCCTCTCAAAGACATCCCTTTTATAGCTAATCATGTTATAGACCTGATGTCAATTAACTTAATTAGTTGCTAGATGTTCTCCCAGCTGAATCTTTTCAAAATTTCTTGCTTTTTCAGCCCTTTGTTACCCCCATGCCAACTTTTTTGAGACCTGTAGCAGGCATCAAATTTGAAATGAGCTCATTTAGTGGATAAACATGTAAAATTTCACCGTTTAAACATTTGTTATGCTCTCTATGTTCTGTTGTGAATTAAATATTGGCTCATGTGATTTGAAAGTCTTTTAGTTTTAATTTTATTCAAATTTAAAAAACATCCCAACATTTCCGGAATTCGGGTTGTAGTTAACTAAAACTAAAAACATAAAAATGGGATTACTTAAAATGTTAACTGAAATAAAATAAAATATAAAAAATAAACATTTTATTTCAGCTAGTTTCCAAGGTCTTATAATTTATCTTGTTGTACTAAAATAAAACAAAAATATTGAAAACTATATAATAGTTGATATAATACTATATAATATTTAAAAACAATAAAAATGACAAAAACATACAACAAAATTACTAAAACTTGAACTAAAATTAGCATGCAAGCAGAAAATATAAAAATAAAATCTAATTCAATACAATATCTTAATGATACTAAAATAACACTGGCACAGTATGAAAAAAATATGTTCTTTTTGAGGTTTGCTAAAGATTATTACTGTTATTACTGGGCCTAATATGGTATGTGTCATTATGTTACCCATATTACTTTTACATATAGTAAGTGCATTTTATTATTTGGATTAAGAATTGTACTTCTCTTGTACAATTAGAATAGACCAGAGACCACAGGTCTAGAGTTATTAATCTTTTTATGCTCTGTGTCCACCAGCCTTTAGCCTGTGGCATTACCGCACAGTTTCTGTTTTCTTGCAGCCAGTATAATATCTTTGTGGAGGACATCATGGTGAGGAAAGTGAAGTTTTTATGTTCCCACTCTACATACAGAGAAGTACTGCATTTGTTGGAATCGACCTCTTTAAAAACCTTCCCGCTGGTCGACTCAAAAGGTAATGTCACGCAGGCTGTCTAGACAATTTCTTGAGTCTAATTATATTTCCCATTATGACATTTTTCTAGCTGCATGCAGTCTACCAAGGTGAGCTATGAATTTTTATTTTGTTTCACTCAAACAATATAAAACTCTGTTTAAAAACCTAACTAGCTATCAACCTCATGTTGTTTGCTTAGCAACATGAAGTTGCCTCTTTGTAGAATTTCAAATCAGTCAGGTCCTGTATAAGGCCTATCACTACAGTGCAGGTTTTGGAACAGAGCCCTAGTGTCAGAAAACATTTTAATACTCATATGTAACTGGCTTCTGAACTCACTTCACCTTCAACAGAATCTATGATTCTATTGGGCAGCATTGAGAGGTCTGAGCTTCTCGCTCTCTGTGATTGGTGGCTGTCAGCAGAGAGGCGGATCCTAACACAAGGACAGAGCTCACAAGGTCAAGTGCCTTGTGCCAGAATCAGCTGGGAATCCTTTGCCTTTGTTGATGAGGAAGAAGAGGAAAATGAAGATGATAAGGTTTATCTATCTATCTATCTATCTATCTATCTATCTATCTATCTATCTATCTATCTATCTAACTATTGTTCGTATTGTTATATTATTTTATCTATCTATCTATCTATCTATCTATCTATCTATCTATCTATCTATCTATCTATCTATCTATCTATCATTCTATGATTTTATCGTTCTGTCATTTTATTGTTCTATCGTTCTGTCGTTCTATTGTTCTGTCATTCTATCGTTCTATCAATCATTCTGTTGTTCTATCGTTTAATCTATTGTTCTGTCTATCTATCTATCGTTCTATCTGTCGTGTTCTACCTATCGTTTTATTTTTGGTTCTATCGTTCTTTTGCTATCATTCCTTTCTATGAATCCCATCTGTCCATCCACCCATCAAAACACAACGGGAAACTGCTGTGCTCAGAAAATAATGTAATAAATAATAATAATAAAAAATATATATAATAAATATAATAATAAGAGTTAATAAATATTTTTTCCTGAAATGTAGCTTTTGTATGCCTTTTCAAAATTACATTTTGTACTTACTGCTCTCTGTGAATGTTTAGACGATACCAGTTCAAGAGGAAAGAAACGGTCCTGTGCCTCCACCCAAACCTTCAGAACCATCCACCAATCACACGTCTCCCGGTGAGAAACTCTCCAGCAAACATAACCGAGTCATCCTCTTTAGAAACCTTAATAAACCTCAGGCAAACACTTCTACTGAACAAGCATCTTGAGGCGATATAAGTGATACTCATCCTCTAATCCGCCTTTCGTCTTTTCCGTTTTTTTCCTTCTCTCTCTCCTCCTCTTCTTGCCTAGATAAGGGTCCTTCCCCGTCTTTCGGGAGAATTTTACGTAACTTCTTTTCATCCTCTTCAGAACGACACACAGAAGGTCAGCCACAGGTACATTGTTCGTGTCTATAAGTCCCTTGTGAAAACCTGTGCGTGTTTGTTCCATCAAGTGAATTTGAGTGCACTAAATGAATTCCTCTCAGCATGTATGAAATTTTAATGTAAGGTCGATAAAATGAGAAGAGCCAATGTATTGCTAATGGTCTGCATTAATATTCATCAGTGTTTTTCAAGGACATGTGCGGTTAAAGGGAAGTGAATGGTCTTCCGTAGAATGTGTCAATATGCAAATACTCTTTCTAAAATGTTAATGAGTTTGAATACTTATTTGAGAATTATTTTGCCATTTTTTTCACCCTAGGAGCCTTATCCTCCACCTTTAACTGACACAATGACACCAGAACAGGTATTACCAATATTATAAATAATTAGCTTCCAAATAGATATTAAAGCATGAAAGGAAATTGTAATAATGTAGTTTCTGGATATTGTTAGATATTTTAATTCTGCAGAAGAGTTGCTAAAATAAAATAAGGCATAGCAGAGTTGAAGCCTTACGTGGTTTTAATTTGGTCACATAGATCAAAGCCTGGGAGGAGACAGAGATGGACAAACCGCTGGATATTGATCAGATCAGAATAGATCCTTCCCCCTTCCAGCTGGTTGAGAGAACATCACTACATAAGGTGAGAGTTAATGTTGCAAAATTCATCCGTTATGAAAAATTCAATTTCATCTGAAAAGCAGTTCTACAGAAGATAATAGTGTCATTATTCTGCTCAAGTCAGTTCAGAGTTGATTCAGTTCAGTAACAGCATTGATGTTGCAATGTTCATCAATTATGAGACAAGTTCAGTTCACCTATAATCAGCTCTAGAGAAGTCAATAGTCATGCGTTCAAAGCGTTTTTCAAATATTACTTAGTGCACCTTTAAGACCCCTTTAAATGACATTGTTAAATGTAATCTAGCAAATCTCAAAATGAATATCTATTGTTCACACTGTACATTGTTGTGATCCCTAAATTCACTTGTAGATTTAAAACCAATAATTTCAGTTTTAGTATTTTAATTTATTTTAACAAAATAATTTAGATTGTAATTTGTAATGTTAAGTAATATTAAATTTAATTCATATATTTATTTAATATTTCAAAATTTTAAAATAATTATTGGCTTATTCTATTATCCAAAATTCTAGTGATGCATTCCTATTTATTAGTGTAAATCAGTGATTCACAAACTTTTATCAGCCAAACCCCTTTAACCTAAAATATTGAGATTTTAAGTTAATATTTCAATAATTCAACAACACTTTTGCATGTTCACAGTTCACTGATGTCTGTAAATAGTCACATGGCACACAGGTAAACAAAATATTTCAAAATAATATATAAAATAATATATTTTAGCAAATGTTTTATTTTTATTAATATTTCATTGTACAGTTATTTATTTATTTATTTTAATTTTACATTTACTTTAGTAATTATTAGCTTTTTATTAACTTACAAACTTCAGTTTGGAAAACGCTGACATAAATAGAATTTTTCATTTAAGCATGGTGATATAAAATTATTCTGATGATTATATCTTGATGATTTCCGGTTTTGAAGGGCAATAAAAATACTTTTTTTCCCCCCCAGACTCATACCCTGTTCTCTCTGTTGGGCCTCAGTCATGCCTATGTAACCAATACTGGAAAACTAGTGGGAGTCGTGGCACTGAAAGAGGTAGCTCATTCATCCATCAGTTGTCATGACTAGTTAATTCTTCTTTTCCAGATTGTCTAACCCAGGGATGTCAAACTCAGCTCCTGGAGGGCCGGAGCCCTGCAGAGTTTAGCTCCAACCCTAATTAAACACACCTGATCCAGATAATTAAGTCCTTCAGGCTTATTTAAAAACGACATGGTTTGTGTGTTGGAGCAGGGTTGGAACAAAACTTTGCAGGGCTCCGGCTCCCCAGGAACTGAGTTTGACACCCCTGGTCTAACCCTTATTTCTTCTTCTGCATCAGCTCCAAAAAGCTATCGAGGGCTCCACTCGCAGTGGCGTGCGCTTGCGCCCCCCTCTGGCCAGTTTCCGTGACACAATTCGTAAAGCTTCGAAGCCTCCTCAGGCCTCCTCCCCTCCATCCTCACCCGGCTCTACCACGGCTCCCTCCTCGCCTCTGTCCGCACCCGTGGTCCCTCACATCCATTCCCCCAGCCCAGCGGCCCCAGTGCAGCAAGAGAAGGAGGAGATGGAGGTGTGGATTGAGGGCGTGAAACGAGAGGTGATCGTGGGGAACAGCAGTAGCACGATGACTGGAAGCAGTAGTGGCAGCAGTAGCGGGACAGGAAGTAGTGACAGTGAGACAGGAAGTCCCGATAGCAGCCCAAACCTACCGCCCTCCTCTCCTCCACCCCCCATCCCTCTCTCCACCCTGCAGCCCGTTCCGGAGAACAAGGAAGGTGAAGAAAATGAGGACGAGGAACCTGTTTAGAACAAGTACAGTTTGTTTTTCTTTTATTTATAGTGTGATCAGTGTACTTTTGTTCACTTTTATTTTTATATAACAATTTCATGTTTTTTATTCATGTGCTCATTTCAAAGGTTTCAAAATGTCTGTTCTTTTCCTAAATCACACTCAGTTTGTTCTCCTGCTCTCTCTTCTGCTTCCCTTTCCTCTATTCTCTTCCTCTTTTTCCCCTCTATACATTTCTGTAAATAATTTTCTTTTCCTTTTTTCTTCCTCTTATTCTTTTTTTCCACTTAAGGGGAAAAGATAATTGACAAAAAATGTTTAGGGGAAGAAGAAAAATAAAATCTCCTCTTCCTCTAGAATGTTCCGTAAATTTTCTTTTCCTCTTTCTTCTTCTTCCTCTTGATTTTTTTTTTCTTCCTCTTTTTTCTACTTACACTTGCCCTGTTTATTTCTCTATCCTCTAAATATTTCTGTAAATAAATGTCATCTCTTCCACTACCACTTGCTCTTCCTCTTCCTCCTTTTTTCCTTTTCCTCTAAAAAATCTGTAAATAAATATAAACTGCCCCAGTAGAAATATGTATCATGTATCATGAGATTATGTTCAAATAGGTGCTCTTTTTCTCCCCAGTAACACTTCAAATATTTCTTGTTTATCAGTGTGTTCCTTTGACGTTTAGTAGTTTAAAGTAACACAGATTATGTGGCTGCAGTTATTTTCAGTGGGATTGTAAAAAAAAAAAAGCATAAATGGGGAATCTTCAAACATTGACTGATTATATTAAAAAATGATTCTACTGGAGCACCAAAACATGAACATTTTCATTAATGACATAAATGATTATGCTGAACCAGGTTTACATGCAGCAGACATTATTTCAGACCTCATAAAAGCACTTGAAGTCTTCATACACCTGGATCATTTCATATAAACCCTTTATGAAAGGGCGTGAACACTTTTATGTTATAAAATATCAAAAATCGATTTCCAACAAAGAATATTTGCACTGCATTGTGAAGTAGTTGTCAAAAATATCTTAAAAACAAAACATGGCCAGCAGGTGGCACATTGTGGACCTTTTCAGAATCTGAACTTTCTTTTCACCTGGAACACATTTTCCTTGTGCCCTTTTTTAGCAATTTAAAATTCAGGGTGTGCGCACTGTCCTTTCTTAATGAAACCCTTTATGTCCTGTCTTCATCTGTCCATTTTTTTTTTTTCCTGAAAACTCTCTCTCTCAGGTGTCTCTCATGTCTTTAAACCAAGGCTGTTTATGAACAATATATGTTGGTTCATATGATCTGCTGTCTTCTTTTAAATGTTACAGTTAATTTAATGTGATTTTATATCTGCTCAGTCTGTGAGCAATAACTTTGCCTCCATTTTTGTTTGTTTGTTTGTATTTGTCATATTTATTAATTTATTCATTCATCTCTTTCCTTCTTGGCGTGACAAGATATCGACAGAAAAATGTTTGATTCTTAATGTAGCTTTGAAACGTTGATTGTTTTTGTCTCATATCTTCCAGGAATTAATAACAATTCAATAAACAGTGATAAATTTGAATTAAAAAACTTTTATGGTACGTACTTTTTAGATTAGTCAGCGATGTGGAATGATAAATGTTTTTACTATTTTTTGAATCATTGTGTAAAATAGTGAAGTGATTCATTGAAATAGTGAGAGAGCATGTTAATATATCTAAACAATTTACTGATAACTCTCTATAACCATTAACAAATGAGACAGACATTCACAATAAGGATTTTATTTACAGCACATTAAAATGCACATGATTTGAATGAGGTTACAGGATGACACCGAATGGAGTTGAAGAAACTGCAAGATCGCTATACCTAGCTTTATTTTATATTCCTCGATAATCAGAATTCCATTTCTGATTTCACCGCATTGCCATTCTGCACTAAATGCATCATATTTCACAGAATATGACAGAAATATGACCTTGTGACATCATTGCTGTCAGCTATTAACGTGACATTTCACAAAGAGTTCTGACATTGAAGATGCTGAGAGTGTACTTCCCAAAGAACGTAATTTTGTTCGTTAAACACAAGAGATCATCCACTTCAGTCTTTTTCATTTCGCCTACTCTCGAATTACGTTCCAAACACAGCCATTAGATCTGTGAAAATGACTCTCGTTCGGCAGACGCTAGTCCTACGATGTTCGAAATATCACAAAGAATGACAACTCGCAGGCCTCGTTAGTATAGAAAAATAAATGTTGCCTCAGCATTGCATAACGGCATTAATCAAAAACTCTCAAAATCATCAAAGAATATAAATCGTTGCTAAACCAAATGCCTTCTAACTTTAAATTAGTGTTAATGTTGCCACATCCAAAATGTTTTTTTTTTTTGTTTGTTTGTTTGTTTGTTTTTCTCTCTCTTTTGGAACGTATATAAGTTTCGACACAGGTTTGAGATGTGCACGCTAGTAGTCGAGGGCACTTCTTTCTGCAGCGGGTATTTCAATTACAGCTTATTAAATAATTAGTGGAAAGCCTGCAAGCATTAACCAGAAAAGCACCTTCTTTTCACTTCTTTCCACAGTCGTATGGTCTGTCGTGACAAAAACATACTGTGACCAAACATGTCATCTAGCCCATTACCACATGATTTTACTGAGGTAATGTGAGTTTATGTCAGCTACAGGGAAAGCTATAACGTAAATAACATGGAAAATATGCATGACATAAATGGCTTCTACATGTTAGTTCACCAAAAATGGACCCATGAGTTGTCTTCAGGATTCCCAGTTTGGTTTCCCATAGTCTCAGACTCAGCGGATTAAAAGTATCCAAAGTTTACTCCTCTTTTTACATGAGAAGATTAATGGACCTTCCTAAATGATGACAATGACTCTTCAGTTTTCCTTTTGTTGTTCAGTGCAAATCAATATTGAGCAGCTCAGCCAAGCAGATAAACACACACATCGATGAGAAAAAACACTGAAGTACAACCGAAGAAAACAAAAACTTAAGGACAGAACCGGGCTGTCGCTAAGATAGGCAATACATTCGTTTATGTCCATAGTAGTGCATAAGTCTTAGTAACAATACAGTTAGGATGTTGAAAAGGGCAGCACTGTTTCCATTTGGGCAGTATTGTGCTTGGATATATTAAGAGCAAAAACATGTTTTCCAGGGTGTGTACGTGTGTGTGCATCATTGTTTGTGTAAGTGTGAGTGTGTGTACGAAAGTGTTGGAGGTACATAGGGGGACACTTCACGCAAACGTCAAATTCGTAACGTTTTTTCAGAATATACTTTTAAAGACACATACATTCATACATTCATACATACAGTACATACATGTTATATATACATACAAATACATATTGTTTCATTGGCTTTTAGTTTTATTACAAAAATCAATATATATTATTACTATGTGGATACTGTTATTTCAGTCACTTAAATACTCCAAAAAAAAAAAAAAAAAAAAAAACGCATGCACTTTCTTTTGGTTGTATTGATTTCTCAGTATTGCACTCTTCCTTTTCATTCGCAAGCAGCCTTGGACTCCAGCGCTTCCACCATAAAACAGCAGCAGCAGCAGCACATGTAATGCATCATCCCGGCTTTGGTGCTCTCCCACGTTTAGTCTTTATATGCACCCAGCGCTCAGAGTGTGTTCTTTCGGTGTTTAATAACGAATAAATCTGTTCCTGATGTGACAGTCCGTACGAGTACACATCTGGGGTAAAAGGGCGTATACAATAGCTTAACTGGTTGATTATTTCACAGACAGTTTTGTTGGTTTTTTTTGTTCCTCGTTCCCTTACAGTTGCAGCTCGATTTGAAACGTCAGTTGGTTGCCACAACGACAACAGCCCCATCCTCCACCTCTTCTTCCTTCTCCTCCAGTGATTGGACGACGCAGGATGTAACCTCGTAGGTCATGTGCTCAGCCACTGGCTCTGCTGGTGCTTGCCCTGGGCTCATGCTCCCAGGTGGGGTGGAGTCCTCTCTTTGAGGCGGAGGGGTCAGGGTGGGAGTTACGGATGTTGGCTCGGGTTCGAGGGTGAGTGTTATGTCATCCTCCTTGAGAAAGAGAGAAAAAAAATAAAGGAATAGTTTACCAAATTTGCTGAAAAATTAACAAACCCTCAGGCCATCCAAGATGTAGATGACTTTATTTCTTCATCAAAACAGATTTGGAGAAATGTAGCATTACATCACTTGCTCACCAGTGGATCCTCTGCAGTGAATGGGTGCCGTCAGAATGAGAGTCCAAACAGCTGATAAAAACATCACAATAATCTACAAGTAATCCACACAACTTCAGTCCACCAATTCATCTCTTGTGAAGCAAAAAGCTGCATGTTTGTAACAAACAAATCCATCGTTAAGGTGTTTTAACTTTAAACCATCATTTTTGGCCAGTCCATAATCCATAACAATGCTTCCTCAAATGGAAAAGGTCAATCCCCTGTTGTCTTTTCACATCAAAATCCATCAACATTTTTGTTTAGAATCCATTTTGGACTGTTTTTGAATGTAAACGGTGCTTGATCTGTGCATATTTCTCTCCTGATTCAGACGAGATGACATTTTCACTGGAGAAAGCAATATTATGGATAATTCGTATATATTAGCATTATTATATATTTTTGAAGTTATAAACACACAGTTTATCATTTCACAAGACATTCATTGATGGATATGTGGATGTTTTTTTATCAGCTGTTACTCTCATTCTGACGGCACCCATTCACTGCAGAGGATTCATTGGTAAGTGATGAAATGCTTAATTTTTCCAAATTTGTTCTGATGAAGAAACAACGTCATCTGAATTTTGGATGGTCTAAGGGTGAGTACATTTTCACTGAACTGGTGGTGAAGGAAGTGCATTAAAATATCCCACCTTAGCATCCTCTTCCTCTTGCTGCTCCGGGATGCATTCGGTCTCTACAACAGATTCCTCACCGTACACTTCTGCCATTCCCATTTCGGCCATGGTCATGCCCATGTGTCCCATCATCTCCACCTGATGGGGCTCTACCTGAGCTGCTGCCCACAGGTCAGCCAGTCTCGGGTGAGTGGGCGGGCCCAAACTGTGAATAGTGCTGTTGGGCGTGGCTTGTAAGGAGTGGGAGGCGCTGTGCAGTCGATATTCCAAAGACTTCAAGAGGAAATATGAGAACAAAAGAATCAGTAAGAATCAGTAAAACTCTGAAACAAAAAATATTTGAAAATCTGGTATTTGTACTGGACATCTTTAATGAGGGAATGAACTGCATTACTAACAAGCATTGCAAGCGATGTAATTGAGTTTTTTTTTGTTTTTTTTTTATCAAAATATTTAAAACTTTTTTTTATTTCAATTCTTGATTATAATTCTTTTAAAAACATTTTCAGTTGATTTATATTTTAAATTGCAGTATATAGATTCTTAGGCAGCATTCATTTGATCAAAAATACAGTAAACATTGTAAACATTGTAATATTTTGAAATATTATTACAATTTAAATTAGAATTTCCTATTTTGATATATTTCAAAATGTCATTTATTCCTGTGATGGCAAAGCAGAATTTTCATTCTCATATGCAAATTTGTTGCACAAGAAACTTTTCTTATTACATATTACACACTATTCTTTACATATAATTCTATGCATTTTAAAATGATTTTAAAGAATTTCTAATCAGGCACTGAGTAGTCTACCCATAGAGACGTAACACCTGAACTCCATCACACCTTTCAGTCATAGTTAATGCTGTTCTAAATACAGCAAGACCACCTACAGCGCCACCCTGTAGACGACACCTGGCTAAAAGAGGTCAAGTAGTAGAGCTAAACACAACTCTGTAGTGTTCCTCTGAGCATGTAAACATGTCAGCATGTCAAACTGTGTGATCTCTGACCTGTTGATACTGCAGGAGCTGCTGCTGCTGCTGATACTGCTGATACTGTTGGAGCTGCTGTAGGTGGTTCTGCTGCTGCAGTGTCAGCTGCTGCTGTGATAAATAGTGGGTAGAGCCATCAAAACCCTCTCCCGAAGCCCCGCCCGCCATGATATAAGAGCCAGCAGCGGGAGAAGCCATGCCTGAGGGCTCATTGCTGATTGGCTCCCACGCGTCAGAGGAGGAGAGACAGTAAAGGCCTTGAGAGACGTAGGTGTGAGGCCACACTTCTGCAGAGGAATGATGTAACGGCTGGTCTGAAGGACAGAGACGGAAACGAAGAAGAGACAGACGGAAGGTCATAAGGTGAAGTGCAAAATTTAAATGCAGATTGGAATCAAAGTGGTTTCTGGAAAAATAACTAGTCTATATTAGTGTCCACACCAATGAATGATAATGTTCTGTTTATCATAAGTGCGTTCTGCAGTTATGTCATCTGCCACTTTAAATGCTCAAGCCCTTTCAGGATGTATTCTGATTGGCTGTCAATGTTTATATCATTTATCAGCTGGAAAAAAAATCGTTCTGAAAGTGATTCCAACGATAGCATTCCTCTGTATCGTTATCAATATAGTTGTGGTGTGGACTCAGCTATTCTTATAAATTTTAAATTATTTTTTTTTTACTATATCTTTACAATTATCGGTACAGTTATCGTCCTTGGTGTGAATAGAACTTAAATACGAAAAATTCTAAAATTCCTTTTTATGTTCTACAGTGCATGCAAGTTGATATTCTGATCGTATTTTTTTCCAAGCACATTTTACCAATTCCAAACCACATCAATCTTAATAACAACTATTAATTTTGTATTTAATCATTTTTAAATGATGAAGCCTGGAAGTGAAAAACTCCTTATATTCAGGTGTGCATAATTATTAGGCAGGTTTTCTTTTACAGATCAAATGAGCCAAAAAGAGATTTAACTCAGACTGAAAGTCAAAAATTATTAAATGCCCATGAGAAGGATGCAAAACTTATGCAATACTAGATTTTGCAAAGTTAAGGCATGACCATGGGACAGCGAAATGCAAAAAAAAAAAAAAAAAAAAAAAATGGTGGAGAAGAAAAGACACATTAACTGCAAAAGAGTTAAGAATTAAGGGGAAGAATTAGGTGTGAAACCATCAGGAACCATTTAGTCTCCAGCACCACCATTTTCCAGAAAAAAATCCAAACAAATGACCCTCACTTAATAAGAATCACAAGCTGAAGTGTTGTGAAATACATGAAGACTGATTTTTATTGGCTTTATAGACAGATAAATTGAGAGTGACTCTTAAAGGACCAGCATCTCATCCTCTTGTACCACTCTTTCAAGAATTTATCTTCCAGAATCTGGCAGTAAGTTTTGGGAGTTCATTTTCTCCTATCCTGAAATGTCTGTCAATGGGAGCTGAAACTTTTTGGTTACCAACATTCTTCAAAATGTTCCTCAAATGAAAGAAAGCCATACAGGTGTGGAACGACATGAGGGTGAGTAAATGGCAGATTTTTCCATTTGGGTGGATTATCGTTTTAAAAATGTTTATAATCATGGTTTTTCATCATTACAATTCTCCGCCACACAAAATCCTCATTATTTTGACATAATCAGGCCAAAGAGATGCTTTTGGTTTGGTGTTACACTGCAATCCTGGGCTTCAACCCAGGGCTTGTATAAGCTCTGATAGCTGAACCTCAGGAAAACTGCTGTTCTGCGATTCTCCCCCATCGCCTTTGGGCCTGCAGCTGCTGTCACTGTGGCATCTCTGACACATCTCCACACAATAAATAAAGTGGTGGCAGTGCGCTCTAGACCTGTCAGATGGACTGGAAGGCACATCAGTCAAGGCTAGGTAAACAATATAAATCAAATCTGCAGAAATATCCAAGTGCTCACATCAGTGGTTAGAAGGTGTGGTTATGAGACTCCTGTCCAAAGATGCAAACAGTTCTTACTGCAAGAGCAGCTGAATATTCAGAAGCTTTTGAGCTTGCCAGTGCAATAATTATGCGAGGATGCACTTAAGAAGTGTGTGCTTGTAATATCTGAGCTGTGGATTAACAAAAGATTGTTCTTTTCATCTAAAGTCAAACAAAATGCAAAAACCTAGACATAACATAACAGAAATCATAAATCTCTCCAACAATGTCTTCATTCTGTTCTGTCATGAGGTAGTTGTTTGTGACCCTCACCTCTGCTGGTGATGCTCTCCTGGTTAACCTCGCTGAGGTGAGCCACGCTGCCCTGGTTGGAGTCAGTACAGAGACTCTCTCCATCCACAGAGTTCCAGCCTAAGAGTGTGGCTTCAGAAATGGCAAACTGCTGCATAATGCCTGCAAAAAGCAAGATAACAATTTTGATAAATAAACATTTTAAATATATACAGATTCTTAGTGGGTGGCTGACTCCATTAAACAGTTACCAACTCTTATTTTGAAATATATATACAACACTGTTCAATAATTTAGGGTCAGTTATTTTTTTAAGAAATAATTACTTTTGTTCAGAAAGGATGCATTAAATTGATCAAAACAAAAGTAACAGTAAAGGCATTTATATATGTTACAAAAGATACAAATAAATGCTGCTTTCTTGATATTTCTATTCATCAAAGAATCCTGAAAAAAAATCACAAAAATATTAAGCAGCACAACTGTTTTCAACACTGATAATAATTGTAAATGTTTCTTGAGCACCAAATCAGCATATTTAAATAATTTCTGAAGGATTATGTGACACTTTGCCCTCACAAAATAAATTACATTCTTAAATATATTTAAAAAGTTTTTTTTTTTTTTAAATTGTAATATTTTACAATATTACTATTTTACTGTATTTTATAAATACAGCCTTGGTGAGCGTAAAATACTTTTTTAACATTAGCCAAAATAAATCTTAGAGAGTTACAAAATTGAGGGAAAAACATAAGAAATTGTAAGAAAGGTCTTTGTAGTAAACAAAAATATATTATTATTTATTATGTAAAATTGCACATTATTAGTCCCTATAAAATGTTTTGAATTTAATCAAATACATTTTTAAAAAGCCCACAATAAAATACACAGTATACATTTTTGTCTTCTTGTCTGTAAAAATGTTACAATAATATACATCCTTAAAACAAGATAAATTGACCAGAGAAGCAAAATTGCATAAGACATTGAGACTTCTAGAGAATATATAGTAAATATACTATATGTACTTTGGTAATATGTGTACTTTTCTGACCCCATGTTCTTATTTAAAAAAATAATAAATAAATCTTGCTAGATTATATGAGGTTTAAGCTTACGAATAAAACCCAAATATACTGTTTTATTACTATTCAGTTTATAAGTTTTATTAGTACTGAAAAAAATATTTTCAGGTACATCTCAATTTAGTAAAATGTTAAAATGTCCTTCAACACTATAACATTTCAACTTAATACATTATGTTTCCACCCGGTACCACAACTAAATGTGAAAAAGGGGGATGACATTTGTGTCTGGTCACTTTACCATATACATTTTCCAATCATCTCAATGTCTTCAGTCAATCATCTCACCCGCTGCCATTCGTGCCTCTTTTTCTCCATCACTCAGGTCACTATAGGCATCATTTTCAAGCCGTCTCTCCCTCTCGCGGTTCAGATTGGAGCGTCCCGCTCCCCCTTCTGGCCCTGCGGATGGTTTACCCCAGCTCTGCCACTCAATCATGTGGGCCACACGACCCTGGGCCATGGCAGTGGGCTTGGTCACTTTGTCCTTCATTGATCTGGTAACACCTAAAGAGAAAGAAACACAAGTTAGAACCTGTACAGACTCTACATGGAGCTGCAGAAAGGGCGAAATGAAAGCAGCCAGGCAGTGCATTATGGGATTTTGTTTAATCATGTTACTACAGTAAATTACTGCAAGGCTCTGTGGATGATAACAACTGAATGAGTGATTATGAATCAGCCACAGTCTGTTGATTTGATCGATCGCTGTGCGAGCGGTGAGAGAGATGCGATTGGTTGACCATCTTTACAAATACATTATTCACGAGAGTAATGAATTACACGAGATTCATAAGCTTTTATGCATGTATGAATAATTAGAGCCGAACGTTTAAACATTTCCTTTAAACAAAATGGCTCATTAGCATGCAAATATCTAATTTGAACGAGAGACGCATTAGTTTAAAACGTAAGGCTCTGAATACAAAAAGAGAGCTAGAAACAAGGTAGTCTGATGTTAACCTTATTGACGGTTGTGTGATTTTTCTCGAGGCTGCTGACAATGATAAAAACCCCATCTGATGAAGTGACTGCTCTCTTTAAATACTTTGATAAATTACCTCCGTTTGTTCCAGGGGAAAAACAATCTAAAGATATCACTTGAGCACTTCACCCCATTTTCAAGCATTTAAGAAAAACAAGAGAAATACAAAAGATACAGGACATTAAATCGAGAGATATTCAAATACCTACATTTCCAGAAACCTGTTGTGACAATGAGTAGTATCCATAAAAAAATTAAAAAAAATGACACCACAACACACTATTGACCAACAGTTTACTTCACAAAAGAGCACTTCACCTCACAACACCACAAAACACACTACAATACACAGCTGGTGTCACACCGAAAGACTACGTTTCCCAGCAGTAAGCTTGGAGATGGATAGTGCACTTACGTCAGCCGTTTTATATGAACTCTTGTTGGGTCTGACTGGGGATTTCATCAATGGCTAAAGAGGCCATTGACGTGCACTAATTAATGGAGGAGGCAGGTGGTGAAACTGGAAAGGGAGGGGGACCCACAGGGGCAGCCATGTTGGCTCCAATCGCCATCTCCTCCTCTGGAGCCAACATGGTGTCGGTTACCAGCTACCGGGACAGACACACACCTGACACACCTGTCAGAGAGGACTTAGCCAGAGCCCCAATCCCATAGGCGTTGGAGTTCCGCTTCAGACGGGGCAAAATGGAGGTGGTGTCCTCCATGGACAGCTGGCGAAAGAAAGAAAGAAAGAAAAAGAAAGAAAGAAAGAAAGAAAGAAAAAAGAAAGAAGCAGCAAAAGTTAGGGAAGTAGGAGTAAAAATCAATTAAAGCAATAAGCCACAAAAATCACTGTAACACACATCCTCATCTGGCTTATTACTTTCATTATACACCGGCAATGGCAATGATAAAGGACATCAAGGCTCAATGAATAATTACATTTATTAATAATAACTGACAATAAACAATCCTTCCGCCAAGTAATATAGTTCATTAGCCTAATTGTAGACTTTTTACTGTTGTTGTAGCAAATTAAACTAAAAGCACATTAAAATGATAGTTTAAAAATGAAGTTCAAGTCTTAATTTGTTCACTCGTAATGAAAGTGAGGATTGGAGCTGTCAAGCTTGAAAATTACAAAAAAAAATAACCATGAACATGGTTCATTCAACAATATTCTGAATCTTCTAAAGCAATTCAGTAACTTTGAATAGCAAACAGACTGAAATTTTGTTAGTCATGATTCATTGAAAACATTCACTCTATTTATCATGTGAGTTCATTAGAAAAGTAGTGAAGGCCAATTCATAACCCAATCATTCTTTTGAGGCTTTTAAATAAATCATTTGATTCAGTTCACAAGGGCTGTCATGATTTTAAAAATCATCGACTGCAGTTTGCCGTGTCAAGTAAGGTTCGGTGTAGTGACGAATTCTGACCCCCATCAGATTATTACCCCCCTAGTATTGGTAGGTTAAGGGTTAGGTGTGGGGGAGGGGTTAGGATTAGGGGTGGGGTTAGGATTAGGCAATCAGGTAGCGATTTCAACAAGGGGGGGTAATAATTTGGCAGGGAGTCCAAAATGGGCACAACACTGGCAAAATACCGGAAGTGGCGCATTCCACGATGGACGAGAACCTTTTCCTAAAAGGTTATTAAACCAATTTAAAAATCATAATAAAGCTTAATGTTATTGTGAATTCACAAACGCTACCATTCAATTAAATAAATATAAGCAATGCGCTTTAATTATTTGCATGCCTCCACACGAACTGTTATCATTTACATGTGTGGAGTGTTTCAAACTCCATCTCTGCATATTGCGGTGTTTGGATTTATTATAACGTTCATCTGGGAATGCAACATGCACCATTTCATCAGATTTGTAAGGTAAATCACAGGAGAATCCATCATTACATATTTCTCAATATGGCAACTTAATGGTTCATTGTAATGTCAACATAATTGCTCAAACCTCACGGTGAGTTTACACATTTTGATGTCCACATATTCAAGAAATTACAGTAGCTGTAGCATTTGTGTCGGAAAGAAATACGCCAATATTAAACATTAAGTGGATATTTAAATTAAATGTTGTTTAGTAGGCTACATTAGTCCTATTGATTATAATACATTATGTATTTTCACAGTTTTTTTTAAATATATTGTAATGTCTTGCTTTGGATACTTTATTTGGACTAAGTATTATTGCCTAATTGCTCTAATATACAACCCAAATTCCGGAAATGGTGGGTCGTTTTTTAAATTTGAATAAAATGAAAACTAAAAGACTTTCAAATCACATGAGCCAATATTTTATTCACAATAGAACATAGATAACATAAGAAATGTTTTACAATTTTATGCACAAAATGAGCTCATTTCAAATTTGATGCCTGCTACAGGTCTCAAAATAGTTGAGACGGGGGCATGTTTACCATGGTGTAGCATCTCATCTTCTTTTCAAAACAGTTTGAAGACGTCTGGGCATCGGGGGTATGAGTTTCTGGAGTTTTGATGTTGGAATTTGGTCCCATTCTAGCCTGATATAGATTTCCAGCTGCTGAAGAGTTTGTGGTCGTCTTTGACGTATTTTTCATTTAATGATGCGCCGAATGTTCTCTATAAGTGAAAGATCTGGACTGCAGGCAGGCCAATTCAGCACCTGGACTCTTCTACTACGAAGCTATGCTGTTGTAATAGCTGCAGTATGTGGTTTTGCATTGTCCTGCTGAAATACACGTCATCTGGAGGGGAGAATATGTTGCTCTAAAACCTTTATATACCTTTCAGCATTCATAGTGCCTTCCAAAACATGCAAGCTACCCATACCATATGCACTTATGCACCCCCATACCATCAGAGATGCTGGCTTTTGAACTGAACGCTGCTGACACACTGAAAGGTCTCCCTCCTCTTTAGCTGGAGGACACGGCGTCCGTGATTTACAACAAGAATATCAAATTTGAACTCGTCTGACCATTGAAACAGTCCATTTTAAATGAGCCTTGGCCCACAGGACACAACGGCGCTTCTGGACCATGTTCACATATGGCTTCCTTTTTGCATCGTAGAGATTTAGTTGGCATCTGCAAATGGCACGGCGCATAGTGTTTACCGACAGTGGTTTCTGGTATTCCTGGGCCCATTTAGTAATGTCAATGACATAATCATGCCGATGAGTGATCACGTGTCATCTGAGGGCCTGAAGACCACGGGCATCCAATAAAAGTCTTCGGCCTTGTCCCTTACACACAGAGATTTCTCCAGTTTCTCTGAAACTTTTGATGATGTTATGCACTGTCGATGATGAAATGTGCAAAGCCTTTGCAATTTGACGTTGAGGAACATTGTTTTTAAAGTATTCCACAATTTTTTTACACAATTTCACAGATTGGAGAGCCTCTGCCCATCTTTACTTCTGAGAGACTCTGCCTCTCTTAGACATCCCCTTTATGTTACAGACCTGATGTCAATTAACTTAATTAGTTGCTAGATGTTCTCCCAGCTGAATCTTTTCAAAATTTCTTGCTTTTTCAGCCCTTTGTTACCCCCGTGCAAACTTTTTTGAGACCTGTAGCAGGCATCAAATTTGAAATGAGCTCATTTAGTGGATAAAAGTGTAAAATTTTTCTTTTTAAACATTTGTTATGTTAAAGTCTTTTAGTTTTCATTTGGATTTAAATGAATGGATGGATTTAAATTTAAAAAACATCCCAACATTTCCGGAATTCGGATTGTATGTATTTTAAAGGTGCACTAAGCAATTTTTGAAAAAACGCTTTTGACTGCAGTTTCGGACCGTGTCCCAAAAGACACTTGCAGCCAATCAGCAGGAAGGGGGTGTGCCTTGTATAGAGAGAAGAGAGCTCTCAATTTGAGTGCACAGGACGGATATTAGCAGATTGACTATAGATAGAGAGAACTGGAAGATTAAAAAGAGGAAAATGTCGGAGGAACAAAACATTAAAAAGAAGGGTTACGATCAGGCAAGAGGTAGGACCCGCATAAATATCGGAGCAGCTTTCCAGCAGTGGAGAGAAAAGGAGCAGGAAGGGCTCAAATCGGACGCCGAGGTTGCGTTGTTTCTTTTTGATAGGTGAGTAATGTTGATTTTATATTGTTTCACACAATTTATCCGTGTTGTCTTTTGTTTGAATATGCTTGTGTGTCATCTTCACTTGTTTCCGAGATCGTCGTTATGACAGGGTCGGTATGTACAGGGTTGTGTACATACGTGTGGGGCAGAGATATCAAAATAGGGGCGAGGTCCTTTTGGGGTATGGGCACGTTTGTTTTGGTGCTTTCAAATATCAACAGAGTTTGGCAAAAATCGCTTAGTGCACCTTTAAGTAATTTTTGTGGCTATTGTTTGCTTAGGTCAATTTGTATTACAGCAAAAAAAAAAAAAAAAAAAAAGATTATTATAATTATCCGATTACATGATCAGAATTAATTGACGATTACTCGATTACGAAAATAATCATTAGTGACAGCCCTAGTTCACAATAATTTGGTCACAAGGTCGACAACTTAAAATTACATACAAAACATTATGGTGGTTTTAAAAGCTTGAAAGCTCAAATCTGCAGTCACTGTAATTGCATGGGAGAAAAAGAAAGAAGTAGGCCTACATCAGGGGTCACCAAACTTGTTCCTGGAGGGCCGGTGTCCTGCAGAGTTTAGCTCCAATCCTAATCAAACACACCTGAACCAGCTAATCAAGGTCTTGCTTGGTATACTTGAAACTTCAAGGCAGGTGTGTTGAGGCAAGTTGGAGCTAAACTCTGCAAGACACCGGCCCTCCAGGACTGAGTGTGGTGACCCCTGGCCTACATGATTCAAATGTGCTCCTTTTGTGTTCCATTAAAGAAAGAAATTTAAAATAAAGATTGAAAGATTTGTCAGAAGCTTAGTGATTGTGACATTGACATTGTACAACTGTGGTGTAGTGTGAAAAAAATTGTATGAATGAGTGTTGTTATTGTTAGCTAAAACTATTCAAAATATTTTTGTAATTGAAAGAAAGCTAATATATATATATATATATATATATATATATATATATATATATATATATACACTGAACAAAATTATAAATGCAACACTTTTGTTTTTGCCCCCATTTTTCATGAGCTGAACTCAAAGATCTAAGACTTTTTCTATGTACACAAAAGGCCTATTTCTCTCAAATATTGTTCACAAATCTGTCTAAATCTGTGTTAGTGAGCACTTCTCTTTTGCTGAGATAATCCATCCACCTCACAGGTGTGACATATCAAGATGCTGATTAGACAGCATGATTATTGTACAGGTGTGCCTTAGGCTGGCCACAATAAAAGGCCACTCTAAAATGTGCAGTTTTATCACACAGCACAATGCCACAGATGTCGCAAGTTTTGAGGGAGCGTGCAATTGGCATGCTGACTGCAGGAATGTCCACCAGAGCTGTTGCCCGTGAATTGAATGTTCATTTCTCTACCATAAGCCGTCTCCAAAGGTGTTTCAGAGAATTAGGCAGTACATCCAACCGGCCTCACAACTGCAGACCACGTGTAACCACACCAGCCCAGGACCTCCACATCCAGCATCTTCACCTCCAAGATCATCTGAGACCAGCCACCTGGACAGCTGCTGCAACAATCGGTTTGCATAACCAAAGAATTTCTGCACAAACTGTCAGAAACCATCTTAGGGAAGCTCATCTGCATGCTCGTCGTCCTCATCAGGGTCTCGACCTGACTGCAGTTCGTCGTCGTAACTGACTTGAGTGAGTAAATGCTCACATTCTATGGCGTCTGGCACTTTGGAGAGGTGTTCTCTTCACAGATGAATCCCGGTTTTCACTGTATAGGGCAGATGGCAGACAGCGTGTATGGCGTCGTGTGGGTGAGCGGTTTGCTGATGTCAACGTAGTGGATCGAGTGGCCCATGGTGGCGGTGGGGTTATGGTATGGGCAGGTGTATGTTATGGACAACGAACACAGATGCATTTTATTGATGGCATTTTGAATGCACAGAGATACCGTGAAGAGATCCTGAGGCCCATTGTTGTGCCATTCATCCACGACCATCACCTCATGTTGCAGCATGATAATGCACGGCCCCATGTTGCAAGGATCTGTACACAATTCCTGGAAGCTGAAAACATCCCAGTTCTTGCATGGCCAGCATACTCACCGGACATGTCACCCATTGAGCATGTTTGGGATGCTCTGGATCGGCGTATACGATCCAGAGCATCCCAAAGAGCGTGTTCCAGTTCCTGCCAATATCCAGCAACTTCGCACAGCCATTGAAGAGGAGTGGACCAACATTCCACAAGCCACAATCAACAACCTGATCAACTCTATGCGAAGGAGATGTGTTGCACTGTGTGAGGCAAATGGTGGTCACACCAGATACGGACTGGTTTTCGGACCCCCCGGACTAGGGTGACCACCTGGCAATAGATCTGTTGCGGGACAGTAGATGTGATTTTGCGGGACAATGCGGGACACGTGTGAGACAGATACATTTACTACTGTTATGCCATTTAAATATTGATTTACATTACATCCGTTGTCTTGTGAGCCAATTTATGTTTCTGCTGGTGGATGCCCATTGCCCACACTCCAGGATGTGCTTCTGGCAACATTAAATCCATGAGAGAATATAAGTTTTGAGCGCATCTGTTTTGTGTGAGAGAGTGAAGAGAATCCTGCGAGCGGATACATATGTTGCACTCTCGCATAATGCGCTCTGGACACTTGTCATTAAAATAACGCCATAGAAACCGCCTCAGATGAATTATTAAAATGAAAAGAAAGTCGTGTCTGAAAGCTGCAATCGTTTTTTTTTTGTTTTTTTTTTAATGAAAGGAGAATATCATGTTTTTCCGTGTGCACTCGACCATTTTCGTCGGTGGTGCTTGAGCACTTGATGAGGTCCGCACATCCTTTGCTCCGTCCACGCAGTCGTCATCAGCAGAAAAACCCCTCTCTACGACTGCGTCGGTTGGTTATTTTCACAGCTAGAACATGACGGTTGCGCAAACGCATTTTTAAATGCCAGTCACAGTGTTTAATGTATTTCTTATTTTGGTATTTCAATTTCTGGGATGGAAAAAAAAAAATACAGAATACATAATTAAAATGCGGGACGCGGGACAAAGCTCTCAATTTCGGGACTGTCCCGCAAAATGCGGAACGGGTGGTCACCCTACCCCGGACCCCCCCCAATAAAGTAAAACTGCACATTTTAGAGTGGCCTTTTATTGTGGCCAGCCTAAGGCACACCTGTGCAATAATCATGCTGTCTAATCAGCATCTTGATATGCCACACCTGTGAGGTGGATGGATTATCTCGGCAAAGGAGAAGTGCTCACTAACACAGATTTAGACAGATTTGTGAACAATATTTGAGAGAAATAGGCCTTTTGTGTACATAGAAAAAATCTTAGATCTTTGAGTTCAACTCATGAAAAATGGGGGCAAATACAAAAGTGTTGCTTTTATAATTTTGTTCAGTGTGTGTGTGTGTGTGTATATATATATATATAATATGAAAATCAAAACCTAATTAAAAATAAAACCTAATAAAAATGACAAAAGTGCATAATAAAATTACAAAAACTTAAACTAAAATTACAATTTAAATAAAAAAAAAACGACAATAAAAGTTAATTCAAAATATGAATAATTAATATTACAGTAAAAAAAAACAAAAAAAAAAAAACATCACTGGTAAGAATCATAAACTTTTGTTGTATTAACTGTCCTTTTTTCATTTTGAGATGAGAGCAGATGTCACTAACTCCATGTCATCCACACTGTGTTATTATCTCTCACATCCACTGCCACCTACAAGTCACAAAAACAGGCCAAATCTCAGATAACATGACGTGGCCTATCAAAGACAGCTGGCGGACAGCTCAAACCCCCAGAGAAACCTGCCAATGATGAAACAGTCATGGCAGACATTTAAGGTGAGTCTTATGTTCATACAAACCTTTCAGTATATTGACATCTCCAATAAAATTACTACATTTACCTTCACAACATCACCATTGTACAATACTGATCAAAAGTTTGTAATAATTACATATATTTTTATGTTTATTGTTTAAAACAGTCTCTTGCTGACAAAGGCTACATTTATTTGACCAAAAACAGTAATATTGTGAAATATTATTACAGTTTAAAATAATTGTTTCAGCTAAGATTAAAGCTACATTTTTGGAAGTCATTACTCCATTTTCCAGTGTCACATGATCCTTCAGAAATCATATTGAACAATAGTACTGTTTTTACCGTATTTTTGATCAAATAAATGCAGCCTTGGTGAGCATAAGAGATTTCTTTCAAAAACATTATAAAATCTTAATTATTCCAAACGTTTAAACAGGAGTGTATCTGTCATAAGATGCTGTCCATGTTTCTTGAGCATTTGTTAAAAAAAATTTGCTGGATACCCCCATGGAGAAAACAGATGTTCATATCATTTAAAAATGAAAATATCACAAAACAGAGACCGAAAACAGGAGAGGCAGAAAGTATGAAGGGCATAAGGTCAATACCAGACTTACATTGATTCCTTCCCAGGAAAACTCGGCACGTCCATGCTAGAAGCAAAGCAGATAACAGTTGAAGAATAGATGGGAAAGATACAGAGAAAAAGAAGAAAAGGCATGATTTCAGTTAGCAGGAAACAGCAGAAGGCGAAACATCAAGCCAAGTACAGAACACTAGATCTGGAAGAACAACAGATAAACAGAAAGCAGGAGAAGGAGGCGAAGCTGTTCATCTGTATGAACTGTTGTGCAAACCAAGATATATCTTTGTACGCACCCTTGTCGTGTTATACAGATAATTTGCTAATATGGTTTAAAATATTCATGAATGAAGTACCACCTATAGAGTATCCGTGTTGATGTCTGCCTTAGAAGTCTCTACACTGGATGAGGACAGCAGCAAGAGGAGATGGAGGCGACTTTGATGAGTAGCACTGGAGTAAGTAATCCTAGCCAACCCAAACATACACACAGCGAGCGATCGATCGCATTTACACCGCACCCAGCGCAGCGAGACAAACACTGCTGCCAGTATGAACAGCAGCAGCCGCTCATTGCTCATTAAGAGAGAGATCAGTGTGAAAGGTCAAATGGAGGTCAGTGTCAGAAAGGCGTTGGCGTGGGGCAAATGTCGGCCTCTTAGAAACTCTGAACAGACTAGAGACACGCTCGGACGGTTGGGCGGTCGATCGATTTGTTTCCCACCATCTTAGTCTTAATGGCCGCTTCTGTTACATAAACGTGGAGCTGGCTCCTAAAAATACATTTTTGAGGCTGGCTTGCAATTACGGCAGCCACCTACAACTTTTCTGTGGGGGGCAAAAGCAGCTAGGTTCAAATCAAAAACATAGAATTAGTTTTCTTCTCCACCCAGTGAAGAAGTAATTACTGTTTTTGCCACACACTCTAAGGTGGAATGTTTCGGATGGGATTTGTTTTCAAAACAACTTTTAAGTTACAATTATTAACATAGGATGGCTGTGATTTAATGTGCTAATGAGAAGGATTGGAATCTTGGTAGTTATTTTCTTTTTTGTTTTACTAAAATGTGTCTGCATGGGCGTTATGCAAAGTCACCAACTCAGTCCTGGAGGGCCGGTGTCCTGCAGAGTTTAGCTCCAACCCCGAGCAAACATGCCTTAAATTTCCAGGCAGGTGTGTTGAGGTAAGTTGGAGCTAAACTCTGCAGGACACTGGCCCTCCAGGACGATTCTGGTGACCCCTGGTCAAATGTTATAAAACCCATAGAAATAAACACAACTATATGTGAATTAATTAAAACATTTATGTAAATAATTCAGAGACACTGCTACTATCATGAGCACTTTTATCAGTCAATGATCAAATTATTGATTATTGATCTTACATATACAAGTCAAGAGTCACAAAACTAATACAAAAGAACAAAACTATAAATGTGATGTGGTTGAAAAGTTATGTAAATAATTAAGAGACACTGATGCTATAATGAGCACTTTTATCAGTCCATGATTATACTTTTCTTGTTGATTTTATTCAGTTATTAAATCAATTGAGATTCTAGTAATACTTGGACTGGTATTTCACAATGCAAGCATAAATGAACAACTATATATGTAACATAATTAAAGTTCTATGTAAATAACTGAGGCGCTGCAACTAGCACTTCAGTCTGTCCATGGTCGAATAATATAATACTTATATGTACTAATAATGTAACTGTTATTTCACCAAGAAAGTTGCCAAAAAGATCTAAAGTAAAATTTAGTTTCAGCTTAGTTATCAAATGAAGGTCAAAATTAATAAGGAGCACTGTAAATAATAAACCACAATCCCATAGATTCCTATCAGAGTAGATTTCTCAGAGTTAGAAGTTAGCTAAGTTAGCTAGGTAATTTGATGCTTATATTTTTTCAAGGTTGTGTGAGGATAAAAACACATATTTTATTAAAAAACACACATACAAGTCTGTGAAACAAAATAGTCCCATCTAGGGCCTTTCAGTTCAACCTATAATAATTTATTTTTGTGAAATTTTAGAAGGCATTTGAGTCAGCGCTAAGATAACTAAAATAGCCTTGCTACTTAGCAACTAGCACCTGATTCTTGAGAGATTTTCATTGCTAGGCAATCTTTTATGACTTGAATTCTTACTTTTATTTTTATTATTCTTAATTTAGCTAACCAGCAAGTGACTTTTCGAGTGCGGCTCGCTAACACAAACGCATACACGCACAACACAGACACTGTTTCAATTGGCTCCAGCGACAGTGGGATGACACGACCTCCTGGCGCGGCTTCGTAACTCTGCATTGAGATATAAAACATGCCGTTTGGTTTGGACAGCTACCAGAATCCAAATGGTAGATTTTGAGCCAAATTCATCTGTGGATGAGCAGAGCGACAAGCCAAGAGCTGTTGCCCTTGGGTAGGACGTGAACACAGGCGGCAAACAGGGAAGACGGATGAGGCCATGTCTTCCCAGGAGACAAAGCTGTAATACAGCAATACTGTACGGTAATGGCTGGGCTCTGGGGTCCAGCTCCCGTGGCCTTGCTGAGAATCTAATATTGAGGCTTTTCAAATACACATTATACCATCACGCTTTCTCTGACTTTCAGCGCTACGGGGCGGCAAGACATGCGTGTGGCACGCAGGGGGTCTTCGTGTTAGCTAAAGACTTCATTAAAGTGCCATGAGGCACAAATGTCAGCACTTGGTAGGTATAATAACTTCAGACAGAAATGCAGATGTCGCACAAGTATCATCTCGGCAAAGGGACGTCATGTAGATGTGATCCTTAGAGCTTAAGCTCACAACATGGGACAGAGGTTTGGTGCAAAGCAAATCTTAAATATGCAAAACGCTGTAGTTTTACTTACCTGCTCCCCATCTTTCCTAACGGGAACTGCATCCGCCGCTGCAGGGAAAGAGAGAGATAGACAGAGAGAGAGAGATAAGGGAATAGGCATGTGGCTTATGCAACTTTTACCGAATATGCTAAGTCAAAATGACAGCTCCTCGCTACATTTTCTGCTGACATTCACACAAAGACCTAAAATTAGATTAATTATCCATCAAAAACCTCCAGCACTCTGTGGGGAAGGAGATTTGTTGCATCACGCTTTTATATATCGCATCATTCCTATAAAATGATAAAAAAAAAATAATAATAATAAAAACATTTAGTGATCGCGCTGCTCGATGCAATTATGCAAATTATTAGGCATTGTATTTTAAGAAGATCTGGAGGCTTCCAAGAGATGCTGAATTTAAGAAAAGAATTCGGACATCTTTAATATCTTTAATACAATCATATTCATTAGATTCATAAAATATGTTAATTTGGTATTCTAACTTTGCACTTCGGCATCATTTTGATTATGTTGATGGTGTGTGTGTTGACAGTGACTCATTCAAAATGACAAACTAGAAATGACACGTAACCCAGTTTGCACTAACATTTTGAATGATGTGCCTGAAAACAATCGTCCTGCAACATTAGAGACTACATAAACACATAATATTGAGGCATAATGACTGTATTTTTGAGACAAAGCAATAAATGGAGCCGCAGCGTTCAGTGACGAAACTATGGTGCATGAGGCCAACCAGCAATCAAACAATCATCCGTATGAAATGTAACAGTATGCAAACATGCAGGTGATCGTGCACTGTAGGGCTGTATAAAGACAACGGCACACTTGCTGCTCATGTTGTCGTCTTTAGCAAGAGCAAGGATAAGTTTGCAAAGAATGATAAATGGCTGTAAAGGAGAGATTGTGTGGAAGCCCTTACAGCATACGGAGATGGTTTGGTTGTGTATGCTAATTGCTAACTGCGGTC
The DNA here is from genome assembly GCA_039654775.1 of Spinibarbus caldwelli. Classification (NCBI taxonomy): domain Eukaryota; kingdom Metazoa; phylum Chordata; class Actinopteri; order Cypriniformes; family Cyprinidae; genus Spinibarbus; species Spinibarbus caldwelli. Next base: position 9,705,535 of record CM077244.1, on the reverse strand, counting down.
ACTGCTTCCCACATTTACAACAATCCAGATTCATTAATTCATTGTAGAACAAGAGTAAAACCTAGTGCCTGCTGTGCCATTTTTTTTCCTTCTACAATTGCCGCTTGTCAGATTGTACAATATAAGCCCAATAAGACTTTGCGTAAAGCTGCGTTCACACTGTGAGACTTTGCCATCTGACACAAATTTAGGGAATCGTGAAAGATTTATCTTTTTTTATATGGTAAAATCTTCAAAAATTGTACAGTATGCACGTGGCTTAAAATGCTAACAAACTTTCAGAAATTCATCACAAAAGCCCTGTTGGGATGGTAATTGTCTCTCAAGGGGAAGACTGTAAAAATAAATTTGAATGGCTCTTCAGTGATAAAACTGTTTAGATGTAGATTTATTCATGGTGGAGGAGCAAGTTTTGTGAAAATGCACTTCTCATGTTGTCAGTCACATGTTTAACATTTATTTAAATATTCTATTTAATAATAGGAATGATTTTTTTTTTTTTTTTTTTTTTTGCATTTTATTTCTTTAAATGATGGATGCTGTTTTAAAAATTAGCAGAAATTTGAAGAAACAAGTTAACATAGGTATCTGGTTGACTAATAAAATGATTAGTCTTGCAAACCCTGATTTATATAAATGTATATAAGACATTTTTTAATATTTTATTGCATACCTGTTGCTGCCATAACAATGGCGAATTTCAAAGACTTACATGATTTTTGTTTTCTTTTTCTTCTCAGCAGCTCCCACTCGCTGTAGTGGAGCAGTGATGTATTATTATTCCTGTAAACCGTTTCCAGCATTTCAGAAATAAAAGTCTATTTTTAAAATGAATGCATGCTGAGCATGTCACACTAAAAGATCCAAGTCTGATGACTTTTCCATATGACAAAAGAAGTCTTTTATGATTCCAAAAAGTCTCAAACCGCAAAATCGTGGCCAAAATTGTTGTGAATATTGAAGAAATTCTGCATGAGAACCTTCACGGTGCACATGTACATAATTATTAGTGAATGAGACCTTGTCTAGCTGCAGTATACTCTCTCAGTCCCCCATTTCTCTCTATTCAATTTAGGTCTATTTAATTTAGCTCAATACCAGTGAAATTGAGTTGAGCATTGGCTTGATTCATTGAACTCATTTACAACAGTCCTAAACTGTTGACGCAATAGAATAACAATATTATGATGGGGTTAATCGCATCAATACAGAATGTACCAGTTCTGTGTACCTTTTTTGAATGTACCTTTTTTCACTCCAGACTGATTTGGATCTCAGAATGCATTAATTGCATCCCGTACATGTGTGTGTGAGCGTGTGTCTTTTAATTGCTGGGCTCTCTCTCTCTGTAAGTACAGCAGAGCCTTTGGGCCTCAGAGCCATTTCCTCAATCAACCTAACCCACTCTGGAGAGACGGATAGAGCCATGCAGAGCAGCGCAGCTCTGGAGGAGACCAGTGAACAAGAGAGAGGAGTAAATAGAGAAAGACAGATAAAGTGAGTTAAGGTAAAGCAGATCTACTTATAATCAATTACAAAGGAGACAATCAGAACCAACAGACCAGAAGATCAGCAACAATGACTAGATGAGAGCTATGATAGATAGATAGATAGATAGATAGATAGATAGATAGATAGATAGATAGATAGATAGATAGATAGATAGATAGATAGACATAATGAATGATAAATTGAACAGTAGACAGAAGACAAAGAAATAGACAGACAGATGGATAGAATGGCTGATAGAATGACAGATAGATAGATAGATAGATGGATAGATGGATGGATGGATGAATCGCTGCATATCCCAGCTGTCAGGACCCATAACTTTCTATCCGTCTATTCCACCATGATGTTGTTACGGACAAAACACTTCCACTCATGCAGGAAAACACATTGAGAAAATCCCAAGAGACGTGAAGGATAAGCCATAGCATCCAAGGTCGCTAAGCGCCACATGGCCGTTGCACTGTTTACTCTGCCCATCTACATTTATGTCTGAGTCTGACACTGAGCATTATGAGGGCCGGAGCTTCAGGGGAAAGGAAAGAGAGAGCGAGAGAGACATGGAGAAAGAAGCAGTCAAACGGGATAAACAAATCTGCATGTGACGAGGATAAAAGCTAACGTCAACACGCAGTGAACGACAAGGAACAGGATGAAGATTCCTAGACACCCGGTGTAAGCCTGACGGTATCACGGGGAGAAGCAGCAGAAGCTCTGCATTGCCAACAACCAGATGGAAGAA